>OY986040.1:51910172-53110172 GCA_963920215.1 Nineta flava
GCAAATATTTGAAAAAGGAACTCCAATTGTGAAGCTGATATTATTTCACAAGAAAAATAAATGATATTTTCCCAATTTCTACACTGATTATTTGTATTATAAACATTGTGCCTTTCGTATACGTGAAAAGACAGTTTAAGATGTGCATAAGCATTTTTGTCTATGAACTATATTTGAAAACTTTCCGAAGTTTATATAAAACTAAACACTTTAAATTTTTAGAAAATTTATTAAAAATATATTTTGGAAATTACTATCATTATTTTATCATTATCTTATGTCTTAGGGGTTATACGACATTCTACAAAATCATTTACAGTCGAATAGATACATTTACATTAAACTACTACAGTTTACAAATACATGGACGCAACTGAAATATAACTTATTTAACTGTGGTAATTTTGCGACCGAGTTTGCTTCATGCCAAGTGAGTGGTCAAACCACTAATAAGAATAAACACAACAGAAACAACATCGCTAACACGTTAAGGGGAGCACCCCGTAGCCTCGGCTACAACACGACGACCAACTCCTTTCAAGGAGAATCATGGTACCAGCCCCATGAGGCATAAGGCAGCTAAGACCGATGCAAGTATTTCAATTAATAGAAGAGTACAAGTACCCTTGGCTACCAAACATGGCTCCTAGTATTTCTCAACATCGGGCTCTCAACAAACATAAGAAAACGCCGAAATGTGAGATACTTTCGCACCTTCAATGGAACATTTCTTTGAATGAGCATAAGCTCAAATTCCTTCCAAACCTTCCGAGGTAAGAAGGTGTCGAATTTAAGTCTGCTCTGGGGACCTTATATGCTTGGAAGAGTTTGAAAAGTAATGGTGGTATTGTACACCAGTAACAGATACATTGGCAGAAGGTGGAGACTACAGCCCAAGATGGTTCACTAGCTGCACACCATGGCTTCAGGCCAGTCCTCTTTTATGGGTCACTAATACGGTGGCCAGACCTGAAAAAGGATGTTCATCTAAAGAAACTAGGTAAAGTCCAACGATTGAAGTCCTGCGGATAACCCTCTTGAAAGCTCTGGGGGTAATTTTGAACCTACCTTTTTCCAATTTTGGAAATAAATTCTCAATAAAATGCCCCTGTAGAAAAGAGTCGGATGAAAATTTGGCTCGGCCAGAGAGTGTGGTATTCTATACCGACGGATCTAAATTGGAACGTAGAGAAGTTTGTGTTGTTTTCTCCGTTAACACAATAGTAAGATTATCATTTCAACTACCGGATCACTGCAGCATATATCAAGCAAAGGTTATGGCCATGAAGTATCTGAATGGCTAAGGCTAAATACTTTAACGTGGAGCGGCGCCTCTATCCTTACCGATACTGAAACAACAATAAAGTGAAGTCTACCAATCTCCGTTCCTAAGTTCGGTATACTTGACCTGGGTTGCCGAAAATCTCTAAATGAGTTGGCAACTGGGATCAATGCGCACCTGATATGAGTGCCGGGCATAGGGACATACCAGAGAACTGTATTGCCAACAAGCTAGCCGGAAATTATACAAAGCTATTGTACACGAGCATCACAAAACTTCTAGTTTTACCTTTGTCGAACTGCAAGTTACTTCTGACAAAAACCATATTAGGTAATATAAGCCAATATAAGGAGATGAGAGGCGTTCAAGGCGTTCCAAAGATATTGATTATCTCTCTACGCCTGTAGGCAGCGTTATCTCAGTACACCGGCAAATTTGCTTAACGTCTTGGACTGCCATGACTTGGAGTGCGCCATGACTGCAGGAGCTTCCTCTGTGAAGAGGACAAAGAGACGATGACTCACTTTATCTGTCACTGTCCCGCTTTTATCATGAAGAAACTCACTCTTTTGGTACAATTATTCTTAACGACCACTCTAAGCAAAAGACTACCGTCGTCAAAGCCTTATTGCTGCATCTGAACAGGTCCAAATGGTTAGAGGAGTAGTGACAAGGATGGGTAGCCCCATTTCGGTATCACAATGAACCTTACGGCCAAAGTGAGTCCTATCCGGGACATCCGTTACAACCTAACCTAACCTAGTGTATTTTACAAATACATATGCATATAACTGCAATATAATTTATTTAATTATGGTAACTTTTTAATGCTGATAAAAAAACATAGATTTGCATAAAAAGTATTATTTCATAGCACAATTATAGTACATACATTTTTTATGAATAACAAAAAAAGTCCTTTTTGTTTGAATATCCTTTAAAGTATATTTCTATTAATATTTATAATCAGATAATATTGTTCATAAAAAAATATTATTATATTCAATATTAAAATATTTTTAAAATATGAAATAATATTATTAATATATTACGTTCATTAATTGTGGTAGATTTCAAGTAAAAAAGTTCGTTCAATTAATTATAATAAACAGGATAGAACAGTCAGTTTAAAGGCTCAAGCGACGGTAAAATTTTGTAGACTTACATTACCAATAGTTAAATTACCAATTATTATACAGTGGGAAAATGTTGCCTCCGGATCGCCTTGGCGATTGTTATTCCAATATTGTATCCGGTATCTTTCTAAGGTCTTGGTGGCAGGTTAACATAAGTTTCGTAATTGAGGACTTAATGGTCAAAAGATCTAGATACCAAAATAACGGTTTTATGGAAATTAACGTATCGCGGTATCTTGGCTCTCTTTACCCTTCAAAGGAATGTTGTAGAACCAACAACAGATTCCGATACTCGACACAAAAGAAAACACAAAATATTAGTAAAATTTACTAAATTTATGTCCATTGGACAACACGCACATTGAAAAATAAATTTAAAAATTGTCATTTGATTCTTCAGCTGACAAGTTTGGAGAGCCTCAGCTTAATAATATTTAAACTGTATCAAATTAACATAACCTCTAAAATGTTTCTTTTTATAGCATACTTAATTTAGTTTTATTGATGAAGCTTCGTCATGTGCTGAAGGTAAAAGGTATATTTGCGAATTTCCTCCAAAGGAAATGCAGCTATTGTTTTTGCAGCAATGTTGGAATTTCATCAAAATTTCTTCAAATGTCCATCGATCCTACCTATTAGATGTTCAAAATCACTATCACTAAAATACATTTTAATCACGAGTATATGAAATATATTTTATTAAAAAACTATTTAAAAAAAATTCAACCGACTTCAAAAAACACAAAAAGTCACTACATTAAAAAGCTAAAAATAACAATTTACAGATTTTATACAAAAGACAATTCTTGCCCAAACCTATTACGTATAATTTATTAAATGTAAATATACAAGGTATATCAAGTTTGATCACGACTGTAACGCTTAAAAATATTGATCGTAGGCATGAATTTGCCCATTTCCGCATGTTCATCTGTCTGTCTGTGAACACGATAACTCAAGGATGAAAAGAGATAACGAGTTGAAATGTATTCTAGAGCAAAAAAGTAAGGTTAATGGGCAAAGTCGGACTATATTTGGGCAAAACTGCTTATCTTTGAAACCATTGGAACGTGTTTTCCTTCGCTCGGGAGGGGGAGGGTATATATACATCTTTGAAACCGTAACAGATAGAAAAAAAATTTGTTAACAAAAAATCTTCTTTTTAAAATAAGCAAGTTTTGTTTGAAAAATGATTTTCATAAACTCAATAGTTTTCTCATAATTTGTGATTATATATTCCTCGGAAAGAATTGTTAGCATTTCGAATACGCAGAATTGTTAACAATTTAATCATTGATATACAACTCAGTATATACTGGGTATTCATACATGTGAGTCAGTTAGTTGTTACATTACTTAACATTCGAACATAGAATCTCCTCCTTTTTTTGGAGTTGGTTAAGATTTGTGTTGATTTTGTCATCTCCACAGAAACCCTAATGCTATAAGATAACTTTAAAATTATATTATTAAAATTTTGTTTTAATTTTGAAATGTCAATTTTGATTGTCGTTTCCATAGTAACTATAAACTATAATCGTTATACATAGTTCTATTTTGATTATTAATAAATTTAATTTTTGCAAATACTAAAGTCATATCAGATATTATATTTCATTTTGATCACACTAAAATTATGACCGCTGGAGTGTGATTTATGTATTCTAAGGAAATTCGCTAAGTTGACGCAGCTCTTTCGTTACGAATTTTTTGTGTTATGTGAAATGTCAAAGAAAAGAAAACATATTGTATATCAGTTTGAAATAAAAAGTTTTATTCAAAATTAAATTAAAATAAATTCAGTACATTTTTACTATATTAAATAACAATATAAAATAAATGTTTTACTCTTGTCATAAAATTTATTGAAATTTATTGCTATCACTTGTAACAACTATTTTACTAATAGTGTTACTTTTTTTTGTTTGACAATACTTCCATGATTTCAAGAACAACTCCACACAAGATCTTGGAATGAGGAAATTTTGACGAATTATATTTATCATTTTATCTCTAGATCCGTGTCGACAACTTATATGAATATCCAACAACTTATTATATATTTCTTCTTCAGCAATTAAATAAATTATGCGATCGTCCTGGTTGTTTACTTTTTTTTATCCCAGATTATCACAGATTCATAACGACAACATCATTATGCCAGGAAATAGGCAGATTTGCATGACACTTCTCCGTAATATTTGCGAATTGCATATTCTTGTAGGGCTGATAGCCCTGATGAAGACCTACTATTTTCCAACCATCGATTCAGCACCCATCTTTTTTGCCACACGCTCAAAGTTGGCGAAACGGAAAAAAAGAGGTTTTTGAGCGATAGCGACGAAACTGTGAATTTGACAGAAAAACAGTAAAGGAACCATTTTTAGGTATTAATAAGACAAACAATTTGGCGCGTCGGAACATCAGTGAAGAAAATGATGTTTTTGGTAACAAGTATTTGGTTAACCTGTCAAGTTAAGTGTAAAATCGACAATATGTTAATTAGCTCAAAACCATAACAAATGTTATGTTTTAATTTTACGTTAGTACTTTAGTTAAACTAAAGAAATGTGGAATTTTTTCTATTTCTATTTTGCATATTTTTTCTTCTTTTCTTCTTACAAGTGTTTGCAAGGCAATTGTACTGAGGTAAATCAGAAATGCATTTTTTTATATTCATTCCTTCAATACGTGAATTATTTGTAAGCTAAAAAATGGGAAATTAAAGTTCAGTTTACCTGCAATAAACCTTTTTTTTTATAAAACATTATACAATGTATTTTTCACGTGAAAGATTGTAGAAAAAGTACATATTGTTTATGTGTATTAAAATTAATATAATATACAAACAATTAACCCTCGATTTACTATTAAATTTCACAATTCAACACTAAAAGAAGGAATTAAACGTGACTTATAACATAACCTCTCTTTACGTATATAATAAGTCAGTGAATGATTTTTAAAATTACGGTTCTTGCTAAGAAAAATTTTGTTAGTGAAATATCAAATGAAGAAAAACTGTAAATTTTTTATGACTTTTGTCGGCGAAAACATCTCCACATAACGTTATATTACATGACTCCTGCGATATCAGTTTGCAGTATTTAAAGGGGAAACATTAAACAAAATCATGTTTTTCAACTAACTCATTATACCTTTTATTTTTGCGAGGACTTTAAGAGATTTGAGAGATATGAGAGACCAAATTTCATGTTCTTAGAATAATTATTTAATTTTTTCCATACAATCTTAAGTCAATGCTTTAGTCAATTTTCGCAGTAGGTTTCATGTTTATATTTATTTTTATCATTTTCCTTATTTTACTTTCGAAATTAGTTTTTCAGTTTGATGTCTATCTTCTCATTTGTTAGTAAAGCTGGTTATTTCCTTTTTTTTTGTGAAATCACATATTAGTTAAATACAATAATAATTAATTAATATTTACTCAATTTGATTAGGCACTGTATATGTCAAAAAAAAGAGAAAAAACTGGGTAGTAAGCTGATCCATATTTTATTTCAATACTGATTTGGAGTTAATGCAAATTGAGGGTTAATATTATATACCTACTAAACAAAATAATTAAAATTGTTATGTACAGTATAATATTTGTTGTATTACCTACTGTTGTAATTGTAGTTTTTATATGGATTTTTCTTTATTTTGTTAATATTATAGTTGAAAATTGAAAATGTATGTTTTACTCGGATAAAGAAACAATGTGTACTGTTATGATTATTATTATTGTAACTGGTTACCTTTATAACTACGTTTGTGCATTATCACTTTACGACAAACACGCAAATACTGTTTGCCTACCTGACTGCATGTAGCACAATTATTTATTGTTTAATAACTTTTTCATATATAAAAAATTGTTGTCATATCATTTTTATATTTTATATAGTTTGGAAAACAAACAATATATTGCAAAAAAAAGAAACATAATTTCGTTAAAAAATTATTTGATAATTTTAATTTAAATATTAAAAAGTTTCCTGTCGTAAATTATATACGAAGGATAATGTTTACTTGTATATGAGCATCATAGTTACAGGCTAATTCAGAGGTGGGCGCAGACGCTCGCCGGAGTCGAACGGACTCTCCATAAGCTGGGTGAGAGTATGTAATAAAAGTATGTTTTGAAGTAAGACGGAACGATGTTTCAATACAGGTTGCCTACCGATTATTGCCCAATAATTTATTCAATCAATTTAGAATTAGTTTTATAAAATATTTATTGTTTAAAAAATATCTTTTACAATATGGAGAGATACACCAAAAAACATAATAATAACAATAACAATAATAATAATAACAATAATGATGATAGCAATAAAAATAATTACAACAACAACAACAACTATATGTATTCCCACTTTATGTAAAATTTACCATTTAGAAATTGGTAACAAATTACCAAACCTCCCCCACCCAGCTTTATCATTGTTTTTTTTTTGTATCCAGTGTCATCAAATTCCCATGACACTATACTCCCTACTAAGAAAAAATAATTAAATCAAGTAAATAATTGTTTATTAGTTCTCCGATATGAATAGTTTAGGCAAATTATTCGGAATTTCCTAAAATCGAATTCTAAAATCTAAACTAAATCTAAATCATCAAAAAATTTACAAGCGGTAAATCACCAGCCCTAAATTAATAGCCCAAAATTCCAGAGTATGTATTCAATGTATTGTATGTATTGTATACTTTGAATAATAGTGACCATAAAAATAGTTGGTATTATTATATTTTTTTCAGAAAATGTTTTAATTAAAAAATAAAAATAATAATAATTGGTAGGTACCCTATATTTACTCTATCTCTCTTTCTACCCCTCACTCAGAGCTGAGTGCAGTCAAGGTCTGCCCACCTATGGGCTATAACGGTATTATATTTAAAAAAAAATTAGACACTGGGGTATTGTTGCAAGTTTGAGTGTATTTAGACTCAAAATTAATTCTGCAAAAAAAAGACGAATGTCTTGCTATGTATTACTTACTATTAATCGTATTAATTTGACAGTATAATGACTTATTGAAAGTTTGTACAAAAAAGGAATTAGATGGAGCTTTATAAATGTATGGACTAAGCTAACTTTCTTTGTAAGTAAAATTTAAAACTGGAAAATTTCTCTTACTCTTTCTCATTACATTACTCTTTCGAATTAAATAGAAAAAAACAACGTACACAACAGGTACAGAGCTAATGGAAAATGAAAGTTTTATAACTACCATGCCTCTGTATGACAGATATTAAAGATGAAATTCGTTTGAATTAAAAGGCCAACCTCGCACTGCAACAAAACTTTGCAAATATACTAGCAAGGCACTATTCTTCCTTAATGAATTGCTTTAGTTAGTAAAATACCAGTCCAAGTAGCCGAGCGGTCTAAGGCGTAATGTCTGCGCAGTATGCATACTTGGAGAGTATGCGCAGTATGCATAATGGTAGGTTATGGGTTCGAATCCCGACATCGACAGTTTGTCAATTATAAAAAAAAGGGGCGGTTAATTGACTAAACTGTCGGCGTATGGACAAGAACGAAGTAACCGGCTATACTTGGGAAGGTTTTCTGCAGTTTCCTTCACGAACTCCAGATGAATATTGGCATAGTTTCTATCAGAGTCGGCTGCAGCCGCATATTCCACCAATTCTTAGTCTACTCACAAATTCCTTTGGCATCACAATGGACCTTATGGTCGAAGTGTGTGCCGTCCAGGGCAGCCTCTATAATCTATCTATCTAGTTAGTAAAATAATATTCCAGGATATTTATATTTATAGTGTTCGCGTCGCCATTTGTGTATTGGACACTGTATCGAGAAATGATACTGGATTTCACTCATTGGTGCGAAAGTTGCCGACAGTGCAGCTTTGGGAAAGCGTAAATCATTATCATAATAAAGGAAATTAGTCATTCTGTTCTTGGCTGAACAGGCTTCGTATTAAATTCGCAATTTTTTATACAAACCTTTATATAAAACAGATTTTTTGAAAACAATTTGATTGTGCATTAGGATGAAGGAGCCGTTGATATGCGATACAAAACGTGATTGCGACAGAGCGTTTCTAATTCCTTAATACAGCTCTTTCTACATGCTCTGATTAAACCAGAGCTCCGGCTGTTCCAGATATCCCTTTTTTTAATAAAAGAGGAGAACTCGTAGAAATATCAAATAATACAAATTTTGTAGAAGTGTTGTTTTTATAAAATATAAATGAAAACCCATAAAAGCCGCATGTATCGAAAGTACGGGAAACAGATAGAATCGAAAGAACGTTATACCCAAAATCTAAAATATCCTCCATTTCGAGCCCATTACTTCCACAGGAAAAACGATGGGAAATTTCGTAAATTTTTAACGTAAAAATTTATTTCTTGACATCTGTCCAGAAATTATTGCGGGGCTGTAAACGGGTAGCGAATTTAGAAAATTTTGTGTCGAGAGGTTCTGAAACTATTACCGATAGCTTTGACAGGTTCCTTCCTTCAGGTAATAAGGAAGCAGTTTAAGGTTCAAAAATTGAACGCAGCTTAGGTTCTAGTCGATAAAAATTTAAAAGACCTAATAATATTAGATTAAGAGTATGCAAAAACATATCGAATAGATACCTCAAACCGGCGCAAATTACCATCAGGTGTTAAGTCAGCAAAACCGAAACCAATGTCGAAATTTAAGAAATTTTTTTTCGTCCCCGTTTGTTTGAAACTATTGAATCGAATTTGGTATCGAAAAGTTTTCTGCTTAAATTGAACCGAATTTGCAAGAAAATTGCATACCATTCTTAATTTAAATAAAATATTTGAGATTTTCGTAACAATATTTTTAAGAGTTGCTTCTTCAGAAAATATATAATGCACTTATATAGAAATGTAGCGATTGAAGAGAATCGATAAATAATACGTATTCATTGTAACTAATTCATGTTTATCCTTCATATTGTTAAAAACGTTGGAAACTATTAAAACTTAATGATACTAGACTCTAAATTTTAAAATAAGTTAATTCTTTTGAGGTTTTACAAAGCTAGAAGAGTTGAAATAACTTTAGCAAGAAATACGTATGTAGCTCGAATATTATTCGTTTGATTTTGTATGAACTTGGAAATTTTATTGTGGGTGTACCCATAAAACGATTTCGCAAAACTAATAGTATTGGCAAAATTGGACAACGGGAAAAGGTGGTTTAGAGGGAGAGAGAAATACAATTTAGAAAAGCTCTCTTAATTGTTCATAGTAGGCAAATAGAAAACGTGCTACGTGCTACCAATCATTTTTCTGCAACTTTAATATTTACTAATACATAATAATGTATATTAAAAGGTTTGCCAGGGAAACCTTCATACTCATTATAATCCCAGCCTCTGAGAAAATCCACGTATTGCGAATCTTTTACTGATTATCGATTACAGAGGATTAAAAAGAATTGCAAACGAAGAATCTGTATATTGCCGTGGATTTAAAATAAACCATTTTTTGCAATTCATTTGCAGCGTTTTTTGTGTTTTGTTTCCGTATTTCTGTTATCAGTTCTAAAACGAACTGACAGATGGAATAGATTTCATCAGTCACCTCGCTACTGAAGTAACCTAAAATTATATATAACACGACTTTGTTGACGGGAAAATTTGTAAATCTATGTTGTCAAGATAATTTATAACCTTCAAAGTAATTTTGTTTTTCCGATATATATCTTGTAAAGACTTATGATTAACGTTTTAGGATTGGTTTACCTTTTGTACATCTTGTAAGGCTTGGTCACTTGATGCATTTCTCAGTTCTGGCTTAAAACTCTTATTTGGAGTTTTCGAAACTGAGCATTTCTTTGCTAACTTCAAATATATTAAAATCCAATATAATAAAAAACTGTAGGTTTCAAAAAAAAAAAAATTGACATATTACTTAGAAATATATAGCATTTATTTAAAACAAACAAATAACCATCCCAAAAAAGCTACCGACTCTAATAAAACCAATTCACAGAAGCTTAAAAATAAAAAATAATAACCGAATCAAATATGTTACTGCTACCCACAACGAACGAACCAAACAAACCACATCGAGCCAGTCTCGAAAAAACAAATGATCAATAAAATAAATTAAATAATCATAATAATAAAATAAAAATAAATTTGAATAAATTGTATTTAAAAAAATTAGTAGAAACCACAAAACAAAACCATATAGTCAAGCATACTATTTCCCAGTTTATTGAATAAGGATAGAATAGTAGTGAGGATATAAATTTCTCTTTGTTTTTTGAAAAAAAAAAAAGAAATATTTAGTTTTTTGGTTTATATGGTGGGTAATATAGGTATTTTTTTAATGTTCATATTAAATCAGTTGATGATTTACATGTAACACATTATGAATGTAAGCAAATGAACATAATCAGCGGGGTGTCCTTACACACAGCATCATCTCTTTTACAAGGGAAATACATGTGTATCAGAAAGATTGAAACTGAATTCATTATTATTATGAAGCGGTTGAAATAATATAACCATTCTTAAAAGATATATTGATTAAAAGTCAATTTAATCGAAATATGTTTAATGTTTAGTATGATATATTTATTAAAAATCAATTAAATCAAAATAACAAACATTCTTTAGTGTCTAATTAATAAAATATGTAAAGTAATTGATGATTAAAGCCAAAAAGAGTTAATTTATAACAACGAAATTCTATACTTAATTTTAATATCCACACGATTTGGGTCAGAATTAATCGATTTTTTACAATTTTCTCCTATTAATGGATCTAAGAGAGCCGGTATTTTAAGATGACGTAGACTTTAGAATAAGAACAAACTTAATGTGCAAAGTTTATCTGTTAATTGAATCTTTTCATGTTGGACGATTTCAGTACGAGATTATTTGTAATAATACTTGGTTTGTGGTTGATTGATTGAGGCTGGAGACACAGAAGGATAAGATTTTTGTGATCCTCTTGAGTGTTTGGCGAATAATATTTTTATATTAAAGACCCACTTTCAGTTTTGTGTATATCGGGAAATTCTTATTGACTCGATATAGAAATCTAGTATTTTTTTTTGTATGTGCTAGATCCTGTTAGTTTGTCACGAGGTAATATAATTCATTGTAAGGATAGTCGTCTAGTTGTACTCCGAACTATTCAAACCTTTATCTAAACGTTTTTTATTAAAACTCGAAACTAGAAGAAAGGATATTATACACTTGCGAGACTTTTATAAAACACCAACCACTTGGAATTTCTTCTTTTCTGAGGTTTTCTTTCTCAATCCACAATGCAGCTCCGGACTAGAAACAGGTGCTAAGTGTTAGATTTTAATCTCTTTTCCTACCAAGTTTTGTAGATGAAAAAATTCCGAAGTAAATTCAGTCAAGTAAAATAAACTTTAAACATTACATAGATAATGTTTTTTGTAAAAAACCTATTTTTTAGTTCATAGATTATTTTTTAATTTTGTTTATATTCAAAGAAAATGTGTATATTTCAGTAGTTCTGCCTCTCAAGATTGAAATCAATATTGTTTGGAACAAAAAAACTTGACTACTTGCTATAAAATCTTCAGTTAGCTGATTATTTTCAAATTTCTTACAACTCTTGAGTCGATCCAATATGCCAGTTTATTAAATAAAGCCTGTTGATAAGTTATAAATTGACTTTTCTCGTTAACGATCAGTAATAACGCCATAAACGAGAGGTCCCCTTAAAATGAAAAAAAAACACCATTAAAACAATCACAAGCAATACGAAGTGTTCAAGTCGTATATATATATATATATATATATATATATATATATATATACAATATTTATTACATGAAATTACATGAAAATACAATTGTATATTAATAAATCCCAAAAACGACCATTAAAAAACAGTTTAAAATGTAAAAAACCAACATTTAAGTGTTTTAAAATATACAAATAATAAAATTGTACAGAAGTATCAAACAAATAATTCCTTATATTGTTTTTATTTTTATTTTATTTAAATTCCATAATCATTCCCCTTCCCGTTCCTCATCTCCCTCAGAATGCTAAGAGATAATCTACCATTATAATAAATAAACATATCAACCCATTCATTTGTAAGTTAAAGTTAAGAGGTCTCAAAGATTATTGTTTGGAATAAAATTTCATATGGTGCTGCAGTGGGGAATGGAGAATACACTAGATTTAGAAGAGCCATCACACTCCGGGTCCTGGTCATAAACAATTGAACTGCATGTCGTAAATAAACTAATAAATTCAACAACAGGCGGCAATGAGCTATGTGTATTTACTAATACATTCAACATATACCTAAATATTATATTAAACAAAGATAACATGTATGATTGGAAATATTTGTTAACAAAGGATAATGTTATTATTTATAGATTATATTAAATTCAATAAGAAGGTGGTATTATAGTTACCATAGATATACAGGTTTTTATAGATCACAATGTAATAATACTCTCTTTGGCAATATATTGTACAGAACACGTAACGAAAGACATGTAGGTATTGCACCTATGACTGACTGTCTGCTTTAGAAACCATCCCATTATTCACTTTAGCGCTCCTATGGGAAACCATACAAAATCATAGGTAAGGATACCCATCACCTGATATAACTGACTCGGTCTGAATGGGGGATGCACAAAAATAAACTATACATTTAATATGCTTGCTTATATTAGATACATATTATAAGAATTTTTCTAGCTAATCTGAGTTTAAAAATTGAATCTTTTTTTATATATTAAATACTAAATCTACTACAAATAGATTCAACCTATTAGAAAATGACAAAACAAAAGTTAATAAAATTGGGTCCATTTAACTGAAAATTCAAAACGTAAAAAAATATATAAATAAATTTAACCGGAAGTAGGAAAGAAACTAGATATTCTTTCTAAGAATATGGAAAATGTGATGTGATGAGGCATGGACACTATGCGAATCCAACTACCTATATATTCTATCTAACATAGTGAAAGTATATAAAGTGCTGGGACCATGAAGGTATCAGATAAAATGGATTCGCCTGCTTTCAGGTTCTGACACACTATTGCATACCACTATTAGTAGTATTTATATTTCTGGAAGTGTAAGGTCCAGTATTTAATCTTGTCAGTTCTAAATCATAGCCGGAAAGAACTGAAATTTAGAAGTTAATAGTGGAGCTAAACTCATATCGGGAGCGTTAAAAAAGCAAAATAAGATTCGTCGTTTCACTAACCAACAAAATTATTTCGAATGAGTACACACCAGCCCACTCGCAGACATACATTCAATCAACTATGAAACTAATCACCCACCTATCTATATGCGTACGTACCCACTCATACCTACTCATAATATATAATATATTATGCATTATACTCGTATATATCTACCTATATAATATATTAAAACTCTGTGTGTATGCATGTTTCCTATGGACTGCAAAACGGGTAAACCGATTTTGATGAAATTTTCAGGCAATCTTCAGATTAGCCCAGGGGGTGATCCTGTGAAGTTTGATAGCGATCGAAAAAAAAAATTGTTTGTTTTTTGGCAATTTTTGGCAATTTGGCAGTCGAAAAAATTTTCTATGTTTTATCTTTAAATTTTAGTTAAATGTGCTTAACTCACAGGCAAGCAGAAAAATTTTTAATAGCTTGTTTGGGTATAAGAAGTGTGTGGCATGTAAATAATGAAATCACAGGCAGGCACTCCATTTTTATTTATACTAATGAGTGACACGTTCAAATTGTTAATTTTATCCAACATATATAAAACGTAAATTACGAGCAATAAAAGGTAAAATAATATTTGAAAGTTATTGTGGGAAAAACAAGACACAACTATTTAAGATAGTTGTATCATACATTAAGGGCAGAACTACATAACTAAATCATCGCGAAGTCTTTGTGAGATAAAAACATACTTTTGGTGCGCAATAAAACTGATAAGAGTTAATCATCTGCAGGAATAAGTGTTGTAACTAAAATCTACATATCTATAACCTCGTTTTGAACTGTATCTCGCAGATACTCAAGCTCCCATATAAGCCCCCTCTGTTAAGAAATGAAATTTTACGAGTATTCAATATTAATTTTTCTTAGTAATATAATACATATAGCGTATACAAAGTATATAGTACAAGACATTTTAAATGAATCTATCTTATGAATTTAGGGCAATATAAAAGTTTTAGCTAAGTGATTTGTATGAAACCTAACCTTCCAAGCAAACAAATTCCGGCCTGGTGACATCCCTTTTCTAAGATCTTGGAAAAAAGGTTAAAAATTCAAGGAACGGAATTATGTTTGCATTATATTTGGATGAAACAATTTTTCCTTTCAAAAACCAACACACACAATTATTATATTTTACATGTAAATCAATAGAGCAGTTTTCTAACTTGATCTTTATGATTTAAAAAAAATCAATCATATTTTTTATGGTGGTGGAGTGATAGGGAGCACAGGATTACTTGTCAAAATTATCCTTTTATAAGTTAGTATTTTATGAGATAAATAAAACCTGCTATCCTCTAAAAATACGTATGTTAACTAATTTGTTATTGTTGAAGTTTTTCTGAATTGGCTAAGATACTCATGACGTCATATTCCAAAATGGCGGCTTTAATAAAGCTAGGCGACTACTCTATTTCTAATTATTGCCACCAGATGCCATAGTCCTAAGGAACAAACACCAATAGTAGCAGGATATTACCCACACAAATTTTATTTCAGGCATTCTAACTGTAAAATAAGATATTTTATAATTATTTTGAATAACACATTCCATTCAGTTTATTTATGCACACTAGTTTCATAAACATCTATATAATCTAGTGGTTCTATTATATTGATAATATTTAACATAAAATATATTTGTAAAGTTGTAAGACAATATTAAAAATGAAATGAATAAGAAGTACCTACTATACATTCGTAATATGAAATATGATTCTTTTTATAAGAATAAATATACATTATTATCTTTGATAGTCATAAGTTGTGTTCTCAAGGTATGTTTTTCTCTATTTTAACAACAATATCTACTACACATATATAAATAAGTTACTTATACCAAATCAAGTCAATTATTTAAATAAAATATTACACATCAGACGTAATTTTTTTAAATTTAAATTTTTTTTAAAATAATACATAATATTGTCTATTGAAATGTATTAGAAATATATTGCAGAAATATACAACAGTGTTTCAAAAAAAAAGTAAGAGCATATTTTTCAAAAAATTAAGAGCGTACTTTTAATAAACATCGTGTATAATAATTATTAAGATTAACCTTAAACAAATTTTTTTTTAATCCTCGTTTCAACCCCTAAAGCTATCCTCATAACTACAAAATTCGGGATTATGATTATATTCCTTCATATGTACCTAGCTTATTATTTTTTATTCAACTTTTTTTAAGCAATAATTTTGGAGATAAAGATTTGGGGGACAGAAATTTTTAACAAGTTTATTCCAAAAATTTGGGAAAATCTTTAATACAAGAAATATTAATCTTATAAAAACAAACAAATCTGATTTGAAATATTTTTCCATACATCCGATTGGCATATTAGCAAAGAAATGAATGGGGGAGAATAAGAATACGCGGTAGAACGCAGTGATAGCTTATACCCTGGGTCTATGTTAGATATTTTAGCGAATTTCTTTAAAGGAAATGCAGCTATTGTTTTTCTACCAATGTTGGAATTTCGTAAAAATATCTTCAAATCTCCATCGATCCTATCTACTAGATGTTAAAAATCACTATCGCTAACATTTGTATATATGTATACATATATCTATACGTTTATGTGTCCGTGGATTCTCTAGCAGTCACAAATTTATTCCGATTGGGATGAAATTGAGTATTTGAGGCGCTTTTGGTATTCAAAACGTCCGTTCGAAAGTTCGTTAATGGATAAAATCAGACAAGGGGAAAGGAGGGTTTAAAGGAAGGGGGAACACAAAATTTTACATATCTTCCGTAATATTCGAAAAATCTAAAAATTTATAAGAAATAAAGTTGTAGTAAATTAGTTTTACTATAATTTTGTTTCTTATCATTTTTTCTGTTACACTAATATTTACCGAAATATTTACAATTTAAGGTTTTCTTCACACATTTTTCGATTGTTGTAATATTAAGAGAGATTTTATATTTTCTTCTTCCTCTATGCCCCCTTTCCCCTTGACCTAGGCTACGTATTACCAAAAATGACTTTGAAAATACGAAAAGCTTATGAGATACGACATTTCATCAGACTAAAAATGTGACCGCTAGAGACTGATTTATGTATTCTAAGGACATTCGCTTAGTTGACGCAGATCCGATTTAACGAATGTTTTCTAACTATCATTAAGAGGGGGGGGGGGCTTGTCCACACATCTGAAATTGAGGTGGAGAAATAACTTTGTCCCTACCTAGCTGTGTGGAGTCTCGTTTAGAAGAAGTTTTTTAAATAAAGAATTACTCAGTCCAAGTTACCATATTTGTGGGTTCGATTCCCAACGATGGGAATTTTGTCAATTTTAATTAATGGGGTACTTAGTTGACAAAACTGTCGGCATATGTACAAGACCGTAGTAACCGGCCATGCTTGTGCAGGTTTTCCACCACGAATTGCTGATAAATACCGGCATTGCTATCGAAATCGGCTGTAGCCGTACAATCTACCATTTTCTAGTCTACATATAAATTCCTTGTCCTTCACTCATATCATTAATGTATGGTTAAAAATTAATAATGGTTGAAAATACTATGATGTGGGTTGCCTTTGTTATAGACTGCGAAGTATCAGAAACGGAAATAAAACCCCGTTAGTATTATTAATACAGAGTAAACTCTCTATCTTTGTCAATAATTAAAGCAGAATTTAAATACACTCTCTATAAGGATATATTCAAGCCCGGACAACGCCGGGTTTTTCAAGAAAAGCGTTACAATAATTATAATAATTAATATTGAATCTCTTAGTCTTTGTCTACATAGCTCCTAGCATCCTATAGTTGACGGAATTGTTGACGATTGTTTATGGTATGAAAACAAGTGAATTTCTAAATATAAATTTATATAAACCTACACATTTGTATGGAATAAATACCACAATTTTCAAATAGAGCTAGTGTTTTATTTTCATACTTCCAAATTACAATCTTTTGCTTTGGAATGTATTCATTCAGTTGTACACTAAGCCACAAAAGTGTGTGTCAATTTTTAGAATATTATAGTTAATTTTTTCGAAAACCGAATCAACAAGGCACAAATCAATTATAAAATTTAAAAAAATGGTACCAACTGTTGTGGTCTATAGTACAGAATAGAAATATTATGTAATATGATTTAGTTTTATTATATGATGGATCGCATTGAATACTTTTGTTCTATTCGTTATGTATATAATAGTCCAAATGGGACGCTAGAAACTTAGGCATCGAATGCATGCATTTTTTCTGTTTATGTAAGTGATGCATATGGCCGAGTCATATGGTTTTGACGTCACTTCCAGCTTAATTGCGAGTTAAAGCTACAAGATAATTGACTTCCACAGAATATGTTAGTACAAGGTTCAAGCTTCAATTTATTATGGATTAATTCAATGCATTCCCATACTTTGATACTTTTATCAATTTTTATCAAATTTTTATAATTGAATAAATAAACAAAATTATATAATATTGAAACTCGAAACCTCTACTAACAGATCAGAAGCGTTGTCGCATCTTTCGTAGCCATACACTGCAAATACAAGTGTTTAACTTGATGTTTTAGAACAAATCACATTAGTGTTTTTAACGCAAGTGTTTACATATAAATGGTTTAAACGTTTATTAACAATTAATATAAACACTACAAGTGTTTTAACGAATAGTATAAAATACTTATGTGATTTAATCGAACAGTGATTGTCTGGTTAATTGCTAATGTATGAAATAAATGGGTGACCGTTATCAATTATATTTTGTATGCGTATAAAGTCGATTTGATGGTAGTGGTATTGGTGCAGTTTTGCAACAAAAAATTCACTGTCTAGATGCCACTTGTTTTCACATCAAGAAAACTGACAAACGGTACTGAAAAACGGTTCAATTCATTTTCAAAAAAATTACTAGCTATTGTTTTTGGCATTAAAAAATTTCGTCATTTCGTTGAAAATCGAAATTTTTTTTATTCAGACTGTCCACAAACCTATAATTAATGCTAGTAATTCACGTAATGAAAATTTATTAAATCATGAGATACGTCACGTGAACTTTGTCAGCCAATACACAACTGATCTTAGATACATTAAAGGTAGTGAAGACATTCCGGCCGATTAGTTTGTCTCGAATTAATACTATTTCACTACCTTCAGGTATTGACTTGATTGATATTAAGAAGATTTCTGTCCATTAGAAGTGTGATTGATCCTCTTCTTCTTAGTTTATTAAATAAACCTAAATATCTCTAGAACTTCTTACTGTTCCGGAGATTTATTTTTTTTTAGAATAACTGGAAACTGTTTAGAAACATCCCAGAATCTTCACACCTGATCTTTACCTCGACGTTGATTGGAAAGCTGTTCACCTTTTGGCCACACATCAGTTAAGTCCATCTTTCTATTAGTTTTTGTTCTTATTTGTAAACAATAAATTAAATTATCTTATAATTTATTTTTTTTTCCTAGGCACCTTGTACTTATATATAAGGTTGGTCGCCAATTGAAAAAGTTGTTTTCCTCTGAACAAGGATATTTTGTGATCAACCTTTTCTTAGGCTTGTCTTTGTTGAATGGTGGGGGGAAGTATGTAGTGGACTTGCTACTAAATCTCAATATGCTTTCTTATTTAGATACCTTTGCATAATCACTACATATGCCGCCTGGGGAATGCATCTTTGGCAGATATCTAGAGAGCCATGGAAAAGAGAATACCAAAACGTGCCGACTCCGTAATTATTAAAATCAAATCAAATCAAACTATTATTATTTTGTAAATATTGATTTAAATTGTAAAATACACTTAAAGTGTATTCAAATAAAAAAGACCTCACACGAGTTTTTATTTAAAGCACTCCCAATGTTTCAAAATTAAACGTTTAAGATATTTTTAATTATATGAAACACCATTTAATTATATTTAGCGTTTACTTGGTGACCAATAAGCATTTAAATACTTAAAGTGTTTTAAAATAAAAATCTTACACTTGGATTTGCAGTGTAACCACAAATAAAACCCCCCGACGTAATAATTGGTCGAATTGAGACTTTATCAATGCTATCTTTTGTATTAGTGCTCACTTATGCAAATAAAGTGATTCATGTATTCGATTCATAGATTTTTTAATTGTTTTCTCTTGAACTATTATGTTTAGAATTTAAATATGTATGTAAAGGTCCTCATATATAAATAATCTTATATGATCATGTCGTGGGTTGAATACTCAAACAATATTTGTTATTTATATCTGTTCAGTATTTAAATATTGTTAATATTAATAATTTTTTTTATTGATACTATTTTTAAATTCATGGGTGGGTTGTTCATTCAATCAATTTTATTACCACAGATTTCGAATATATGGTGTAGTCTTATCTTGGCCGTAAGTGATTTGTAGTATTTAAATTAATAGTTTTAAAACTAAATTTAGCTACCTATTAATTATATTATTGGTACAAAATGGAATGAATTATTTCAGTATAGAATGAATTACTAAATTATTTCAGAAGACTTAAATTTATAAATACCATGTCAACATCGAATCAACTCCAATACCATACAATTCAAATTCAAAATATTATTTGGTCGTTTTTTGCAACAAACTAGTGAAAAAAATATTTTATCGCTTATATTATAAAAAAATTCAGTTCATTCAGTTGAAAAGTAAGGGAAACTGTTATAAAAACGCATCTCTAATTTTTAAATGAGATCTTAATTTGCTGCTTTTTTTGTGAAAAAATTTGTTGCCTTCATTATAAAAAAATTACCGAGTATTTCGCTAACTTCACTTATTAATTTAGCTAAACAAATTATATCATAATTTGCCTTTTATTCCTACTTATTTACTGTGCATATAATGGAAAATCGGATGTTTTTCCCAATATTTCAATTTTATTTTTATATCCGGTATGTATATATAATATATACCAGGGTATATAGTTATTCATAACGTCCGCCTGTTCGTCAACACGATAACTCAAAAACAAAACGAGATAACGAGCTGAAATTTGTGTGTGTGTTATAGAGTTAAAAAGTAAGGTTAAGTTCGTGAATAGGCAAAATCGGACCATGTTAGGAAAAAATGAGCTAAACTGTTCATCTTTGAAACCGTAAGAGATAGAACAAAAATTTAATGACAAAAAATGTTTTGAAAAATTAACATTTATATATCGGGTTTTAAACAATTAACTCGGATAGTTGTCTTTTTACTTGTTCAATATATTCTTCATTAGTAATTACTTTTTATGTTCCAAAATGCTTCTCCATCAATGCAGCAAGAAAAGGTTATGTAATTCTATTTATAAGGGAAGAGCACGGTTTGGGATATTTACTTCGGGTAGGAAGGGTGTTTGTATTTTTGAACCTATTATATTTTATAAAACTATTTTCCACCCACTTACATTTGATTTGTATAATATGCTGATTGTCGATATTAATTGGTAAATTTGAGGATTTGAAGTTCATTCATGTTCAAGGTTATTAACTTTTCGATTACTTAGTAAAGAAAACCAAATTAGCCATTTTTACTTTAGAAAGAGCAATTTAATCATTTTAAACAAATGTGCCATATAGATAGCTTTCATTATTATACCCAGTATATGTAAATATACGAGGTATATCTAGTTTGATCACGACTTTGTAACGCTTAAAGATATTGATCGTCGGCATGAATGTTTGGCATATGTGTTCATGAAATGGCCTAATTCGACCATTTCCGCGTGCCCGCCCGTCTGTCTGTCCGTGGACACGATACCTAACTCAAAAAAGGTATCGAGCTGAATATTTGCGTCTGTATTCTAGAGCAAAAAAGTAAGGAAGAGTTCGTTAATGGGCAAAATCGAACTATGTTGGGATAAATGGGCAAAATTGCCTATCTTTGTTTTTCTTTTCTTCTACCCATCTCTTTATTTTAAAAATAAAGTGCTTTTGTTTGAAAAATTATAATTTGTGCTCTAAAGTTCCTCGGAAAGCAAAATATATGCCCATCTTTAAAACCATAAGAGATTTTTTTAACTGTGGGACAATTAAAAAATTGTTAACAATTCTAATATTCATATGCAACTCAGTATATTTAACTCAAAGTTAGTTAATACATTACTTGTTTTAAAACAATAATGCTTATCTTGCATTCAATTTTATTATTAATTGTGTCAATTGAAATTTTGTTATCAGGATCATATGGCTGTAAGAAACAACTTTATACTAATAAGCTATCTCAGGAGCATAGAAAGCACTCTAGTCAGGTTGGCATGCTTTTTTTTATCATATAATGATTGCATCAACAGTATAAGTTTTATGTCTAAACTTTTTTGTTTAAATTGTGGTCACGCTGACCACTTTTTGTTTTCGAATACGAAAAAAAATCGGGAATTTATAGCATAGAGTGTTTACAAACATACACTGGCCAAAGCCGTAGATAAATTTTAACCATATACGAAGAACATATGGCTCATATAAAACACGGCAGGTTACAAAAATCCTGTGTAGCGGCTCATTTTATAGAGAATAGCCATAAAATCGACAAATCCAATTTAAAACTTTAAAGGCAGTACAAAATCCTTCAGAGCTGGATGCATACGAAAGCATTTACATTCAGAAATTCAAAAGAAATATTATGAATTAAGATAATGGACCGGTTCCAAATTCAGATTTAATCAAAATTTTACGGAAAAATTAATCGTCAGTATGTCCGTCTCTCTCTTTCTAAAGATATAAAAACTTGTTTACGGCGCAACGCATAGCTCAGCACCAATCAAGAGCGATTTTTTTAGAATAGAGTTAAACGTCGGTCAAACATATACAAGCAAGGCACAACCAAGAAACGTCGTGAAACTGTCACCAAGTTAGCAACGAATAACATATCCTGAGACAATATAAGAGTAATTTTAATAAGAGTGATGTTAACAAGAGTAAATTGAATGAAAGTAATTTTAACCAGAGTAATTTCAATAAAATTTATTTTGTTTAATTTTTTATTTATTTTTATTTTTGTCTATTGATTTCGATTTTCTATCTATTTCTAATTGTCAAAGAGTAAGTTACGACTAGCTAATTTATACTGATGATGACTACTTTGTAGTCGAAATACGTATTTATAATACAAAAACTGATCTAGGTATTGGAACGAATTCGAAATTTTATTTCAAAAATCTAGAGTTCTCATTAATTATGATTTGATAACCTATTATTTTGAGCAATAGTTCATTAAGCTATACAACCTTTCTATTTTACACTGTATCGATCTGACTACAAAAAAAGTGTCCAATTTTGAAAAATCTCGGAAAGTTTAGTGTTTGTAAAATTACCAGATAGAAAATAATTATCTAATGAAACATTCGCTGTTGATATAACAAAGACATAACAAATATTATGCATACTCAAATAATATTATGAACGTATAATAGCTTTTAGAAGGTATTCTTTATGTTTATAATAAGACCGGCTCGTTTGATTTCGGTGCTGATGTCAGGTAGGAGTTTTGCACAGCGTCTACGTTATCTGCAAGAAGCACCAAGCCGCTAATCAAAGGTTGTTCAGGAACAATTAGTTTATTTTTAAACCGGTACCTTCGCATTTGCAATCCCTGATTATCGTTTCCAGTGCGCAGTTGAAAAGGCATCAAAGAATCATCCTGTTTAATAAGTTGATGAAGAAAAGATAGATGTTTTTATTATATTATATACTTTTTTCGATCGTAATTTGATTCATCGTAGATTTTACCGTCGACCCACAGCTCTTACAAACGACCAATGTGTAAAACGACCAATTCCGTTAGGCAATAATTACCCAATGTGCTATTTTATCTAACAAATACCTGGAACATATTAATTAATTTTTCGCTGAAAAATTGCTGCTATCAATGATTAGTATTCCAAATTTTGAGTAAACCGTAAGAGTAATCGACTTTTATAAATTGTGTCTTTTTTGTAGTAAACAATATTCTGCATCTAAATCTTGTATTTAAAATCCTTTGTTTCCATGAGCGTAGAAATTGAGGGGGTTAAATTATGAAAAACCCCACGTTCTATGCCCATGAATTAATATGACCAATTGCGAAATCCGGTCTAATTTTATTAAAAACTGTTTAAAAACTGCAACTACAAGACCGTACAGCACCCGAACGACGCAACTTTTACTGGGTAAAATTTACCTTCAATCGTCTTGTTTTAAGACATATTATATGTGGTAAAGGATTTTTAAGACCTTTTAGGGACACTATATATCTATAGATAGACACTATAGATCGACCTCTTGAGCCTGTAGTGACCGGTAAGCACCCCAACCAGGAGGTTTACCTCTTTCCGGTTTTTCCTAATGAGCAACGCTATCTCCACGGCATAAAGCCCTACTATCATTAGTTTGGCCTGCCGCCTACTGTATCCTTCCATTTCATATTCATAGGCCTACCTACCCATTCGTTTAGGGCTTAGGAACTCTGTCTCCTAGTTATTCCTAGATATTGTTCTGGTATGGTTCCCAGATATGACATGGGAGTACCTACAGCTTCATTACATATATTAACTAATAAAATATAAATAAATATCAGCTGGAATAACACAAAATACTGTGTGTTTTTAATTTTTAAATAAATTTATAAATTTTATTTTATTATAAAAGGCTCATCAAGATTATATTTTAGCAATACTTTTATTTACCACTCTATATACTAAACTTAACTATACTTACTCAAATATTTTAACATATTTATCAGAATTTACTGTTAGATAAAGAAAATTTTAAATATTTATTGTATATAAAATATATTCACTTTTTCAAATCATGTGTTTTGAAGAAAATCCTTTTTCTTATATGTATTAAAAATTAAAAATTTGAAATATATAAAAACATATCTTTTATCAATCATAAAATATTTCAATAATATATACCCGATAACAAAGTTCGAATGTTTTCAGTTTTACTATTTTATATGTGGCTAAACTCTTAAACGAGCCAAAACTGTTTCTGGCATAGCTAGTTTTGAATGAGTTCATTAATAACTAAGTTATTAATAACTAACATAAGAGGATAGAGAACCATATCGTCACCGTAAAGTTATTCTGAATGAGAAGATATTCGGTTTGATTTATTAATGCTAAGCTTTGACGAATCTCTCTATTACAATAGATACAAGTTATTTGGTCCATCCCACCCAGAATATATGAACATCAGGAAAACCTGATAAACAATTAATTGTTGTGAGATAAACAAGTTTCTGGATATTTACGAGATATGGGAGAAGCGAACCTTAGTAGACTGAAGTAGAAGGGGGATGATAATGGTCCGTAAGATCGAAGTGCATTACTTTTCACACTCCAATATTTATCTATCTATCTAATGCCAAGCTTGTACTCTGATATCTTATTCGTTTCAATTATGTTCAAATGCATGAAAAAGAGTCCCTCAAATATCCTAGGGTGTATCATCTATATATATTTATTTGTGTATACTTAGGCAACAATACGATGTTTGTCCAAATTCCTTTCGGTTACGTAAGACAAACTGTAGAAGACTGGCGTATACTTATAGACAAATATCATTGTCATTGAAATTTTAATTTAAATACTGATATGAAAAAATTAACTCGTCAACCAGGAATCGAACCTCGGGCCTCTGGATATCTTGTCCAGTATGCTTCCGCTACACCAACGACGACTGTGACGTAACAGCCAACTTTTTCATAATTCTTATTTTTATTTAGATAGTATTACTTCTGTCGAAGTTATTATTCATATATATTTATTTGTGTATACTTAAGCGTCAACAATAAATGTTTGTCCAAATTCCTTTCGGTTACGTAAGACAAACTGTAGAAGACTGGCGTATACTTGTAGACAAATATCATTGTCATTGAAATTTTAATTTAAATACTGATATGATAGTGTATCATCTAAGTTATTGCTTAGAGTAGTCTCAAAGTCTGCGCTGATACTTAATGATTTAAACAATATTTTGATTTTTTTTTAAATTACCCTATTTGAAATTATTCGATAAAAACAAAACCTCTTATAAAAGAATTCAAATTGTTAACGACATCTTTTCCTTTGTAGTATCTTGAGAACAAGATCAAATTTTTAAATAATTAGAAATGTGAGAATTTAGAAACAGTGTGATTATAAATTACATATGTATATATAACTACAGTATAGTATTATATTATACATTTTTTTACTTCTGATTATAAAGTCAAATTTACAATAATAAAAACAAAAAAGAAATATTATACAGAAAAAAAACGTAACATTGCTTGTTTAACATGAGAGATTTTTTTTTCTGTGCGATTACCTAAAAACAATTTATAATATAATTGTATTTAATGAATTCAATTAGTGAATTTTAGAATGTTTCGACATTTATTTTATTCAGTTATTTAACATTTATTTATTCGTTTATTTTAGTATTCGGTATATTAAAAACTTGATTAACAATGGGTTTAACTTAAGATTTATATGCGCTACGAACCTTACTAGTTATATCCGCGAGTACGGATACGGATAAGGCCCTTAACTTTCTTACTCAGTCGGTGTCGGTGCGCGTGACCTTGTCTTAGTATTACTATACAAAAGTTACTTTGTTATCAATTAATGTTATTATTATTTGATTTTTGCAATATGAATGTGCCAAATATATAATTTGAAGAAATAACAATTTTTCATGGAATTTAATAGTATTTCGTATATGTAATAAAATTTAATAATATAAAAGATACGTTAAAGATTCGCCCAAAAAGTAACGGATACAGATACGGATACAGATCTTTCTCCTCCCTCGGATATCCGGGGATACAGGTACGGATACGGCTAACTAATATTGAGTTTATCTTTTAATACTAGTAAAATTAAAAAATTTGAAATAAATAAATTTGTGGAAAATAAATTTTACTTACAATTTATATACTGACCTTATTTTATGTCTACAAACACCCAAGCACACACACACGCCACATTTTCAAAAATGATGTTCATAGACTCTAGTAATCGCAAAACATGGTGAAAATATTGATATCGATTTTGAAATCAATTAGTATAACGTCTCTATACTGGAAAGAAGACAAAATGGTTCAAACAAATTAATTCATTCAAATATACGAATATTTTGAAGAAGGATTTTGTACGTAGATAGATAGTTTCAATGCTAAATTAACCTATTGACATAAAAATTACCTTTGTGATTTTACTAATGAGTTAAAAAAGTTTAATGATATGAATTATCTGTTGAATTATTATGAAGAAATATTTTGTTGTATAAAATAAAATGTAGATACTTATTACAGGAATTGTTTTAACGAAAAAGAGATTTATATCGCAAAATTATGGTGATAAAAGTTTTGATCTAAACATTTCAGTTGGTTGTTATAGGCATATATTAGAGCAACGTGTCATGAGTACGCAATAATAAAACCTTATAATATGCAGTTACAGACATCATCTACTCAGAAATAATTGCCACAGGCTATAAAAAGAGTTTTACTATTTGTAATCAGTGACCATGTTTTTTTTATTAACATTCAGCCTCTTTTTAATCGTCTACGAAGTGCAGACTTCTTGTCTAATTCAGGGGACAGAATAGAATGTAGGCGAAATAAACAATCGTTTAGGAACAAGTAGCATAAACCCGAAAATTAATCATAAATAGGTCACAAATCAATTATAAAATTTTTAAAATTTAGATCAACTTTTGGCGTTGATGGTCCCTGTTCCTGTACTTCGATGCACTCAACCAAAACAGGATAACTTCGATAGGTTACCTGATTCATCACCTGGCATCATCATCTACGAAATCACCTGCACACAATTGGATTGCACAATGGATCCATCATATTTAACTACGAATTTCTCGACGGCAGATACAATATATTCGGTTCATCTCACCCCGTATATATAAACCGTCAGGAAGACCTCATAAGCAAGCTGCTGGCTACTATCAATATATGAAGAAGAGAACCTCGTCCATCTGAAGTAAAAGGAAGGCTGTAAGGTCGGAGTACAATACTTTTCATACCCCAAGATTTGTCTATCTATCTATCTAGGAGGCACTGGCTGACTAAAATTCGTCTTCTCATATCTTTGGATGGTGAATATTACTTATTTCATTGTTATTAAGGTAGTATATTTGTTTCTATTTACTATTTATTTCTTATATTTCCAAGATGTGAGCATTTTTCTGAGCATAAGTCTTCAACGGAGTGTTCAAAGTTCTTGATTTTTTTGTTATTCGATTTTGCTTGCAAACAAAACATATAAATTGACATCTAACGTTTCTATTTTCGAGGAATTTAGTTTTTTCTAAATTTTGCCCCACCGTTCTCTCAAAAATTACTTTCGACCCTTCAAGTCATTATGAACTTTCGGATTCGTAAACTGCAATGGAAATATTAGAAAGGAGTTGAGCACACAGATTTATCACAAATATTGTTCACAATTTGAATAATAAGTCTTATAAAAACAAACTTCTCAAAAAATCTGTTATATTTTTTCGACAACAAAGCTAAGATTATCGCGTTCCTTTGTAAGACTTCTAACGCAAATTCAAAATAAAAACTTAATTACTTAATTAACTTTTAGTTTTTACATAAACAAGTTTTGCTCTACCCCTTGCCATTTAAATGAAATCATTTCCTTAATTTTTATTTCTGAAGAAGTAACTTTGTTCCGAAACTAGTCAAATAAAGTGATTTTACGAAAATTTCAAAATTTGTTTTATTAAATAATCATTAAAGTCTGTTAAGTGCATTTACAACATTTTAAAATACATTTCCACATATCTGCCCGTCTAATAGTAATCTTATTTAATAATTATAATGAATTTTCGACATGTAACGACTCATTCAATACAAAGCAGACTATAATGAATTGTATGAATTAGTACATTGTAAGTCCAACTTTATTAAAAAAGATAAACGATTTTATAAATATCATATAGTTTTATTAGGTACATATTAAAAACATGAGCGATGATTTAACATGGATATAAGAATTAGTGTAGTTTGTTGGTGATTTCGGCTTTGATTTTACGTTAAATACATACATACATAACATATTGACTAGATAATGTAAATCATGTCAGCATGTGGTCGTTATAATGTTTGAATAAATATATCTTTTCAAAATCTTCAAGTAACGCACAAATTATTATTTGATCGTTGTACTTAGTTCAATGCCATCCAATTCTTGTTTTTTATTTTTAGAAGCATAATTTTTATTTAGATTAAAATATTGCTCGTAAACATTCCAAACAAATTTGTTAAAAATTTTTATATTTCATGTTGAATTAAATCTTTGTTAACGGAATAGATCCTAGAAACTCTGAGAGAAATCAATCAATATCGATAATGTAACGTTTCGACCATTATTAAATTATTTTCTATAACTACATTACTATAACTACAAATACTAACAAAGACAAACCTGTAGATTTGTGGACTACTTGCTAATTTTTTTGTAGGTACGCCTGGCTTTAAGACGAAAGGGAGCTGGGAAAGATGAGAAATAACTTCATCTTCCAAGCGCCAATACCAAACATTATTACATTAAAGGCATACTTGGTTTCCAACACTAACTCATAAGCTTCTTTAACCGTTTGTGATCGACTAGTTTAACATTGAAATAATGAACTTAAAATATTATTGTGGATATCTCCATCGCTTTGGCTACCAGTGTTAAGTCCTAATAAAAATTAGGTGCTGCATTAATGTTGGTATTTAAATACCCGGCTTTCAATACTTTACTTTAAGATATCTTAACGCAAAACGAAAGTCTGAACTAATCAAATGGTGAAAATGCAACTAAAAAATATGTGTAGTGTGGTACGATTATATAATATTATATAATGATACGCTATTGTGTTGATACCAGAAAATATTAAACTTGTTTCATTCCGGAATTAGTAAAAGCAAACAAATATATTTTAAGCAAGATAAAACACGATTCGAGACCAAGTTTATTCAAGTCATACAAGCCATTGAACAGGTTGCAGAAAATTTAGCAAAAAATGCAGTTTTTATCTATCATTTTGATCTATCAATCAGCATCGATTGATAGCCAATAAGTTATAAAATAATGTTTTTCAAGACAATTCAATAATATCATGGGAAGTTTTTATTTTGATTGTTTCCGAAAACGCCAGAATAAAAAATAAACTTTTTAACAACAAAAGGAAGCCGAATAAAAAGTCAGGATAATGCATTTGTCGTAACAGAAGCTCGTTTGAACTATAAAGCACTGTACGGTAATAAGTTTGATCATTGTCTCACAAACTTTTCTGTATTTTTAATTGAATGGATCGTTACTTGATGATCAATTCTGTTGCAGGAGGGGCATATCGGGTACTCGAACATTGTATAAGCAAAAAAATCGGTTTAAGCATCAAACAATTGCCAATAAATAGTGCAATAATATGTATGTGAATTTCGCCATAAATAAAAAATGATTGTTTGTTCACTGTGTGTTAATTTTTTTGGCAGAGGGACGTATTGGGCTCTATAAATGATAGCCAATAAATGGTTCAATAATATGTATGTGATTTTCGCGGTGTTAGATAATTCTTACTGCAAAGTACGATGAACAATTTTTAATAATAATATTTTATTAACAACCGAAAGGAATTTGGACAAACATCGTTATGTTGACGCTTAAGTATACACAAATAAACAAATATTAAACAATATTTTATTTGGTAAAGGTTATGAAAATTCTGAATTTTTTTTTAAAAGAATAATAGTAAAAATTGTCTTTTTAGCAATATGCAATTGTCAAAGAAACATCACAGTTATACGAATTGGGCTGAACAGTACTTAAAAAATAATATATACGAGTAAAAGACTTATGTCATGGTAAAAGGAGCTTATATGTTGGTGCTAGAGATCGAGTATGTAATTTATACACTCATTATGTGATAAGTACACCAAATGATGTTATTTCTCAGCTATTCCAGCTTCGTTCCGTCTTATAGCTAAGCGAATCTGTTAGCAAAGAAATTAGCAAATAATCCACATGTCTTCAGATTTGTTAAGACCTCTAGTTTTTGGTTTGAAGGTGTAGGCGCTGGGAATTGCAAACTATATTTTAGCTTTCAAAGCTTTCCGGGTTATATGTTTAGACTCATCGATTAGGAAATAGCTAGGAAAAAATTCACATATTTTAATTTTTTTCTATGACTTATACAATAGTTAAATAATAAATTATTTAATATTTAATTTGCTAGCTAGCATAAGTCTTAAGCTACATCTAGCAAGCGGTATTTCGGAAGAGCCACTAACATTTTTTTCAAAAATTTTTTTCAAGCAAAAAATAGCAAATTATTAGCAAAAATTTACCAATAGGTTTATTAATGCTAGATGTAATTGATAAGCTGGTTTAATGTATGTTAATTCGTTAATTCAGTAGTTATTAGCTATTTGACAACTTTGCTGTTCCCAATAGACGATTAACGAATATCTGGGATTTTTATTCTCGGACTTTTTGTTATTTATTATTTTTTTACTCATGCGGAAAAAGTACTATCTTAGTGCCCGCTTTTCCGTGCGGTAAATGACTGTTTGCCTATTCAATTATTACCTCTACTGCTTTACTCTACTTAGATGTATTGCAAATATTCATTTGCCTGCGAAAATTTTATTATGCGCCCTAGTGCGCAAAGTAAAATTTGCACACTCAAATAAATATTTGCAATACATCTAAGTAATCTGGTCATAATTGAGTAGCTAAAAAGTCATTTGACGCCCGAAAGAACGGACGCTAAAATAGTACTTATCCCGCATTGGTATGAAAAAATAGTATCTGCAACTCGTGCGATGTTGTCGATTGCCCACTCGAGCAAATGATTGTACAATATCGATCTCATGGGCAATCGACAACTTGTTGCTCAAAATACTATTATAAGCTCCATAAACAGACCGTAACTCAAGTATGTAAAATAAGGGTAAGATGTTTTTCGCTCCTAATGACATGTTTGAACGCTCCTAATGACAAAAATATCACTTTTGGTCTTCTACACTGATAGATGTAATTCCTTGTAGTCAGAAAAATTTTTTTAAACCAAGAATTTCTGACCCTCATAGATAGGGGAAAAAAAAAAAATATATATATATATATATATATATATATAGTTGGTATAAAAAAATAAGTATTTTGACATCTAGAGTTTTGACTTGAGAAAATTATCTTAACTAAAGATAAACTGACGCGAATCTCAAAACTCTTAAACTGTAATGATGATTTCTTTGGACTGAGATGCTAAAATTTCGGACCAAAATATACATTTATTTAATCCAAACAAATGAAACTTTTTAAAGAAGTAATGATACACTTCAGTTAAATATATATACTTCAGTTAAAGAAGCTGCATTAACTTCCTCACCTTTCATTTTTTATTTATTTTTTAATAAGAAAAATATTTTTTTTTACAATAACAATATTTGGTCAAGAAAGAATCTCTTAGGCAAAGAGTAACGAATTCTACTTTAAAGAATTTTAAACACCGTTCAAGAAGTTTAGTTTCTTCGCTCAACTAAACACATGTTTTTGGTTCGACTGCGTAGTCTTGAATGAAAATAAGGGGTTATTTATTGAATCAAATATTTTGAAAAAAATACATTTTCTTGAGGAAAGGAAGTCCTTCTATCAGTGTAGGTTTGTGGCTGCGAACCCCATATGAACAGAGGGGGAATTAACTAAAATAGAAATGGGAATTGAGGAGTTTTCTGGTTTGTCCAGATATTTTTTAAAACATGATGTTTAAATTATTTCAAGAAAACTAGCCCTTTTGGTATTTTTTCGAATTTGACTATGTTTTGAGATATTGGGTGACAAATGTGTTCAAAACTTGTTTAACTTTAACTTATTTACTATGTCCAAATATACGATAAGTATATGTTTATGGATGGCTAGACCCTAGGATATTTCAAGATGTTCATCATATTATGTATGCAGAAATTGACCATAACGCTATCACGCGTTAGTTATAGGTAGTGTTTTACGAGTCACGAGGCGAGGCGAGGTTTTGATATCACCTCGCCTCGCCTCGCTTTTTTAAATGTCAACATCGTCTCTCCTCGCCTCGCCTCTGCCGAGGCAAAGTGTTGATAAGCCTCGCCTCGTGATTATTACTAACTTTGACTTATTTTGCATTAATGTACGTAATATGGTAAACAAAAAAACTTATATCTATCTATAAATTTTAGAGACGATGATTTTCGACATCTACTTGGTTGGACATTTGTAAAATATTTGCAAAATTTTGATTTTGGTACGACACCAATAGCTCTATTTCCTTTTCCGAATTTCGCTAAAATAAAATAAAATATACAAACTAGAGAGAGAGTTGAATAAAAGATGGCTGCGCATTTTGGCGTGACAAAAATACACTAATATTATAAATAGAAATCTTCATATTAAATCACGTTTAAAGTTGAAAAAATAACGTAAGGAACTTTTTTTTTCTCTAAAATAAAAGCGAGGTTTTTGGGACACTATACCTCGCCTCGCCAAGGTTAGTAACGAGGATTAAAATTTTGAACCTCGCCTCGTGCCTCGTAACCGAAGACCGAGGCGAGGAGAGGTTACCTCGTAGCCTCGGTGAAACACTAGTTATAGGTAATGATAGGATCCGCATGGGTCCATTTTAATGTATGCTTCTAATACGTTTATAAATGTCATATGAAACAGGTCATCACACTTTTTGTCTGCTGGAATAGCTTTATGTTTCTGGCTTTTGTAGTATTTTTTTCAATTGTAAAATCAACCGTATAGCAATTGAATACATATTAATGGAACTGTTTGAATCAGAAAATCGTTTAAAAAACTTTTATGTTATTTTATTTTACTTTCATACCGATTAAAGCTATCTAATAAGTATGGATAGAAGTGAATATGAAAAATAGTTTGACAACACCGACAAATGTTTTGAATTAGAGCAAAATTATGTTATATATTTTATACGATGTCTGACACCGAGTTTTGTTTTGTCGAAAATTTTCAGGAATTTTAAGATATTTTTTGAGAATCCACTATTTTTATTTGTTTTAATTCATGATAGTAATAATTCAGGTATTATTCCAGCAGTCTGAGGATACGTGAATACTCATACCTGAAATATTATTCCCACTTATATGTTATTTATCCATAAAATTCTCGATAATAATAAACATTTAAATATTGGGTTAATGTTATCATGTCGAATCGAAATATCTGACATTAAAATCACACTGAAAAAATAAAAACGCATAATATCCCTTGAAAGAATAGAATGCACATCTAATTTTGAACGGACTCTTGTAATAATTTTTACCTACTATAACAAAAAATGTAATATAAAGGTTATGTTTTCGATTGAAGTGTAGCTTTTACCATATCGTTACATTTGGAGATCCTCTCATGTCAAAACATATTATTTTTAGATAAGATCATTTCCTTATCATTAGCTCTCTTAGTATTTTTTCTAAATTAATATAATATAATTCGTGGCAAATGTTCCAAAATTAAGCTATTTATTTATATAAAAATATACGATTTGTTTGGATCATTTAAATTACTTCAAAAACATTTCATAAGAATGACTTAAGTTTGATTTTATATATTTTTTAGGATAGTATAAAAGTTAAATAAAAGAATAAATGGAAATCAGTTCATCTTTTTTTGTAAAATAAAATAAAAACTTTTAAAAATAGCGTTTTTTTATTTATTTGTTTAACTTTTGCCATATTTAATTGACAGTCTTGCTTTAATTGAAAGTTGCAGAGAATTGATATGCTTAAAAAGTACTAGATTGTGAAAAATTGTATTTATAAAAAATACACTTTCATAAAACTCACTAACAGATCTGAAAGGCGGTCCCATTTTTATTCTACAAAAAGAGTTTTCTCGAAAAGTTCTCTTATTATTCGTAATTTTAACAAGAGTCAATAATTTAAATTTAGTCGCTTAAAATCGTGGTTTAAGCGAAAATACAGTTATAAATAATTTTTCTATCAGTTCATTAATAAATAAGTTCAAGTCATGAAAATAATCACAAAAGCCAGTTTTTCTCCAATCAGGGTCAGTGCACATCATCTCTTCCTGGAACTTACTACAATTTCCGCCTAGTTTAGTCTCAACGCTTATTAGATACTATTTAGTATTACTGAATTCTATGTCAAATGACTTAGGTAGGTACAACATATTCTAAATGTAATCTATTCCAACTTAATTTCTATCTTCCAGGTAGGTCTAATACTCAATTCTAATATTTGCTTGCGGCTTTCAAACTAGTTTTTAATACAAAAATCGAAATTATATTCCCACTCAAAACATTTCAAATAATACCAATAGGTATACTTGATACATAATATATCCATATTCTATAACCAATCAATAAACTTATACATTTAATATAATAGATATATTATAAAACTATCCACTCATTCACGGGGTATATACTTATTTTAATAATGCCACAAACAACAGCACGTCAATCGGCTATCTATACAATTATAAACACATACCTAATATAATTAAACATACTGGGTCCGGTCACACCATACCGGCATAATAACTTTATATATTCCTCACACGCGATTTCTTTGATTATCGTTCATTTACTACTCATTTGGATATTCTCCTCTTTGTTCCTTTTGGATATTCTGCGATTGCCCAATCATATCTCAAAACCTGTGAAAAGACCTAAAAAATTTGGTATGGACGCATACTTACGCCACATACATGTAAGATAAGACCCTCAAGGGGCAGACCTTACTCTAAACTTCTTGATATCAACAGATTTAGAGATTCTAATAAAGAATCTACCCGAAAAGAATGTACTTTGACTACTTGGAAAACTGACTACGGGATGGGACTTTGCAGAATTATAGTATCCCTAAGGATTATTGATTGTGAGGTTCTAAATTTTAATCCTCGTTACAAACCGAGGCGAGGCGAGGTATATTATGCCAAAAACCTCGCCTCGGCCGAGGCAAATTTACAAAAAGTAAATTAAAAAAAAAAAATAATATAGTAACATGTATTTTTATTTTATATATAGTAACATGTATTTTGAATTTCCGGAGAGGAAATAGAGCTATTGGTATCGCACCAAAATCAAAATTTTGCAAATATATTTTCAAATGTCCATCGATCCTATCTAGTAGATGTCGAAAATCATCGTCTCTAAAATTTATATAAATATATATATATATATATATATTTAAATATATATAAATATATAATATATATAAATATATTTATATATATATATAAATATATATATATATATATATACATATATATATATATATATATATATATATATATACATATATATATATATATATATATATATATATATAAATATAGATCCAACTATTGTGATAATGCTTTAAAGCTTCGCAGCTTTGCAGTGGACTACTGAATTGCTTCACCGTGCTCTTGAAAACACTACACTATGTATTTTTTTGCTGTTTACTTTTTTCATTTATTTTTATTTTTTAGTATATACAATGAATAATTAATTTTTTGTTTTTTTTCTTCTGTTTTTTACTTTATACATACATATTGTATTTAAAACCTTGTAATATTTGTTTTTGTTTTGCTTATATTTGTAACGAAAAGACACTAACCCTGTAATAACTTACCGTTTAAATACAGAATTATTATTATTATTATTATATATATATATATATATATATATATACGTTTTTTTTAACCATATTATGTACATTCATGCAAAATAAGTCAAAGTTAGTAATAATTTACCCTCGCTTCACCTCGCTTCGGCCGAGGCGAGGCGAGGCGAGGTTGATATTTAAAAAAGCGAGGCGAGGCGAGGTGATACTTAAGCACACTATCCAGTAAATTCCAAAAAAGCTCAAAATTCCATCGCCGAATGTCTATTTTAAATTTTATCGAAATTTCCGGGTTAGCACGGTTCACTACCTTTATTATGCTAAATTCTATTAATACATAAAAGTACGTTGTTTATGTTCTTCCTGATGCTATTTTATTACAAACTGGAAATTAAGCATAGTTGCATTATGAACAGCTTCCACATGTAAATTTACACGCATTGGAGAGGGGGTTTGATTTTTGGGTTGAAAACAAGATATTTGTTAAACTATTGTATTGTTGTTATTAAAAATACTAGATAATCAATTATTTTGAACCAAATAACCACAATTTGATAAAGGAGAAAAATAAAGGTGAACAGTTCGAAAATAGCTATATTAACTGAAAGACACTAATAAAAAATACAATAAAATAGTGGAAAATAGCAAAATATAATTTTTGAAAATTTATTTTTCTCCGTTGTCATATGATGGAATTCCACAAAGTAATGTTCTATACGGGTAATAACCACAATTTGTTTATGTATAAAATCGTAGATATTTTTACAAAATACAATACGGGTATTACGACAATAATGGAACGTACTTCAAAATGGTACACAAACTAAACAACTATTAGCGTTAACGAAGTTAAATGCATAACGCTAGCGTGAGGCTAGACAAGGTATATTATTGAATATTATTAAACAAAAAATTTATATGACTACTATATACCATATTATATGAGTTTAAAAATATAACATTTCTGTCAATCATAATCGCGTGATATGGTTACGCCCCCGCATCAAAGTTATAGCCACACCTACCATCACCTTGGATCACACATTTCAAAATAATAAAATAATAATAAAAATATTATACGAGTATGTATTGTAATTTAAATGCATCATGCATATACTAAGTACCTACGTAATAAATGAGTTTTACCTCTTTTTATTTCCGAAAATTGTTTAGGAAAGAGACGTGCGTTCGTTTTCTCCGTATTAATAAGGATCAAAAATTTAAAAAATTTTCGCTGTTTAATACTTTATAAAATATAAGATCGTCCACAATGAATCATATTAACAGAACCAATTTTTCAGGAAAACCGATTACGTTTGTGTCATAAAAAACACATATTATCTCAGATTATAGAACTCTTTGATCCTGAGAAAGAATAAGAATTATCAAGCCTTTGTACAGAAAACAAAAGGAGCATGAGAGTTTAACTGTTTAATTACTAGGCGCATCCCCAAAAACTGCTGTAGAAATGAGGCGAGGTTGAGGTCTCAAAATGCATCTACAGTTAATTATTTACCCAATCGGGACAATGCCATAACACATATAAAAATCATAAAAATGCATCTATTTAAATGAAACTTTACAATCTCGTACATATTAGTTAACTTTGCAGGTGCCGATTTTAATACAGTTAAGATTAAGTGAGCTCCAATCGGATCAATTTTAGTATTTAGATATCATTTTTATAGTTTATTTTAAGCCTCTATTTATTTCTATGATCCTCACATTTTTCAATAACATAGAATAGAATGTTATACGTATATGTTATACCTGTATTCAGAACTAAGATTCGAGGTCAATTCTATACCGCTCAAAAATATATTCACACATATATCCACGTATATTGTGTAATATGCTGTATTATACCCTTAACATTAAAAATAGTCCACTTAATATTTTATTCGTTTTATAGAAAGAAATAGAGGCGTATACCTATTACGTGCCAGGTTCGATTCACCCTGTATATGCGTGAAGTTGTTAAAATATAGACCAAAATTAACTTCATATGCATTTTTGCGTCAATTATTGACCGCAGTTAAAGGATTTGAAACGGTTACCTGAACCTCATCGGTTTAGGCGTTAAAATTCGGATGTGCTGTAGGCTCATCTTTAATCGGATTATATTGTTTGTTGACAAAAACATTTTTAATAATACTCAATTTATTCTTATACATAATTTATTCCATCTTCCAGTAAAACAGATATTTTATGAAATCTATTACAGATGGCATCTTTCTGTTTAATAATAATTTTCAACTTAATTCTTTAAATCAACAATTTTTGTTTATCATATTTTATGGTGTAAAAACTAATTCTAAATATTTGAGAAACACTTTAAATATTAAACTACCGCATAAATTGGTGCTTTATGCGGTTATGAGTCTGTGATGTCCAAAATCTGTGATAAAAACTTGTGAAAAAATTTTTGCATCTTAAACCTGACCTTATTACATAAATAATCCTAAAGGCTTTATATAATATATTCATTCGGATAAAATCTAAGTTTCAGTTCTTATAATTTTTATGGGAAAATATATACGTATATCTTTTTCATAAAAACAATAATTATTGGTGCCTAATAAAGCCCACTTTTTGCAAAATGACTATAAAAACGTAAAATTGCGTAGAATAAAAATAAATAGAAATTTAGTAAACATTGATTATTTATGCAACTGATGTTTGAGAAAAATCATCACAATTTATTTTATTTCCATAAAAAATGATAATTTTAAGAACCTCGATTGTAGGCCTTATTAGGATCCTGGTCTCTCAATAAGGCGCATTAAAACACTTTGTTAAATCAAAGCTCGAATTAAAGTTATCAATATCAATAATTAAATAATCATTAAAATAAATATTTTCTTCTTTGATATTCATGTATTTTGCACAGCAATTCAGCCAAAAATAGGCTGGGCCCTTATTAGATCTATTAAAAATACAAACTGCATTAAAACAAAAAATAGCATTATATTTTAAAATATCCTCATTTCTTTGTTACTTTATACTTTTACTAAATATTTTTTTTTTTTAAATATCGAAATCAGTATTTTATTTTTAATCATAAAACACCCTGTAGGGTGCTTTGTGATGGACACCCATGGGCTTTATTTAGAGACTTAGGAAAAAGTCTTGAACTTTAACAGAAGGAACTAAATTAGCTAAATGAACTGAGAAACTGTTTTTGTTTGCATGGATAATTAAAAACTGACTATAATTTATCAAACCATTTATTTATAAAACATACTATTAAAGCGAAAATTTATTGAAATTAATTAACAAAAAATGTGAAACTTAATACTTTTAATAAGGCTGGACCTTCTTCAGATACAATCAAGGGGACCTTTCTACAAACATTAATAAGCAATGGCTAAACTGTCGTTAAAAAATAAACGAAGAAATTAGCCAATAAAAATATTCTTGCTTTCAATGATGAAAGAGGTTCGATATTAAGATACCAAAAATAAACACCAATTTATTCACAAAAAATTTCAAAAAAGTGATTAATCAATATTATAAATATATTGTATTATTGATACATCACTGATAAACACGTGACTGGGCCCATGACTAGGTTTTTTTAGGAGCCGGGTCTTGTTAAGCGACAGTACCTACCTACATAAGGTATTTAAATTTTGAAGTAGTTTTATATGCATGATGCAGTTATGCTGGATGTAATTGGACATTTAATTATGTTGGATGTAATTGGGCTTGAGTGGATATCATTATTTGTTCTTGAGATATGTCAGACGAAAAACATTTAAAAAAAAATCAATGTTTTAATAATATTTTTGTTAAAAAATAAACGTCAATTCAGATTTCTTGCAATTGTTATCAGGTGTTTATTATGCAACGATGCAACGACATTTTTCTGATTCGGTATTAATATTGTCGCGGTATCCTGGCTCTCTTTATACACAAAGGAGCGCTGCCCGAACCTGCAATGATTCCGATACTCGACAAAAACAAAAAAAATATATTAGTAAACGATATTACTAAATATTTTGTAATTGGAACAACACGCACGTTTTTGTTTAAAGAAAAGAAAAAAAAAAATTAAATTAAACACAAGTTTTTACGAAACAAAAAAAAACCTGATTTTATTGCTTTAAAAAAAAATGATTATCCAATTTCTTTTTCAACAATTATTTTAATTCTTTTTCACACAATGTTAAACTTTGAATTACTTGACCAAATTACTGGTACAAATTCCAACTTATACTTTGATCTGGATTGAACAACAATTATATACTTTGATACTAGCGGACAATAGTCGATATTAAACTTATCAGACACGATTTAAAAACTGATTTGAATCGACACTGGTCACGGTTTATATACCCGCTATGGGTCGTTCTAGAATATGATTGTGTTTTTGAATAAATATTTTGTTTTTGACAATATATTTTCGCATGGAGGCTTCTAGAATATTTTAGTATATCAACACCCATGGACGTAGTCGGAGTGTTCCGACTATTTATAAAATTAATTAAAAATTATACCTCTACTTGGGTTTGACCCATAGTCATACCCCGCTTGGTTGATATTTAAGCAGAGACTTAATGGACACGGCCAGTGTGAACTCAAAATCTATATACACATTTTATGATATATTCATAACTGTAAGCTAGCTTACTTCTGTTTATTTGTTTTACAAAAATTATCTTGTTTTTACAAAATTATTTATTTGTGATCTGTTATTTTGAAAAACATTCAATTTGTATGACAATTGATGTTTGAATTTTTGATTAAAATTAAATGTAATAATTTTATTTAAATTTTTGATTTTTTTAAAAATAGAAAAAACTTTAAATCAAAAGCAACAATTAATCTTATTATCATTTTTCGGCTTAAAAAAAAAACTTAGTTTAAGAAAAAAAATAAATCGAGCTACATTATTTTCTTTTTGTACTTTTTATACTAAAAAAAACTCCTTCTTTTTGCAAGGAGAAAAATATATTTTGTTAAATATTTTTCGTAATATTTTACTTTCATAATTAAAATGTGTGTTGGATCAAAAAAAATTATTTAATAATTTTCATTACAACAAAATCTCCCCCTCTAGATTCCAACACATATTTTCTAATTTGCTTATTATATTTGGTCGACCAATTTTTGACTTATAGAACTATTTGAACTATTTCAATTGTACTAGTACTTTTAGCTAGCTAGCAAAACTTAAAAGTGTACGTACACATTAGTTCTTCACTCTTCATCAACGGCGCCTGTTGTTGATTGCCGGTCGTCTGGAAGAAGTTGGCCGAACACCTCGTTCCCCACACTCAATCTTCCCAGATTCCCATTGGCGGCGGTCCTTGCACTGGCCGGCTTCAAGAGACCTCCATGTATCTTCGTGGGAGGCACTGTATCCACAACATATATTCCAGCTGGTAAACTCCTCAGTACTCTGTAAGGCCCTTTCCACTTCGGTGCCAATCCACTATGGACACCCTCCACCTTACTGCTGAGTACTTGGTTTCGCATCCAGGCGGACTCTCCAGGTTGGTAAACGAGTCCCGTCTCCACTTGGTCGTTCACTTCGGCATTGGCCAATATTGTTTGCCGAGCTGTCTCAACATTCTGTTGACGTTCTTGGCCTCTCTCATTGGCCCAATCTTGGATTTCTTGAGGCTCTTCTTCGACTTGAATTTGCCAATCCCCAGGCTTCTTCATCTCTGCCCCCATTAACAATTGGGCAGGCGAAACCAGTTGTTCTATTTGCTCTATTTCGTATTGCAAATAATGATTTGTGCAGTTGTTGATCCCAGTTTTTATGCTCTTGATCCAACAAATGTAATCGTAACAACTTCTTCAGCTCCTGGTTCTGTCTTTCCGTGGGGTTGGCTCTTGGATGGTATATTGGCGTTGTCCAAATTTCTGTGTACCAATCTCTATTCACTGCTTTCCATTCTTTTGATCTGAACTGGGGACCATTATCACTAAGTACTGCTCTAGGATATCCATAACGACTAAATACTTCGTCTTTCAGTACTTGGGCTATCTTCGAGGTCGACGTGGCCCCCAATGGAAATGCTTCGATCCATCTAGTGAATAGATCAGTCACAACCAATATATTCGTTTTTCCACGTGATGTGCGTGGGTATGGACCCATCAAGTCGATGCTAACTACCTCCCATGGTGAAGTAGGTCTTCGACTTCTCATTGCTGTACTTGGTTTCTGATTTAGTGGCTTCACTCTAGCACACGTATCACACCCTTTTACATATCTACGTATGTCATCTTGCATCCCATACCAATAGACGCGGTTACGGATTTGACGATACGTTTCTCTCCATCCGGGGTGTGCTGCTTCATCACTATCGTGATATCTTCTTAGAAAACCAAGTCGGCGTTCTTCGGGAACCACTGGCACTTCTTGTACCATCTGTTGACTATGGTACCAGAGGATCCCGTCAGCTACGGTGTAATTAGCTCTTGTTCTGTCCACTCGTCGACGTAGATTGCTTCTCAGTGGACTATTACTATCTACGATGTATCTTCTGATGGCAGTCACATCACGATCTTCATCCTGCCATCGTCGAATATCATCAAGTGTGGGTGTTTCTACTTCGATGACGTTGAGGGTTATCGGTGTTTTTGCCCTCTTTTCAATCACCCACTCTGGAATGTCCTCCACTTCTTCATCTTCAGCCTTGCTCTGTGGTTGTCTGGACAAGGAGTCGGCGGCTTGATTATCTTTTCCGGGGACGTGAATTATCTCAAAATCATAGGCTCCCAATGTCAATGCCCATCTTGTCAATTTTGCTCGACTATCTTTAGTTTTGTTCAGCCATTGGAGCGCTGCATGATCTGTGTATAATTTAAAATGTCTTCCTTCAAGATATCCTCGAAACTTCCTCAATGCCCATATTATCGAGAGACATTCCTTTTCTGTTGTGGCGTATTTTCTTTCCGTGGGTCCAAGTTTCTTGCTGGCGTAGTTTATTATTCGTCTTGTCTTGCCATCATCTTCCATTTGAAATAAGATTGCACCCAATCCGACGTCACTAGCATCCGTGTTTAAACAAAACGTCTTCTTAAAATCTGGATGTGCTAGTTTCGGTGCATTCACAATCGATGATTTCAGATTTTCGAACGCCTTCTGATGCAATATTAGCCAGCGCCACTTTATGTTCTTCTTGAGCATTTCGCTTAGAGGTGCAGCTATATCTTCGTAGTTCTTCACGAAGCTCCTGTACCAACCACATAATCCCAAAAATTGTCGTAATTGTCGTCGTGTTCTTGGTACAGGGTGATTACTGATAGCTTCATTCTTCTCTTCCTCTCTGTTAATGCCATCTTCGCTCAATATATGTCCCAGATATTTGACTTTGTTGCTGCCAATGACACATTTGCTTGGTTTACAAGTTAATCCATGTTGTTCTAGTCTTTCAAGTACAAGATCCAGGTGGTGTAAATGTTCCTTGACTGATCGACTGTAGATTAATATGTCATCCAGGTAAACTTGGCAGAAATCTTCGATGTATCCAGATAAAACTTCGTTCATTAAACTCTGGAACGTAGCTGGAGCATTCTTCAGTCCAAACGGCATGACGCGAAATTGATAGAGACCTCTTGGGGTGGTAAATGCTGTGTATTCTTTCGATTGTGGCTCCATCTCAATTTGCCAAATACCAGTCTGAAGATCCAATGTAGAAAATATTTTTGCTCCATTGACTTTTCTCAACATCTCTTGCAGATCTGGAATCGGAAATGCATTGCTCTTTGTGATATCGTTCAATTTTCTGTAATCGACGCACAATCGAAAAGTACCATCTTTCTTCTTCGGCAATACGACGGGTGCGGCCCAAGGCGATGTGGATGGTTCTATAATGCCATCGCCTTCCATATCTTCAATCATCTCTTCTAATACCCGTTGCTTCTCATTTTTGTACGGGTATGGTCGTAATTTAATGGGGGAATTCTTCGTAATCTCAATCTTGTGTGTGATCGTTTTTGTCCTTCCAACTTTGCCGAAAACGCTGCGATGTCGCCGAATGACATCTTTTAACTGCTCTTGGTTCTCAAGGAGTTTAATTTGTAACTCGCCCAATGCGTTGTTAATTGTTGCCACTTCTCTATGGGCTCCATCTGGTTTTCTCCATGCAATGCGGACTCTCTTATCACACCCCAAGTAAATTATACCACTCCGGTAATCGATGCTCACACCATTGTTTGTTAAAAATTCGTGACCAAGTATTAAGTGATTCCGTAGGCCAGGTACAACCATTACTTCAACATTGAACTTCATTCTTGATATCATCACATCCATGCACATTCTCCCAAGAATTTTGACAGTATTATTGCTTATGGCTCCACTCCCTGTACTATCTCTGACAGGGTGCCATTTACTAATACTTCTTGCCAATTCTTCGCTGATAAAATTGTGTGATGCTTGACTATCGATCAGTGCCAATATTGATCTTCCACGCACATCAACTTCCACAATTGGCCCATTCTGGTGTGAGTTCTTGGTCTCCATTGTTGTTAAATGGACCGGTAATTGTTGGTGTTCACGCCGATGTTGTGTGGTTTTGTGGAGGTAAATGTCTCCAGAACCAATCTCCAACTTCATTGATCCTGGCTCTTCGTCCAGTGTTCGAACCGTGGTGCGTAACTCGTCCACCGATCTTGGATTCGAAATTTTTACTAGTGGACGTATGTTGTCGCGTAGTAAATTTAATATTATGGGCACCACGTCATCAATATTCCTGTCGGCGTGCACTCTTTTGAACAACTGCACCTTCATATTTACGAACGCTTCTGTCTTCAATCCTGTGGGTTGGGAAACGGTCATCAATTCCAGTTCGGCTTTGGTTTTCCTTCCTATACTGTTGAAGAAACTCTCCAGTTGCCATTTCCACTCATCGAAGGTGTATCCCAACCCACGATTCATCAATGCCCAATCTCTGGCTGGTCCTGTTAATTTTTTTGTGACCATCTCAATCCAACAGTCTACGGGCAGATGCGTTTGTCGCAGTAATGTCGTTGCTCTGTTCAAAAAAACAACTGGATCTTCAGCCGGTCTACCACTGAACTCCGGCATGATGGACAGAAGCGTCGTTGTGTCCAATGTGGCGGAGCGAATGACTGTATTCACTTCTTGCGGATCAATACGCATGTCGCGCAGTTGTTGTGTCTGACGCTCTTCGATCCGTATGATGTCATCCACGACTTTATTGTATTGTTCATTCATTTTCGTTTCCATGCCATCAAGTCGTGTGGTTACGTTGCTTTCTATGCCTTCGATTTGTGTGCGGGTTACAGCGACATTGGCTTGGATGTTCGTGATCTCAGCTTTCACAGCCTCGACGGCAGTGCTTATTTGGCTGATACGTCGTACGCACACTTCTCTTATGTTCTCCATTCGCTCCGACAAGTCCTCTTTGAGATCTTGTTGGACTTGTTGCATTATACTTAATGTCTGTTCGCCCACTCTTTCTTCAGATTCCTGAAGCCGATTTCTCATCCTCTCTTCGGACTCTTGAAGTCGATTTACAAGTCTCTCATCCATCCTTGCTTCAGATCCTTGAAGTTGGTCGCTCATCTCTTCAAGTTTGTTGGCCGTCTTATCCAATCGATCACCCATTCTCTCATCCAAATTCTTGAAGTTGGACATTATTGTCGCAAACATCATTTCCATTGTCGCAGCAGCTGGCTCTTCCGGGTTGGAAACCACACTTCTACGCCGTTCCGATGTGGGAATGGCTGGTCCTTGAGTCCTTGAAGTTGGTGTTCCTTGTTGCCTAGATTGGTGCTCCTCCCATCTTGCCTGTAAGACCTCTCTTGTGCCAGTGCTGTCCAGCCCTTCGGCCTCCATCATCTCACGCAGACGTGGCATGGGAATGCTGCGGCTTGCCATTGTAATTCTTTTCTTCTTCCATACGTCTCCTGGTCCTGTCACGGTTGCCACTTGTCGCGGTATCCTGGCTCTCTTTATACTCAAAGGAGCGCTGCCCGAACCTGCAATGATTCCGATACTCGACAAAAACAAAAAAAAAATATATTAGTAAACGATATTACTAAATATTTTGTAATTGGAACAACACGCACGTTTTTGTTTAAAGAAAAGAAAAAAAAAATTAAATTAAACACAAGTTTTTACGAAACAAAAAAAAACCTGATTTTATTGCTTTAAAAAAAATGATTATCCAATTTCTTTTTCAACAATTATTTTAATTCTTTTTCACACAATGTTAAACTTTGAATTACTTGACCAAATTACTGGTACAAATTCCAACTTATACTTTGATCTGGATTGAACAACAATTATATACTTTGATACTAGCGGACAATAGTCGATATTAAACTGATCAGACACGATTTAAAAACTGATTTGAATCGACACTGGTCACGGTTTATATACCCGCTATGGGTCGTTCTAGAATATGATTGTGTTTTTGAATAAATATTTTGTTTTTGACAATATATTTTCGCATGGAGGCTTCTAGAATATTTTAGTATATCAATACCCATGGACGTAGTCGGAGTGTTCAGACTATTTATAAAATTAATTAAAAATTATACCTCTACTTGGGTTTGACCCATAGTCATACCCCGCTTGGTTGATATTTAAGCAGAGACTTAATGAACACGGCCAGTGTGAACTCAAAATCTATATACACATTTTATGATACATTCATAACTGTAAGCTAGCTTACTTCTGTTTATTTGTTTTACAAAAATTATCTTGTTTTTACAAAATTATTTATTTGTGATCTGTTATTTTGAAAAACATTCAATTTGTATGACTTTTGATTAAAATTAAATGTAATAATTTTATTTAAATTTTTGATTTTTTTTAAAATAGAAAAAACTTTAAATCAAAAGCAACAATTAATCTTATTATCATTTTTCGACTTAAAAAAAAAAACTTAGTTTAAGAAAAAAAATAAATCGAGCTACATTATTTTCTTTTTGTACTTTTTATACTAAAAAAAACTCCTTCTTTTTGCAAGGAGAAAAATATATTTTGTTAAATATTTTTCGTAATATTTTACTTTCATAATTAAAATGTGTGTTGGATCAAAAAAAATTATTTAATAATTTTTATTACAACAATATTTGTTCTTGACATATGCGAGACTAAAAAAAGGTTCACGAAAATACGAACTTACGAATGTACGTTTCAACGCACATACAGAAAATTCGGTCCCATTATAATAACTTCCCGAATTGGAAGTTACAAATATCCTTTTGCCAAATAAAACTAGTTATCATCACTTTCTAATAGTATCAATGTGTAAATACTCAAATTGTTTATATCGTTAACCGTTCTGTTTTGAGTAAACAAATTTAAATTAACGTACATAAGCAAAATCCTTAAATTACAAATGATCGCCTATCCAGCCAAATCCAGTCAAAATTAGCTGACGGTCATTTGAACACCTTCACTAATTAGCTCTGCAATCATAAAACAATGACTCAAAACTATTAATAGTGAGCAGGCCCTCCGCTGACCACTCCAGCGCCACGTGCAAAATTGATAATGCCGCCCCCTCCTCTCTCCTGATTTTCCTGATTTGACTTCTAGAAAGTCTTCGAATTTGATCGAACAGTTATGATAGTAACAGTGACATTTAATAATTTGAAAATTATTTTAGAGTCTACAATAAAACTAAGTATACGGCGTCAATAGTCGCGCTCTAATTTCAAAATATTATAATTGGTGCCTTAATATTCCGCTTTCGGAAATGTTTCGAATAAACTTTGCTGAAAAAAAAAACAAACAAAAAGTTTCATGAAGTCATTCGATATGACGCTTATTTTTTAAGATATCAATTTAATACAATCAATTAAACATTGATAAATTCAACCAATCACACAGAGCGAATAGAAGGAGGCTTGGCCTCAGCAGTAGAGCGTGGCGCACTACATTTTAAAGGCTCCCAGACGGTAAGAGGTAAGAGGCCCCGTCTCCTTACACTATGCGCTGTGTGATTGGTTGAATTTATCAATATTTAATTGATTATATTTAATTGATATTTTAAAAAATAAGCGTCACATCACTCTGTATATATATATATATATATATATATATATATATATATATATATATATATATATGTATACACACATATATATATATATAATGAACAACTTTTATCCGAAGTTTTTTTCCAAAAACCGGATAAATAAGGCACAAATTAATTGTAACATTTTGAAATTATAATTCGACTTTGACGCCAAGTATACAAGCATGTAGGTACTATGGACCACAAAAGTTAATGTCATTTTTAAAAAAAATTTTTAGTTAACTTGCTGCCCACCCCGGGCGTTTTAGAGACGATAGGGTATATACATATACACACATCGTTATATATATAAATACATATATATATATATATATATATATATATATATATATATATATATATATATATATATATACAGGATGAGTCGAACCAAGTGGATAATAGCACACACCTCCACTTCCTTCCACGATTCTCTCATTTTTCTACAACATCCAATAGAATACAATACATTATAACAAGACAAAGACCACCCAAAGACATGATATAAATCACAACCAAAACATCTGTGCACAAAAATAAAGTAGGCGGGCTCCTTTCCAAATTCAAAATAATCAAGTCCGGGAACGTAAGCAGCGGTGGGCAAAAAAAATTTAATTTGAATGATTAGGGAAGCAGAAAACTTATTATATGTATATATATATATAGATTTGTGCCTTCTTCATTCGGTTTAAAAGCATAATTTCGAATTAGAGCTGTTACTATATTTATAAGGAACAACTTTTATTCAAAAACTTTTTTTCGAAAACCCAATGAATAAGGCAAAAATCAACTATAAAATTAAAAAAAATATCATCATCTTTTGTGACCAAATGTAGCTACAAAAGTTGAACTATTCTTGCTTTTATACTTGCATAACTTTATTAAACTTTTCAATCAGCTATAATTTGTCTAGTGTGCAAACTATCTTTTATTTTAGATTCTATCGATTATACGACGCGCGAGCTATGCGTTGCGTAAAAACAAATAACTGCAGAATGGATATTTCGAGATGACACTGCACGGCACGCGGATTCTTCTGTACATAAAACTATCACCCGGTGAAACTAGAATAGTCGTGTTATGACATAATAAAAAAACACAGATGCAAATTATGTAGATTAGCTCGATGAGGAAATTCCTTTTCTTGGCGTCGTTTTATTCCTTGGCGCCCTCTTTAGTGTACTCGTGCGCTGTGAATGCCTGCTTCTAGCGAGCCTGATAGTGAATTAATGACTGCCTACATGCCGAATAATTGTATTCATAGATTGTTTCTTGGTTTCTCATTGAAAATTCTCGTAAACTTTACAAATTTCGAAATACAATATCGCCACATGAAATAATTTCGTAACTGTAAATGCTGCTGTTATTAGGATCTAAATTAATTATTTCGAACAAACAATTTCCTTATCATTAAAATGTTAATAAAAAGACTGTGAATGGGTTCTGTCAGAAATATTCGATTAGTAGCTCTTTCGGGTGGGTGCAATTCTTTTATATTGAGAAAACCTATCAGATTTTAGGCAAAATAATCTTAATACAATTGCATCGTTTACACACTCGTTTATACAATTAATTTTTTAAGAATTACATGAGTCCAGTATCTAAAACCTACAATTTAAATATATAAAAATAGAAAATTTTTATTTCAATTAATATTTATATTTGAAGATATGAAAATGTCTGAATTGATAGTTACTGAGGTAATCAACATATAATTACCTAAGTAACAGGCGGCATACGTTGTGATTCTGCAAAGGTATCTAAACAAGAAAGTATATTGATTATTTATATTTAGTAGCAAGTACACTACAACATCAATGAACCAAGTTCACGAGTAGAAGGTTCATTCATTCTTGGTAGGATGACGGTAATTTTTTTTAATTTCTGAGGTGAAATTCAGCAAATATAGCTGCTATAGAGAAGCTCTTCGAATATTTGAATCTATGCTTGAAATTAGATGTTTTTCTCGAATTTTCTCGAATAATGGTTCTTTATCCAAAAAATGTAGAAAATTCTTTGTGAGAATTTTATACAGTTTGCAAATACAGCTAGTTAATTTACACATGAAATTTTTCAAATAAGTTTTTTTAGTATAATTTGTAATAAAATTAATTTATTTAAATACTTTATCTCTAAAATATTTATTTCTAAATTTAATATCTAAATTATTGTTTCAAATGGTTATAAAAAAAATTTACATCAGAATTAGCAGAGACAATTGAATCACAAATGTTTTAAATTATCATTAAATGCTGAGTGTGTTCCGAAATTATAATGAAAATGAGAAACGCTATAAATCCTTAATCGCGTGTCTATAAAATTAACGTTCTCATTGAAATGATAAACTAAACTGAAGCGGTAAAAAAGTATATTTATAAATAATCGACATATTTTTTTTATAGACAATATTAAAATTTATACCACGCTAATTAAATTTGAAAATAACACATTCTTATCACGCTAATTAATACGTAAAACTATTTCTCAACAATAATATGAATGTAAACAAAAGTTTTTACGATCGTTTAAAGTTATTCAATTGATAAATTTTTTTTATTAAATTAAAAACTACTATTGCTAGGTTTATTGTCTCTCCTATAAGACACGAATTTACTGAAATGAATAGATTTGAGTATTTGAACTTCACCTAATTTTATGAATACCTAATATCTACTACTATATTATTAAACATTTGGGCATGACATAAAATTAAGCATCGCTTACACATAATTTCCGGTGGCTGACTTGCCTGTGAACTGTAACTGGGTAGTATATTTTGCTGGAATGAAATGGCCAAGTGCTATGATTGGATTGGCTGTTTACACGATTACAGTGATACTAGCATTATGCATTTATCACCTGTAATCTAAGTTCATTTCAGCAAGTTTTTTCTACCAGTTTCTACACTATTAGCAACATTAGGATCCTTTGGACAGTCACAGAAACAGTTGAAAAAATATTCCGAGGGGTGTAAATTAAAATAAAACGATCAAAATTAGGCTTTTTATATGGCCACAACGTATCCCAGAGTGAAATTCAATAGAGAATATCTGGAATGAACTTGTCCGACGTATAAGAAGATGAATTAACCCTCCTAGTAGCTCACAGAAGCTCATAATAGCTTTAGTCCAGGAATGGGAGGTAATCACCCAAGATGTTGTAGCGAACTTGATTAAAAGTATGTCAGAAGGCTTGAGGCAGCCATTAGAGCAAGAGGAGGTAGTATCCACTGTTAAAAGTTTATTTACTTCTAAAAATCAAGAAATCAAATGCTTAAAAAATTTTTTTTAATTCTAAAATTTATGCAAAGTAGTCTTTTTTTTTAAATTAATTTCTTTTTCGTAAAGTATAAGGTTTTTTTTTGCAATTTTACGCCCAGACCAACAAAAACATACAAATTTATAAAAATGTAGTTGACATGCAAAAAATCTCAATTTTTTTTGCTATGTAGTGTTGATTCAACACTACATAGTGTTAATATGTTAATTCAACAGGCTGTAAACTGTTACATTTTTGCCAATCTAACTGAAAAAATGAACGTGGGTGTCTCCAAAAGGACTAAAGATCCAGAACCAAAAAATTTTAATTTTAATGCCGATCATGAGTTTCGAGTTTCTTTTGCCGAGTTTTGCTTAAAAGACAACCGTTGGACAAGGTGTATATCTGGACGGTGTACAATAGAGAAAAATAGACAAAGCGTTCGGAAAGACTACTTCATTCAAAAATTATTCATACTACCCAAAAAATAAAAAATTAATACTTTGAATATGAATATAATATTATAATTGAAAACAAATTTAAAACATAATTTAGAGAATCATATCCATAAAAAATAATTAATTCAATTGTCATAACAGCAAACATTATCAATTCAGCAAAAAACCAGAAGAGCTTGTTGCCAAGGGTGACCTGCTAAAGATTATAAAAAATAAAACTATACAAGAAAGGGTAGAATTTTCTGAAATTAGGAAATTAGTTTACAAAAAAATTCGTACTGAGTTACTAAATGAAAATACTAAAATAACAAACGAAATAATTGCTGTTTCAGGATGTACTAATCATGGATTCCAAAAAATTAAAAACAGGCCTAATATAGAAGTATATAATCAAAACTTTATTAATAAAATAGCTACCGATTACTTTAAAAGCCTTTAAACAAATCCTCAAAATTATTTTTTAATAGAATGCACAATAGAGAGTAATTTTGTGAGTTAATCTTTTCCTGAATGGTCTAAACCCTGTCAAATTAATAAGGCTTTGTGGTGCATACAATTCAAAAGTTGAAAAAGAAGTCACCTGCAGCTCTGATGCTATAACAAACAAATTGAAAATGCATAGCGACGGCGAATTAATTGTTGTTAAAATATTTTAGTTGTGTTCTGATTCAGAGACAGGTGCCTTATCAATGGTTGTAGGCAGATATCGTTTTATTCTATAAATAGGACGATAAAATAGATGGGAACAATTGTAGACCTATAAGCCTTTCATCAAACTTATATAAGTTTGATAACACCTATTCAGGCTGAAAATGTCGCTTCGGAACAAGCGGGTTTTAGAAAAGGTTTTTCGACGACTGACCATCTTCAGACTTTGAGTCGATCCAAAATAATTTTGATCTTAATTTTTGATCTATTAATAATAATAATAAACTTTATTGATATGTCCATTGGCTAATCAAAGTAATACATTGTGTAAAACATAATATCACATAAACATAAAAATAATAGTTTAAAAAAACTAAAAACGCTTTTATAGAAAATCTTTTAAGAAAAGTGTAAATAAGAAACAAATGTATATTATTGGAAAAAAGCGTGGGGTACGCATAGTGTCAATAGTTATTCCATTAATATACATTTGTTTCTTATTTACACTTTTCTTAATCCAAATTTATTAACTTTTATTTTCTATTTATTAGTTGGATTTTCTATAAAAGCGTGTTTTTTTAGTTTTTTAAACTATAATTTTTTAAACTATTATTTATTTTTTCAATATTTTTCAATAAGTATTTTTAATCAGGGACTTTTCAGAAGTATCACTTCTACCGTGTGTGACTTGCACACACACACATTTTTTTTTAAGTCAGTAACTTATCTGGGAAATTGATGAATCCTGGCTAATCTAATCAGGATAATCGGATATTTTAATCGAATTATTGCATTTTCATCGGTTTTTGCCAGGTGTGCAAAATTTAGTTGTCGGTTACATACATACATACAGGTGAAACTAATAAAAAAGCGTATAAAAATGAAAATCAGACTCAAAGAAAACATAACACAAAGCAAATACATCATGAATCATATTATAATACAAATTTTAAACTAAATCGTATATCAGGCCACAATGAAAGCTGGTCACAAACGCAAGGAGGCAGACTCATATTCAAAGATATTGTTCTATTGATTTGTCTAAAGCATTTGATTCTCTAGATCATAGATTTTAATTTGAAACTTTAAAATATAAAGGACTTCACAGCAATTACGCAGATTTGATCAAGAGTATATATCAAAACAGCAAAGTAAGAATTAGTCTCGAAACGAAAGGAGAATTCTTTAAATTAAAAGTTTGATAAGGGGACCCTCTCTTCGCAGTCCTATTTAAGTCATTCAAATATAGTGTTTGAACAAATGGACTGGAGAGAACATGGTATCAAAGGGAATGATATATTTCTGAGCAATCTGCGTTTTCCTGATTATAAAATTTTAACAGTCACATATTAAGATGAGTTGGTAGTGATGAAAATGATATTTATTATAGAAGTATGGAGGCAGGTCTATTGATTAACTTTCCTAAAACTAAAATTATGGCTAACGAAAAGCATAATGGAGAAACAACGTAATTGAGAGGGTGGATGAGTTTGTATACTTAGGGCAGCTAGTGTCGTTTAAAAATCGGCGACAGAAATAAATAAATAGACTTTAGCGTGGAACAAATACTTGTTTCTGAATCACATTTTAAAATATATTGATTAAAATATATTGATCAGGTTAAAAAGAACAGTATTCAACAGTACCTTGTCAATCATACCTTGTCTAACTTATGGTTGTCAAACTTGGCAATTATCAAATAAACGGATGAACCAGTTCAGAGTATAAATCGCAAAGATAAAATTAGAAATTCCACCATAACTAAGCTGGACAATGTTCTAATCTTTGTAAAAAAACTTAAGTGGAACTAGGATGGTCATTTATTTCGTTTAAAAGACAACCGTTGGACAAGGTGTGTAACTGAGAAACCGGTGTCCAATAGAGAAAAACAGACAAAGAGGCAGTAAAGTTGTACGTTGGAAGGATGAATTTGAAAAGCAATGCGTTCCATTGTGGCAAAGACTGTGCCAGGATAGAAAAAGTTGGTTACAATTGGGGGAGATCTACGTCCAGCAGTGGACATTACTTTAAAACTAACTAAATACAAATTTTTTGTAAGTGTTCGAATTTTTTTTTAATCTTTTAAAACGAATCTATTTTAATTTTATTGCAAATTTTCTGAATATAATAAAGATTTTATTAATATTATTATTTTATAAATGTAAATATATATAAACTGATAGCTTCTATCCCAAAAAATTTAGGTAATAAGCATAAACACGATAAAACCACGTAAATCTATTATCTTTACAATTCAATCTCTTTGGTATCAAGCGATTACTTATCTTCAACTTTTCAAAATATTGTATGAGATGGATTATCTCTGAATATAAATTAAGTTGAAATTCAAAATTAATCACAAAAAACAGAATAGATGTTGTTGACAATAATTTAAAGTGGAAAACTCATATTGACTTGTTAAGCATTGGAGTAAATACAGTTTGTATTTAAAATTGAGCGATGAAGGGCAGAATTGATCCTACATATCTATTGCTTATTTATTACGCAAACTTATACAAGGAAGAGATATTTGGGTGCGATCATGCAGTTTGGAATTATAGTTTGAAGTTCTAATGGTTACGCTAAAAATATACTTTTTTACAGAAGGAAGATTTTTTTGGCGTAGTCAATATGAAACTCGATTTCATGGTGTTTATGCATATGGTATGGTAAAATTTCTAATATAATATGTACAAAAATATTAATAAGTTATAGAGCACATATTGCATGGATGTGTAGAAGTGTCGATATGATTGCAAGTCAAAAATCTTTGCTAAATAATGGTCCTTTTCCTTTGGATGTGATATTGCTCTGACCACTGGATGCGGTTATAGTGATTTGACTGACTTGAACAAGTAATACTTATATTTGATCTAGTTTTTGACAAAAATATATACGAATATCTATATTCGAAAATCTATCTCGTATTCATATTCTCGTTATTTCACTTAAGGTTGTGATGATGAGGCATTCGCTGTCAATTTATCGGTAGTGTCAAAATGAATGATATTTTGAATTCAGTTGCTCCTTCACGTCATACATGTGGTCAAATATTACACGAATATTTGAGTAAAGTAGCTCCAGTCATCACTGAAAATTTGAACAGCTAAAAGAGGGTCCACATAGACTTAAATATGACACGGAAACCATTACTCCAATTTAGCAAGAACTCCTCAAATACTCCGTTAAAATTTTAATGGAATAACACTCACAAATGGAATGCAAATCATGTAGATTATAAATTCTCATTGATGATTATTTTTTTAGTTAACCCTTATAATTATTATTTGTTATTAATTAGTCCACATACAATTGAACGTTAAAACTAATTTAGCTACAAATAATTATACTTTTTATAAATATATATATATATATATAAATATATATATATATATATATATATATATATATATATATATATATAAGCAGGTGAATAAGAAATGTATTTTAATGTTAAAAACCAACAAATTCTTTCTTAATTAAATAAACTAATATGCTTTATGGATTATTTTTTACAAAAACATAATACCATCATAATAATTAAAATAAAAGACTTATTAAAATTTAATGAATTGTTATCGCATATTTTAGTTATTTTTTTACCCTGTGGCGACAGAAATATTTTTGCTGCACACAAGGTACACCTATAAGTTACCCACAAGATAACAAACTAATCAAGCTTTTTTAAATACTTTATTGATTTTTATTATACTTTATTGACAGTTATAGAAATGATTTAATTAAATTACCGTACATAAACTAATATAAATTAATTAAATTTATATTTTATAAATAAATGAAAATCTTATAAAAATTATAAAACAATAAAAATATGGAAAATAAGCAGGAAAAAGGTTGTAAGCAAAAAATTGTATACCAATTCATTATAGCCATTTATATAAATATAAATGCGCGTGCAGCACCCTACACGTGATAGAAGTTAAATTAATTTGCAAACATTTTTTTAATCAAATAATAAAAATTTTTTTTCTTACCTCAATAAACTACTGCATTCAAATGACATTTCGTTAAAGTTGAGTTTTGTATTTATGCTAAGACGAATATTAAGCTCCACCAATAGGAATTTACCATGAGCCAATCACAGAGTCGTATATTAATATGCATTTATAATGTTAAATTTATTAAAACAAAATATATAGCTCTCTTTCTCTTTCTCTCTACTTTATACCTATCACGTGTAACGAAAAATGCCTAAATGTGACGCTTTCTTAAAATTTCACTCTCAATCCGTGTCCACTCATTGATTATCGAAACGCCGCTTAAGAAGTTTCACTTCAAAAATTGAAGAAAAGATTGGTTTTATTCAAGTTAATATGATCATTAAAGTTGAGTTTTGTATTGAAGACGAATATTAAGCTCCACGAATATTAAGCCTAAGACGAATATTAAGCTCCACCAATAGGAATTTACCATGAGCCAATCACAGAGTAGTATATTAATATGCATTTATAATGTTAAATTTATCAAAACAAAATATATAGCTCTCTTTCTCTTTCTCTCTACTTTATACCTATCACGTGTAACGAAAAATACCTAAACGTGACGCTTTCTTAAGGTTTCACTCTCAATCCTTGCCCACTTATTGATTATCGAAACGCCGCCTAAGAAGTTCACTTCAAAAATTGAAGAAGAAATTGGTTTTCTTCAAGTTAATATGATAACTTTGAGACACTATCTTATTTAACAGCAGCAGTAGTAGTAGTAGTAGCGGAGGGGAGGTTGAATCCTTGCAAGTAGGCCTTTCTAAGCCTTTTTTATCGACCCTTAAAGGACAAGGGTATGTATACTAGGAATTGGTTCACTAAAAAAAATAATAATACTAAATCAATTGTAAAATGCAATGACATTACCTTAAAACTGAAGCTCGAATAGGTCAAGCGAAAACAGCATTATATGATTTAAAAAAATTCTTGTTAAATAACGAAATAAACAAAAAACTAACAGTGAAATTACTAAAATATTATGTGTGATCAATATTATTATACGGGTGTGAAACATGGGTGTTACAGGACGATTTATTAAAAAGAATTGGATCTTTTGAATTATGGTCCTATACTAGGTACGTATGCTAGGAATTAAGCGGGTCAGTTTTACTACAAGTGAAAAAGTTTTAGAATTAATTAATCAAAACTGAGAGCAGTATTTAGACCGCATCATTCGATCCGACAAGTAATATGTACAACAGATAATGGATCTAGAGAAACATCATTCTACAGGAGACAATGGAAGAAAAAGAATCTCGTGGATGGAAAATATAAAAACATGGACGAAGATCAATCTACAGCAACTAATACATAATGCGACAGACAGAGAATTTTGGCGAATCATCATTATAATTTATATTTTAAAAAATTCGTTACGCAGGAGTTGCGTTAACTTAGCGAATTTCCTTAGAATACATAAATCACTCTCTAGCGGTCATAATTTTAGTGTGATCAAAATGAAATATAATATCTGATATGACTATTATGAGTATTTGCAAAAATTAAATTTATTAATAGCCAAAATAGAACGATGTATAATGATTACAGTTTATAGTTACTATGGACACGGACACAATCACAACAGACTATGGACGGACACAAACTATGGACACAATAAAAATTTTTTACAATTAAATATATTTCATGTATTCGTGTCATACAAACACAAAATATTAAATTACTCTCTTAATATTAGAAGAATCGAAAAATGTATAAGAAGTAAAGTTGTAGAAAATCAAGTTTGCTACAATTTATTACAAGATCATTTTTCTCAAACACTAATGTGAACATGTCCATTAAGCCAGCAGAGCAACCTGAGCAGAACACAATGATAATAGTCTCATAATTAGACGCTAATTAAATGCTAATTAAATTCCCTAATTAAAAATTTAATGCTCTTCGTTGTGGTGCATTACCGCATGCTCTGCTAGCTTAATGTTAAGCTAGCAGAGCAGTATTTTAAAAATCAAGTGATTATATTGTTTTTGATATCAAATCATTAAGCTAATTAAATGCTCTAAATAAAAATTTAATGCTCTTTGTTGTAGTTTGTAACCGCATGCTATGCTAGCTTAACCAGCAGAGCCGTGTTTAAAAAATCAATTAATTAAATCAAAATGCGATCCTCTCTCTCATTTTATATGTGATCACCGATTTGTGCGAAAATTTTTTGTTTGTTTGAAAGGGTATACGCATTCACAATAGAAAAATAACAATCTTTTTTAAAAACCGACTTCAAATAAAAAAATTTTTTACAAAAAAAAACCGACCCCAAAAAAAAAAAACAAAATGCATGTAAAAAAAACCGAAAATCTGTTATGAAAAAATGCACTAAAAATTAAAAAAAAACTGATAAAAAAAATGTGTTAAAAATTAGTAGGTCGTTTAGTAGGTCTACCCATATTCAGACAAATAAAATCAGTTAGAGAACTTCAAAGTCACTAAAAAGCGAGAAATAAAAAAAATTTTGACAAAATGGAAACCCGACTTCAAAAATCAAATATTCTTAAACAAAAAATGCACTAAAAAGTAAAAAAATTATTGCATATTCTTGTGTCAATTTTAGTTCACCTAAGCAAAAATTTTTAGATTTATATGTACAATTATTGTTATTTTTGGAGGCGTTGTCCAAATTTTATGTGAATTTCTCTATGCTGACACCGACTCCAAAAATAACAATAATTGTACATATAAATCTAAAAATTTTTGCTTAGGTGAACTAAAATTGACACAAGAATATGCAATAATTTTTTTACTTTTTAGTGCATTTTTTGTTTAAGAATATTTGATTTTTGAAGTCGGGTTTCCATTTTGTCAAAATTTTTTTTATTTCCATAAGCTGGGTGAGAGTAAGTAAAAAAGGTATGTTTTGAAGTAAGACGGAACGATGTTTCAATACAGGTTGCCTACCGATTATTGCCCAATAATTTATTCAATCAATTTAGAATTAGTTTTATAAAATATTTATTGTTTAAATAATATCTTTTACAATATGGAGAGATACACCAAAAAACATAATAATAATAACAATAATAATAACAATAACAATAACAATAATTACAACAACAACAACAACAACTATATGTATTCCCACTTATGTAAAATTTAACCATTTAGAAATTAGTAACAAATTACCAACCCTCCCTCCCACCCGGCTTCATCATTGGCATCATTTTTTGTATCCAGTGTCATCAAATTCCCATGACACTATACCCCCTACTAAGAAAAAATAATTAAAACAAGTAAATAATTGTTTATTAGTTCTCCGATATGAATAGTTTAGGCAAATTATTCGGAATTTCCTAAAATCGAAAAGATCAAAAGATTAATATTTTACAATTTATATAACATTTATATTTTATTCATACCCAAATATATTAAAAAGGTACATTTTATGCCCCAAATTACCAGCCCAAAATTCCAGAGTATGTATTCAATGTATTGTATGTAGTATATAGTTTGAATAATAGTGACCATAAAAAATAGTTGGTATTATATTTTTTTCATAAAATGTTTTAATTAAAAAAAGAAAATAATAATAATTGGTAGCATACCCTATATTTACTCTATCTTTCTTCCTACCTCTCACGCAGAGCTGATTGCAGTCAAGGTCTGTCCACCTATGTAATAAAAGTAAATGTATTGTAAAATTTAAATATAATAATAATACCTCCGTTTTTTGTGATACAATTATGAATTAAAAAATCAAACCTTAATTTTCATGTAAACATCCGAGTTTTTGTTTATTTTCATAGTGGAGATTTATCATTTTCTTAATTTTGTACAACAATAAATTATTATTTTGATACCGTATTAATTCACAAATTGATTCAATGGTTTTTAGTCCTTTCTCTGAAATTTATTTGACTATTTCTAGACCAAGAAAAATGATACCACATCACTTTCCACTTTTAGATCGGTTTGGCTGAATGCTTAACAATTGAATTATTGTTTGGCAAATTAATTTTAGGTTTTAAGATACTTAAAGATCATCATATAGAAATTTCAGCCATACTAAAATATTTTGAAAAAAAATTTTTTTTTTAATTCAAAATTCTTCGTTTGGCACAGTTTAAACAACGATAAAAATATCTGGCAATAATAGATTCATGTGTCAAAAAGTTCAATAAAAATAATTTAAAAAAAAGAAACGTTCTTAAAATTATTTGAAAAATTGATATTTTACTTGTACAGGTACGATGCGCACTAATGAACGCAACCTCCACCGCCAGCCAGGTAGCCTGTATGACGTAGGGGAGAGTGAGAGAGGTAGCATATCTAAAAAATGGCCTACCTGAAATTCTTGTTTTCCCGACGTTGCTAGCTCTCTAACTATTATACATTGTTGTAGTGTATTAAAAAGCGAAATTGACTCATTTAATTGTGGAAATTAAATTAAATTCAAATTATTATTTTTTGAATCAAATAAAATTCAGGTTTCAATAAAATCATAAAATTTTTGTTTAATTTAATTTTTTTTGCGTGTTGTCCAATTGACATAAATTTAGGAGACTTTTACCAATATTTTGTGTTTGTTTTTGTGTGTCGAGTGTCGGAATCGGTTGTAGGTTCTACAGCGCTCCTTTGAAGGCTAAAGATAATGTGTACATATTTATAAACACGATTACGATTTTTTGATATCTGCTACTTTTAGTACCATAGTTTTCGGTTTTGTGTTCATTGTTTTTGTTTATTCTATTTCTTAAACTGATTATGCTTACATAAAACTGTTTGTCTGATTGTATAGGTTATTAATACTGGCGTGTTAAATGAAAATTCTTTGGACCTAGGGTTATTTAACAAATTTAAATTTTTTTAACAATGAAAATTTTTATTTTTTAAATTGGCACTCTAACTTATTTTACTATAGTATACATGTTAATTTTTAAATTCGCGCCTCAATTCATTTTAATATGGTTCCTTCTTGGTAGAGTCAAATTAGCATTTCTCAGGCAGGTTACTTGGAACCGCAATTTTATTTAAATCGATTCATTTTGATGTCCAAAATATGACCCAAAGTTTTTACGGTCTGACTCGTGACGAAACAGGGTCAAAATTGAATTAGTTTATAACAAAAATAACGTCTTTTCTTAATATCTTTTTTAAAACTAAAACTTTAAAAAATGACATAGAATATTAATCAATTCTATATAAAAGAAAGAAAATGGCCCCATGAATATTAAAATCGGTTAATTAGAATTCGAGAAAAAAATTCGCCTAAATTTATTGGTCTAGGATGAAATGCACCCTTTTTATTTCAAAAAATCTGTGACATGGTATTTTATTAATTGATCTAATTTATTTTAAGAGCTAAAATTGGGTATAATATTTTCAACATGTAAAAGGCATACTTTGCCATTGTTAAAAAAAAATGACGTAATTTTTAGAATTTTTATTTTTATTTAAAATTTTTGGTTTTAAAAAAGATATAAGAAAAAACGCTTTTTTGCTATAAACAAATTCAATTTTGACCCCGTTCCGTCACGAGTTGGACCGTAATAGTGAAGGGTTATATTCAGGACGTCAAGATGAATCGATTTGCTGTTCCGTCAAGATGAATCGATCGGAAAAATTGCGGTTCCGAGCAACCTGCCTGAAACCTCGTTTTTAAAGCTAATTTGACTCTACCATCTATTTTTTTTTCATATACTGCAGTTATAACCTCACTTACAACTAAAATTACAATGTGTCATTGTAGAATCTAATAGTCAGTAAATTAAGTTCAGCAGTAATATGTACCATAGTAAAAAGTGATGTCCAAGAAAAGTAAAAATTAATGGAAAATTTTCACAGTGTGCATCTAAAATTATACTTGCGTTTTCTAAAAAAATAGACATATATAGCCCAAAATGAAGACTTTGTGCAGCACATTTTTATATCAATACATACGTTTTTAGTTGCCTATCGAACTGAACAATATAGACATATAATCTGCCCTCTCAATATGATTTTGAAGATTATTTCGTGCGTAATGCGTACATTCCAAAAATAAATACATTTCAGTTAACAATAGTAATTCATTATTCGTTTACGTTCCGTTTTTCATTTGTGAATAGAAAACACTTAAACAATAGCATCATACGGCTTCGATAAACCTGTGAAAGTTATTATCATTATTATTGGAAATACTATTATTCTCAAGAAGTTTAAACAACGGGGTATTATTTAGAAATAATATTTCCTTCAGAAATATACAAAATTACATAAAACATTTCATCGACTATTAACGGGATGAACAGATAGATTATTTAGATAAAAAAATTGAAAATTGCTCTAAACTGATACAAAAGTTTGAAATTGAAATGTTCTGGGGCGTTTCATTTTTGATATATCGTGCTCAAATATATCCACACATTTTTCAATGCAGACCAATTACTCATCTTTGCCCTCAACGGACTCCAAAACGTAAAACGAGGCAGTAAAAAATCAACAAATATTTTGGACATGTTTTAGTAGATAAAAATTAATTGTAAAACGTAAAAATAAACGTATAAATTAATAAATAATTAAATGAATCATGAATAATAATCTCTAGAATAATTAGTAGCTCCGTGATGAATATATATTCATCTTTATGATAAAAACAAAATATAAGCGCCAATTACCCTACGGACAAGTATCAAAATAAATAATAGCTTTTATACATGTTATATATTATAAATATTATTGGCAATTGTCATACATACACCAAGCATTCCTATAAATGGAAATGACTGTTGTGAAACACTCATACGACCTCTATGTGTATAAATGATAAAAAACTTCAACTATCCATATTCTAGCTATTCGATTCATAAAACAGTGTAAAGTTCCTCCATAAGTTTGATGAAACTTTCCCAATCTTTAATATCCTTTTGGTATCTAAGTAATTAAAAAACTACTTCTTGTTTCTTAAAATGTATTTTGATTTTCCTCTTTTCTAAACTAACCCCCCCCCCCCCCCCGTACATTCTTCTATTTTGGTTTTCAAGCTTGCTTATAACGGTGATTGGAAATTCATTTTGATTGAAGTCGCTCAAATTGATTTTTTTCTTGGTTTTCCGATGGAAATGAGCCGTTTGTTTACTTCAAGTTATTAAGAGATAGGGGAGAGTTTGTCCTCAATAATCATGGCAAAAGAAAACAGAAGATAGAGTAGCTGTGGTAAAAATAGATTTAGAGTGATTTTTCTTCGTTTAAGAGAATAGAAACCCTTCCAAGGAATAAAAAAATGTTTTATTTTTTAATTGTTGACGTATATGTTTTAAACTTTTTGTCATCATTTGAGGACTTACTGTATCTTCTAGAGTCTGCTCATTGAGTGATAATTTAGTGGTCAATTTATTTTTCATAAGCCCATTCAAATGGTAAAAAATAGGATCTTCTATCTCGAAACAACTTTCTACCTAAACAAATTTACGTTTCCAGTATCACAAATTTGTTACGATGAATGGGACTAACATGCACTTCTTGAACACGTGCTTTATTACTCGAATTTTTGTCAATACGACGTAGCGAAGTAAACCATCGATGATTTATTTATTAGTGAAGTTACTTATACGATCGAAAAGCTTGCTTATATGATCAAAACTTGTGACCGATTAGTTTGTACACTCCTGTTCAGTAAAATTGAACAGACCTGAAATGTTAATTTTCTTACATTTCATAATTATTCATTTATAAACAAAGATAAGTAGTATATATTTTAAGTATGAAAATGGAAGTATATTAAAGAAATGGAAGTATATTAAAAAACATTTACTAAAAGAATAATAAAAATTGTGAGACACTGATTCGGTTCAGATCTGTTCAATTTTATTGAACGGGAATGTACGTAGAGGTAAAAACCAAACAACATTGCATTTTAAAATACCATTAGTTCGGAAAAATTATAAAACAATAATTTTATTAATTGTTATGAGGTTGTTAATGATATTATTTTGTTATTGCTCACATACATAAAGGTACATAACTTAAATGGATGTGCATTTTAACAATTTGTTTGTTCATACAGTGCGCGACCATGTCGTTGAAAATTATTCTTTTAAACTTATATTCAACAAAAAACAATTATTATTTTTGTTTAATTTGTATGTTCTGAATTTTATTACTAAATGCCATGCTATTTCAATAAAAATGCACTGTTATGCAATATTTCATTGTATTGTGACGCTTAGGTATACACAAATAATAATAAAATATAATTATGTTGATATTTCACAACAAAAGTAGTACTGTCAATGATATGAAAAAGTTGGCTCTTACGTTATAGTCGTATTTGGTGTAGCAGTAAGCATGCTGGGCTAGATATCCAGAGGTCCGAGGCTCGAATCCTGGTTGACGAGTTAATTTTTTCTTATCAATATTTAATTAAAAATCTTTATTGCCTTATTTTGCAAACGTATAACATTAAGCATTATATTGTATTGTATAATAAAAGATGGGAAAAAACAAAAAATTTTTCTATATATATACTTAAAATTCAGCAACACATCACTTTCGAGAGGTGTGCACGATTTTTCAGAACTTTGTAGCTCTACTTCCAGAAATGCTAGAAGAATGCGGCTTTTTGCATTCGACGCGAAATTTCTGAAACCTAAAATAAGAATCTTTGGGAAAATTTAATTTTCCCAACGGAACATATGGAAAACCAAATATTAATTTTATGTAAAATGGCGATTTAAAATTGCTACATTAACCCCTATGATATGGGTATTAAATGAAAGGTCTTGTTGGCCGAAACACAGTAAGTAAAGTAACGTCATTCTAAATCAAATATGGCGGCTGCCGGAAAATGACGATTTGTAATTTCCACATTAACCCCTATGATATGGGTATCAAATGATAGGGCTTGATGAGAAAAACACAGTTATAATAATAATATTTATTTATTTGATATATATAAGTAATATATAAATCAACGTGTATCGCATTTTCAATTATACAATATTTAAATAAACAATAATGGAATTCAATAAAAAAATTAAAATAAAACTAAAGATAAATTATTAAAAATAAAACAAAGATTCCTGTAAAAATGATGTGTAAAGAACAATAATAGTAAATTTAATAAAAAATAAAAACACTTCTTAGATTTTGAAGGCACAACTTGGGTTCACTAGATCAGTTGCTTTCTTCGACTACAAATTAGTGTAAGGTATTTCACAATGTCTGTTAGCTCACTTGGATCATAATTATTTAGCATGTCAACTGCAGACATATTGCACAATTGATCCCTAACTGGACCTAATGTTCCCGGACATTCCTCTATCAAGTGCTCAACCGTTTCAATACCATTGTACAGCACACATATCCGTTCTTCATTTATTTTTTTATTCTCCCACCTAAAGGTGTATAGCCTGAAAGTTGCCATCATTCTACTTCCTTCTCTTCCACGCTCACTCAGATATCTTGCACCATGCTCATAATGACTGAGCCTAGAGAATAAGCTTAAACTTTCTTTTTTTTAAATATCATCGAGTGACGATCGCAGCGAATATTCTTTGATTTGTTTCTTTACCATCAATTTACTGCAGTTATCACCCAATTGATATCTTGTTATTTTTTCATCAAACAAAATTTTCCGATACAGTAAGCATGATTGCTGGAGATTTTTTGCACTATCAAGTACACGCACATGATAATTTATGGCTTTTTATATGGAGTTATCGTAAGTGGGTCTGGTACCCAATTCGATATATATTTCTGAGTTTGGTGTTGAATTTGGCACACATAAGATATCCTTATAAAAGTTTGTTGCAATTGTATTAATTAATTAAATTTGTTCATTAGTTGCATCATGAGTCCAAATTTCACAACCATATACCAAAATTGATATTACCAAAGCATTAAACATATTAATGATCATTTTTACTGGGTAGTCCTTGTATCTGTAAATGTACCTTCTGATATATATCAATACTCTCCTTGCTTTATCAGTCATACTTTTAATATGCTCATTCCACTTACAGTTATATGTAAAATTAATCCCTAAGTATTTAATTGATTTGACGTTCTCAACTCTAACATTGTCGTATAATCAAACTTCATTTCTCAACTCCTTACATTCATTGCTTACAGTCATTATTATGGTTTTATTTGTATTTATTTGTATTTACTTGTATTTTCCACTTAATGCAATATTATTTTAAGCTTTCTAAAGCTCATCGCATCCCACCAGTAGAACGAGAAAGAATAACAACATCGTCTGCATATAAATGTAGTTTAACAAAAAAAAAACACAGTTAGTAAAGTGACGTCATTCTAAATCCAATATGGCGGGCGCTGCAAAAAGGTGATTTAAATTTTCCATATTAACCCCTATGATATGGGTATCAAATGAAAAGGCTTTATTAGCGAAACACAGTAAGTAAGGGTACATTTATCCAAATATTGCGTATTGCACAAAGCCTTTGGCTTTGTATATTTAGGCCTTTCAAAAAGTAGTGATATCCGATCGAAAACATAAATGTAAAAAAGGGTCGAGTTTTCGAGGAGATACTTCATATAATAGTTGCTCCTTAAAAAGCCGAGCTTTTTATAAAGTAAATAGCGAAAACAAAAATGTAAGGATGTAAGTGCAAAGTAAACTGAAACAAAAAATTTGGTTGAAAAAATTTATTTCGTAAGTTTTCTCTTAGTATGTTTTTAAAATTTTATAATGCGGCTAAATACATTATAACGCGGTTAAAGGATACATTAAAAAACAAAACTAAAATTATACACAAAATTTTTTATATTATTATTATTTTGTCGTTAAAAATAATAGGACACCAACGATACACAGCACAATTAGAATAAAATTAAAAAATGAATAAAGCATGGTTCTTCAAAACATAGCGCCATCAAAACATAGCGTCATCTATTGGTCGCTTACCCCTCCTAGATAACACAAAATACTGTGTCGGTCATTTAACTAACTTACACCGCCATCTGTTAGATACATATGGAACTTCCAAATAATCATAACCGTTACCTAACAATATACATTAAATTTTCAATAAAAAAATATTTAGTCCATAATTCGAAATAAAAACGATCCTATGCCTCAAGTTGGACCAAATTACACCCATTATAGAAAATTTCATCAAAACGGGTTAAGTAGTTTCGGAGTCCATTCACAATAAACATGTGACACGAGATTTATATATATATAGAAATGTTTACAAAAACAATATTCTCTATTAGTGTCAACAAGTATTTTTCTAGAACGATCCAAAAAAAATATTTTTTTTCAAATCAAATAAAAATCAGTTTTGAATAAAATTATAAAGTTTATGTTTTTATTTAATTTTTTGCCAAAGTGCGTGTTGTCCAATTAACATAAATTTAGTAAACGTTTACTAATATTTTGTGTTTTTGTGTGTGTCGAGTTTCGGAATCTGTTGTAGGTTTTACAGCGCTCATTGAAAGCCAAAGAGAGCCAAGATATCGCGACAAATTTCAAACAATTAAATACTAACAGAAAGATACTCGAAAAAAAACGAAATTTGGAATTTTTTATTATCTTCATATACCTGTGTTTGTGAATGCTTTTTTTTAACAATGTGTACATACTCATAAATACGATTACGATTTTTTTATATCTGTTACTTTAAGTACCATAGTTCGTTTTTGTGTTCTTTGTTTTTTGTTTTTGTTTATTCTATTTTTTAAACTGATTATGCTTACATAAAACTGTATGTCTGATTGTATAGGTTATTAATACTGACGGCGTGTTAAATGAAAATTTTTTGGTCCTAGGGTTATTTAACAAATGACCTGAATCATTATGTTTCTTTTGAGAGCATTGTTCGCAAGCTCTCAAAATTGTCCATCAGTACACGAAGGCAATTGGCATGGAATTCGAATTGGATAAATGTGCCTTCATACATTGTAAGTGGTATCACGTCTCTAATTTCGATGCAGGCGTACAGCTTACGGATGGAAGCATCGTGAAAAATTACGATATGAAGAGGAGGTATACACATACTTGGGTGTTAGCGAAAGTCACATACGCAGTGTGTCCACTGTTAAGAAAACTCTTCGTGGCAGGTGAACGCACCGTCTCAGACAATTTTGAGAACCCAAATAATCTGGGATACATAAAATGCTACCAATTATCCTGCTCTACCCATCTTTCTCTATTATTTTGGCTCCATGAGATGGACACTAAAGGAGCTTAATGACCTACATAGAGGCACTCGCAAACTTATGAACATAATTTGGCCCTTCTTCCTAAATCACGTCTTTAGATGTTAAACAAATCAGCTACCTCTTTCAAAATTAATGAGCCCGGAACTATCAAGGTATGTTCTACCGTCATCTAGATCGTTGACCTCTCCGTTGATCTTACGTTTTCTTTCCTTCGATCAGCTAGAATCAATTGACTCTTACACATCAGAGGTACGTTTGGAAGGTAGCAGACTCCACTAGCCAGTGCAGAACATGTAAATCTCAACCGGAGACACTGATGCATTTCGTTTCGGCATTTCCATCTTTTGCCTCCTACATATATTGACCACCTACATGCATCGCCATAATGTTAGTAGCCAAGAAGTTGTACAGCCCTGCTTGTGCTGCACTCTTGTACTTTTCGAGACACAACTACCAGGTAACTCTCTGCTACTAAACCTGATATAATGCTCCAGGATCTTTTAGCTATTTACCTGATCGATTTCGTTCATCGAAAGGAGCCAAAACGGACTAAATATCTTGATCTTCTCCAAAAAGTACAACAACTATGGCTACTCAGTCAAAATGGTTCTCATTATCGGTTGCCTTAGTATATGTGCCACTTTAGAGTCTAATATTGTCACCTTTCCGGTTTGTCGGTCTCATCTTCGGCACCTATTAACCTCCATGCAGAAGGCTGTCATCATAGATTAGATAGATATATTGTAGAGGCTGCCCTGGACGGGCTACACTTCGACCATGATGTCCATTGTGATGCCTAAGGATGTGAAGATGTGAATGGAGTGGAAGAAATTTTTGTTTATAGAATAGGAATTGGTAGGATATGTGGCTGCAGCTGACTATGATAGGAACTATGCCGATATTCATCTGGAGTTCGTGAAAGAAACTGCAGAAAACCTTCTCAAGCATAGCCGATTACTTCGTTCTTGTCCATACGCCGACAGTTTAGTCAATTAACCACCAACTTTATTTTCTTTAATAATTGACAAACTGCCGATGTCAGGATTCGAACCCAAAACCTCCCAGTTTCCAAGTAGGCATACTGCGTAGACATAATGTCTTAGACAGCTCGGCCACTTGGACTGGTAGGCTGTCATCATGGGCATCCTTCGTACATTGAGATCGCATCAGAATGTATTGAAGTTACAGCCCTTGAAGTTATATTTATATGTTTTTGCAGGTTCCACATACGTGTGGTGTATGAACGGAGATCTGCATGACCAGGCCTACTGCCAGATAGGTGTTTCCCCAGACTTGGAAGAGTGATGGACCCTTCAAACATCGCGTTTACTGACGGACGTAAAGACTACTCGACCATAGGGTAGTGAACCTTCTTCAAAGGGCGTAGCTACCTTGTGAAGATTTGTGTTTGTGGAAGAGGTGGATGGCTTTTGGGGTTTATATCCTGTAACCCCCCCCCCTCTTCAACAGACACATATACGTTAAATATTACGCTCATAATAAAAAAGAATAAATTTTATTTGTATTAAGATTTTTCAATCTTTTACAAAAAGTTTTTTTATTTGCCTAAACAATGAGGATAAGATATTCCAAAAAAATTTAGAGGAACTTTTAGTTCAATTATACAAATTTAACATCACAAAAAATATACGAAACGAGGAAGATAATCTTATTTCATTTATTTAAAAGGAAAAATCTTATAAGAATTGTTTGCGAAGATATAGAATTTTTCAACATGTGAAATACTCTTACCATGTGGTCAGATTTGTTGGTCAAGAATCCTAGAATTGAGGTTCTGTAAAAAACTATCGAGCTCATATTTGTAAACGGAATAACTAAGTCTCAAATGGCTTTAATTTTCAAGTACATTTAAAGTGCAAAGGTGCATGTGGCATTAAAACCATTGACGTAACATATTTAGTTAATAGCGATACGCAAAATTACTTTGTTTGCTTAACACTTCTACCTGCGCAATCGGTCAAAGAGGAAAGGGGAAAGGGGAAACATAAAATGTGAAATATTTAGTCTAATATTAGTTAAATCGAAAAAATTCCTGACTACTTATTATAATTATATCTAAAATTTACTTTCTAATCTTAAAAAAAAGTAGCGGTTAATTGACTAAACTGTCGGCGTATGGACAAGACCGAAGTAACCGGCTACGCTTGTGAAGGTTTTATGCAGTTTCCTTCACGAACTCCAGATGAATATCGGCAAAGTTCCTATCAGAGTCGGATGCAGTCGCACATCCTACCAATTCCTAGTCTACACACAAAAAATCCTTCGACTCCAGCCACATCTCATATCCTTAGGCATTACAATGGACCATATGGTCGAAGTGTAGCCCGTCCAGAGCATCCGCTACAATCTATCTATCTACCTTCTAGTCATAATTGATGCCACCGTTATATTAACAGAAATTAATCAATTTCATTGTGATTATTCTCTCGAGCCTACATACAAGTAGCTTATGTGACTTTTTTTCGATATTGGCGTGGAAATTTATAGTCTTTATTCAATATATTCAATTAAAAGGACGCAATTTAAATCATTTATAAAAAGTGGAAATAAATATACTTAAAAATTGGAATTGAATCGTTAATTAATTCATTGAATCATTGATTCAATTGTTCAGGCTCAGTTTCTGAATCATGATCCAAGACCGATCATGATACCAAGATCCGTTGGTAAGTTTTACAAGCTGTTTATTTTTAGTGAAGGATACATTGATTCATTTGTTGAATCAGTGATTCATTTATTGAAATATGGTGCCATTCGAAATGCTTTTGGTTGCACATATTTTATAGGAAAAGAAAAATTTAGTTTTCAAATTTAACAGTTTATGAGCCAATAAAAACAACCTTTAAAATTCCCATTAATATTTCGACATACCAAAGCACGGAGCCTTCGGTGCGCGAATCCGACTCGCACTTGATCGGTGTTGTTTTTCAATATTATTGTTTTTTCGTTCAAAACAAACGTTGCATGTTATATTGGAAAAAATAATTGATTATAAAAGATGTCATCTATTTAATCAAACACACTTCTTTCGATTTCAACTTCCACTTTAATAAATTGTATACGGAAATAAAATATCAACAAAAATATATTCTTATTAAGTAATTAAATACAATTATTTATATGAAAAAAACTTTTATTCAATTATTTTTAAAAATACATAAAAATTAAATTGATATTCATCAATAATATGTTGTTGTTTTTTCAATGGTAATTGAATTGAAAAACTGCAAAAATACAAACGTACTTACTATTTCAATGTAGACCATAAATATTATACTTTAATTACCCTGTTTTCTGATCATTGTATGTATGTATGTTAAATGCTAAAATAAATATTGTATATGAATTCGCAGCAATAATTTTTATTTTATAAACTTTATAAACTAAAGTTTTTACCTCCATATACCAACCAGCGTCGGACTGGCCATATAGTCGAGGTGGCGTTTGCCAGCCGGGCCCTAGCGTGCGCGGGCCCCCCACGGGCTACCTACGGCTTGGCTTGTGACAAACCTCGCAAGCCAAGCCGTAGGTACGGTAGCCTAGGGCCCGGCTCTTGCGATCTACATGTAAAGTAGATAGTTCATACATACTTAGAAATGAAACAGAAAAATTAAAACTTGTTTTAGAAATTTCTGAACGGCGATAACTTTTGAACGAATCAACCGATTTTGACGTGTATCATAACGTGTATCATTACACAATATTTGACATTGTTTAAGAGATGCATTTTATAGATACGATTTTCAGCGCTCAAGCGCATTAAAACGAGTCTGCTCTCTATTAATAATAATAATAATTAATAATCATTCATTTATTGATTCTTTTTTTCACAATACAAAGATCGTACAGAATAGATCAAGTTTCATAAAAAAGGGAAATGGATATGATCGGACAAGAACTGTTGGATTCGTTGATTATATTAAACACAGAATCGGATCTTATCAAGGATGACGAGAATACCAGCTTTTACGATCGAATTATCGACAGCTTAGCTGAAACTTCTCCTCTTTAAAAAAAAGGTTGATTGGTAAGCTTTCAATTTGTTATAAAGTAATTGTAACTATATTTACCTAATCTAATATACTATAATGCTAAAAGTGAAGCTGACTGACTGACTGACACACTCATCTATATAAAACCTAACCCACTTCTAGACATGCTAGAAAGATGCGGTTTTTTGCATTCGACGCGAAATTGCTTCAAACCAACGAGAAAAATCGGAAAATTTCAATTTTTTCATTTCAACTCCCCGGAAAATCGGAAAAACATCCCCCAAAATTACATTTTTTCTGTTCTATACATGCTAGAAAGATGGAATTTTCACCAATCGACCCGAAATATAGTCAAATTAACAGAAAACTTCATTACCTCCATCGCAACCCAACGAAAATTGGAAAAACACCCCTAAAACTGCCCTTTCACTTCTATTCATGCTAGAATGATGCAGTTTTTGCATTCGACGCGAAATTGCTTCAAACCGACGAGAAAAATCGGTAAACTTCAATTTTTTCAGTGCAATCCCCCCGGAAAATCGGAAAAACATCCTCTAAAATTACGTTTTTCTGTTCTATACATGCTAGAAAGATGGGATTTTCACTAATCGACCCGAAATAACGTCAAATTTACAGAATATTTTGAAAAATTTCTTTACCTACATCGCAACCCCACCAAAAATGGGAAAAACATCCCTAAAACTGACCTTTTCACTTCTATTTACGATAAAAAGATCGGGTTTTTTCCCATTCGACGTGGAACAGGTTCAAGATAACAGAATTATTTGAAAAAAGTAAATTTTTCCATCACAGCCCTTCGCAGTTAGGAAAAACACTCGTAAAACTACCCCTTTCCATCTATACATGCTAGAAAGATGCAGTTTTTGCAATCGACGCTAAATAGCTACAAATGAGGAAGTTAATTCGAAAAACTAAATATTTTGTATTGCAACTTCCTGGAAAATCGCAAAAAACACACCCCAAAATTACGTTTTTCAGTTCTATACATGCTAGAATGATAGGATTTTCACCAATCGACCCGAAATAAAGTCAAATTAACAAAAAATGTTCAAAAATTGTATTACCTATTTTTCAACTTTTTTTACAATTCATGTAATGTTATTTTCTGTGAAGCGGAGCCCTGGGGTCAAGGTGAGTAATATAGATAAAGTTGATAATTAATAATTTGTATATTTCATTATTTTTCGATAGTATCCCATCTACCATAATTCCGTTCCGGGCCCCGGGCTTGTGGGTAGCCACCCGGGCCCTTTCGGCCCAGTCCGACCCTGATACCAACTCCAACTAAATACACCGAGAGCTGGCACGTTAAAATTTCCACAAAAAAATGACAAATTCCACGTGAAAGACTCATGTATATGTATAGAAAAATTATGGACGATCCGATACGAACGTGCACGACCGATTTTAACTTTTGATTATGCCATACTAATGATAGAATTGTGAAATTTAGTCCATTTTTAACAATTTTTGAATTTTAAAACAGACACTGATATAGATTCAATGTTTTGAAAATTCAATTTATTTGTTTTAGCTTATAGAAAACGTAAAATAAATTATAAAGCAATTCTTAAGCAAATATTTATGCATGCCAAAAAGAAATTATTTTATAAAATGTTAATGCAGTATGTTCATTTGAAAAGTTTCCAAATAAATATATTTTTTTATATATGTATCAAATAAAAATTAAAAGAGATAATCATAATGCAATAATTATCTTTTTGTTCCATGCATCCATGCCCGCGAGGTATAAACTTATCTTTTAAATGGTGCAAGATAGGGAACACCTTTAAATACAAAAAAAAGTTTATCTCATAAAAACATTTGTTTAAAACTCTTTTTCATACATCCCATAGTTTTGTTCTAAATACAACATAAATGTGTTTATGAGATTAAAAAAGTTTCAATCAAAAGTTGTTTGGTTTTTTCAAAAGAATATTATTTTATAAGAACTCATAAAAACAAACAACTTGTATTTGAACATTTTTTTTCCTGCAGCCAATATTTCTGGTGTATATACAAAAATTACGCCAAGTTTACGCCATATTTACACCAAATCTATGGGATGTATAAAAATAAGTTACAAACAAAAGTTTGTTTTTATGAGATAATGATTTTAAAGTATTTAAAGATGCACCGTTTAAAAGGTAAGTTACACCTCGTGAACACGGGTAGATGGAACACAAATATAATTATTGAATTATGTTTCCCCTTTTAAACTAAGCAACTTTTGTTTGAAACATTTTTTTCTAAAATGCATATTTAAAATACTGTTTAGGTAGAAATTTTTCTAGTATTATAATGTTGATATTTAACAACAAAATAATACTGTCGATGATATGAAAAAAGCTGACTCTTACGTCAAAATCGTCTTTGGTGTAGCGGTAAGCACGCTGGACTAGATATCCAGAGGCCCAAGGATCGATTCCTGGTTGACGAGTTAATTTTTTTATATCAATATTTAATTAAAAATACAATGACATGTTTGTCTGTATAGTATACGCCAGTTCTTCCATACTATGTCGTACGTAACCTTATTGGAATTTGACGAGTATTGTGTTGTGACGCTTAAGTATACACAAATAATAATATGTAAACTGTATGGCTTTATCGCGCTATAAAGTGGAGTGAAAATATCATTTACAATTAATTAATTCTTAATGCGTTTCTAATAAAATAATGTTTTTTAGTTTTTCAAACTACTTCTAAAAATTCAAAATTTTTAAATATTAAAGTTAATTTCTCATGTTTTTCAGTGCCACCGACAAATGTCTGATTCCTATATTGTCTTGCATTTACACTTCATGAGATTACTTCGACAGTTTCATATAATAAATTTTATTATTATAAAAATTGCATATATTTTCAAAGTTGCAAATCGATACGATAATATGAAGTGCTACGATAATAAATCGACTTCCTTTACAAATAGATGCATATATATACGCTTGAAGCAATCTATATCTAATTAAAAATGGTACAAACTATAAAAATGATAAAGTATCTTTCTTGATTTGTGAATACAACAAAAGTCACAGGTTTACACCTTCAAGTGGCCAAATGTAGGAATCAATGGAAGGAATTAGATTGCTAAATAAATTTTTAAAATAAGATTTTCAATTAGGAAATTCCATAAGTATTCCATAAAAACTCGATCAAATTCCTAAGATACTTCGGTTGGATGTTTGGTGCCAATTTATTATTAGTTGTGTATACAGAGGTGGTTGGAGTGTTTCAGACCAAAGTTTTTTGTGTAATAAAATGGTATTATTTGCAATATAATTAATAAATGTCAATCTAATTCATTATATTGAGAATTTGTGCACCTTTTTTTCACAAAATGTATGTTATTTAATCACAATTATTATTATTTTGTAAATAATTAATTTTTATAAATTTTTTATGCTCATTAGTAAATGTTTTATAGTTATATATATTTTTCATGTTGAGTTAATGTAATTATTATATTGAGTAAAATTTACTCATTTTGAATTTGTTTTTAAACTAACAAAAGTATTAATTAATTATTGACAACTATTATGCTCACAGAATTGATAAGGGAACACATAAGGAGATAGATAAAGTTGGAAACTCACGTATTGGTAAGTGGTAACCATTTTACAATTTATTTACAATTTATAGCTAATACATATAGCAATTGGATTTGTTCCGACGAAGAAGTTTCAGTAAAATTTCTTCAAATATTCATAGGCTATACCGTAGATAATCGTTAAACTAAATATACACTGCTCAGTAAAAAAAGCGGCGCACTTTGAAAAATTGATTTAAATAATTTTCTTTGAAATTTTTATAAATTTGTATATGTTTTTGTGGGGGTAAAATTATAACAGAAAACCTTTTCATTTACGAGAGGGGGGGGGGGGTGAAATTACTTAAAAAATAAAACAAATTGTCTTAAATTTTAAAACTAAAAGAAAAAACCCATTTTATTTTGAGATTTATGGGAGGAATTAAACTTTTAACAGTGGATATTAACTTCTTTGGCACTAATTACTGTCTCAAGCCTTGTAGGCACACATTTAATTAAGTTCGCAACGATATCTTGGGTGATTACCTACCTGTCCTGTACAAAAGCTATTATAGGCCCCTGTGAGCTAATTAATTCATTCTCTTATACATCGGACAAGTTCATCTCAAGATGATCAATGGTAGTCCACTCTGGGCTATGTGGTTGTCATTCTTGAGTTATCGTGTCCACAGACGAACGGACAGACAGACAGAGCGTCGGACATGCGGAAATGACCAACTAGGCCATTTTATGAACACATATGCCAAACGTTCCTGTCTACGATCAATATTTTTAAGCGTTACAAAGTCGTGATCAAACTTAGTATACCTTGTATTTTACATATACTGGGTATACAAACTTTTTTGTCTTTAAATGTCTCAAAAACAACTTGAGCTGATTTCTAACAAATTTCTAACACTTGCCTAAAGATTTCTATTGAAATAATTTAGAATTCTTCATGCAATGGCTTTATTTTGTCTATTATTTTTATTTCCGTTGTGTAATCCAAAAGCACTAAATTCCTGGTGAGTATTAAAAATACTCGAATACAGCGTTTTCATTGGCGTATCTCGCATAGAAAATGAAGCGTGAACTATCCTATTCAACTATCCGGATTAAACTCTATAACTGTCCAAGAAGCCGAGAGGTCTAAGACTTTATGTCTACTTGGAACTGGGAGGTTACGAGTTTGAATTCCGACATCGGTAGTTTGTCAATTATTTAGGAAAAAAATAAAAGGGGCGGTTAATTGACTTATTAGTTAACTATCGGCATATGGACAAGAACGAAGTAACCGGGCTATGCTTGTGAAGGTTTTCCGCAGTTTCTTTCACGAACTCCAGATGAATATCGGCATAGTTTCTATCAGAGTTCTATCAATAATTATAGGTACCTCATACAAAAATACTGATGTTGTTTTGATATTTTGAGGATATTACCTTATCGATTTATTATAGAAGGGATCTTCACATAGGAGGTGTTTTATGCTACCTACGCCATATTTTCATTCATTTGTACCGTCTGTTTTCCTATAATTATCTACTCGGTGTTGTCTTGAATTCAGTTTAATGAAGAGCAGTTTAAAAAGATGCGAATGCTACTGCTATGTTTATTAATATTTGAAAGCGTAATCTTTCGCCTTTGATTTGGTATATTCAATCGCGCACAATCCTCCAATATTCGGCCCCAATGTCTTGCGTAATTGAATTAAGTACTACTAATCGACAAGACCAATTTATGAAATGTTGGGTAAATATAAATTTACATTAATTAATGAGGTTAAAATTAACAAAAGATGTTTATTGTAAAGTTATTTCCGCTTAATCTGTTAATGTAAAGAAAATAAAAAATCCCAACAGATTACAGATAATCTATTTATATTACAGTCAAACTATTTATAATAAAATTGTATAACAATTAGATATCGCCATTTATTGGGCAGTTCTTTCTTTATAGTGGAAATTTACTGATTCAAAACTGTTCATGCAAAAACCTCGATCAAACATGAATACTATTAAAAAATTGAAGAAAAAATTGGTTTTTCTCCAAGTTATCGTATTGGCTTTGGGACATTATCTTATTTATTTATGTAAATTTGAATGGATGTATGGATTTGGCAATTAATATAATTAATTATTAAAAATCGAATACTGGATTACTAATTTTAATTAGTGTTGCTCAGTTGAAATTGTTACTTAGTGAATATTGAATGATCTTGGCCGCCAGGTTAAATTTTTATTCAGTCCAAACTCTATGCAATTTCTTGTAACATCAAACTATACCACCCAAGTAAATTCGACCGTCGTTATAATAATTTCATAGTACATGTGGTATGAAAAAGTTGCTATTTAAAAATCTACCCTTAATTCAAATATTTCTGATACGGTATATATGAATGAAATACAATATTGATTTCAACGAAAATTTCATATTGGAATTTTTAATTTTTATACACATAGTTTCAATGTACACTGTCACTTTTAATAAACATTTAGCTTGAAAATATTATAAATTAAACAATAAATTATAAGTTGCTACACAAACATTACATAGTTATTTATACCCAATAAATTATAATTATAGCAATATTAATTATGCACACAAAAATTATACGTGTATTATGTTTGATGTATTGGTTTTTTTTAGTGTTAAAAAACAACCATTAATTTGATCAACGTTCTCGATAAATAAAAACTGTATCTTTTACATGTTTTTACAGTAGGCAGGCTAACGTATACCAGGTTTTATACATAATTTTTATATATTTGGATAATAATTAAAAATGTTTTTATTAAAAAAATTTATTTATATTACGAATTTATAATTTTTTAAATAATTCAAACTATTTGCATTTATTAAATAATATGATTTATTACCCATATGGTCTACATAAAAATTTTTAACATTCAGTAAAATATTTAAATTTCTTTTACACTGTATTCGGCATGGCCTGATGGTATATACTTAATTATACTTTCCATTTACTAAATTTGTCTACAAACAAGCAATGGGAAAATTAAAAAATCCGTGATTTATCTCGTCCGATCTCTCAAAACGGACTCCCTTCTTTTAGTCGTAGAATACTGGATTTTAGTTCGCAAATTGTGTTAAGCGTACAAAAAATAAAAGGAAATTATATAATTTATAATACGGTATGCAGACTGGATTAAACGCATGGACTCAAAAAGTTATATTCTTTTGTCAATCATTTAGGAATGCTTAGAAAAGTTGTTAGTATTTCTATAACAAACCATTCTTACTCTAAAAATTTTTTCGAAAACGAAATGGACTAGATACAAATCAATTGCCAAAATTTGAAAAAGGAACACGATTTCAGTAGTCGATAATACAATCATTCAAAAAAGTGTTACTTTCTTATGTAACTGCCCGAAATGGGGAGATAAATGAAAATAATTGGTATATTTACCTAATTAAGTGTACGAGCAACATAAGAATGTTGATTATGTATAAATGTATAAATAAAACTGTCCTATGGTTGTAAAAGACACACTTACCTTCTGAATTACATTCCGTAAACGCTTAATTTTGAGAATTATATATACTGTTTTTATTATATTCACTGTTTCTTCATTCTATAATTTTGTTTTTAAATTTTAACAAAGGCTGCTGTGGACTGTTGTGGAAAATACCTTAAGGAAGCTAAAGCTGTTAGATCTCATTACTTCTTTAATCTATAACACTATGAAGAATCTTGAAAAGATACTTAAGAATATGATTAACTGATTGCAAATTTAAATCCTCAGGTTTGAACCATACATAGATGACCAATTTCTCTTCTTCTTAATTAATAAAAATTTATTCTTCTTTTTCTTATTAATAAAAAGCTCGTGGAAAATAATTTTATTTAATATACCTGATGGTGGATATATCAAGTCATCAATGTCTGATAACGAACAGTCAGATAAATCTGAAATACTAAACAAAACTTTAATTTTACAATTTTGTTACCCATCTTACAAAATCTACATTAAGCAAATTTTTACAAAATAATTTCTCATCATATCTAACCTTTGCAAAAGGATTGTCATTTTTTTTGTTCCAAGAGATTGAATTATTCAGTTTCGATTTAATATGGTTAATCAGTTCATTGGGATGGAATATTTACAAGGATATAAGTTACTCCTACAAATAAAAATATAGGCTGTGCAAACAAACATATGCAAACGTTGTACAAACGATTACTGCAAAAAAAAAAACTCTAAAATTAAAAACTTGGGGGGCCAGCTTCAACGATTCACGTATTATCATGCTACAAAATAATTTTATCATTTAAATCATTTAAGACTTTTTTTGGTTTCATTCTTGTGATAAGAAATCGTGAAACATAACAATCGTAATAATCGTTATCGTATATGAATAATACTCATCACCTGTATAATCAAAAAAACACTTAGAATTAAAAACACAACTTTGAATTCAAACGGAATTTGGTTGATTTTAGTAATTGGTACATTTGTAATAATAAAAATAAAATATAACTTTTGGTAACCAAAGCTTCAGTTCACCAAGTGCAGTTGTTCGATATAATGCTGCAACATTAAGTACCCACAAAAAAATGAAAAAACGGCGGATCCGTCAGTGTTTCACTAAAACGTGTAAACTATATACTTATAGGCCTGAAGGAAATTCCTTTCCGGTCAAATGTTGAGCACTAATTGTTTTTTCAAATTAATATCCTATTTAAAATTATCAAAAGTTAAATAGGTACGGAATACTAAAATCTACAAGAATATTATATTCAATATTCCAAATACGTAATCGTCATTTATGTGTTATTTATAACACAAAATAAAGTGATAAACATTACATACCAGTTGATTCATAAAAAAAAAACTTTTTATTCAATTTTAGTATTAACCGACATATTCAGACATACATTCTTATAGGCAGACTCAAAAGTCGCTGGACTATTTTAAAATGGAATAATTTTGTACCCGTCTTCGTTAGTACACCAACGACAAAGGAGCGGATTATGTTTTTTACGCGAATATATGTTTGCATCTGGAATTTGGGTTTATTCTCTTTTCACGTACTGACGAAATTAATGTTATGTATTCTAGATAATTTTCTTGAATTATGATTTAGTACAGTTAGTACTGCTATTATGAAAACACAAAACAGAACATAAATAAAAATCTGCTTACAAATAACTTAAACATAGAAACATTTACTATTACTTTTCCATACTCGCAAGGCGGAGACTCTTTGATCAACGGTGCAGGCTTTGGCCCTGGCACCGCGTCCTAAAAAGAAATCGTATCCTGCGTAGTGTCAATTTAGTCAACTATAGAATACAATATAACAATCAACCTAGGGAGGTTAAAGGATGACGAAATGAGTTTAAGGGGAGCAGGGAAGGTCAAGCGTAGATCCTAAAGAGTGTCAAAAGTGGATCCAACAGGATGTCCAAGGAGTGTCGAAGGGTTAACGGCTAGTCAATGGAGGGGACCAAGGAGAAGTCCAAGTGGGCTGGAAGGGATCAAGGTTGGTGGTTTTCCAAGGGGGTGTCAAACAGGGAAGAATGAGAGGTCTAATGAAATGAGAGGTCTAAGGGGATCATGGTCGTAAAAGGCGGTTCAAGGGAGGGGTCATGAATGTTTCAAATGGTTTCCAGTCGAAAGCCATCATTTGTTTAAGGGGTGTATACTTTCGTATGTGAATTGAAGCTACTGCTCACAATTTAATCTCAAAAATACTACTGTGCATAGAAGAACCTCATATTACCCTACTCGGCAGGGTTTTATTTTATTTCTTCGCCTGACTAGACCTTAAATTTTAATACTGCGCATAGATGGTCATCATTTTACGCAGAGGTTCATAAATTTTATAAATGCGTTTGAAAAATTAATGTTTCTGATTTGTCCCTGAACGAAAAAACTATTTGGCGTCGAATACTAAAACCGCACCTTTCTAGCTTGAATAACTAAAAAAATATTGTTGGTATTTTTCCCATTGTCTGGAGGATTGCGTTGAGAAAATTAACGTTTTCTGATACTTCCAGTAGGTTTAAAGTATTCCACGTCGAATACAAAAATCCGCATACTTCTAGCATAGAACTGAAAAAGTTATTTTATGGGGGTTTTCCCATTTTTTGGGGGTTCCGTTAGACAAATTAACGTTTAACGATACTTCCCGCATGTTTCAAAGTATTTCAATGAGAAAAAAGGTATTGTTGTTGCCTTTTTTCGATTTTCGGAGGGGTGGCGTCGAGAAAATTACAATTTTCCGATACTTCCATTAAGTTTAATAGTACTCCACGGCGGATGCAGACAAACCGCATTTTTCGATCATATATAGAAGTAGAGAAGGTATCTTAATGGTATTTTCTCATTTTCGGGACATTTCTGTTAGGAAAATTAAAATTTTCCCATTTTCCGAAGTTTGAAGTTTTTCAAACCACATCCATTTAGCATGTCTAGAAGTGGGTTATATTTTGTATAGATCACTGAGTGAGTTACACAAAGTGCTGTATATATTATAGACTCGCTCTACTCGCTTGACCCTGGTTGTGCTCAAAAGAAGTGGGTTTAAAGAGGTTGTTAGGAGAGTTCAAGTAGTTAGTCAAGCGGTGCTAATGCAGAGGTTAAGAGGGGTAAAGAGAGTCAGGGTGGTGTCAAATGGGAGGTACAAAGGTGTCAACGTCGACAAGAGAGGTCAAGGGAGGGTGTCAAATGTGCTTAAGGCGGCAGGCCTTTTTGTGGTCAAGGATTAATTAATTCTAGTTTTCCGATACTTCATTCCACGACGAATACAGAAAAACAACACTCTACTATCATTTATAGGAGTCCACAAGGTATTTTGTTGGTTTATTTCATTTTCAAGGCAGTTGATTTCGAAAAGTTTTTTCAAAAAGTTTTCCGATTTTTCCCGTAATAGTTTTTAAAAACTTCTATATTAGAATAATATTATTCCTGATAATTTCATAGTATGTAAATATTATATTCACAATGCTTTTAATATTGTACCACTTCAGATGACCTCTTTCCAGTGTGTTTTTTTATAAACGTTTTCAATTCAGAGCTATTATATGTACAGGGGTGCAAAGACCCCAAAGTTGTGCTTTCTATGGTGGATGGTAGGTAGAGATAAGATGACGATTAAACATAATAGACTAAGTACATGTATATAATAGGTAAGGATAAGTCAAATTTTCAGTGGTAGTGTTTGCTAGTATTTGGCATCATGGGTTCGTAAATTTGGAAGTCACGTTTATACAATTTATACAACTCAAAAAAATTATAGATGAAGGATGGTAATGAATTTGGACGGCTGGTGGATAATCAAATTTCAATATCTTGAAAAGTATTGTACTCAACACAAGAAATCACGTTGGAAACTTTCATCTGTACTAACATATAATACGGGTACATGATTTTGGATTTTACTTATTGGGAGTGCATCTTGGGAGTAATCCAATTGCAATTTTCATATACTTATTGCGAGACAAAAATTGATTGATCTGGTTTGTTATTTTTTCGTGTATTTCTCCAAACAAAATTCTCAACAACTGATTCCAGTCAAAAATCTCCTTTTTGTTAAGGTTCAGGGACTTTTGAAACATCTTTATTTATATTACTGGATGAAAAAATAAGTAACAATTCATTTTCACAATTTATTATCAAAAAAAAAATTATATATCTACGTATACTAAGCATTCACATGTGCACATTAACTTGTGCGACAGGCTGAAAACACTGCGTTCTAATACGTGATATGTATGTATTGACAGCCAAAAATATACCCATTTTATTGAATGTGCAAGGTGCAAAATATTATTTTTTTTAAGTTTTATATTTATTGATAACTTCCTTATGCCTATAAGTTTGTCGTACTTCATATTTAGTTCAAATCCTGTCATAATCAGTTGCAATTTGCGTTCAACGTGTGTATTATACTATTTATTAATAAATAAAAATTTGATTACTAATTTAATTATCAAAATAATGATACAGTCATGTGACCAAAATCAGGCATGTGTTTTTAAAGGCTGCAGATTATTTTAACTCCTGAAAATTGTTGCTTAGGATATAGTTGCTTAATAGTGTATGCCTTACTAGCATACCCCATTGCGGGTCCGCTCGTGAAAATTGTAGTTGTAAACGCCTTAAAATTGAATACTATGATATTTCTATTTCTATGCAAAATTTCAATATTCATGTATAGGAGTAAAATATGAAATACTCTGCACCTGAGAAACTTATACATTAAATAGATACCAATCATTTTCTCATTTTTGTTAAAAAACTTGGTCTTTACATAGATTTCACTACTTTTGACGGCGAAAATTTTTGTTTTTGCTCGGATATCACTACTTTTTGTATGCGAAAGCTTCCCTGTCACATTTCGATTCCATAAGGGCATTAACACATTCCATAAGTGATTTAAGTTTTCTCTTTATAGGTATTTTATGTTTTACTAGATGAGCATACGGATTTTAAAAGACGTGTCGGAACAAACCAAGAATTTGACCCGTTTTTCCGCATTATTATTGACAGTTAGTATAGGTGCTCATATAAATTTGTAAAAGCATTTTTTCTTTGTCTTACAATACTCAGTAAATAAAATAATGTTGATATTCTTTTTAACTTGGAGAATACATACGATCCAAACTAAATTGTTTAATAATTAAACGCAACGGAGTACACGTATAATATAGTCAACTGTAGTAACCACCCATTAATATATTCGTTATCATGACGTATAAAGGGTAATTTGTCAAACTAATTAAATTTAGTAGGTATTGTGTATTAGTAGGTTTTATTTTTTTTTAAACTAAACGACAGTTATTAATTGTAGCATACAAAATCTGATACAAATTTGCATAATATAAACTCACAGCGCAGGCCACCAAAAACGATTTTATCAAGAGATAGAAGAACTATGTTCAAATTTGATGTTTTCCCATAAATCAAACTGTATTCCCATAAAACATAAGAGTATTGTTACAAGAGAGACTACGCTGAAAATTTTTTCATCCTTAAACAGACCACAATTGTTTAAATTGTTAAAAATTGTTGAATTGTTAAAAAAGTTGAAAAAAATACTTACCAAAAATAACTTACCATTAGAGAGTTAATGGAGGAGGGGGTATTTTTTTGGAAACGGAAGTTTTATGGGGGGAATTTAGAGGGTTTTTTGGAGGGGATAATTGTTTTGGGGAGGTGAGTTTACGAAGGAGGGTTTGGGGGAGGGTTTGATAGGTCTCACATTACCATTTTCAAGGGGCAGCGATGAAAAAAATTATGTTTTTCGAATTAACCGATTAATTTGCAGTTATTGAATGTAAAAAACCGCAAAGTAGTAAATGGGTTATTTTGTGGGCGTTTTTTTCATTTTTAAGGGGGTGGCGATGAAAAAATTAAAGTTTATCGAATCACCTCATTAGTTTGAAGAAATTCTCCTCCAAATGCAAAAACCCATCTTTCTAGTATGAATAGAAGTTAAAAGAGTAGCTAAGGGGTTTTTCCCCATTTTTTAGGGGATAGTGATGAAAAATTTTAAGTTTTTCTAATAACCATCTTAATTTGTAGCTATTTAGCGTCAAATTTAAAAAAACGCATCTCTCTAGAATAGTATAGAAGAAAAGGGGTGCTTTTCCCATTTATTATAATCCTGTTTCACGTTGAATAAAAAAAACCCGATCTTTCTAACATGAATAGAAGTAAAAAGAGCAGTTTTAGAGGTGTTTTTCCCTTTTTGGAAGGTTATGATGTAGTTTATGAAATTTTTCGAAGTATTTTGTTAATTTGACTTTATTTCGGGTCGATTGGTGAAAATCCTATCTTTTTAGCATGAATAATGGTTAAGGGTAGCTTAGGGGTTGCTTTTCCCAATTTTTAGGGATAAGCGATGAAAATCGTTATGTTTTCTGAATTACCTTTTAATTTGCAGCTATTTAGCAACGAACATAAAAACATGTATCTTTCTAGCATGTATAGAAGAAAAGGTGTGATTTTAGGGGTGTTTTTCCCATTTTTGAATGGTTGTGACAGAAAAATTTTCGTTTTTAAAATGATCTTTTTAACATGAATAGAAGTGAAAAGGTCAGTTTTCGGGCTGTTATTCCCTTTTTCGGGGTGTGTTGCGATGTAGGTAATGCAACTTTTCAAATATTTCTGTTCATAAGACTTTATTTCGGAGCGATTGGTGAAAATCCCATGTTTTTGGCATGTATAGAACTGAAGAACGTAATTTTGAGGGGTGTTCTTTCGATTTTCCGGGGGGTTGCAATGAAAAATTTTAAGATTTTCGAATTAAATTCCTAATATGTAGCTACTTAGCGTCGATTGCAAAAAATTGCATCTTTCTAGCATGTATAGAAGAAAAGGGTTGCTATTAGGGATGTTTTTCCCAATGTCAAAGGGTTGTGATAGAAAAATTTACTTTTTTCAAATAATTCTGTTATTTTGAACCTGTTCCACGTCGAATGGAAAAATCCCGATCTATCATGAATAGAAGTGAAAAGATCAGTTTTAGGGATGTTTTTCCCATTTTCGTGGGGTATGCGATGTAGGTAGTGAAATTTTTCAAAATATTCTGTTAATTTGACGTTATTTTGGGTCCATTAGTGAAAATCTCATCTTTCTAGCATGTACAGAACAGAAAAACGTTATTTTTGGGGATGTTTTTCCGATTTTCCGGGGGGTTGCACTGAAAAAAATTGAAGTTTTCCGATTTTTCTCGTCAGTTTCAACCAATTTCGCGTCGAATTAAAAAAACCGCATCTTTCTAGCATGTCTAAAAGTGGGTTAGGTTTTGTATAGATCAGTGTGTCAGTCAGTCAGTCTGTCAGCTTCTAGCTTTTATTAGATATATATGTATATATATATATATTTACATATATATATATATATATATATATATATATATATATATATATATATATATATATATATATATTACAAACAAAGAATGAAAAACCTTTTTTTTTTTTTTAAAAACCTTAGTTTCTTGGGTTGTGAAATATATTATTTCAGCCAAACTAGCAACTATACATTCGTCAAAAGAGAAGAAATAATGAAATAATGAGCGATGACAAGAGATAAATAGAGATTATGCTGCCAGCCATCAATATTAAATCGACATCACTATACTAACAAAAAATTTGGTTATTTTTAGGTAGTTACCAAACTAGACTTGTTTGGTATCATATGCATATGTTATCATATGCATGTGGATTGTATTTTGTTTATATTTATAGATACGTTATTGAGATAGGTCATAAGCTAGAAATGCAATACTTTTAATACCCCAAGATTTATCTATCTATATAACTACCTATGTGATTGAGATTGGTCGTACTTTGATTACCATGTTTCTAAATTGTCGCGGTATCTTGACTCTCTTTAGCTTCCAAAGAAGCGCTGTAGAACCAACAATAGATTCCGATACTCGACACACGAAAAAAACACTAATAAAAACTAACATAATAACTGTTTGTTAGTAGGCTTCGTTTCAACTTGTTTGTATAAATGTGATTTAACAAAATTTAAATTGTGTAAACATGTTCGAATTATTCTTTGTTTTTAGTCAAATAAATGATGATTGACTTTATTTAAAATAACAACTTCTGTTTTTTTTAAAGAAAAAAAAATGCAAACTTAATACGTAATTTTTTTCCAATTCGAATTTTAACAAACAAACTCCTTTCTCCAAGGAGAAAAATATTTTAAATATTTAATTATGTCTTAAATATTTTTCTTTTACAACTTTTTGAATTATGTGTTGAGGTTGTAGCGGTATCGCATTTTTAAATAAATCTGCCATAAATCTAGAAAAGGTTTGAGCTGCATTGCGTAAACCAAAAGGCATTCTCAAAAATTCAAATAGACCAAAAGGAGTGATAATGGCAGTTTTCGCGACATCATAATCGTGTACAGGAATTTGATAATAAGCTCTTTTTAAATCAACTTTAGAAAAGATATTTTTATCATTTAATTTCACATTGAAATCATATAAATGAGGAATTGGATATCTGTCAGGGACCGTGATCGAATTCAGTCGACGATAATCACCACATGCACGAAAAGAACCGTCAGGTTTCTTTTTCATGAGAAGAGGTGATGACCATTCAGAATCCGAAGGTCTACAAATACCCAAATCTACAAGTTCCTGAAAATGTTTTTTAGCAGCTGACAACTCTTCAGGACATAGCCTGCGATATTTAGAAAATATCGGATAAGAGTTTGTCACAATGCGATGTCGAGTATTATGTTTAGCATTAAGATTGAATTTTTCTGATTTGGTTAAATTTGGAAAAGAATTTAAGATTTTCGTAAGTTGATTTTGAAGTGAGATCACTTCAACGCATGAATTAATAGGTTTTAATAATGTTAGATTATTAAAATCGATATTCAAATTGAATTTCTTTAGAAAATCTAAACCTAGAATGCCATGAATTACATCGCCAACAATGAATTCATGACGAAAAACCAAATCATTTCCAAAATTGAGAAAAATTTCAGAAGTACCAAAAGTAGTAATTTTAGTATTGTTTGCTGCAATAATTGAAAAAGGTAAATTTGTAAATTTACATGATTTACAATACGACTTTGGAATCACAGATAGTGAACTTCCAGTGTCAACTAAATATCGAGTACCTTCATGTAAGAGATCGTACATGAAGATTAAGTTATACGATGATGATGTTGTGTTATTGAATTGGGTTTTTTTATTGACAGAGCTACTGACCAACTCAACAGGAGCTCTTAGAATTTTTTTGAAGTTTTATTTGAATTTATACATCGAGTATTTAATTTACAAAAAGAACAAGGAAAAACACACTTAAGTGCTTTGGTACCATATTTATTATGATACCAACACAAAGACTTCACCTGAACTTTGTGTAAATTGGTTTTTGGAGTATATTGGATCTTTGAAGGTGACTTTTTTGAATTTTCCAGTTCTGTGACTTTATTTTTAAGAATATTTAATTCTTTATTTAACATAAAATTATCTGTTTTATGAATTTCTGAAACGGGAAAAGAACTGATATTAGATACAGAATTTAATTTATAAATATCATTAGCGAAATTAACAATAGTTTTCAGATCAACATTATTGTCAACTGTGACAAGTTGAATTTGAATTTGTGTGTCTAATTTACCAATGAATAATTCACGAATGAAATGTGAATCAAGATTTAGACCACTTGATAGGGATATCATTGTATTATATAATAATTGAGGAGTATCGAAATCTTTTTGAGATAAATTTAATAATTTATTTAGACGATCTTTACGAGAAAGTCCAAAAGTTTCCTTTAGAATATTTTTGAGTGTATCAAACTTATTTTCTTGTGGTGGATTTACAATAATATCTCTAACATGAGAAGTGTAATCCTCAGGTATAGCTAAAGAAGCTAGCGTGAACTTAGTTTCATCGTCAATAATATTTTGAATAATGAAGAAACGAGAAACTTGAATTATCCATAATTCAATGTCTGTTACATTAAATTGTGGAAGATTTTGTAAATTTGGAAGATGTATTGTACGTGCATCTAAATTCGGTAACTCATTTCGATTTCTAGGCATATTAAAAATGAAATGTCAAAAATAATAATAAAAATATTTTTTTAGAAATCGAAATAGTTATAAGCGTAAAGCAAAAATAAGTATTATAACAGAAATGAAAGACTTATCTGTTAAATTTGGTGGGTGGTATGCTATATTTTGTAAGAATTACAATATTCAATTATAATTCATCCAAACCAATCATCCAATAGGCATCTGTTGAAAGATTTTGGAAATTTTTTCTTTAAAAATATGTTAATTTACCACCCTCTTCGCTTATTTTTTCTCAGGGCGCCAAATTGTAGAGGTAATAGATTGATATAATAAATAATTATTATTTAAATAAATAATAAATAAGTGTTAAAAAAAAAACGAAGAAAAACACACTCAAGATCTCAAAACTGTTTTCAACATTCTCAATGAAGCTGGAATTTTAATAAATTCTTCGAAATCTATTTTTGGTGTAACAAAATTAGATTTTTTAGGACATCACGTAGATTCTGAAGGAATCACCCTTATTCCTTCCAAAGTTGAATCTATTTCAAATTTTCCTATTCCGAACGATCAAAAATCACTCCGAAATTTTCTTGGGATGATTAATTTTTATAATCGCTTTATTCGGAATTGTGGTGACATTTTAGCTCCATTGAATAAACTTGTTGAACACGGTAAAACTTCAACGAAGTCAGTTATTCTTGATGAACGTGCAATTTCAGCTTTTAATTTAGCTAAACAAAAATTAATTGATGTTGTTAAATTAGCACATCCTGTTTCGAACGCTGAAACTTGCATTCTCACTGATTCCTCCGGTACTGGCATTGGTGCAGTTTTGCAACAAAAAATTCATAACGTCTGGAAGCCACTCGCTTTCACATCAAGAAAACTGACAGACACTGAAAGACGATATAGTACATTTTCAAGAGAATTATTAGCTATCGTTTTTGGCATAAAAAAGTTTCGTCATTTCATTTCAAATCGAAATTTTTTCATTCAGACTGACCACAAACCTTTAATAAATGCTATTAATTCTCGTAATGAAAATTTATTAAATCGTGATATACGTCACTTAAACTTTGTCAGTCAATATACAACTGATCTTAGATACATTAAAGGTAGTGAAAACATTCCGGCTGATTGTTTATCTTGAATTAATACAATTTCACTACCTTCAGGTATTGATTTGATTGATATTAAGAAGATTTCTGATCACCAGAACTGTGATCCTCTTCTTATTAGTTTGTTCAAAAATCCAAAATATTCTTTAGAAATACGTACTCCTCCGAATTCTCTTTTTTAAGGTTTATGTGGAGACTTCTTTGAAAATTCCCAGAATCTTCGTACCTGACATTGATATAGAAGATGTATGGAAAGCTGTCCATAATCTTGGTCATCCATCAATTAGACAAACCTTGAAAAAAGTACGCACATTCTTTTTTAACCCTAATCTTATCTTAATTAACTTTGTATTTAATTGTACATCAACTTTTAAAGTTTTTTCCGAGTGAACAAGGTTGTTTTATGTTACAACCTTTTTCTAGTCGTTTTTCTTTATTAGTTGATGGGGGGAAGTATGTAGCGGTATCGCATTTTCATTAAATTATTATTATAATTTTATTTATCATTTTTATCTGTTGCTTAACAACTATAACTTCTCTCTATTATCACGGTTGCTTTGAATGTTAACAACTTTAATAATTTACATATAAATACGATAATATATCTGTCATTCATATTTATTATTTATTTAAATAATAATTATTCATTATATCAATCAAATATCTCTACAAGGTCCTAAAAATTATTTCAATACTTTCAATACTTTCGTATGCTATTGTTATAAGGTTTGGACATTCTGGATTATAAGCTTCTCCTTTTCCCTCGAACAATTTTGCTCAGCGCACTACCATCACTGCAAAATATGCGCTCTGTTCAACTTTGTATCACAGTAATTGCGTACACAAATAATTTGAACTTAATCAAGCTTGCAATAACTCTGGGAAGCATCAAAACATTGAAAAGCAGAAATTATTATTCATACTTGCTATACCCTTAAAACTCAATATAAAAATTCTAAAAATAGTTTTTTATGACAATGTGATGACTGAAACATTTGTATAATTTTCATTATAGTTACTCTCGTATTCAAGAAATACTTTTTGTAAAGAGATTCTATACCAAACCATCCAGGATTCGATCTGATGATTTTAGATGAATACTTTAGGAAACACAATGTTTGCATCCTGCATTTATAAATAAATACAGAAAATACATACAGCTATTGAAATAATGCACGTCGGTTTATTGTACTCGCTCTTTCTATTCATCAAACAAGGTGTTACCCAAATATCATGAACGCTAAATCTTATTTTAGAAGTTGTATTTGAATTGTAATGTAGCATACATTTCAAAATGAAATTTATATTTTGAATATTTATTATTTTGAATACTTACTAAATGCCATCTTCCGTAAAATGGAAATAATGTGCATACATTTTGTAATATTTTTAAAATATTACAAATCATACATTTTTGTATTTATTTTTTTCACTGATAGAAATCTTCTGATAGAGTCCCAATTTTTTTGATTGGGAGAGAAAAATCATTGTTGTGTTGAAAGTTATTAAAATAATTTTAAATACCTCAACGCATTATTGAAAGAAAACTATGTTGGAAAATATTTAAGAGAAAACATTTTTCTCCTTGGATAAAGGAGTTTTTTTTTTATAATTGGAATTTTGATTTTTTTTATCTTTAAGACAAAGTTTTTTTTTTTTTATAAAAGATCAAATAAATTTTGAAATCAAATGCAATTTATTTTATAAAAAAAAAGTCAGAGTTTTGTTCAAAAACAAATACATAAACAAGTCAAACACACAAGCAAGCTTTCTTATAAACAGTATTATGTTTGTATTTTGTTTGTTTGTTTGAATTTTGAACTGGAGAAATATCTCCTAGTGGACGAGTGCATGAAATGGACATTCTAGTAGAGGGGTATCACGACGATACTGGTTCGGATTACAGCCAAACCAATATAATTTTGAATAAGTTTATTAATTATCCGTCTCTCGGAATACGTCCATGGTTGTTGAAAAACTAATTTGTCTAGAAGAATCTATAAAAATATATGTTTTCGAAAACAATATTTTCAAGTGTCAACAACCACGTTTCTAGAAGGTTCCACAGTCGGTATAAAAGCAGTGGCATTCGCCAGTTCAAAATCAGTTTAAATTTAACATTTGTTCGATTATTATTATCAATTTAAACTAAGAGGCTATTTTTCAAATCAAATAAATTCAGGTTTGGATATCATAAAGATTTTTTTTTCATGTAATTTTTTTCTAAAGTGCGTATTGTCCAATTCACATACATTTAGTAAACTTTTACTAATATTTGTGTTTATTTTTTTGTGTGGACTATCGGAATCTGTTGTAGGTTCTAAAGCGCTCGTTTTGAACGCTAAAGAGAGCCATGAAACCGCAACAACTTTTATAATCCTAACCGAAGTTGTAAACTAGGCGATAACGCTTCGTAAAAATATGTATGTTAATACCCGTCTTCCGTGCATATGAAAAGTCATCAACCAAAAAACGTCAAAGATCGGAAAAATTACTCTTCTTTCTGAAAGAACAAATAAACGGTCGAGGGCTGACTCTTACACGGCTGGTGAAAGGGTGTCACCTATACTAAGGGGTGTGACATGTGCTAACAGGCTAAATGATGGAGGACAATGGTATGAGACCAAGCGGTTGCAAAGCAAAATATCGAAATTGTACAGACAGGCACCCTGTGACAGCATCTTAAGGAAGATATGCTCCAAGCCATGAAGAACCTAACAAAGGGGACTCTGAGAATCAAGCTTCACTCCCGTAAAAGCGTTTTGATAGAACCAGGATATGCCTAGAAAGTGGTTCATCAGTCAATACGGACCTCCAGTAGGGGGTATCTCCTTGATCGTCACTTTGCCAAAGGACGCTCCAGTAGCCGAGATGATAAAGAAAGTTTTAAGAAACATATCACTCCAGAATCGGAAATTAAATGCTGATAACAGAAAGTTCTTAAGGAAGGCAGGGGGATCTGATGGTTGGCATCCCACCTTCGTGATCGAGAAAAGTATTACGGAGATCCTGGAATCCACCCCGGGTGAGCACTTTTCTACCTGCCCATGGTGCTATCTATGAACAGAATAATGCCGTAGAGCAGTGTAATCTGGTGTAATCGGGGTGTAATGCGGGACTAAAAGAGGAAGGGTAACTTTGTCCGGAGCCGGTAAAGGATGAAGGTGAGTCAAATTGATCTCCAACACAATAGGGGAGTAACAGGAGAAGTCATGGCATCCCTTGAAGGCAGGGTGAAAGGAGAAGTGTTGATTCAATACCCTAATACTTGCAGGGGATATATCACAGGTTTGAGAGCTATGGCGTTTTGTCAAAGTGGTACTATCACTGCCATAACTGGGGTCAAGGAACGTGACAGTGGTGAAAAATGAGGTGAGAATAGAATGGAACAACCACCGCCTTTGGAGGATATGCAAAAACTCAGAACTTGCTAGATGAGAAGGTTGCCGATTGCTTGGAAGTGAGAGAAGCAAGAGGCCAGCCAATATTTCAGAGGCAACATAAGCTTTAACCTGAATAAAGAAAAATGGACGAAAAAATAGACACAATGAGCATTCTTCAAGACTCTTTAGTATTTCACAATGATGGTTCCAAGCAAGAAGATGGTCAATTGTGGACTGGATTACGCGTAAAAAACATTAGAGCCAGCTTTGCACTATGGCGATACGCTACTGTTTCCAAACAGAAGTTTATGACACACTTTCAGTGACAACTATGAAGGAAATACTGGGTTGCACAGACCGGGGGGTTTATAGAGGCTCAGACAGCAAACTGTACTCAAAGAAATCAGCACCTCCAAAATAACAACTTCTTTGGTTTTCGGATATGTGGATACAAGGATACTGAGGATTTGTGGGCAAACAGTCGATGAAATCTCACGTGAAGGAGCCACACTGCCATGTCAGGGACCGTATCTAGAAATAACTAGTAAACAGACTACCTCTGCCCTCAACGAATGTATGGATAATTCTCTGAACAGAAAATTGAAAGATACAGTAGGCTGCAGACAAGCAAACAAATGATAGCTGGGTACAAGGCTGCAAGGTCAATCTGGCGTATTGGCACAAGCTGGAAAGAGATAAACTTTCTGGTTGGGATGCTTACTGGCCACTGCAGACTGAAGAGGTACATATCTCATATGAGATTGGAGGATAGTGCGATCTGTCAGAACTGTAACAGGCAGTTGATACGCACTTCGTTCTTCTAGCAGAATGTCGTTACAGAATCAGAATGGGGGAAACTGAGGTAAAACAACTAAATTAGAGCTTTGTCCTCTCATTCGTAAGAAAGACGGTATATAAGGAAAGACCTACTTGCCATGCTTCGCATTTCCCTCCACTATTACTACTACTAGGTCAGCTAATAATCATCGGCTGTGATTCTTACTCAGTCAATACTGTTTGGAGTAGCAAGAATGAGAGGAATGAGTGCTCGTAGGGTTCCCTGGTGAAATAGCTCTCTCGATGAAGTATGCCGGGGATTTTGGAAAGACTTGAACCGAGTACTCAAACGGAGGAACGGAGTGCTCAAACGGGGGAATCGAGTGCTCAAACGGGAGAATCGAGTGCTCAAACGTGGGACGAATATAATGCGGTAAGAAATGAATACTATAGAGAACTAAGACGGAGTATACAAGAATAATGACGAGACTGTTGAGAAATCAAATAACCACCGGAATCAGCCAGATTACTCAAGTAGACACACGAACCTGGATCGTTCGAATAAGGAATTTCTAAAATTTCTTTGTCACTGCCAACTTAGGTGGCCATGGAGTCTGTGTCGTAGGTTGGCAGAGAGAGTCTGGTTCTTTCAATGTCACGAGCCTAGATGGAAATATGCCAGTTATGATTCAAATTGGCGTCAAAATACTCCTAATTTGAATACCAAATACCAAATTTCAAGGGGTTTCTTCTAACCACGAAAAAGCGACTATGATGAGGCCAAATCTTTCAGGACAGTTCTTTCTTGGTCTGACATCCTTTCTTCTAAAAACTTATGGAAGGTAAAATTTACATTATAGAATTATAATGGAAGGAGCTTTAAAAAAAACACCGCTCCCATAAGAATCAACACGCCTACAGAAACGGTAGATCGACCGATACACTTTTGTGATTCTCAGCTTGGCAGGATATGTCTGACTTGTTAGACTAGTGCTTATGGTCAACCGTACATCAGTAGTGATAAAAAACCTTCAATCTTCTTCCGGTAGTTGAGCAGTATATAAAAAATACCACCAGGATGAACTCTATCTCGTATACTGTTATGTGGTTGCCTGTATCGGTCGATCTACCGCTTCTGTAGGCGTATTAGTTGGGACAGAGATCCTGGATAGAGAAAGTGGTAGGAATTCACTCTAACTTTTGAAAAAAGTCTAACCTCTCGACCTTTTTCCAATAACGAAACCTAACATTTTTACTCCACATTCAATGAAATGGGGAACAAATTGATAAATAATCATGAACAATAATTAAATTTTTTTTCCTAAGATTTGATTATGGACGAAAAAAACATGTGGGATTGAAGACAATAAACAACATTTACTATTTATACTATCTATTAATAATATAATTCAGAAATATTTGTCAGAAAAAAATAAATAAATTTTTAAAAATAATCATAAAAACAATAAAGGCATATTAAGCTAATCTTAAAAATGATTGATTAACCATGCATTGCAACAATGTTTGTATTCAAATTTTTTGTTTTAATTGATTTAATTACAACAGCTGTTAATTAGTGTCAATAAGTAAGCATGAAGTATTTGAGTATTATATGTTTGCTTTTTCAAGTTTAATTCTTTCAACGGAAGAAAAATAATTCTACAATGTATAATAAAAGATAGCGATAATTAATGTTTAAAATATGTTAAATCGATATTTATTGCCGTTTCTTTTCGTACCCTAAATACTATCAAATTACAAGGTCATTTATAATTTAATTTAATTATACACAAAATGCTTTTGAAGCGTTAGGAATTTGTTTGGAATATATAATTCTGAAAATAAAATGGAATGCTTGCTACATGAAATGAGACACGTTAGAAGAATTGTGCCGAGGAGGCATAGTATAATTATCAAAAAAAATTTATCTCGGAGGAGCTACGGAGACAAAAAGGATTTTTATTAAGGAATAACTAAGATGATCTATAGCATGTTACAACGGTGAACATCAGAATTACAGAAAATATGGCCAAGTGATTTAATTAATATTTGGAGAGATATTTGACATTTTGTGTCTCCCTCACCCTTTAAACTCCCTTCTATCAAGACACAATCTTCTGACAAGCACTATCGATGCAGCTGATTAGCTATCACAATTAGCCCGTTAGTCCGTTCATTAAACGATCATATAAAAGACCAGGCAAATTTGAAATCATTTACTTGTAAAAATTCCAGTTTTTCTGTCAACTGTGATTATTTCATTATTTTATTCCATGGAATGGCCTAGTACTAATTTGTTATCCATTCAGAAGAAGAAAATAACACATACCTGTTCAATGTGACAAGTTAAAACTCTGAAGATAATTTATATCCATTCTCACCGTGTTTTATTTAAGTGTGTCTTTACTAACTACGTGATATAATTAAGATGTTCTTGATTATTTCGTTTGTTGCGCCGCAATTATATGTATATAGTACTTACTTAAAACATACTTAAGATTAAACGTATATAAACAAACTATAATCCCTAGTGACTTTCTAGTTACTTTGTATTTCCTTGGGCTGTCTTCCGAAATAAAATATTTAAATTCTTAAATGCAAGCAACGTGGACTTGGATTTCAATTGTAATTTTTATACCCGGTATATAATACATACCAGAGTATATTAAGTTTAGTTCCGACTTTGAAACGGTTGAAAATATTGATCGAAGAAAAAAAAAAAGTGTTATAGTTCATAGAATGACCTAGTTAATCCATTTCCGAATGTCCGTCCGTCCGTCTGTCCGACCGTCCATCTGTGGATACGATAACTCAAAAAACAAAAAGACTTAACGCGTTGAAATTTGTATGTGTGTTCTAGAGCTAAAAACTAAGGCCAAGTTCGGATGAATGGACAAAATCGGACCATGTTTAGGCAAAATGGGCAAAATTGCCGATCTGTGAAATCGTAAGAGATTGAATAAAAATTTAAAGACAAAAAATATGAGTTTTTTAGAAATAAACAACTTTTGTTTGTAACTTTTTTTTATAAGTTCAGTATTTACCCGGTGTTTAAGCAATTTACTCAGTTAATTGCTATTTTCACTTGTTTTGTTTATAAAATTAAAGTAACATTTATAAAGGAGAATTTAGAAAATTAAAACAAATTATACTTAGGATATGTGTTTTTTGTACAAAAACTATAAAATAGAGTTTAACTTATTTTATTTGACGAATTTACTTACCAACTAAGTAAATTATTTTTTTATTACAGAAGCCCATAATCTTCATTAAACAATATTTGAAAAGCAGGCAATCATTTGTATTGCATAAAATGAAGAATAATGTAGGTACTATTTTTTCTGTGGTTGTTTTTATTATGCTATATTCAAATAAACTAATTATAATAATTAAAATAATTATTTGTTAAAGCGTTCTTAACATAATTTATGTTTTAATTATTAACTATAGCGATGTCTGAGGTTGTACCATTTTCAATATTTTGAATTTGACACTTCAAAAGTTGTTAATGTGCAGAATCGTTTAAGCACCCGATATCAGGGGCTTAAAATTAAGAAGTGCCTGGTATCAAGTATAAATTTGCCAGTTTAAGAATTACTTAAAATTAAGCCTTACTTACATGATTCGGTGCAAATGAGTATTTTCTACTTGATTGAAATAATCGATTCATAAACATAGAATTAACAAAAAGAAAAGCCACTGAAATATAAATTATTATTCATTTATACATAAAAGAATTTTTTCCAATTATATTTATAATATTTTGTTCTATTTTTTATAATCGAAATGCATACAAGATTATATACACAGAGTGTTAAAGAAAACATAAATAATATTTAATATATGAATATATAAATATATAGATTGACACTGTCGGCTACATTTTTTGCATACCTCTTGCACAATAATTTTTTCTGTATAAACACCCAGACTATATTAACATAAAAACACGTCTAAGTAAAAACAGATACGAGCATAATATTTAAAACATTTTTCGTTGTATTTTTCAAAATGATTTTCGCAATGATAGACTACCTGAACCTAAGTATTCTGATAGGGACCCATTTGAACTACTTTGATTGATTGATTAATATCGGGGTAAAAACTATTGCACTTCGACCATATGGTCCATTGTGCTCCCCCTTCTACCTTAGTTCGACGAGACTCGTTTCTCCTATATGTTGGCAATAGCCTGGAGCTTGCTTATCAGGTCCTTCCGAAGGTTCATATATTCGGGTTGAGATGCACCGAATATCCTGTATCTGCTGTAACCTAGAGGTTTGCAGTCATAGATTATGTGGCTGGATGTTTCTTCCTCCTCGCCATACAATCTGCACACAATGGACCTGTTGTGGAGTCCCATTGTGTGCAGATGCATACGCAGAGGACAATGCCCGGTAATGAATCCGGTAACCCTCCGCAGTTACATCCTGCTCAGCCTCAGTGTATCGATAGAGAGCCTCTTTGTTGCACTCTGAAGCAGTACCTCCCCGAGCTCTTGCCGCGGTACTTTTTCCCAGTGATCACGGTGTTTAGAATTTGACCACTCGTTGATCACCTGTTTACAGCAGTCCTTGGAATTCCTAAGATAGGCTCTGAGCCAGTGAAGGTTATTCCAACTCCCTTCTTTGCTAAGATATCTGCTTTTTCGCTTCCTTCGAAACCACTGTGACCCGGCACCCAGATCAACATTGTTCCGTTTTGCCAGTTTCAGAATTTCCTCCAGACAATCCTTGACTACTCTTGAGTTGACCTTAGTTCCAGGCAAGGCTTTTAAAACAGCTTGACTGTCCGAAAGAAAACTTACGTTCTGCTTTATGTAGTCTCTACGCAGGTTCTCACGGACGCAAGCCCGTATGGTATAGACTTCTGTTTGAAAGACAGTGGCATATTTCACCAAGTTGAGGCTTATGGTGTCAGCGGGTTTCTTCAGGATACGATGGAGTCTTGCTCCCTCAGATGTGTTTTCAACATCTTGACAGAGGTTCCTCCATGAACCCATTTTGGCTTTCTTCAGAGACCGTTTGTATTCGGTAAGGACTTCATGGTAGTTATCTCAGTTCCATATTCTCCTTGCTTTGTTAAATAGCAGCCAAACCTTTCGCCTCTGACTCCTTAGGCCTTCATTCCACCAACAAGTTGACTTGCTGATGTCTTTTGAGGCCTCCAGGCAGTATTCTTGGAAGGAGTTAATTATTTCATGCTGAAGCTCCGTTGCAATAAGCTCAATGTCCAATACTGTTTTAACTTTTTTCGGGATTGTAGCGAGTTTGAACTTTAGTGTCGAATTATATTCGTTCCAACGTGTACTCCTCGGATCCCGATAGTGTATATTACATTGGTCCGTTCTCACCTCCACATTGTAAGAGAATTGTTTGAGATCCGATGCAGATGGTTCATCGGATACTAGCCATTTCTTGATTTTTCCACTGAATTCATAAGTGCTCAGCGTTACATCAATGACTTCCTTCCGAACTTTGTTGCCTTGATTCACTATATCTAAGTTGTTAGCTATGATATAATCAAAGAGGTACTCACCTCTTGTATTTGTGCTTGTACTTCCCCATGCAGTGTGAGGAGCGTTTGCATTGCATCCCACGATCAGTTGGTGGTTTTTTGCCTCCCAATACTGGATCAGGTCTTCCATCTCTGTTGATGGTGGTAGAGTAGATGCATCATAGGGTAGGTAGACTAAAGCGATGATTGCCACTTCAGTTCCGTTCCCCATGTTGTATTTTACTTTTACGGCTGTAAAATCTCTCTGACAAAACTCTAACAGCGGCAAGACATTGATGTCCTATCTTGCATAAATGCAAGTTCTGGGTCTCTCTCAAATACTTTACTTACGTATCATTATGAAGCAACGTGCAGATCATATCTCTATTTGTCACCAGTTCTCTGACTATATATTGTTGTAAGACCACACATTGTCATTAAGAAAATAAACGTTATTTCTGTAACATTTTGTATTTGATACATTAAATAAATTGTTTATCTTGAAGTAATCGTTTCTATTATAAATATTTTTTATTGAGTATTATATTGAAAAATGGTATTTATAAAACTTGTATAAAATCTCATTGAAACTTTTTATTCATTAAGTAGGGTAGGTATAGTAACTATAATATTCAATACAATCCATTTATAAAGAATGAAACGAATGTTATAAATATTTTATTTGTTAGTGAGCACCGATTCTGGATGAAAAGATGCCACAGTTTTCAAAATTACAATTTTTGGACAGATTATGATCGCTTGTCTCATTTCCCATAACTGCAATGACAGATTTAACCGGTGATACTACATGTTAGACGGCTAAATTAAGACTATTTGTAATTTATGTTTCACTAGAGCATGCAAAAACAAGATTTTGGGTGAAATCACTCCGAAATGAAAAATGATTTTGTTTTCGAAACCGCATCCTGGAAATGTAGCTCATTCTATTCGCATTTTTTAATATCTACAATTTATATTCCCTCCAATATTGGTGGAAAAATAGAAATACTGACAAATGCCGTGATTCTCTATTAATTTGAGAACTTATATTAAAAACTGCAATATTCTCTATGAGCATAAAAATATCAAATTTCAATATAATAGCTCTCTCTCCGTTCTTTCTATATTTGTGTTCGAATACCAAAATTGTTTTGTGGTTAAATACATTATGTGCAATATAAGCATATACACATTTATTAAACATGGATACCAAACTTTTAAAATATTTTAAATATTTAAATAGTTAAAGTTTTAAATGTTGAGAATTGTTTGTTTTATAATGTTGTTTGTTGCAAAAAATATATAATTTGCACAGCCACAAAACTTGGCGGTTTTACTTTACTCCTTTAGGGAGCGCTGGCCTTAATTCACCATGGAGAAGTGAAAACCCGACTATATTAATTAGATCGTGCGTAGAATAAACTTGATTTTTTGTTATTAAATTTCTAAAAATTGTCTGTTCTGATTGTTCGTTCTGACTAGGAGAACATGATGGTTAAAACATGATATGATTTCTTCAAAAAAAAAATTTTCTTTGCGAAGGCACATCTAAATTCAATGAAGGGGAACCATAAATAATACTAATAGTTTTCTTTAACTAACTGTGGAACATTTCATTTATGTATGAATGAAATAAAGTGTTTGTAAAAAACAAAGAATTGCAGCTTATTCTTTATATAACTGAGAAAACAATTGTACAATTTATTTACATTATTAAATAAATAAAAAAAACTACTAACAAAAACATCAAGTAAAAAAAACACACTTTTAAATAAAACAAAAGGCGATTAAAAACAATGTTGTTTGAAATCATTCAAATTTAATTTAATGATGATGTTAAATTCGCAATAAAACATATGTTTAAGATTTTATTTAAAATGTCGTCAGCAATAACAATAAATAACAATAATGAATGCAGTTATACAAGATGAAATATTTTTCAAATGAAACAATAATTAAATTATATTATGATATAAAAACAATTATACAGTTAAAATTAATAAAATGTATTTGTCCTGTAATGAATTATTTCGATAGGGCTTCCTTAGACTAACGACAAATATAAACACCAGTGGAAATTAGAAATTCACGATGGTTGTGCCTATGAAATTTACGATTGTGCACATAGTAAAGTATTTCGTCAAATTTCCAAGATTAAATTTCTGTTGAACCATTTAGCAGTTCAGTTTCTTATTCATTTAACTTATTATTCATTATTAATGAAAAAGGAGTGTTTATCTCTTTCAAATTCGAAACAAATTTTTTTCTACTTTTCTTTCAAATCGATTTTGAGAGATTACAAAAGTAGGATAAAGAAATCATTGTCACTTTCAATTCTCATTTCTCCGTTTACTGAGTTTACTTGCCAACGTGTTTTATACACTTTGATTTGAGGCCATCAGTTGATTTCTGTATTATATGAAAAAAGATATATTATAAGTGTGAATTGTTACATCCAAGGAACTAGCAAGTTTTATCGATGGATGCAATCTAGTATGTTTTAATGACATCTTTTAAGTAGTATAAAAGTTTTGAGCTAGTACTATGGGGCATATTACTAGCTCAAAACATAGTATACTACTTAAAAAATGTCATTAAAACATACTAGATTGCATCTATCGATAAAACTTGCGAGTTCCTTGGATGTAACAACACACTTATAATTTTGGTAAATGAATCTGATAATGTGAACCTTTTGGCCCATGAGAGTAATCTGCTTAAAGGTTAAAATATATATGTTGTGCTTGATAAAAATATTTCCTGAAAATATGTGACATCGTTTTATCATTAAATCTCGAAAATCTTTATTCTTAAAAAAAAAAATGTTTTCTTCATATTCCATTTCAGTCTTCTGGATTACATACCACTCTGGAAATAACCAAACTTCAAGTAAAAAAGAGAAGACAGTTTTTTATAATATCACATTTTCGAACATGTTTGTTAATATTCATTGCCAATTTTCTGTCCCTGAAATGAAACAAAATATAATAAATAAATAAAATGCACAACATCAAATAGCCGTTGAAAAATCAAACGATACATAATGCAATGATAGAGGATATAAATAAAGTATCTAATTGGTACACGGAGAATTTTGTGTAGAAGTACTTATGGACCATGTGGACCAAAAAACCTGGAGGCTGCAATGCGAATATAATATATTCTAAAACGAATATTATATTCCATTAAAATTCTGAAGGATAGCTTAATTAATATATCTACAGGGGTAGGTATACCAAGAAGTATAGTGTAATTTTCAATAATGAAAAAAAATGTTTCAATTTTTAAATTCTGTACAAATAGCAGCAAAAGTCGATCGGAAAAAGTCGATCATTTCAAAATTTTATAATGGATTTGTGCCTTATTTATTCAGATTTCGGGAAAAAGTTGAAATGATAGCTCGACTGTTGACGTTATTTATTCATAAGTTGATATATAAGGATATTATATAAGTTTAGTTATATAAGAGAAGAAGAAAAATGTTAAAGGTGTTCATAAAATAACCTAATTAGCTCAATAACGAAACGAGATAATGAGCTGAGATTTTTTGATAATATGTTCCAGAGATGAAGAAGACTTTCAATTCGCTAATGGCCAATTCGACCGGTTCGATCCGTGTATTTCTGCTTGGAAGAAAAAATGTCTATCTATCAAACCGTTTGTCCGTTTTTTTAAACAAACAACTTTTGTTTGAAACTTGTTTTCATAAAGTTTATGATATTGGTAAATCTCACTTTTATCCTCCATTCTGAGATTGAATATTAGATTGCTCACTTTTATCCTCAAGATTGAATATTAGATTGATTGTAATCTTTTTTTTGCGGGCTTACTGGCACAATTTTGTTTAAATTAATCAATTATTAACATAAGGGTAAATTATTAAAATTATTGAAAAAATAATAACACATTTTGTTGAAACAAATTCCTATTAACATTAAAACATAAAAATTAAGGTTGAACATGTTTCGCGGATGTATGTTTTCCACCTCATCATCAAAAACAATCTGTTAAAATTAACAACAATAAATTATAGGACATAAACAGTACCAATCTTAAAAATACTTTTCAACAAAATTACATTTATAAAAAAATTAGCTTAACACTATTTATTATAAAGTGATAAAACTTACGTTTTTAAGTTTGTTTTCAAAAAATATTTGCTATTTTTAAAATTGACACTTATTAAATATTTTTTCTTCGAGCTGTTATTGAGTGTTGAGCGACAACTCATCATTTTACATGGCATCTACTTCAACGTCAAATCCAGAGACAGGGCGGTGTTTCTGGGTTTGTGAGGAAAGTATGGAAGGTGAGGATGTGTCTATAGTAAAGAAGAGAAGAGTTGCTACGCTTCTTGCATCTGCTGGTAAACGAAAAGAGCAGCAACATCAACGCTTGCTGGAAGGAGTGGAACAAAAACTGCTATTCACCTTGGTTGCCAAAAAAAAAAATACATCAACGACAAAATGATATTGGCACATTTGCGTCGTGAATGCCAAACTCCTACAACTCTACCTAAGCCGACTCACTCAAGTAAAACTGCATTATCATTTGATTTCAACAACAAGTGCTTCTTTTGCGAAAAGTCGGTTACTGAAGAGTACAGACAAAGGCAGAATAAATTGCGAGTCGCCAGGCGTAATGCTATGGTCAAAGTGACTACTTGAGATGGCAGGTATGATTCTATGGTACGCAAGGCAGCGTGGAGATGAGTGGGGGAAACATTGGAGATCGTATTGGCATTTGGAGGGTATGAACACAGATTTGGTTTCGGTAAATGCCATAATACCACCAAAAGTGCATTAAAAATTTCTACAAATTACCTAATACTCTTGAGAAGAGAGGAAGAACCACGACCAACAATGATCAATTAATGGAATATGTGTACAATTATCTCCAGAAAAACGGGGAGAAATACCCATTTTCTCTTGGACAGCTGATGGATCTGATTCCTGAGGATTCCCGTCCTCACATAAAAACGGTGAAGAAGCATCTGGAGGAGATGTATGGAGATGACATTATGATTTCTCAGTTTTCCAACAGGGGAATGTTGATTTCAAATACCTGATCTATGTTTATTGAGGTTCAAGATGGTGATGATCTGCCACGATAACATTGAAATAACTACACTTCACAAAAACAGGCACTGTTTTTTAGAACTGATGGTAATTGATAGTTAGAGGGCCAAAACCTTCGTTTTTTGCCTATTTTTGCCATTTTGAGAAAATTCCTCTAACTTTGAACAGCTGTATCTCGAATTGTGGAGCAAATTTAATGCTCTACAATTTTCTCTTATATTAATATTTGATAAATTTAACAAAATTGTGCCAGTAAGCTCGCAAAAAAAAGATTACAATCAACCTTAATATTCAATCTTGAGGATAAAAATGAGCAACCTAAGATTCAATCACAGAATTGAGGATAAAAGTGAGGCAATTTAGCTTCTCATCTCCAATAATTCATCTGAATTTTAATTCTCTCTCGCAATAAACTGTCACCTGGCAAAAAACTTGTAACTCTATATTTTAATAACTATACATCACAGAAATAGACACTTGGTCAGCCCCCCCCCCCCCCCCCCCCGTTGCAGCTTGTCGATATTGATGAGTGATTACTATAATTACCCTAGAACTGATGATAAATGATAGTTAGAGGGCCAAAACCTTCGTTTTTGGACAGTTTTTGCAATTTTGAAAAAATTCTTCTAACTTTCATCGACTGTATTTTGATTAATATTAGGCTTAAGAAAAAGATTATGCATACAAAATTGTAGAAAATTTAATGCTCTACCACTTTGAAAATAAACGTTTTGATCAAAAATCGTTTAGTTTAGAAGTTATGAGCAAAAAAACGACAAAAGTCCAAAAACTTTATGGTTTTTCGGCCTTCTCCAAGTTAGCACAGGGTCCTCGAGTTGGAAAACTTGACAGAGTCATCCCACAGCATCCCCAAACAACCCCTAAAAGTTCCATTAACTTCGGAATTTTTTCCAGGTACAATGTACATATATACTGGATCATTATGGAAATAGACAGATACCCATATTATGCAGAAACAATTCATAAAATGAACATTATGACGATACAGCTAGTCGTTGGTCTGCAAAAAGTAAACCGTAGATGTAACCGTTCGACTTGGGATAATAGGATTTTGGAAAAAAACGATAGAAGTTCCCCGAATATATTTCTCAGTTTTCCCACCGATTGCCAATTCCTTTGAATAGCATTCATTTAGATTAGTATTCTTGAAAGGTTACGACTCCCTATTTTTTACTACCACAGTAGTTTAGTAATAGAAAAACTTCTCCTTGTATATAATAATGGCATTCAATAATAAATAAATAAACATACATTTAAATATCATAACATCAACAAAAATATATATAAAGTCAAATAGGTATTCGAAGAATGTGGCACGTGGTACATTTAATACTTTTATACACAAGTATAATAGAGCTCACATTGTACATGTGTCTAAGATGAATTTACAACGATGTTAAGAAACGTTGTTCTTGAAAAATATGATAAATTTTATTACCTAATATAAAGATATTAAAGTAATTGCAATTGTTGAATCTTTGAATATTTAATCAGTTTTTTAATAATTGTATATCATACACGAAACTATTTTTTATGGACATTAAGGTTGATCGGACAGCACCCAGCAAATAATAATAAATAGAAACACTTTTTTTAGAGAAATTAAAAATTTTAATATGTAAATTAATTATTTAAATTTAGATAGCATCTAATATTCCTAGATATCGGATTTATGTAATTATTTAATTTCTAAAAATAATAAATAATTGTCTTTTGACTCTATTCAAGTGTGGCGGACGAATTTTCGTCAATTTTTTTTCTTTTTAATTAAGATATTTACAAAACTCGTCGTCAGACTTTTTTATTTTAACGTCATATACGAGATTTAATTTATAAAAGTAGAAGGTTTTTACTTTTTCATCTAATAATAATAATAATAATAATAATAATAATGGGGTTTTACCTCCGTTTCTGAGACACCACGGTCTATAACAGAGGCCACCCACATCATTATTTTTCAACCTTTATTAATGTTTTAAATTATACATTTTATATGATGTGAGTGGAGGACAAGGAATTCATATGCAGACTAGGAATTGGTAGGTTATGCGGCTGCAGCCGACTTTGATAGGAACTATGCCAATATTCGTCTGGAGTTCGTGAAGGGAAACTGCAGAAAACCTTCACAAGCATAGCCGGTTACTTCGTTCTTGTCCATACGCCGACAGTTTAGTCAATCAACCGCCCATTAATTTTTTTTTTTTTAATTGCCAAACTGCCGATGTTGGGATTCGAACTCATAATATCATACTTTTTCATCTAGAGAAGGTGGAGCAACATTATCGAAAATGTATGCGTTCATTCAACATTTGCTATTCACAACATGTTAAAATTCAAATTTTTAATGGTAAGTACATGAAAACCCTTCGTCAGATTTTTTTTAAAGTTATTTTATACGTATTAATTAGCAACCGCGACTAGTTGTCCTTGGACAAAATAACTTCGACAAAAGAAAAACGACAAAATTACCTTGTAACAAAACTAACTGAACGAAAATAACTTCGTAACAAAATAACCTGAACAAAAAAAACCTCGTAACAAAATAACCTGAACAAAAATAACCTCGTAACAAAATAGACTGAACAAAAATAACACCGTTATAAAAAAACCTCAAATAATAATAACCTTTCGGTTTTTTATTGGTTGGGTTGGGGTATTTTTGCTTGAATTGGGGTTGGGTTTAGTTGGGTTCAGGTTATTTTGTTACGAGGTTATTTTAATCAAGGTTATTTTGTTAAGAGGTTATTTTAGTCGAGGTTATTTTGTCGGGGTTTTTTTGTCCGGTTTATTTTGTCCGAGGGTAATATGTTACGGAACCTATTAATAACATATCAAAAATTCAGATTTTTATCTATACATTGCCTCAATGTCCAATCAACCTTAAAGATATAAAAAATTTATTTTTGCGATAGAATATGATTGCAAATCATTGTGGGCATTATATTGTATTTTCAAATTACCATTGATAATTGTTACTATAATGTAATATTAATGTGGGTTTTACCTCCATTTCTGAGACTGCAAAGTATATAACAGGTCACCCACATCATTATAATTATTTTAACCTTTATTAATTTTGAACCATAAATTAATAATATGGGTGGAGAACAAGGTATTTGTATGCAGAGCAGGTATCGGTAGTTTGTGCGGCTGCTGCCGACAGTGATAGGAACTATAACGATATTTATATGGAGCTCGCAAAAGGAAATTGCAGAAGACCTTTACAAGCATAGCCAAGATGTAATTCTTATTATCAAATCCGATATTTATGGATTGTTATTGTATTTTAATGTTTATCAATAAATCTTATTTTGACTAACACTCCAAAATTCCAGATTGGCTGTACCTTTTGTATTTTACTCCACCCTGTTTACAGGCTATGCAAATATACTATTTTTTATCTACTAAGAAAATTGAGTTTTAAATTGGTACAACGAATTTTTTGTTGTTGTATTTGATGATTATCACAAAAATTTTCTATGGAGGCCAGAATATGTGTGAACTTATTGATTAAAATAATACCATTTTAAAACTAATTCGAATCAAAAGGTAAAATTAAATAACGCTAGCGTTAACAATAAACAAAAGGGAACTCAAAAATAAAGTTGCTTTCGTTCACCGTCCATGACTATATTATTTTTAAAAGGTAATAAACTGGTTTCTATTTATAAACCTGATAACGATTGCATAATCTACTAAAATAAAAATGTTTGTGTAAATAATTGAAGTAAACTTGTTTGATTTTGTCGAGTACTTACAACCATCAAACTTAATGGCAGGTGTTTGTTTTTGTTTATTACGTTGAACAAGAAAACTACATTTTATTCAAAGATATTAAATAGTAATTATTATCAATAATGTTTTATTATTTTTAAAACTGAATGAGCATTTTCTTAAATTCTGATATATTTTTCTCTGTTCCCCTTGTTCCGTATATTTCAATTCACGATTCAATATAAATCAAGGTATTCAACAAGATAAACAAATATGGTTCATAAACACATGTGTTAGCTTGGTGTTTCTTATGATAAACGACCTTTGTTAATTACATTTAACATTTAATTATATTTATAATGATGACTTAATTACTATATAATAATTTTTTAATATGTTACCGATAATTGCATTTAATCACGTGCAATTTTATTTGACTGTTTTTTTTATATTGGGTATAATTCGAAAAAAACGAGTCTCACAATGAAGTGGCTCTGGCTTTGGTAATGTTTAATTGAAATTTTTTTTAAATTGAATTTTATTAATATCTGAGTCATTTAATTGTCGTTTAGAAACTTAGCGGTGATAGTAGTAAAAAAATGGGAGGCCGAAGCCTTGTTAGTAGACTTTTCTAGGCCTTTCTCACGGGCTACTAACTCATTCCGTCAACCTCTCCTATTCTCTAGCACGCCTTGTTCGTTTTGTCTGACCATGTGTTCGTTGTAGAACCTACCCGTCTTCTTTGCGATTAACAGGACAGAGCTCTGCTTTAGATGTTTTACCTAACATTTTCCCAATATCGGTCAAGCCGAAGGCTAGATACCTCTTCTGGCTCTGTACGGACATTCTTTCAAAAGGTAGAAGGACGTATCATCGGCCCAGTTACAGTACAGATAGGTCGCGCTGTAATATAACCTCATGAGAGATAGATGTTTCTTGCGGAATTGTACCTAGCTCTCATTTATTTGGCTTGAATACAGCCTACTGTATCTTTCCGTTTCCTGTTCATAGACTTATCAACCCATTCTTAAATAATTGCTAATAATTCAGTACAACTTGGCTATCTAATAAGATATAAACTCGCTGCCCAGAGAAACCCAATTCTTCCTTCATATTTGCCACTGAATGTGTAGAATATACCTCTGTTTGAAAAACAGCTGCGTATCGTCCTAGACCCAATCTGACTCTAACGTATACTCTAACGTTTTTAACGTATACTCCAGCCCGATTGACCCTTTTCTAGCTTGGAACCATCCGTAAAGCAATTTCTCAATTCATAAATCAGAAGCCCAGGCAATGTTTTTACGGCACACAGCCTGTCATCACACCACTGCGCCATAATTAATTCGTGGTCTGTTGATGGCCGTATAGTGCATGACCTGAGGTGTGATACCCTTCCTATCACCCTACGCAGTTGCCAAAAGGTCAATATTGTTTTAGTTGCCACTGCTTCAACATGTGCCTTCCAACTGAGCTTATTATCCAGTATCACCCCGCGGTCCTGCGTACATCACTGACGGACTTCCATACATCAGTGATGGTACAAGACTTTCAAGCTTACTCTGGTGGGTGAACAAGATCATATCCGTTTTTGCTGCGTTTAGAGAGAGACTGCTCTCCCTCCATTGACCCTATACGATACCTGCATTCTGCAGACGACGCTATGAACGTTGCCAATGATTATAATTAGCATGTCGTCCACATATGCCTGAGCATAAAACCCCTCTTCAGTCAGTTTTGATAGGTGACCATTACATTACCATGACGATCTTACCCAACTTATGAAAGAGGCGTATGTCTCTTGCATTTGCAGGGTTTTATTGATCGGCTTAACTTTTGCCTTGTTAAAATCTTCTTCTACATCAAAGAATACCGCCAAAGCAAACTTTTTGGAACGAAGTTCTCATTCTATCCCGAACACAGCCGCGTAGAGGGCAGTATCGGTCGATCTATCACCCATGTAGGCGTGTTGATTTATATGGAAGTGGTACTCTTAAGAGCTACATCCATTAAATGGTCGTCTATAATCCTTTCTAGAGTTTTTAAATGAAAGGCTGTTAGACTATTTGGCCTGAAAGATTTGGCTTCATGGTAGTTCCTTTTCCCTGCATTTTCTTAATTCAATGATCAGATAGGACGACGTCTTTTGAAACCCAAGTTTTAAAGCCTGTCCACTTAGCGCAACAACTTATTCAAATCAAATCGAAAATAGACGCATAATTGCCGCCATTTTGTCGTGAATAAGTTATGCAGTATAAAATTTGCCGCTCTTCATTCAACAGAGAAATCTGGTGTGTGCTAAGCTGAGAATCAACTTAGCGAAGCAACTTTTCAACATTCAATACAAATTTTTGTAAGTAGGGTCATAATTTGCCGTGAATTATTTGTAAAAAAAATTTTTGCTCTTCATCCAACACATCGGGTGCTATGCTTAGTTGACAGTCAACTACTACGACACCTTTTCATTAGAATAATTGCGTCTAAAAGTGTACTAAAACTTGTTGCTCAATAAATGTTATGAAAATGTTGCTCAATTAAATTAACTAATAGTGTATATATCAGACGGGTTGTATATTGAATATTACAAATAAGAAATTCAAAAATGTGTAATGGTGAATAGATTACCACCCAAGTTCTAAGCACTACTTACTTAGCATATTATTACTAGACATTTTTCGGTAAAAATATTCACCGTGACAAGGTACACAAATAATACCAAGTATTCATGAAATGGTAGCATAAAAAATAAAATAGATATTAAATTCCATGCATACAAACCATAAAACTATTAAAAGAAAAAAACAGGTCAGTGTGATAAGTGTATTGAATAATTCAAATAGATTATATAATTGGTTGCATTTAGAACTAAAAGGTTATATTTTTAAGTAATAATTTATCTAATTATCAACAATAAATTTCATTTAATAGACATTCTATTCACAATCTTTATAACTGAAACTAAAATATGAATAAAATTTGTTGAATGATTCTTATTTTTGGTAGTTTTATTTAAATTCAAGAAAATTATCTAAACAACATGTGAAATTTATGCCGTTTAACATATGATACTGTTATCTATTAAAAAAATTGTCATTAAAATCAAATGTTTATTAAATACAGCATACTTATTAAATTCTTTTTGGCGAATGACAGGACAGAGCACGTCGTTAGTTGTTTTACATTTGCTTACCCCATTTTGATCGAACCGAAGGCTAGATACATCATTCTCGCTCTGGCTTGGCTAAGGGTATTCTGCCAGAAGGTGGAAGGGGGTATCATCTGCCTCGTTAAAGTCCGGACAGATCATACTGTTCTCCAACCCCCTGAGGAATAGATGCTTTTTGATCTTACAGTGACCGGTAAGCACCCCAACCAGAAGGTTTATCTCTTTCCGGTTTTTAAAAATAAGCAAGGTTCATTGACCTCGTGGCATTGTACCCATTGTATTGTCTTTGTTTTTAACGTATACTTCGGCTCCCGATTGCCCTCGTCCAGCATTGAATCATTCGAGTAGAATACAAAAAATCTTGCGGAAACCAAGACCCTTGCTAATCGTTTCTTCCGTCCATTTTTCTCTATCCGGGATAGCTTATGTTGCTTCTGAATCCTTAAACTTCCACTTTTTGTTCAACTTGACTTCAAATTCAAGTATGAGAGAGGAATTTCTCTTTCGGCCTTTTCTGAAATTTACATATGGTCGCAGATGACTTCTATTCTCAACCACAGTTCTTCGTCTCGAAATCTCAGGTGGGCAGTCAGTGCCTTCTTTTTAATCCATAGATCAAAAAGGTAAGCTTAGTGCAGACACACCCGGCCACCACACCACTGCTTCATAATGTATTCGTGATCTGAAGACGGCAGTATATAGGACCGTATCAGCGCTAATACAGGATCTGAGGTGTCATACTCCAGGTTCTTCCTAATATTCTGCGTAATTGACGTAATATCATTGTTGATTTGGTTTCCACCGCTTCTACATGAACCTTCCAACTAAGCTTATTATCAAGTATCACCTCCAGGTCGTTTATTTCTTGCACTTGTGCTAGTGGTTTTCCGTACATCTGTGGTGGTAAGAAATACGTCCGCATATGCCTGAGCATTAAACCCCTCATCGGCCAGTTTTGAGAGGAGACCATCCATTATCAGGCACCAGAGTACCGGAAAATCCTACCGGTTTTGTCTATCCCGAGCCATAACCTGTCTGTTTTCTAGTGACGATCTTATCCAGCTAAAAACGTGTATTTCTCTCATGTGTAGGGTTTTACAGACCTTCAAAAGCCCTTTTTACGTCAAAGATTACCGCCAAAGCGAACTCCATGGAAGTGCTACTTCTATAATATACAATGCCACGTAGAAAGCTGTAACGGTTGATCTATCACTCCTGTAGGCATATTGGTTCTTATCGAAGACATACTATTTTAGAGTTATTTAGATTAAATGATAGTCTATTATGATTTCTAGTGTTTTTAAAAGAAAGGATGCCAGACAAATAGGCCTGAAAAATTTGGCCTCACCGAAGTATATGTTTTCCTGGTGCGGGTATAAAGACTACGTCTGCAGATTTCCATATCTTTCGAGCATATTCTAGCGAGATCCTGGCCCAAATGAACCCCTCCACCAATGATAGGAGTATTTCGAGGCCATATTGCAACGTCGCTGGGATAATTCCATCCGCGGCCTTGAAGGGACTGTTAAACAGCCCATTAAACTCTCTGGCATATAGTCATGCTGCAGAACGTGGGTCTCCAGGAGGATTTTCATCCTTTAATAGTCTCCAAGTTCCGTCCATCTTTTAATTGATCCTATCATTTCCTTCGTGTTTTCACTTTGGACTTTTCTCGTTTCTCCGTCTAAGTTACCTATTGTATTCACAGCTTTGTATTCGTCCCATGCTCAAGCACATCAAGAGCGGTACTCTACCAGGGAACTCTGTGAGTGCTTGCGGCCCAAGCGACATTTGAAGATTCAAGGGACATTTGAAGAAGACGCACATTTCAAGAAGTAAAAAGTGCTCTTCCATTATGACACTGAACTATCACATTCATCAAGGAAAATACTGCAAAGTTGCATGAATTGGGCTTCTAATTACTTCCCCATACGCCATATTCACCTTACCTAGCTGCTTGTGACTTTTTTATATTTCCAAATATGAATAAATGTCTCGGTGAAAAGAGATTTAGGAAATGACGAAATGATGATTGAGGAGTTTGATATAAATTATTTTAAAAAAGGTTTAATAAGATTAAAAAAAACGTTGGAATAAGTGTATCGAGCTAAAAAGAGGCTTTATGGTGAAAAATAAAACGAATTTTACTAAAGCGAAGAATAATATAATATAATAATATATATCCATCCCCATAAATCTGAGCGGCCGATGTCTTAACTGTTATGAGAATATTTCTTTCCCGCACTAATTTCCTTTACTTTTAGATTTTGAGCACGTGCAAAATATAATAAATAATAATAAAATATTTTAACGAACCACAATTTTAAAAACTTAGTTATTTTTAAAATGTTTTTACAATAGACCCGTGTCAAATTAATTATAGAAATTTTTTTGTTTGATTTCAAATTAAGATAAATATTAAGTTAATCGGCTCTAGCTGGAAACTTATACCATTTGTTGAATTATATTCTGATTTAAAGGTTATATTAAAATACCTGTCTCTGCTAAGACCGTTGCTTGCATAATTTCACATCATCTGATGATTGGGAATATTATATACATGTGCATTCAAATGATGATCATTGAAAGGCATCCAAACATATTTTAATACTTGGGATTCCGTACAATAGATTTATTTTCTATAAACATCACCGTCCAAGTAGCTGAGCGGCCTAAGGCGTCATGTCTACTTAGAACTGGGAGGTTATGGGTTCGAATCCCGACATCGCCAGTTTGTCAATTATTAAGAAAAAAAATAGAGGTGGTTAATTGACTAAACTCGAGAGGAATATTGGCATAGTTCCTATCAGAGTCGGCTGCAGCCGCACATCCTAGCAGTTCCTAGCCTACACACAAAAATTCCTTCCACTCCACTCACATCCTCACATCCTTAGGCATCACAATGGATCTTATGGTCGAAGTGTAGCCCGTTCAAGGCACCCGTCCAAGGCAATCTATCTAACCATACACATTGACAATTTACCAATATGACTAAATTCATCTCCAAGGGGCTTAAATAGGGGAAGAAAAATTTTATGGAAGTTTTTAAGTCATTTTAAGTCAAGTTAGAAATATGGAAATTGGTGTTTTGGCTTCAGCTTATAAATATAAATCAGTTGTGTAAGCGTTAAAAAAAATTAATACCCTAAGGGCGTAAAATGCATGACGAATATTTGTATGGGAAGTGAGTCATTTATTAAGTTAGAAACGTGGAAGTTGGTGTTTAGCCTTCAGTATATAAATGAAAGTTAGATCTATCAGCGTTTTAGGAAATTAATCCCCTAATGGAGTAAAATAAGGGACAAAATTTCGTATGGGTAGTGCGCCATTGTTTAAGTTAGAAACGTACAAGTTGGTAACTAGGCACAGTGACGGTGCATCATTATTTAGCCAGAAAATGTTCAATGGATTGTAGACAGAGCTCATTAGCAGTGTGCCGCTGTATAACTAATTAAGAAAAAAGAGCACATTAGAAGTGTGCCACTAATAACAATATTTTGATTCATTTAATTTTAAGTAAAATCTGTAAATTTAAAGAAAACTGAAATTATTAAATATTTCCTTCGCCAAATAACTTTTCAATTTCTTTTTATCAATTTTTTCGATACTTTCAAATTTGAAAAAAATTCCAACACTTCCATAGCTCTTATCGAAAATTCGTAGATTACTGTAACACCTGCTCACAAAAAGGAATTTTTCGTTCGATCATAACGCTTATTATTGACCAAAAAATATATAGACCATTAGCTTGAAACTATATGTAGAATCATATTACATTTATTAAAATAAAATTCTGTGTTCTGGACCCTTCATACATAATCGTATATTAATAAAACACACTTAACCGTTCTTTTTCATTTCACCTGTTCATCAATATTTTTATAATTTAATATCCTTTTAAAATATACTTGCTAAGTTTAAATAGAGTGAATTTTTTTGACATTTATAACTTTCTTTGAAAAAACAGGTAACCTTTGAAAAAATAAATAGTAATTAAACATATTTTTATGTTCGATCCACTTCTGTTAAGGATTCATTTTATCTGAACTATAAAATGAAAGTGCTATAATCTGTCTGTTGGTTTCCATAAAAATTCAGTGAATTCTTAATATAAATCTTTCTTAATAGAATACGTTTTTCGTCAACCAAATGGTGCCATAAATCAACTTCGCTTGGTGTTTAATTAGACATCCTCAAACCTTGGAATAAGACATGTAATTTTTGTTAAGGGCATGAAGCTACGTCAGTTGGTTTAACTAGTGTCTTTCTATTTTCGCTCATGATCAACAAAATTGATACCACCTGGACTACTGAATATATTTTAAGTTACTAAGAGTTTTCAAAATATCTGTTTTAAAAAACTTTTGCAACATATTTCTCATCGTTTACAAAGATACCTTAACCTTAACAATATCGGATTATTCAAAAATTTTCAGGAAAAAAAAACATGAAAACAATTAATTTCCACTCAATTAAACGCAATTTTTATAACTTTCAATATTTGTGAGAAAAAATTTAGGTTTTGACTCCAAAGATAGATCACTTCAAGAAAGTTTTGGTCCCGAGAGTTTAAAAAGAGTTTAAAAAAATTTCTGAGGGATGAATGGTGAATTTTTTTAAGAAAAATGACATCGGATAAAATATGGAGATCATCATGTGTATGATAAAACATGATGATCTTATGAAAAGATCATCACGTCAGCGTTATATGTTCAATGGACGTATACCGTACGCTAATTTGAATTTTTATGTTGTGTTTGTATAGCGTAGCGTAATGGGTTAAAAACCTAACAAATATTTTTATTTGTAGTTGCGTAGTTGTATTAGAAACCATAACACTCATGTAACGTAACAATAGGCGTTACGTTGCATTTGAAAAGTATGTCGTTAGGTGTTCAATTTTATTTGTATTCGCAAAACGCTCCTACGTTAGGCGTTGAAGATCGATTTTCAATGCTTATATTTGCGTAATATTTATATTTGTAATGCTTCGCGGTACGATACATTATATAGCGTAGCTATGCTATATATACCGTAACCGTACGTATGCTATATATACCGTAACCTGGAGTGCCAAGTATAGTCTCGCTATCTCTCACAAAACGCTACAACGCGTTGTAAGTTATATTTGCTATGAATTGATCTTCGCCAAACGATCCATTTATAAAGCTATCGATATACATTTTTAAAACTAGTTCGTAATTCGATAAACGTTACGCCATGCAAATAATTTTTTTCGCGTAACGCTTCGCAGTATAATGCATAAATAAAATGTTTATAAACTGTATCGTATAAAGGTCAGCGTTTTTAACGTGTAGCGTTACAAATAGCGAACTACCACGGATAACGAGGTGTGCCTAGAAGCGCGAAGACCATACTTAAAGCAAATTACTATTAACTCATTGCATAACGATTAGCGATAATATACCACAGCCATTGTAAAAAGAGCACCATTCATCTTACAATGGATCTAATGATCGAGGTGTAGCCCGTCCAGAGCAGCCTCTACAATCTATCTATCTATCTAACGAATTCATCTTTAACACGAATTCGCTACGCTCTATAAATATGTAAGTGCGCCACACATGATGCGATGCGTTACGCATTGCAAAAGCGATATTAATGTTACACATTGCACAAGTGATATATAATGTGTTAACACATTCATTCCTGTAACGCGACGCGTTACTCCTGTCACTTAGCGGTGTACAAGACACAGGTTTAAAAAGAATAGTGTGTACTATATCGTTTTGTACATCCATTTTGTTTTGTGATCTCAAAAATCAATCATAGCAAAGCGTAACATATTTAGAAAAAACTTCAGAAGAAACATTCAGTTTTATTTTTTTCCAAAATAATAAAATATTTCCACCTAAGTAATATATTCTTAAACAAAAAATACTATAATGCTTCCTGTAATCCAAGACAGATGAAATTTGGTAAGTAGGCTGAGTTTAGCGTATTTCTATTTCTGACAGGGAGGTATGCATGAAACTGAATTTTAGTATGTAGGCTAAGGGATAAAATAACCAAAGCGCCCTCAAAAATAACTTCGAGGCTCCTGAACGTGTAGTAGCAAAGAGTTGTGAGGTCTTATCGAATTCAGTATAATTAGCAGTTATTGTTTCATTCTATACTTTTGGTTTCCATTTTAATCTGGTGACTTTGACATAGTCAGATATGAGTAGTCTTGTTGTAATTGAGTGACAAAGTAAATGGCAACCGAAATTTAAGAGGTAAATAGGAATAGAATACAGGTGTTGACGGCTCACAGCAATGGAACAAAATTTTACTTGGCGCATAACGTAGATATTTATATAGGTGTAGTTTTAAACAGCCAAGCATTCCGTGGAAGAAATTCGTCGTTTGTTGAAAAAATTTATTAAAAAAACTACGTTGTTAATTCTAATTGAAAGCAGAAAAATTTTATATTCAGTATAATCAAGTCTTTAATTTTGTTTGCTGCATAACTATTAAACTCTTAACATCAAGAAACAAGCAATAATAAATTATCATTCAAAGAAATTGTTTTTTTTTTTACTGAAAAAAGGTACATAATTTAATGTATATAACGCTTCAAAATGTATAAACACTTTCAATAATATATAAATAATATTATGCGTTATTACACAATAAAAAAATGTATGCTTCTAGTAATAATGATATTTATCTAAAAACACAGTGCAATCATATTTATGAATAATTATGTCCAGCTATTGTACATTACCAATCCATATTATACATTCTGTTGTATTGTCGTATCCTAAGCAATATTTTAATTTTCAAAAAAACAAGCATTTTATTAGTAAGACAACAAACAAATTACTAAAACCTAGTTGTAAATGTGTGGCGCTGTTTATTGTTACATTTCTTTATGAATAGTATATCTAATATTTTAATTTCTAAACGAAGCACTCCAGGCTCTTACACCTTTAGGTTTCTTTAAATAATTTTCAACTTTTTCGTGGGTACTCAAAACGCAAGTTTTATATTCCACAGTACAGCACGGTTTTTTTAATGGTTAGTAACAGGCAAAATTTTTGTCAGTAGCTTCCTTTCGACGAGACGCCCAAATTTTCTTTCGCGAAAATTCTCGATGATAGTGACTAGCGAAGCGCGTAAGAGAGTAACTTGTTTCTTTGACGATAGCAAAAGTTTTATCAGTAACAGTTAATTTGTTAGTTAAATTGAGAAATAATGTAGGTAATAAAGAATTCAAAAAAACTTGTGTCTTACAAAATGGATGGTGTGACAGGCAGGACCCCCACCCACAACATGTTCAAATAACGGAGTATACATAGTTATTAGTACAAGCTGATTTTTATGCTGTTCATTAATAATGGTATGTATAATTTGATGGCCACCTTGTCCTACAAATTTAGTGGTTCAATTTCCCAGTCCTACGCTCTGAACAAGTCAATGTAAAAATTTCATTTATAAATTAGAAAAATGTTTTCTTATATCAATGGCACACAACGTTTATACATATTGTAGGTCTCATTTCTTCAACCTTTAGTTCATAAAAGAATACTAATATTGTTTTTATCGTGCACACTCAATCGCGCCAAGTAATGGTTATTTAAGTAGCGCCAAATAATAACTTTGTATATCCCGTTATTTGAATATGTTGGGGGTGGGCGACCTGCCTGTCACACCATCCATTTTGTTGGACACAAGTTTTTTTGGAGACTTTATTACATTATCTCTCAATTTAACTAACAAATTAACTGTTACTAATAAAATTTTTGCTATCGTCAAACAAATTACTCTCTTACCCGCTTCGCTAGTCACTATCATCGAGAATTCGCGAGAGAACAGTTGGGCGTCTCGTCGGAAGGAAGCTACTGGCAAAACTTTAGCCTGTTACTAATCATTAAAAAAAACCGTGCTGTACTGTGGACTATTAGTTTTTATTTAGAAAACAAAAACTTTGTATATTTTAATGTATTTTGTTGCATTTTAATTAAGTATTTAATTAATTTATGGTTTCTAAAAATTTCCCAGATTTTTAATTTAATCATGAGATGAGCCTCAATGACACTGGAATATTTTGCAAAAATTATATTAGTATTAACAGTTTCAAATCGTTAAGACAATCAGCAAATAGATACGTGAAATTTGGCTTCCTATATTTGTTAAAAACATACTTAAATCAAAGGCAATATACTACATGCGTTTTCATTTCGTTTTCGGCAATATACTAAATCACGATCATCGTTCAACGATAATCGTTGAGCACTATTTATATGCATTTCCTATAACCTGTTTCGCTTTAAGCGACTGGAGAATACATAGAAATAGTGTCATTGATGAATGTTGAAGGAGCATCGTGATTGTCTTTCAGAAGAAACCGTAGCTTAAGAAAATATACGTTACACAATCGTAAGCTTAATTATTAAAAATTGTTTGCCATGACCAAATACAAATTGCAGTAAGTAATTTATACTTTATTTTGTGAAAACTCAGTGTCAGCTTTGGTAGAATTTTATTTAATAGTTTTGTATGGCACAACAATAATCAGGATTGGAAATCTCCGACTATGAATTTTAATGATTTTTACAAAATAAAAAGCAAAACCTGATTCATTGTTTTTCATTTCGGACTGGATAATCAGTTAACAGCAGTGTTTATAAATAAGTCAGTTGTATCAGTGTTTTTGGTAATTCATCCCCTAAGGGGATGAAATAAGGGACGAAGATAGGTAGATATATCTTGGAGTATGTAAAAGTATTGCACTTCGATCTTATGACCCATAATGTTCACCCTTCTACTTCAGTCTGACGTGATTCGCTTCTCCCATATTTTTTTTTTGGCAATAGCCAGGAGCTTACTTATCTGAAGGCTCTTATATTTGGGGTAAGATGACAAATATCTTGTATCTGTTGTAACAGAGAGATTCGCAGTAAAATATGATGTGGCTGGATGTTTCCTAGTCTTCGCCGCACAGCCTTCACACAATGGATCCGTTATGGAGTCCTATGGATGCAGATGTTTGTTTACATAGTGTGTGTAGCCTCTCACGAACGTAGGCTCTCACGGACGCCAGTATGACGTAAACTTCAGCCTGACAGACTGTGGTATATTTTTCCAAGCCAAGGATTATGTTTGTCATGGGTCTTTCACAGTGAATTTCCGCACCGGTACCTTCCCCAGTTTTGGCACTGCCTGTATACCAAACGATTCCTTTCTTGAGATAGGATGGTTCTCCTTCCGTCCACATGTCCGTATAACAAACTACAGTGAAAGGTTTTGCTTTGATGGTACGATTCTGCATGACCAACCTGGTTTTTTTGTAATCCAGTCATTAGCACAAGATAGTCTAAAGACGCTAGATCTCGTTTTAGCTATTATAACAATGTTCACCGGACTTAGTCCTAGTATAATTTCCGTCGTAGCTGTGGGTATTCTGTACATGACTCCAGCAATGCATAAACAGGCCTTTAGATTCTGGACAGCTTTTTTCATACGGGTATTTGATAAACCTTTGGAAACCACACTAGAACTACATAGTATATGTTTGTCCTAACTAGTGTTGTGTGCAGCCAGTACATCACTTTGGGTTTTAATCCTAGGTTTTTCCCAAATTCTCTCTTACAGAGCATGGGATAAGATTTGCTCTGATTTGTTATGTATTCCAAGTGAGGGTTCCATGTTAGTTTGGAGCCCAGCATCACTCCTAAGAATTTAGTTTCCTTTATGATCTGTAGTCTTTCACCGATGAGGATGGGTGGATTTATTTTATCTATCTTCCTTTTTCGTGTGAATGAAGTTAGTTTGGTTTTACCAAGGTTTACTTTTTCCCCTGTTAATACACCATTCTTGTGTGATTCTTACAGAAATGCCCCGAGGTTGTGCTTTCACAGGGTCCTGGGATTGCAAATATATTGTCGTGCGCTTATCCGTCCCTGTGTGTAGTATCCAACTACACACAGGGACAGGGTTGAGATTCGTCAGTAAGTTGTTCACCGTCAGACTCCACAGTAATGGAGATAAGACTCCGCCCGCGGATATCCTTTAGTGGTTCTCACAGTGGCAGACTAGCCAAGAAGATAAATTTGTATTCTTCTACCTATCAGCATACAGTTTATCGACTTGCAGAATATATCTTCTACTCCATGGTGGCTTTATCATAGGCTTCCTCAATGTCAAGAAAGACGAACAAAAGGTCTGTTTCCTATCAAATCCCTCTTCAATCCTGTGCCTCGTAGCCGAGGACCGAGGCGAGGTTACCTCGTAGCCTTGGCGAAACACTAGATAAAAGTATTTACAGAAAATATTGTTTTATCGTAAATATAACAGAAAATAATTAATGAAGCTTTAAATTATTGTAAAAAATATATACAATTTTAATAATTATACAATAATTATTTTTATTGAAATTACGATATTTTTCAGTGATCTAAAATAACTTGTAAAAGGTACTACTTCTGTTGTTCATCTTTAGTTCATTAAATTTCTCAATTAACGCAACTCCACGCTCAGCAATGCCATGCTCAACTTAACTATGCAGAAGTTGAGTTTTTCAACTTAATAGTTTAAAGCTTCCATTTAGATTTACAAAGAAAACAATTAAGTTATTTTTTGTAAAATAATTGATTTCTTAAAAGACTCTGAACTTGTGTGAATATGTTTGAATGAATACGTATGTAGAGTTTGGAGTTGCTTGCACCCGATTTCATTTAGTGTAGTATTTTTCATATGAAATTATTCAATTAAAGTTGAAAATTATTCTATGATGCTGACTGTACATTTAAGGTAAATATATTTAAGCATTGTAATAATAATTTTTTTCAAACAGTTTACATAAATTTGTTAAAAATATATATGGAATAGATTCAAACAAACGATTTGAAAAAAAAAAAACTAACGATTGCAATTTGAACATGAGTTTGTGCTCTGTTATATTTTTTTACAATAAATATAAAAAATATAATCAAAAGTATTTATCTGCATGCAACAATATGTATATATATATATATATATATATATATATATATATATATATATATATATATATATATATATATATATATATATATATATATATATATATATATATATATATCATATATATAATATACCAATTTTTTCCTTCAATTGCGGTTGGGACTCAAATTGGAGTTTTATTTTTTGTTTTGTTTTCTTTTATTGTACCACAATATTTATCCACCACGCTAAGCTAGAGCTAACTGGGACAGACACACTCGCTCATTGGTCGAACGATAAATTTCAATTCAATTTTTGTACAAGACATTTATTATTAGTGTAATGCCTTTAGGTAATTGGTTTTTTGTTAGAATCTATATAAAAAAATATTTTTCTTTTGATCAATTATTTTTGACAGATTTTGGTCTCACATTTGATATGGGAATATAATAATTATGCGTCTCTTTTTCTTAGGTAATTTTACTATCAATATTAAATTATTTTTTAGATTTTGTTTTTCAAATTATATACATATATATATAAAACTTTGAAATTAGGTTTTGGTATGTTTTTATTGAATAAAATATGTAAAATTGTTTTGAACTATTATTTTAATGATAAAACCAATATTTTAAACATAAAATTATAGTCTTAACTTGCTGTATTATTTTTAATGAGAAATACCTTTTGTCGAATATTTAGATGGTTATTCTATTAAACATTTGTTTCGAATTAGAAATTTTACGTCGCAAGAAGCAACGACTATAAATGTTAATAATAAGTTTTTGGGCAACCACTTCAAACATCCAACCTATTTTGAGTATAAATGTGTTGAAATATACTAAAATATCCTGGTCTAATCGATTTAGAACGCGATTTAAAAAGAAAGATTAAATAAATACAAATTTGTTGTATTTTAAACCAATGTTTATTTTTAGCCTCAATATTTTATAATCAAATACAAGTTTATTGATAACTAAGGGGCATATATATTGCGCTATACAAACGTCTAGATATTGAAATCCAAAATATAGAAACGAGGACAGTACAAATTCTTAGAAAAATACCAGTATCGATGTGATTTATTGATAATAATTAAAACAGCAAGGTTTGTTATAGTGACTTCTAGGTTTTTACTTCTAGTAGAGCTTCACTAACATACATATAATAGTAAAATCATATTTCCAAATAAATTTTTTTTGTTCGTTTACAGATCAAATTTAAAAATTAAGAGTTAGTTGTCTTTATATTTGGAACAAAGTTCGTGTGAATATCCATCCACACACCATCTATATGGACGCTTTAGTTAGTATAAAGAAATTGCTCACAACGCAGTTGATTAGTTCAACTGCAGTAACATATGTAAATGCAAATGATTGAAATAAGTCTTCAACAGCAGTCAACTTATCTAACAATAAACATACTTTCACTTCTTTAACACGGGTAGTCGTATTATTTTCTATCTATAGTTATCTGGAATATTTATTATCATATAATAAATTATTCTCTACTATGAGAGCCGTTAACGAACGAAAAATCCGTTCGAACCTAAATTTTTTACTAAAAAAAATACGGGTTAAAAACATAAACATGCATATAATTATGGGAATTTTGGTAATTGTTCAAATACCTACTCGTATTTTTCTTAGCGACATTATATGACATTTCTTTAAATTAAAAACAAATAAACAGTTATGTAAACGTTCCCGGTTGGATCATTATTACTACTATTATTTATAATTTATATTTTATATTTATAAGTTATATTTCTGAAACAATTACCATGAATATGTTTCCTATGTACATTGTTAGATTGTTGTGTAAAATATCTACTATAAAATATCTGTTAGTAATGTGGTTTCTCCGTATAGTCTCCTACTTTGGTTCCATTTCTTAATAGAACTAAAGTATAAAATAACTCCTACTTTAGTTCTATTTTATTTCTTTTAAATCGTCGACAACGGTTAATGTACTCCTGTATGTAAAGTGCAATGCAACAAATGTGCAATTTGTTCTCAATAAAACAGAAATGGTTACTTGATTCTTAATTGATTGTTTCGTATACCATGGTAGTACAATTCTATTGACACATTCAAAAAAATAAAATGAAATTGCTACAGTATAATTGCAATGTTTCCGTTTTTAACTAATTGTTCCGGTTTTTTTATCAAAATCTATATACTTAAATAAAAACTTTAATTTTTTGAGCAACGGTGATGAGACTGCAATATAAAAAAATTCGTTACGCAGGAGCTGCGTCAACTTAGCGAATTTCCTTAGAATACATAAATCACTCTCTAGCGGTCATAATTTTGGTATGATCAAAATGAAATACAATATCTGATATGACTTTAGTATTTGCAAAAATTAAATTTATTAATAGACAAAATAAAACGATGTATAATGACTATACTTTGTAGTTATTATGGAAACGCCAATCAAAATTTTTTACAATAAAATTTCATGTATTTGTGTCAAACAAACAAATATTAAATATCTCTCTTAATATTAGAATAATCGAAAAATGTATAAGGAGTAAATGAGTTGTAGAAAATCAAGTTTGCTTTCAATTCATTACGTGATCATTTTTCTCAAACTCTAATGTGAACAGAGATATTTAGAATTTTAACTTTCAATCTTTAATTGTAAAAATTTCTGTAAAAATTAGTGTAACAGAAAAATGATAAGAAACAAAATTACAGTAAAACTTAGTACCTACAACTTAACTCCTGATAAATTATTCGATTTTTCAAATATTAAGAGAGATAGCCAAATTTTGTGTTTTCAAGATAGAGGTAAGCTCTAATTTTGCCGGACATATCGTCATATTTCTAATATGATAAGTTATGTATAATTTTCCGTCGTTCAATTCGGGTTTTGCTAGAGTTAAAGCCCACTTATATTTTGGATAACACTAACAATTTTTAATAAAATTTGCTTAAAATGTATCTAAAAATTAAGCATTAATTTTAAATTAATTACTATAATATAACTTTTTTTTCAATATTCATTTTTTTACGACCAGTTTTAACATATTGTCAACATATATTATTTAATTGATATTTATTCGTTTTTAATTATCTCACATAGTATGTTTTTATGGTCGTAATTTTACGATACTAGTATTATGAATATTTTTTTAATTACGGAATAACATTCTTAGCGACCAGCAATAATGCAGTTCTCAATCTTTGTATTTAATATTTGTCTATAATATTACAACAAACATTTTGCCATGAGTTAATTAAATATTAACAGCCGACGGTGTAACAAATGACATATTAATCATACAGGTATTATAAAATTTAAAACTGTTCCATTTATATTAAATGTTACAGTATTTTTTACAAGATACTCAACATTCAATCATTTATTTTTCAGAATTTCAAAAACATTTTGTTTTCTTGGAATAAAAACATACTGTTTTTTTTTTTTTAATATTAGAACTGTTTAGCGCACATAAATATGAATAATCATACAAGAATGTGTAAAAATATTATTTAACATTAACTTCCGTTTTCGAAAAATATATTATGATTATCGTTGAAAATTTTGCAATTTGTTTTATGATTTTGTGTTTAATAATGCTTTTCAAAATTAGAAATTTATCGATTAGTTTTTAACAATTAACTCATATTAATATGTATTTCTAGTTTCTTTTTTCCTTTAATTTCTTTAAGATTTAGTGTAAATCGTTAGCATTATTGAAGTAATTGTGATTTTTTAATAATCTTTCCTTTTTTTTTTTTTAATTTTTGCTTGTTAAAAAAATTGTCCATGTTTTTATTAATCCCTCAGATTTTTTAAATCTAGATGGACTGCTTTCAACAATTTGTTATTATTATTTATTTTGTGTATCCTTGGCGAGAAAGCTAATGGACGCACTTATCTAATGGAAATTCGGTCACAATATTTTTTGGTTTCGATCAAAATTTGCTTATATTGCAGGATTTAGTATATCTTGGCTTCCTGATTAAAACTCACAAAGGGCACATAGCTCTAAATACTTTAGTTTAGTTTAAGAGCTTGGTCTGTTTGAATATCAGAAATCTGTGGATGTAATTATTTTTAAGAACCCATAGATATATGATATCAATTGTTATGTGTTCCAATTGTTCATAAGTGGGTGTGTAAGTGTGATTTGTGATCTTTATAATGCAAAATAATATCACCCGTTCTTAGCGTCACCCAGAATCAACGAAAAGTCTCGCAACGCTGGAATATTGTTTAAGGATCGCAGTTTAAGAAAAAAGTTATTTCTTTGGCTATGAGCTATTATTTTCAGAAATTATTGACCTTTACTTTAAAACCATTTGATATTTTGAACAATATGGGTGTTCTCTAGCTATTTCTATACAAACTTGAACATTTAAGGACCACAGTGCAGGAGGGAAAATAAGAGTTTTCATTTAAAAACAAAATTTGGGGCACCAAGACCACATGGAGGGGACGTTCTCCCACATAATAATTGATACAATATAACTATGGGTTCCTAAAAATAATAACACCTATACAGATTTCTGACATTCAAACAGAGCTAGCTCTTAAACTGAAGCATTTAGATAAAGATTCTTAAAATAATCAAAGAGAACTCTATGGTATCAGGATGCCAAGATCTACTACATCCTGCAATATAAGCAAATTTGACCGAAGTCCAATTTCCTAAGATTAGTGCGTAGGGTTTCACCGAGGCTACGAGGTAACCTCGCCTCGCCTCGGTCCTCGGTTACGAGGCACGAGGCGAGGTTCAAAATTTTAATCCTCGTTACTAACCGAGGCAAGGCGAGGTATATCGTCACAAAAACCTCGCCTCGGTCGAGGCAAATTAATATAGTAACATGTATTTTTACAAAAAACATGAAGCAATAGATGCATTTTAAGGAAAAAGAAATTTTATGTCATGATTACTTTTTATAATAATAGTAACTTGTATATGGGTTTCGGGTTGGAAATCGTGAAAGCATTTTGAAAAACCTCCTATATAGTTCTTAAAACATCACGGGATTTCATCTTTTCATAAAATTTTTTTTAGGCCAAATTTTTTGATATTACTGTTTTCATTCGAGGAGTCATAAAAATTTAGAGACTAAGCAACTTATATTCCGTGTTTTAAAGACATTTATTTTTGAACAAGTTTTTTTAACCATATTATATACATTCATGCAAAATAAGTCAAATTTAGTAAAAATTTTACCTCGGGCGAGGCGAGGCGAGGCGAGGATAATAGCTAACCCAACCGAGGTGAGGCGAGGCTGGTCAACATTCTACCTCGGCCGAGGCCGAGGCGAGGCGAGGTTGATATTTAAAAAAGCGAGGCGAGGCGAGGTGATACCAAAACCTCGCCTCGCCTCGTGCCTCGTGAAACACTATTAGTGCGGGGTCCTTTGAGTACTATTGGATTAAATTATTGGATGAAAGGTGTTAAAATACGTAGACTTAAAAATAGGACCAGTTGACTGTATATAATACTTAACAGTTTTTACTTTTTTTTATTCACAACTTAAATAGCCCAAATCAGTTTGAGCAGTAGGCATACTTGCTGTATATATATATATGAATTTTTCAAAAACATACTCAACCGTATAAGATAAATTTTCTTCTAGAACTACACTTCTTTAAAAAAGTTTCTCAACATTTGTCCGAGTATTTTATAAAGAAAGCTCAGTTTACTGTTGCTTTATTTTGTTTTATGTCAGTCCTGGTGGATTGTTTGTGTTTTTTAACCCGACTTCAAAAAAGGAGGATGGTTCTCAATTCGTCTGTATTTTTTTTTTTTTTTTTTATGTGTGTCACCTCAGAACTCCGACATTTATGAACCGATTTTGAATTTTTTTTTTTTTGTTTTAAAGGGTTTGGGTTCCCATTGGTCCCATTGGCACCAAATCGCATTCTGATGAGGGGATCCTCGGAAAATCGAGGAAAATCCTCATTTTATATGTGATAACCGATTTCTGCGAATTTTTTTTTTTTTTTGAAAGGGTATACTCATTCATAATGGGAAAATAAGAAAATTTTTTTAAAAACCGACTTCAAAAAATTTTTTTACAAAAAAAAAAACCGACCCCAAAAAAAAAAATTTTTACAAAAAAAAAACAAAATGCATGTAAATAAAATTGAAAATCTGTTATAAAAAAATGCTCTTGAAATTTAAAAAAAAAAAAAACGGGTAAAAAAAAAATGTGATAAAAAAATTCACTAAAAATTAGTAAGTCGTTTAGTAGGTCTACCCATATTTAGACAAATAAAACTAGTTATAGAACTTCAAAGTCACTTAAAAGCGAGAAATAAACCATATTTTGACAAAATGGAAACCCGACTTCAAAAATAAAATATTCTATAACAAAAAATGCACTAAAAAGTAAAAAAATAATTGCATATTCTTGTGCCAATTTTAGTTCACCTAAGCAAAAATTTTTAAATATATATGTACAATTATTGTTATTTTTGGAGGCGGTGTCCAAAAATTATGTGAATTTCTCTATGCTGACACCGCCTCCAAAAATAACAATAATTGTACATATATATTTAAAAATTTTTGCTTAGATGAACTAAAATTGGCACAAGAATATGCAATTATTTTTTTACTTTTTAGTGCATTTTTTGTTATAGAATATTTTATTTTTGAAGTCGGGTTTCCATTTTGTCAAAATATGGTTTATTTGTCAAATGAATCATGATATTAAAAATTCTAGGCACATTTTCATAATGATAAAATTATATATTAATTATTTTATAACAAACCGAGAATAACTAAATAAATAAATGTGTATGTAATATATATATTTAACAACGGGATAAATAAAAATAAACAATAATAATTATAGATTATATATTTGTTTATTTTTTTATTTTGAAAACTGATAATAAATATAATGATAATAAAATTTTAATCGATGCAATATTATTTGCCTCATATAGACGAATACAATTTATTTTATTACGTTCACGTAAGGTGTTGTTTTTTGATGTTATATTTGAGATTACTACTTACTATATGGCTACACACTTACAAAATAGTCATGTGTTTGTTTGTGCCTGTTGTATTGCCCAATTAAACTGTTTTATTATATATGCACTTGGCACAAGGTGTTATGATATGGTTACAGTGAAAAAAAAAAAATCATTAGCTCTGCTGAACATGTTTTTATAATCGATTAAATCAATATAACGTTGACTGTATAGTCATATAAATTAAGAGTTTCGATTGATTATAATTCGTACATGATTATTAGCCGTTGAAATAATTTCTATTCACATTCATGAAAAAATGCCTTTGTTACATTTCCGAACATTTAAATAAAATAAAATAACATACAATCTGAAACTGTATAATAAAGTCAAAAATTAGTAATTAAATATCATTAGATTGTTTACGAAAGTAAAGAAATAAATTTTACTAAGATGACGCCATAACTGGAATCACATAAGTTCAGAACAAACCTTAATTTGCGCGGTATATTGTCGAAAATTATCAATTAGAATAACAATTATGCCTGAGAACTTTTGTAATTACAAAAAAAAATTTTAAATTATAATATATCTTCAATATATCTAGAAAATAAATGGAGGAAATTTCAAATATTGTTAATGAAATTTCGATTTTTGCCCCAATTTCCTAGATCAAAATTTTTTGTATTTTATAAATACGTATTCGACTACAAAGTAGTCATCATCAGTCTGCGTGCAGACCGTCACCAAATTAGCAACAAGTAATATCTCCTCGGAGAATAATTACAATTACCTAATTCATACTGATGATGACTACTTTGTAGTCGAAATACGTATTTATACAAAAAATTTTTATCTAGGAAATTGGGGCAAAAATCGAAATTTAATTCGAAAAATCCTAGAATTCTCTTTAATATTTATATTCAAATATTGTATTTATTGCATACTATTCAATTAAACTTAACTGATATTGCAAAATTACCTTATTAGTTCCCTTATCTGCCATTTTAGTGTGTATCCTAGAGCAAAAAAGTAAGGTCAAGTTAATGAATGTAATCGGTAAGGTCAAGAGGAGGAAAAATATCCGTCTTTAAAATGGTAAAAGATAGAAGAATATACGAAGACAATATATACCGGATTTTTAAGCAATGTAACTTGTTATTTTCGTTTATTTAAAATGTAATTTTTACCATAATTTTTTTCAATAGATAATACACTTGCCATTTCAGTTATTACTTTTTTAGACTATATTATTTTATACTATATTAAGTTTATATTAAGTTTGGTTCCGACTTTGTATCGGTTGAATATATTGATCGTAGGAAAAATTTTTGATATAGCTGTTCATTAAATGACCTACATGTACTGATTACCTGATTAGTACATTTCCGAAAGTACGCACGCCAGCCAGTGCGCCTGTGGTCACGATAACTGAAAAACAAAAAGAGATAACGTGCTAAAATTTTGTGTGTGTGTTCTATAGCTAAAAAGTAAGGTACAGTTGAATGGTCAAAATAGGACCCTGTTTGGGCAAAATGGGCATACCTGCCTATCTTTGAAACCGTATGAAATAGAAAAAAAACTCAAAGAGAAAAATGTCCCTTTTTTAAAATAAACAACTTTTGTAAAGAACTTTTTTCATAAATTCAGTATATACCGGGTATTTAAGTAATTAACCCAGTTAGTTGTTCCTTTCATTTGTTTTCAATCATTTATATTTTGATCTAAATTTTTAAATAATGTCCAAAAAAATGACCCGTCTCCCTTTTTGATCTTGCAAACATAATTTTGATTGTTAAAATAACAAGACAAAAATGATAAATTTTCACTGAATTATGTTAACAACGATGATATGTATGAAATATCTTGTAAAAAAATTTGTTTAACAATGAAAAGCAATTTTAACTGGCAAATTATACAATTTTTATTGTATGAATAGTGATTGAATTCAAATGAAAAATATACGTTTTGAGGGAAAAATTCAATTTTAATAGTTTAAAATGTTTCTTGCAAGGAAATATGAAGAAAATTAATTCCAATTGCGAAATATTTCAGCGCTAGAGTGACATTTACTGCACTATTTGTGAGGGAAATTAAAAAAAAAATGTATAATGCTTCTATAATCATGCTTTCGAATTTATTTTATACATTACGAATCCGTCGATTTTTTGTAAAGAAAAATAAATCAATGATTCAGCGTCGGCATCAAACAACGATTTTCGATTATATACTCATTATAATTAATAAGTAAATATTTGGATTATATCAAGTACAAGTTGTGAGGCACTTTACTTACCTTACCCGCTTTTACACGCGAAAGTTTTTATTGTTTACACGATAAAATTCACTTGGAAGTTATCAACGGCATGTATTTCAACAGCTATAATTGCCTTTCTGTTTAATATTTTTTTCTTTGATAATGACGTCAATCACATGGTCAAAGCATACCAAGCACAAGAAAAGAGATATCATACATACGCAAAAATTGCACTTACATATTAAGTTAAATGTGAAATTGCATGAAAAGTTGATGAACAGAAATCTTCTCTATTTTGTAATAAATAAACTAACAACTTACACCAAAAACTAATACTTCGCTTGCTTTGTAAAACAATGGATCACAAACTGACACCAAAACTCTCACGTGAAAAAACACCCTTAAATAATACGTGGAATCTTATCTAGAAATTCTTGAATATATCACTGCATATATTTCCACTAAAATTTGTTCTACAATTTTAATGACATTTGTTGGTTTCTGCTATTACCTTCGATTTAAAATTACGATTTTAAATTTTAACATTTCATTTTTAGATAATGTTTTTGTAACTAAAGAAAACCAAATATTTTATTCTTCCATTTCATCTAATAAAAATTTCCAAACATGCCAGTTTTATACATCTTTTGGTGTAAATGTGTGAACTTTATGTTTTGAATTGTATCTTTGTTTGTTAATAAAAAAATGGACAATCAATTTTTTTTTTAATTTCCAACGGAGATCTTTTTTAAATCCTTCAAAGAATGGCACCCAGAAGAAAAAAAATTCCAGACTTTTATTTTAAAAATTATTGGGGTTATCCAGATTGGAAAATTTTTTTAATTAACAAAAGCACAGTGGAAAAATTGGGGTACAAATTTTTTGCCGACGGATTATTGTTGTTTAAGTATCCACTAAGTACCTGCATTATTTTCTTTCCTTAATATTCATATTTAATGGGTTAAAAAAAAATTTGTTTGTGTTCAATTGTTGGAATCAAGCCGAGCTGAATCACTCATTTTCAAGACTTTCTACTACTTTCAACTCTCAATTAAAATTATTAACATTAGTGGCACAGTTCCGGGGGGTGAGACATTTTTTTAGGAAATTTCCTGCTCTTTAAGAATCTTGTTTTCGATTTCCGATATCTATAATAGTTTTTGATATATTTGCAAAAATGAAACCCCATTTTTTTTTTACTAAATTGTTTATAACTTTTGCAATTTTTTTATACGGAACTTCAACTTTTTCAAAAACTTTCTAGATGCAATTACAAATCGAATGACACCTCGGTCATAATTTTCTGAGAAGGCGAAGTGGAATTAGATAAAAGGCACATGTTTGCTAGTCTAAAACAAAAAAGATAAAATTGAATACTCTTAATAAGGCCCACTCACAAATCAAGAGGGCCTTATTACGTGCAGTTACAAGCGATGGCAAAAATGTCGTTAAAAACACATGAAGAAATAAATCACTAAAAATCTTCTTGCTTTCAGAAATAAAAAGCTTGAATATTAAGACACAATAGTAAAAACAAAAAATAAACACCAAAAATTTCAAAAAAGTGATTAATCAATATTATAAACAGAGTGTCTTATTGATACATCACTGACAAATCCGAGTTTGCTGTCCAAACGAAAACCCATTTGACTAAAAGTGTTGTTACATTTTTTTCTATTGATATTTCTGCTTATATGTTGGATATTTCGAATTATTTCAACATTTACAATAACGATTTTTTATAAGTTTATTAGGAACAGGGCCTTGACAGTACCTTATTTAGACTAAATAGTTTACGTCTTAATTGTCTTAAGTTTATTAACAGGGTGGTTTTATGATTTTTAGTAAAATCTAGTAGCATGCTAATCTTTAAAGTAAACATATACCTACGTATAATATTTCGACCATTAAATGGTCTCCAAAAAATTATAACAAGAAATTATTATATAACATTAAAAACAAATAAATTTATTCATTATTATAATACCATATTTTTGTTTTTAAGAATTCATTTAAATTTATACGCAATTAAAATATATAATTTAGATATATATTTTATACGGCTGACATTTTTCTGTATTTCATTTTTTTTCATTAAAATATTTTTAATACGTGACTCCGGAAACTATTTTACATATACGAGAACACATATATATATATATAGGTAGAGTTCTTTTTATAAAAAACATAAGTGAACTTAGTAGGTAGGTTGAGTTTAATTATTATAATGTTTATACAAAAAAATTAAAATATGATTTTTACCTCTATGCACAACTAGTAAGCAGTACGAGTGAATTTAGATCTTTTTATACGCTTTTTATTAGTTTCACCTGTATGTATGTATGTATGTAACCGACCCTTTTGGGCTCGATTTTCTCCTACTTTGAACGATCAGATTTAATTCAAATTTTGCACACCTGTTAAAGACCGATGACAATGCAATAATTCGATTAAAATATCCGATTATCCTGATTTGATTCGAGAGGATTCATCAATTTCTTTCCGCATCCTTTGCATGAGAGTAAGAGAGATAGAGCTAGTGCGCGAACTTCAACTAAAAAATGAAAAATAAATAATAGTTTAAAAAAACTAAAAAAACACGCTTTTATAGAAAATCCAACTAAAAAATAGAAAATAAAATTTAATAAATTTGGATTAAGAAAAGTGTAAATAAGAAACAAATGTATATTAATGGAATAACTATTGACACTATGCACCCCACGTTTTTTTCCATTAATATACATTTGTTTCTTATTTACACTTTTCTTAATCCAAATTTATTAAATTTTATTTTCTATTTTTTAGTTTGATTTTCTATAAAAGCGTGTTTTTTTAGTTTTTTTAAACTATTATTTATTTACTCCTTGCTTCTGAGAATACTGTGTTCTTTAAAGATTCCAGTTTGATATATTTTTCAGGACGACATGAAGTTTTTTAACTAAAAAACAGTTATTATTTATTATATATTTATGTTGTTTTACATAACAAATTTTCGATTTTTATACGTATTTAAAATGCATTTATTAGCTTGACTTGTATATATCTATCTATATATCGTTGTATGTATGAAACCAAACAAAAACATAAATGTAAAAATGGGCAAGTTCACGGGGATATTCTTCGATATAGGTGCTCCTCAAAAAGTAGTGATATGGAAGACAGGACCAAGTTATTTACATAGTGTATGAATATAAATTTAGTATATATTGAATATTTTATCTTGGCAAGTTCTTTTTTTTTTGTTTCAAATATTTTAAAATCTTTAAACTTACCAAGATAAAATATTAAATAAATACTAAATTTATATTCATTTTCATACACTCTGTATATAACTTGATCCTGTCTTCCGTATCACTACTGTTTGAGGAGCAACTGTTATATGAAGAATATCTCCATGACCTTTGGCCCATTTTTACATTTATTGGCATTTTTTGTAAGGCTGAAATATTGTAGTAGTAAAATAGATTTAGTTTTTAATGGAACTCAGTTAAGTTATTTCTCATAGTTTGACCTCATTTTACATCACTGCTCATAGATGGACCTAATTACATATAATTGCTCATAAATTTACCTCATTTTATTTACCTCAAATTACACTAATGCGCATATATTGGCCTCATATTTTACTTCAGTGCATAAATGGACCGCATTTTACTCTACTGTGCATAGTTTGACCTCATTTTCCCTAGTGCGCATACATTAATCTAATTTTACGCAATAATACACTGATCTCATTTCAAACTGTATACTGGGCATAGATTTTTGCTATACTGGGCATAGATTTTTCTCAAATTACTCTACTACGCATAAACCTCATTTTATACTACTGAGCATAGTCGGCTCTAATTTTTACGCATAGATTACGCTCTTAGATTGCGCATAAAATATTCATTTTACAATACTGCGCATAAAATAAGCTTATTTTAATATACTACGCATAGAATGAACTCATTGTATACTAATGCTCATGGATTGACTTCATATTACACTACTGCGCATAGATGTATCTTTAATTAAACTTCCGCATTGGTTAATCCCGTATATTTATTTGCTTCCCCGTAATGTAAAAATTAAACTGTATTAAAATACATATATTAGGATATTAAAGTGATAAAAAATAACAATTCTATCAAAATATCAAATAAAGTTTTCTAATCTTTAAAAATTAGTCATAAATGCCCATATATAATTAAAACTACCATGTAGAAAACAGTCAAAGTTTAATAATATCATCTTAAACTACGGTCATGTAAAACAATACGAAACATCAATATTTTTGATTTTCTCTATAATATTTATTTTATTTATTAAGGCTTTATTTAATAATAAATATACATTATTGTTACATAATAACAATAATATTGACAGAAAAATAAATTATTATAAAATATATTATTCATTATATAGATAATTGCTTAATAATTTTTAAAAGAAATGAAAATAATATCAATAATATGAAAAAATGGTGTGTAATATTATTTAATAAAATTATGTATATGTAGTTATTAATTCCAGAAACATCTTTTTTTTGAAAAATTACTTTATAAAATTATTAATCGTGTTCGTGCATTGAAGTATTGATACGTAAAGGTTCTCAAATAGAATAGAATAGAATAAGTATATTTTTATCATCAATATTTTACATAGATTGTAGTACAATACATTTTAATATTATGGTTCCTAGCCTATGCTTTACCTATAATACATCATCTTATTAATTATATACATCGAAATTATTTAAAAAAATCTTTGAAAATCGGTTAGAAATGGAAAAACATTTGATACAAAAATCATTGACATAAAACTTAATCCAAATTGGATGAATAAGCCATCCCTACAAATTAAACTTAAATAGAAAAATAAAAGAAATTATATACAATTAAAAACAACAGTATTCGTTGTAATCCAGATTATGTGGCATGCGGAAGCATTTCCTGAAGAGCAACGTATTCGAGTCAAATTAACCCAGTACGTTGATTTCCGCGGGAAGATTGGAAAAAGGATTTGGAAGTAGTTTGGATAAATTTACGGATAGCAGGATGTCCAGTTTCTATGTGGAGAGCTTCAGACGGAAATCTTACATCATGGGGTGATACGCATTCGACATCGATGGGGTTAATGACGGAAGAACGAATATTTTCCAAGGATTCGGACATCCATGGACCAAGGATTCGGCCGTTTCTTCATCGTGATATTCGTCACCATCAGTTAAGTTGTGCGCCTTAGAGAAGGTGTCAGCCAGTAGTTGGGCTTTGTCAGAATCTGAGTAGAGGTACCCATTTTCTGACGAAGGAGGGGACAGTCTGTTGAAACGTTTACGCAAACTCTTTGCAATATTTCATACATTATTGTCACGAGTGGTTAGAACCGACATCCTCTCGTCTCATATTTCATCTCTGGTGCGCATGACTTTTTCTCAAATATCAGCTGACATTTGCTTCATGACGTCATGAAGCCTGACTCTTTGCCAAAATTTGCGTAGTTTGTTCCGATTTCGTATTAGTCGTAGTGGGTCATCATCTAAGTTAAGTCGATAGCCGCAGGTTCTGGCTTACGTAGGAATAGATTTTTTGGTAGCAACTACGATATTTCTCGTGAGCTTACTAACCTCCAAGTCTATTTGGTCGGTGGATTTGATCTGCGGAGTGATCAAAGTTTCCACGTTGAGATACTCTTTGAAAAGTTTCCAGTCTGCCTTCTCAGAGATGAATTGGGTTTGCAAAGTTGCAGGTCCCTTCGTTTCACCCAAGGTGAAAGTGATGGGGGCGATGGTCACTTTTCAAATCCAAGTGAACATCTAGATCGGACATGAGATCGCAATTCTTAAGTTACGTTAAGTCGATAGTTTGCGGGCGCCAAGCAGCATCGGGGTAATAGACGGGGTAGAGGGCGCTTCCGTTGGAAGTGTTAGAAATACAGTTCCAAGATATGTGACGCTCATTAAACTCGCCGATGATCATGATGCGATCATGAGTTCTCATAATACGATCAATATCCGTTTCCTGTAAGAATCTATCAGGGGGGTTATATAAAGATGTAGCTTTATAATTACCACAATTGGCCGAGATAAAAATTGAGATGGCTTCGAGACTGCCGTCTTCGAGAGGCAATAAAGAATGTTTGACGTCGTGTCGAACAAGAAGGCCGACCCCACTGCCATTTCTGGTGGCTAAATCGCGGCGACAGGTATAGAATCTAGTGATTCTAAATTTCGTATCGGGTTTTAACCATATTTTGCTGATTGCTGCAACATGGATCTGCTGCTGTTGGAGGAATGAGTGAAGCTCGGGATATTTGGGACCTAGAATTTGAAGGATGGAATGCCATTTTCGAATAAATGGGCTGTCATATGGAAAAACTTGAGAATACGATTTTTTGGGAATACGATGTACAAGATTTCCATGCAATTTCCACTGAGTTTTAGGAGTTTCAGGAGTGAAATCAGGAGTGTCGTAAACAGGATCTCAATTACCTTATTTCCATGTACTAAACAGGATCTCAATTATCTTATTTCCTGATAGCTTCTTAGTTGTCCACGGGTTCACTTTTGAGGATGCAGGAACATACTTCGATCTTGGTGTTGGAGCTGGAGTCATTCGCAGCGCTGGACTCATCCGCTGCGCTGGCCTAAATAATGGTAGTGGATGGCATTGCACCTCGCCCTGAACGGCCTTCGCTTCTGCTACTCGAGATGCCGTTTCACTCCATGGAACTTGCCGGATTCGCAGCGCCACAATGGTAGCACTTCACTGCCTCCGAGCGTGGGACTGCGCATTCCCGTGAAGTGTGATCATCCGTTTATCTGACAGCGGTAGCCCTGAATAGAACCCTGTTTTATGATGTACTTTTCGACATTCGCCAAGTGACCCACAGATCCATCCATTTTATTTTGAGGATGCTTTTGGCTTGCGTCCCCTTTGCGAACTGAACCAGTCGTGATACACGAATGGTTTCTTACGAGATGGAAATCTGCTTCCATTTGTTCTGGTATTGTTGGTGGTCGGGTTTTGCTGAAGTCAGTGTTGATGCTGGTAATGATGATGATGGTGATGATGTTGTCGGGGTTGGAGTTGCTTGACGCATCTTCGGCTAGGGGCCTCCTTGGCGGTAGTGGGCATTCCTCGAGGTTTCTCGAATCTAGATAACAGAACAAAAACACATTAGTTGATAATATAAAATTTAAAAGCTTAGTATATAAAATAAAAAGTAACTAAACACAACCAGATATTATATTTTATTTTAAATAGAAAGATTTAAATTTGGTTCTAATACGAAATTCCCAACAATAAAATCTAATATAAATAAATTTCATTGTCTAGGGTTATTCTATAAAAGAACGAAGTAACTCTTTCCTGGGTTTATCCTGAATTTTAGAACTCGCCAAAATAATAAAATATCATTAAGGGATTCAATTCAAGTGTAGAAACCCAGAAAAACAAAAGTTTTTTTTCACAACAATATATAAATATATTGTGAGATGATCGCAGGTAAGAAATCTCAGGGAAAGTTTGAGAAGAATTGTTTCGATCGATACAGCGATCTAATGCTATTTCAAATATTTATACTCTTTTGAGATGCTAGGCAATTATGGTCTCGACCAATCAGAATCAGGTGTTACAAGATTAAATTTATAAAAATTCAACATGCCGAATTTTCGATTTTGGGATAGAAATTTCGGGTTTTCATAATTTCCCCTGTGTCTTGGGTACTAGACCTAACTATATGCCAAATATAAATTTTAAAGGATATCGGGAAGTAAGGTGTAATTTTGATAGATAGATCTCCACGAATTGTAGGCGTGTTGGTGATTTTTGGGTTTTTGAAGTTAAATATCTTTTAAACTTTTAGTTTCTTAAAGATGATCAAGAAGAGTTATTTTTTAATTCCGTAATCTTGCAATATTCGAAAACTCACCACTGTAGCTCTTTTCGCTTAAAAGTTACAAGGGGTCGATCTTGGCTGAGCACTTCCGTGGACTATAATGTAACTGAATTTTGTAAGTGAGTTTTCACCCACTCCCGGACGTTTGAATAATTAAAAATTTTGCAGACGTAATAAGAACGGATGATAGTACAATGATATAAAATTTAAAGAAACAAAAAAAAAAAATATATAAATTGATTAAATAGCCAAAATACAAATTCGCATATCTCTGACTTATATATAACGATTTAAAGTGTGATAGTATAGTTTATAGTTTCTATAGAAATGTCATCAACAAAATTTTAATAAAAAAATAATAACATTTCCTACTGTTACGATTTAGAAAAAAATAATTATTTAACATTTTTCTATACTATATTAGATATAAACTTTCTTTGGTCAGAATTGGATTAATTACATCACTTGTGGGAATAATAATGAAGAATGAAACTCCAACACAAAAAATCATTTTGGTTTAGGACTAAAAAATTAAATTTAAACTATTGCAATATGAACTAAAAAATGCAGAATAATTTAAAATAGAATAGAATGAAGAGATGGACAACAAAATAAACTAAAATGTAAACAAAAGCGAGGTGTTCTCTAATTACGTCTTTCAAGTGGCTCTACATTAACAATAGTAACTAGAGAGCTAGAGAGCACCCCATGATTTTGTAGATATTAAAGTTAATTTTGTTTGTCAATCTCTTTATTCCATTCTATTTTATATTATTTTGCATTTTTTTGTTCATATTGCAATGATTTTTCAGTTTTTTTTAATCTATATTTTTTTATAGTTTACTTGAATATGTAGGCGAACAGGAAGAATTAAATGAATCCAGTATCTAAAACCAACAATTTAAGTATATAAAAATAGACAATTTTTATTCCAATCTAATCTTTATTAATGAAGATATAAAAATGTCTGAATTTGTTTATTGATAGTTACTGAGGTAATAAACATTACCTAAATAACAAGGAGCATAAGTAGTGATTATGCAAAGGTATCTAAATGGGAAAGTATATTGAGATTTAGTAGCAAGTCCACTAGAAATATATGCAAATAAGTTTGTAACTAATTTCTAAGCATTCATTTTTGTCGTGATTCTAAATGCCGAAATGATATGAACCACACATAATTTTGATGATAATTTAATATGGTATCATTGAGTGTATCTCATGATTGAATTGGAAAATACGCCACAAAATACAAATATGATCCGGTCTTAGGCAAGATATAATTAAACGACTACTTGTACGAGCGTTAAGTCATTCCACGGTCTACGCTTTTACAATAAACCTTAATTATTTTTTATTTTTTAGTTTGTTAGTAATGAAAGTCGGTATTTTTAAATAATTTAAATTATTTTATTTTGCATTGTAGTATGAGACAATATTCCGATGAGTTGTAGGTATACCAATAACAAGAAGACTCCGTAGATAGGCGGTCGAAACCGACAAGTCGAATATAGCATTTTCTCATCACTTCGTTCGGTTTTCTACGGCTATCTTGGAATGATTCGTACAAGTTAATATTATACCTAACTACAGTTGTTAGTGGATGTTTAGTGAAAAGATGAACAGAAAATTCCAATGTTTCAGACCAGAAATTGATTTGGGCTTGAAATTGCATTTTACAAGCCATTCATTTTTCATTACTTAATTAATTTAAATTTTGTGTTCACTGTAAATAACAATACGTTATGTCAATATTTATTATATACCTGCATATATAGATGTCGAGAGAGCGTTTCACACAAGATTATTTAATTTTAGAGTAATGGTAGTATAAAGTATTCATACAATTTTCTGTAGTTATTTTCGAAAAAAATAATCTGTTGAAGGACATTGTTTGATGCCAATATAACAACTGGAAATATTTACTTAAAAAATGTATAATATTATTCGAGAAAAAAAAACTTATTTTTTAAATAAAACAATAATATATTATATGGACTAACTAGCTACGCGCACAGGCTTCGCACTAAAAATATGTTTCATACAAATTTTTGTTTGTTTTTATAGCTATGAACCATTGTCTCGATAAAACAAATATGTTGTGTGAATATATAATATATTGTGTCAATAACAGGCGCATAAACGATTATCCAAGGTAAGTCAGAAGGAACGGACCAAACTCCAGGAGTTTGGTCCATTCCTCCAGACTCATCCTGTATACATAAAGATATAACATAACTGAATATGAACCGAATAACTGAATATGAGTCAAGACAAGGTAACGATATCTCTATTTGACACCACATTCATATGTTGGTACATAACATTGGGCACTTGGGAAAAAATATTAAAAATACATAATTTAAGAATATTATGATTGAGTTATTTTATTTACCAATATATTATCTATTTGTGTTAAAATTGATTGATAAATGATTGACATTTCTTACATAGGGAATATAATACTGAATTTCTGTCACTTGACAAATGACATTAGAGCTATAAGCGGCAAAATCACCGCTAGTTGAATAACGAACCAAAAAATGCCGTACTGTGTCCATTCCGAAAATTTATAACACAAAATTTTAAATCTTAAATTAAAATTAGCCAAACCGTTATACAAAACCATGGTTTAAAATTTAGTATACAATTATAAAATTTTCAAACACAAAAAATACTTCAAATACTTGACGTTAAAATACATTGCTTAGGAATCAACACACAGCTGACAAACTCATGTAAGGAGAAATCTTTCATCTAGTCTAGATAGATAGATATATTGTAGAGGCTGCCCTGGACGGGCTACATTTCGACCATAAGGTCCATTGTGATGCCTAAGGATGTGAGGATATGAGTGGAGTGGAAGGAATTTTTGTGTATAGACTAGGAATTGGTAGGATAGGTGGCTGCAGCCGACTGTGATAGGAACTATGCTGATATTCATCTGGAGTTTGTGAAGGAAACTGCAGAGAACTTTCTCAAGCATAGCCGGTTACTTCGTTCTTGTCCAGACGCCGACAGTTTAGTCAATTAACCACTTCTTTTTTTTCTTAATAATTGACAAACTGCCGATGTCAGAATTCAAGCCCATAACCTCCAAGTAGGCATACTACGCAGACGTAACGCCTCAGACTGCTCGGCTACTTGGATTGGTTCATCTAGTCTAAGCCAAAGTTATTTGTATAGTTATACAAAACCATGGTTTAAAATTTAGTATACAATTATAAAATTTTCAAACACAAAAAATACTTCAAATACTTGACGTTAAAATACATTGCTTAGGAATCAACACACAGCTGACAAACTCATGTAAAGAGAAATCTTTCATTTCATCTAGTCTAGATAGATAGATATATTGTAGAGGCTGCCCTGGACGGGCTACATTTCGACCATAAGGTCCATTGTGATGCCTAAGGATGTGAGGATATGAGTGGAGTGGAAGGAATTTTTGTGTATAGACTAGGAATTGGTAGGATAGGTGGCTGCAGCCGACTGTGATAGGAACTATGCTGATATTCATCTGGAGTTTGTGAAGGAAACTGCAGAGAACTTTCTCAAGCATAGCCGGTTACTTCGTTCTTGTCCAGACGCCGACAGTTTAGTCAATTAACCACTCCTTTTTTTTCTTAATAATTGACAAACTGCCGATGTCAGAATTCAAGCCCATAACCTCCAAGTAGGCATACTACGCAGACGTAACGCCTCAGACTGCTCGGCTACTTGGATTGGTTCATCTAGTCTAAGCCAAAGTTATTTGTATAGTTATACAAAACCATGGTTTAAAATTTAGTATACAATTATAAAATTTTCAAACACAAAAAATACTTCAAATACTTGACGTTAAAATACATTGCTTAGGAATCAACACACAGCTGACAAACTCATGTAAGGAGAAATCTTTCATTTCATCTAGTCTAGATAGATAGATATATTGTAGAGGCTGCCCTGGACGGGCTACATTTCGACCATAAGGTCCATTGTGATGCCTAAGGATGTGAGGATATAAGTGGAGTGGAAGGAATTTTTGTGTATAGACTAGGAATTGGTAGGATAGGTGGCTGCAGCCGACTGTGATAGGAACTATGCTGATATTCATCTGGAGTTTGTGAAGGAAACTGCAGAGAACTTTCTCAAGCATAGCCGGTTACTTCGTTCTTGTCCAGACGCCGACAGTTTAGTCAATTTACCACTTCTTTTTTTTCTTAATAATTGACAAACTGCCGATGTCAGAATTCAAGCCCATAACCTCCAAGTAGGCATACTACGCAGACGTAACGCCTCAGACTGCTCGGCTACTTGGATTGGTTCATCTAGTCTAAGCCAAAGTTATTTGTATAGTTATACAAAACCATGGTTTAAAATTTAGTATACAATTATAAAATTTTCAAACACAAAAAATACTTCAAATACTTGACGTTAAAATACATTGCTTAGGAATCAACACACAGCTGACAAACTCATGTAAAGAGAAATCTTTCATTTCATCTAGTCTAGATAGATAGATATATTGTAGAGGCTGCCCTGGACGGGCTACATTTCGACCATAAGGTCCATTGTGATGCCTAAGGATGTGAGGATATGAGTGGAGTGGAAGGAATTTTTGTGTATAGACTAGGAATTGGTAGGATAGGTGGCTGCAGCCGACTGTGATAGGAACTATGCTGATATTCATCTGGAGTTTGTGAAGGAAACTGCAGAGAACTTTCTCAAGCATAGCCGGTTACTTCGTTCTTGTCCAGACGCCGACAGTTTAGTCAATTAACCACTTCTTTTTTTTCTTAATAATTGACAAACTGCCGATGTCAGAATTCAAGCCCATAACCTCCAAGTAGGCATACTACGCAGACGTAACGCCTCAGACTGCTCGGCTACTTGGATTGGTTCATCTAGTCTAAGCCAAAGTTATTTGTATAGTTATACAAAACCATGGTTTAAAATTTAGTATACAATTATAAAATTTTCAAACACAAAAAATACTTCAAATACTTGACGTTAAAATACATTGCTTAGGAATCAACACACAGCTGACAAACTCATGTAAAGAGAAATCTTTCATTTCATCTAGTCTAGATAGATAGATATATTGTAGAGGCTGCCCTGGACGGGCTACATTTCGACCATAAGGTCCATTGTGATGCCTAAGGATGTGAGGATATGAGTGGAGTGGAAGGAATTTTTGTGTATAGACTAGGAATTGGTAGGATAGGTGGCTGCAGCCGACTGTGATAGGAACTATGCTGATATTCATCTGGAGTTTGTGAAGGAAACTGCAGAGAACTTTCTCAAGCATAGCCGGTTACTTCGTTCTTGTCCAGACGCCGACAGTTTAGTCAATTAACCACTCCTTTTTTTTCTTAATAATTGACAAACTGCCGATGTCAGAATTCAAGCCCATAACCTCCAAGTAGGCATACTACGCAGACGTAACGCCTCAGACTGCTCGGCTACTTGGATTGGTTCATCTAGTCTAAGCCAAAGTTATTTGTATAGTTATACAAAACCATGGTTTAAAATTTAGTATACAATTATAAAATTTTCAAACACAAAAAATACTTCAAATACTTGACGTTAAAATACATTGCTTAGGAATCAACACACAGCTGACAAACTCATGTAAGGAGAAATCTTTCATTTCATCTAGTCTAGATAGATAGATATATTGTAGAGGCTGCCCTGGACGGGCTACATTTCGACCATAAGGTCCATTGTGATGCCTAAGGATGTGAGGATATAAGTGGAGTGGAAGGAATTTTTGTGTATAGACTAGGAATTGGTAGGATAGGTGGCTGCAGCCGACTGTGATAGGAACTATGCTGATATTCATCTGGAGTTTGTGAAGGAAACTGCAGAGAACTTTCTCAAGCATAGCCGGTTACTTCGTTCTTGTCCAGACGCCGACAGTTTAGTCAATTTACCACTTCTTTTTTTTCTTAATAATTGACAAACTGCCGATGTCAGAATTCAAGCCCATAACCTCCAAGTAGGCATACTACGCAGACGTAACGCCTCAGACTGCTCGGCTACTTGGATTGGTTCATCTAGTCTAAGCCAAAGTTATTTGTATAGTTTGATCCAAATCGGATTATTAGAAAAGGAAAGTTACTAGTACTTACCCCTTTCCTCCCAAGCAATTAGATTGATCATAACAAGAACAAAATATATTTTTATACTAATATAAAAAAAACGGAAACGAATTTTTTTGTTTAAGTCCAAAATACATTTTGATACAATGAATTTTTTAATTTTTAGAAAGAAAAAACTTCTGATTAACAACAATCGCATATAGCTTTTTTGTACATCGTAATGTAGCAAAAACTAAAATAAAAAAAAAACAAAATTTCCGTTTGAATAGTTCGTTATTCTAAAAATCATTATATTACAACCTTTGTTAATAATATTGAATTAAATATTAAACTTCCCAATTTCGAAATGGTTGCATCTAAATTGTATCCGCATCCTATTGCATTGTATTATGCATCCTATTCGTTCAATGCTGTTATTCATATTTAGTTGAAAAATTTACACGAAATTTCTCTTACATTCATATCTCATAGATATCTCTCAAACCATATATACTCTCATATTAAGCATGCTGATGTTGATAAAAAGTAATTAAGGTGTGTTTTCCGAATTTTTTTATTTATGGAAATTTTGTACACAAAATTTATTTTAAAATCAAAATCCCATTCCTCGCCTTATTTGTTTGTTCGAAAAATATCTCGACTAAAATGATGCATTTTTCATTTATTTCAAAAAGATAAGTTTTAACACGGTTATAAAATTTCAAATTCGCCCCTTTATCTAGATCAGTTTTTTTTGTATTATAAATACGAATTTTCACTACAAAATAGGCATCATCAGTATAAATTAGCTAGTCATAATTTACTCATTGACAATTAGAAATAGATAGAAAGTCGAGATCAATAAACAAAAATAAAAATAAATAGAAAATTAACTAAAATAAATTTAAATTAAAATATAATAAATTTTAAAATTAAATAAATTTTGTTGAAATTACTCTTGTTAATATTTCTTTCATTCATATTTACTCCTGTTAACCTTACTCTTATTAAAATTACTTTTATATTGTCTCAGAACATGTTACTCCTTGCTAACTTGGTGACAGTTTCACGATGTTCCTTGGTTTTACCCTGCTTATATATGTTTGGCCAACCTTTGCTGCTATTTTAAGAAATATTATGAATTTAGACAATGGACTGGTTCCAATTCAGATTTAATCAGAAGTTTACGGTAAAATTAATCGTCAATATGTCCGTCTCTCTCTTTCTAAAGATGTCAAAATACAAAAACCTATTTACTGCGCAACGCATAACTCAGCACCAATCAGGTGCAATCTTAAAATAGTAGCAAAGGTCGGCCAAAATATATAAGCAGGGTAAAACCAAGCAACATCGTGAAACTGTCACCAAGTAAGCAACGCGAAACCAAGGTCAAAGGCTGCCCCGGGAGGTAAGGGAGCGGAGCTCCCTTGCGTGCAAAGCGAGTGTTTTAATACACCTATATACAAGGTGTATTTCGCAAAAGTACCTTCATGATTTTAAATTTAAAAAAGTATATGAGAAGTTAGGAAAATTTATATTTTGCAACTCACATAATATAAAGTGTGTTTCTTGAAGTTTTTTCAAACTATTTGCGAAAAATGATGTTTAACAAATGGTATCCCTTTCCGCGCTGAAAACTATGAGCTCTTTTCAGTACATCTGTCCTTTTGTAAAGTTTCTTAAGATATCCTCAAAATCTCTCGCCTAATATGCTATGCCGTTCCACGCATTGCGGTTTGTTTACATAAACCCTTTCTTTAAGATAACCCCAAAGAAATTAATCAGTGACATCGTATGGTTAGAAGGAGTATATCTGACATTAAAATATCGTCGATTGTTTCTCTGAGTAGAAATAAGACTTCTTCCGTTTTCCAAATAAAAAGTTGCGATATTTATCCTTTCTGCAGACTGGTATCGCTTTATATCGAAACACTTAAGGAATAAATATTAATTCCAGAAAGAATTATTGAATTTTAAAATCGTGAAGGTATTATTGCGCCACCCTATACATATCATTTATTATACTAAATACAGAGTATTCCAGTTACAATCATAATTCTTCCAACTTACAGTATCTGAAATATTAGGATTTTTTTAAATAAATTATATATTTAATTCTATATAGAAATATATCATGCCTTCTTTCACGTCAGTCAGTAGGTAAGCATACATAGTAGGTTTCAGTACATTTTTCGTATGAAAAATATTTCATGTTTTAGAACAATAAATATATAAAATTACTTAATTTAATTTGTGAATTAAATCGTATGATTTAATATTTTTTATGTCATTATAATAAATTTGATAATTTGATTTCTTTGACCTTTGCCTTATTTATTATGTTTATATTTGGATTATTTTATTTTCCCAAATTACGTATAAATTATTGTTAAAGTTCGGTAGCAATTTTCTTGCGAATATTATTACAGATAGCAACGATTTATTGAGAAATAAATTTCTTGAAATATTGTAAACAAGTTCAAATATACTTAAAACATAACCTATGTTCATCACAAAAGATAAAAGCTATTAATAATATTTAAAAATGAACAATCGTTTAAACTTTTGAAATTAATATTACCTGTCAAGATTGATTGTGATGATATATTTTTTCTTCCGCTAGTAAAATGCCACCAATGAAGAATAAAAATGAATATGAACTTTGAATAATATTCAGTTATATAGTTTTTAAACTCCCTAAATAGAAACTACTCAAAGACTTTACAGTGCTTAAACTTTACGCAAAGCTCATTATTGCAAGGTTTATAGTCGAGTTGCAAGGTTTGTAATTGAAATCTTTGAGATAATTGATATGGGATTGTTGTGATTTTAACAATATTTTTTCAGGGTTTAGTTTTGATTGAAATTCAAGAATCAATTATCGTATTTCGATTACAAAGTATTCATCATCAATATGAATAAACTAGTCGTTATTATTCATTAATATCGTATAATTGTTTGACGTTTGTATCTGAAGGGATCGATAAGCAAATTTAAAAAAATTTTATTTTATTTATTTTTTTTGAAGTCGAGTGGAACCCGTTATAGTCCACATGGGCACAGTCAAGTGACGGTGGACTATTTCTGCTACCCCTAGGCAGGTGCTTCAAGTTTTCTCGTTACGAATGCTAATCGAAAAGTATGTGTGTGTGTGTGTGTCTTCGCTTTTCGGTTTGTTTATTAAGGGTAGTGTCGTACTTTGTTTGTTTTCGCTGTCCGAGTGCTGACTTGTGTTCTATTTCGTCGTGTGTGAGTTGTATTAGCTGTACAACTGGTATAGTGTTTTGAGTAAATGATTATGTTGCATGTATTAGTGCTGTTGTAATAATTGTAGTTATATTGTTATGCGATGAGTTAGTTTCTTGTATCTTCTAAGTGTTTGAATTGAATTGTGTAATGGTAGTACGATTAGTGATGTGGTGTTGTGACATGTTTCTTGTATTGTGTTGCCTGTACTCGACTGAGTGTGAAATTTTCGTATTTGATGAATGTGGAATGTCATTGTTTAGAATATGTGTTATATACTGTATGACATTGGTTGACCGTAGTCTTGGTAGAGGGCTTTGTATATTGAAAAACTTTCTCACTATGCGGTAATTGGCAATAACCACTGCCTTTTGTAATTGCATGTAGGTATGTGCTTTTATTCAAAGACTATTTTACAATAACTTGTTTATTACTGTATATTACTATTATAATTGTTGCGGTATCTTGGATGTCTTTATACCTCAAAGGAGCGCTGCCCGAACCTGCAAATGATTCCGATTCTCGACAAAAACAAAAAAAATATATTAGTAAAAGGTTCACTAAATATTTTGTAATTGAAATGACATGCACGTTTTTTTTTAAAGAAAATAAAAAAAAAATTAAATTAAACACAAGTTTTTACGAAACAAAAAAAAACTTGATTTTATTGCTTAAAAAAATGAAAATCCAATTTCTTTTTCAACAATTATTTCAATTTTCCAACACAATGTCAAACTTTGAATTACTTGTACAACTGCCAACTTTAACTTGATCTGAATCGAACAATAATTAATTATATACTTTGCAACTAATCAGACAATGGTCGATTTTAAACTTAGAAAATAATCCGACAATAGTCGATATTAAACTGACTTGAATCAACACTGGTCACCGGTTTATATACCCATCAAAGATCTTTCGAGAACATGGTTGTTTTTTTGAATAAATATTTTTTTAACAATATATTTTCGCATGGAGGCTTCTAGAATATTTTAGTTTATCAACAACGATGGACGTAATCGGAGTGTTCAGATTATTTATAAAATTAATTAAAAATTATAATACCTCTCCTTATGTTTGACCCATGATCACACCCCGCTTGGTTGATATTTAACTACCGACTTAATGAACACGGCCAGTGTGAATTCAAAATCTATACACAATTTTACAATACATAAGCTTGCTTATTCTGTTTACTTGTTTTAGAAAAATTATCTTGTTTTTACAAAATTATTTATTTGTGAGCTATTTATGTTATTTATCAAAAACATTCAATTTGTATGACTTTTGATTTTTTTTAAATAAAATTATATCTGATAATTTTTTTTTTAAAAAGAAAAACTTTAAATCAAAAGCAGTTAATATTTACTTTTCAATTTTCGACTTAAAAAAAAAACTTAGTTTAAGAAAAACAACAAATCGAATTATATTATTTTGTTTTTGCACTCAGAAAAATAACTAAAAACTCCTTTTTCCAAGGAGAAAAATATTGTTTTGTTAAATATTTTTCGTAATATTTTACTTAATATTTTTCTATTTTATAATTAAAATGTGTGTTGGATCAGAAAAATTATTCTCAATAATTTTCATTACAACATACTAAAGAAAAATTTATTATCAAAGTTTGAAATTTTTCGTTTATTAGATTCCCCAGGTCAAATTCAAAAATTCCATCTGGCACTATCAATTTTATTCGAATGAAGTTGGTCTTATTTCTATTTGGGATACGATGAGAGTATGTGTTACATGTAATGCAAGGAGTGCAAGGAAAATTAATTTTTCCATAAGCAGTTCTATCGCCTTGGATTTAGTAGTCAAATCATTACGTTGAGTAATATGCATCATGACGAATAAGAGCTCAAATGATTAAATTTCTTGTTTTAGTTGTAATATTATACCATTTTTGACCAAGTTCAATTGAGATTTTTTTTCATTCGTAAAAAGAAACTGAAAATATGCTATAATTTTGCACGTGGTAAATTTATTATATTTGCATTGTTAACGGTGAATAACGTGGGTAAAAAGTTGCTGTGAATTTTTTGATCTCCACAATTACATCCATGTGGTAACTGTATTATAAAATGAACCGTCAAGCTAAAAAAACGAGTAACTGTAATTCTTTAGCAAATAAAATTGTATGGTATTTTCACTAAACGTTCAAGTATTGAATGGTACTCATTTAAAAAAAGTTTCACTTAAAGAAAGAACCATAAATCTTTTAAAATAAAATTAGTATTTTTCGTTATCATAAATTTAATTAAACCCAATGAAACGGTCAATTATACAATTTTGTTTTAATTTTGTATTAATTAGTCTTGTTGTCAAGGAAAACACTCAGTTTTAACGATCTTCTAATAATTAATCAGGAACCCGGTTGTTTTTTATAAGCTTTTATTTCACTTGCAATGTATGTATGTATGCATGTATGTTCGGGTCAAATCTTGCAAGCTGAATAAGAACCACTTCCTCCTGGTTCAGTTCCAATGGCAATGCATTTTATGGTAAGCATGACAAGAATCGACAAGGGGAAGAGGGGGTTTAGAAGGAGGGAGAAACTCAAATCTCTCTTAATATTGAAAAAATCGAAAAACATATTAGAAATAAAGTTGTAGAAAATTAGTTTTACTATAAAAAGCTTGTTTTAAAAAATGTTTTTTTAATAGAAACTTATTTAATAAAATTTTAACATACTTTAATAACAATATACAGAATAAAATCTAAGACAATTAAAAAAAATGTAGATATCCGCATTGTATTCGATGGCGGACACTTTGAAATCAAACACTAGATGTCCACCACTTTTTATTGTGAATATGTTTAGTTTATATGGCGCTGAGCTATTATTATCTCTGCCAACCACGTAAGATGAAAAATTCGTATGAGTATGATACATAAATAAACTTAAAAACAAACAAAATATATAAACACGTATGTTGATCTAGCAATGATTTTATCCCCGGTTACGAAAGAGTTGTGGATGGAGAGATGGATTCTTCGGATTTTAAGAGAAAATGGGGAAAATGATTTTTACCAAAGATCTTTAGAAAATGGTAAAGATCTATACCAAATTAGTAATATGTAACCCCTATTTACTTGTCTACAGAGTGTCGCATTTCGCATACAATAATCGTGAATTATATTTATTTTTTAATATAATTATTGTAGGCATAACTTTGCGAAAAATGAAAAATTATCAGGATTACAAATTTTCCAATACCGCAGATACGCCTAATCTTTTTTATGCAAAAATTATAGTACTGGCATGCGCATTGTTGTGTAAACGAAAAAAGTAAAGGGACTAATACTATACAAACGTAGACTATTTTGCATCACGAAAACACTATCTACTGTATTTAATCAAAACCAGATTATATTCAGGTACGTTGAGTTGCAGTGATTCTCAGTAAAATGAAAAGCGTGCCAAATAATTATCAACAATCAAAAACTTTTCAAATGAACCTAAAATTGAAAGCTTCCAATAACGATTTTAGTGGATCAATAGAAAACATATATACTTGAGATCGATAAACTGGTAATTATAACACTTACCATATTCCACTGCGATATGACAAGAGTTCATCACTAAAATAATTGAAAAACTATAAAATCTTTTGTAAAACCAAATTTGATGTGAAAATAATTGAAACGACCGACGGCATAAACTGTGATTAGACATACTTGTCTTGTATCCTATTTTTTAAGATTTTTTACTTGATTAAAACTAAAAGGACTTACAGATGCATCACACACATGGAGTCGTAATGGCTCCATTGTTCCTATTTATAATTACCAAATAATCGTACTATTCCCACAATTTCAACAATATTCAATGCATAACTATAAAAAAGTACAATGATTTTATTAATAGAAATAACTTGCGCTAAAACAGAAAGTCGTTTATTTTTTTTAATACTAAAATTCCATTCTTGTTTTCAATTAACACACTATATAACAGTTGGTATCAAAACCGTTACAAATAGTTTTAAAAACTAGAATGCAACAGAAACGCTAAATATCAATTAACAAATTTATCAACAAACTAAATATAAAATTTGCTTCTAACCAAAAATCAAATATAATTAAAAAGTTTTTTAATAACTAATTCACTTTAGGAATAAACTAACAAACATTTATGTGATAGGCATATCCGACAAGCGTGTACCTTTGTATCATGCAAAAATAAACACCTTGTTGTATTCAATATAACGATTATAAACTACCGATTTTTAACATGATTAAATCGTGAAATACATATGCAACTATATATGTAACTATCTTGTTGCACCGTCGGATTAAATATATCTTATTAAAACTTTGTACACTTTTGATTACATAAAATGAACCTATTTGAATATAAACAGTGAGACAACACATGCCGTTTTGTTGAAATGTTTGTAATGGAAAATGAAGTGTTTACAATATTAAGAACGGAATTTTCTTTTTTTTTGTCATTATTATCTATTTTTAATTATTACTTATGAGACGGGACTATAATAGGTAATGCTGTTTCACCTATCCAAATGATACATTCAATTTTCTCTCGATCTTTACGTTTTGAGGTCTCTTAATGTCAAAATACTAGACAAAAAATTTCATGGATCTCATATGTAGGTTGTCGTATCCCTTTGTACTTTGGATAAGCCCCGGGAGACCTACTTTAAATTATTACTATTAATAAAGTAGAATGGTCCGAATGGTTTTAATAAATAGAAATTTGAAAAAACTACAACTGTATTATTCTTAAAACTGGCTGGATGTGATTTAATTTCATAGAACCAAGGCTTATATATCTTCGTACTCTTGTAAGTGATGGTGATATAGATTGTAGACACCTTAATGAATAGATTACTTGATTGAAAGATTTAGCTATAAATAAATTCACCTTGGTTCAACTTTTTTTATACTCCGGTGTATCTATATTATTTTTCAGTGAAAGAGGCAGTGACTAATAATCATGGTATGTGTTTGGATTCTTTGATGTATTTTGACTATTTGTTATGACTATGTTTGGTGTAATGTTTAAATATCACCTGGCGTTTTCGACAGATTGTCATATTATAATCATGAATTATTTATGGGCGTAAATCCATATTAAATTAATAAAAATAAATAGATATTATTGATTCTACGTTGTTGATCCTATTGCTCAGAATTATTTAAACTTAAATTATTTGTTTTTTGTAAACTACAAAAGAGCAATCTAAATCGAGCCATAGTTTGGAATGCCCTATCAAAACGAAAAAAACCAAGAAAACTGATCTAAAATCTGATCAAAGCATGATTTCTCATGCTGTGTAAAACACCAAGGTTTAGTTTCTTAACCGATCACAGTGGCAGGTGAGCTAAGCATGGTTGTATACTTCCACATCTCCTTTTTCTTATCACACTAGATGATATAATGAGGGAAACAATTTCAAGCACTGGTATTCAATGGAAAATCACTGAAAAATTATGCAACCTGGACTATGCTTACGGTCTCTGAATTTTGAGTGTTGGATTTCAGGATTTGGATTTCCTGATAATACAACTGTAGAGTTACGAGTGCATTACGCCACTACCAGCCGCCCACTATTGATGTGTCGTTGTTCTTGGTTCAATTGTCACGGCCAACGATCTCGTGCACGAGGATGTGAACCACATAATTAACAAGGCTGCGTTTGCAATGCTTCAACCCGTATGGTAATCGTCGCAATATAGCATCAATTCTAAGATGAAAATTCAAGCCCTATGTTATTTTCGTTTTGCTTTATGGTTCCGAGTAATGGTCAACTACGAAGGCAATCACTCAAAAACTACAGTGTTTCGTCATTAAACGTTGGCTTCGTAGAGTCCTTTAGAAAATATTTTTACCAAACAACTGCATTTTCAAAACGGTGACCACTGTATTCTTTATGTACTCGGCGAATTTCTTTTGAAATTTATAGCCTAGTCCTTAATCAAATGATTTTTTTAGAACAACTTTTTTATAAACAATAAATGCACGTTTTTTGCACTTCAAATCCATAATTATACTTTCAAAGATCGCCATTTAGATAAATTTGAATAAAAAAACTTCGGCTAAGGACTGGGTTAACAATTAAAGTACTAATTGTTCTTTGTTTCATTTATTTTAGATAAACCAGCCAGAAGTACTGTCAAGAGATTGAGGGGATGGGATCTTTATGAGTCGTTAAAAAGGGTACTTGAAAGGCCCACTTGCCAAGCATAGACCACCGTTCCGCTACCGCTACTACTATTAAGTAGTAAAGTATACTAATAACTATTTGGATCAACAATCGAGCTGAAAACTTAGTCTAAATTTTTACATGAAGTTTTCGTAAAAAGTTACTTCAAATATAATATAAAAACTTGGCATTATGAAATAAATAAAAAAATTAGTTACGCAGGAGCTGCGTCAACTTAGCGAATTTCCTTAGAATACATAAATCACTTCCTAGTGGTCATAATTTTAGTGTGATCAAAATGAAATATAATATCTGAAATGACTTTAGTATTTGCAAAAATTAAATTTATTAATAGCCAAAATAGAACGATGTATAACGATTATAGTTTATAGTTACTATGGAAACGACAATCAAAATTTTTACAATAAAATATATTTCATGTATTTGTGCCAAACAAACACAAAATATTAAATATTTCTCTTAATATTCGAATAATCGAAAAATATATAAGGAGTAAAGTTAGAAATAAAGTTTAAATATATAAGTAGAAAATCAAGTTTGCTACAACTCATTACATCATCATTTTTCTCAAACTCTAATGTGAACAGAGATATTTAGAATTTTAACTTTCAATCTTTAATTGTAAATATTTCTGTAAATATTAGTGTAACACAAAAATGATAAGAAACAAAATTATAGTAAAACTTAACTCCTGATAAATTTTTCGATTTTTCAAATATTAAGGGATATAGTCAAATTTTGTGTTTTCCCCTCCCTCTAAAACCTCTTTCCCCTCGTCCGATTTTACCCATTAACGAACTTGACCTTTAGAATACCAAAAGCGACTCAAATTTCATTCCAATCGGAATAAAACTGTGACCGCTAGAGTCCACAGTCATTTTAAAAAAGTACATATATATATATATATTTATATATATATATACATATGTACTTTTTTTAAATGACTATATATATATATATATATATATATATATATTGCTATGTAGTTGCCCTGGTTGCCAATTATTGGTAACCTGGTGTCGATCGTAAAAAGGAATTTCCGTTGTGTTTAATGATGTTTAGTCGTGGAAGTTTGAGGTGGAAATCCCAAATACCCAGAGGTTCTTTTGGCAGAAATTTTACTAGCTATTTAAAGATGAAAAACCTGGGTTCGTACGGCGTGACCAATTCGATGAGACGAGGTAGTTGATGACGTTGGTGTATACTTATAAGGTTTATACTGTACATCAAATTGAAGTACAGCTATACTTATATGGACTTAACCGTGTTTACGTTGAGAAGTCAAGCATGTACACAACAACAAATTATACATCCAAAGAAAACAACTTCATTGAAATTGAGTTAAAAAAAGATTTACTTACTCAACCCAACTATCCCGTTGGATCATCGAATGGATAGAACTTGATCGAAGAGTTCCTTGTTGTGATGTGTAAAGTTCTCTTAAAGTTAAATTGTGAAGTGCTAAATACTAATTTGTGGTTATATTTACCTGTTTAATGAACCTTGTGATCAAATAATCAATAATCCACGAAAATCCGTTTGTCGCTGTATTTATTTATACAGAATCCATCAGCGTTGGAGATGTGATTCGATTATCAGTCTTATTGGTCCACCTGTTCGATCGACGTATCGTAGCGATAGGTAAGTCTTGGAATTTTGTATTAATTGAATTACCAAGTTTATTTATGTATTTATTTCTTCATTTCAGTTACATTTTAGTTACACTTGTACATAATTTTCATTATACTCGAAGTTTTATAACGATGTTTAAATAGATGGATACGAGATAAATGTAACAATCGGATGTGTTTTTACACGAAAAGGTGATCAAAAAAGTAAGAATCAGATGTGTTTTAGATGAAAGATGATCGAATAAGAAGGAAAAAATTGAAAGGGGAGAATAGAGGTAGATTTCTGGCGGCAAAAATATCCAACCAACCAGGCACAAACTAGATGTAGGTATGTATAAATGTAGTGCCTGAGTGTCACTACACAACAATATATATATATATATATATATATATATATATATATATATATATATATATATATATATATATATATATATATATATATATTATATTATATTATATTATATATATATATATATACATATATACAAATTTTAGCGATACTGAAAGTCCAATTGGCAAATAGGTCTGTTGCTCTTTGAACTATACTCAACCACACTTAATCATAGGTACCACTGATAGATTTCCATTAAATGGTATTTAATATTAAAAAGACATAATTAAGAAATAAAGTTAAATTAAAACAAGACATTATTCAAAAAGATTCGTTTCGTAGGCAAAAGTTGTCCCGAGGTTGCCCGTGTTTTTATTTTTTACATGTTTGTACCCATATACCTATGTAAGTTAAAAAAAAATTAATATTAAGTACTACACCACCCAGGATTTTGCCTTATAACGGGTGAGTTTTTAGAGTTACACAACTTTAAATTAAATAAAACAAAGAAAAATATTTTTAATATCAATTAAGCTTTATTGGATAGATAATTTTATGCCATTATGTGGCGGCCACGGCTGGCGCGTACATGGCAATTATTTCTTACTTATGCTGACAAAAGAAGAGGGGGAATAAAAGAAGGCTTACGTAAGATAAAAAAATTGTAAAACAATATAGATATTTTTAAAATAATATTTATAATCTAAATAATTCTATTTTTATTTACTAAAAATACACTATAAAGTATAGAGTTATTTAAAATATACCGATGTTCAATTCGGGGAATTCCCGGAATTCCCGGTGTACTAGAATGGCTTGAAACAAATAAATATAACGTTCATCATTCTCTGTTATGACGTTGTCTATCGACTGTTTTATTTTTACGGATACGGATATATTTAATAAAAGTTTTGAAAAAATTATTATGTCTTATCATTTTGGGGAGAGGACCTCGCAATTTTCTTATTTATGCTTTTATAGGGAGATGTGGGAGTCTAAAATCATAGAATAGTTTGCTTATGTAATAATTGAATGCATCCGAGCCTACCTCGAACCTACTTCGAGTTTTTGAGGTACCGAAACATAGTATTTTGAAAACCAACATAATAAGACCACATCTATAAAACTTTAAACCGTAAAACTGCTATAGGCCTCAATAAACCTCAAAGCAATATTCAAATAATAAATAATAAATAATAAGCTTTTTGATTTAACGTCGAATTTCAAAACGAAGCACTTATGGAACCACCTCCGATTCTATGTGTCTCAGACAATTTTCGTCGAGACTATTTAATAAAATGATGAAAATTTATCTTAGTTTGTACATGCAGTTACCCAAATAAGGACATGTAATTACAAATTTAAAAAAATATTGTTTCTCCTCCGTGTAGGGTATCAAGCGAAAGCATGTGGACACGCAAACTCAAGAATTATAAATGATATATTTGTGCGTTTTTTTAAAAATTGAGAAAAACGTTTAAAAATTGCTGTCCCCCATCATTATATCCAAAAGTGTCGCTAGAAAAATGTTAAACAAAGGTAAGATTTGGGGGTTAATGTGGGATATAAAAATAATTTTGTTCAAGATTATTGTGGTAGGCATAAATTAAAAGCTGTTTAATGCATCATTTCAGATATGTATAATTAATTTTTTCGTGATTAATTTTCTTTCATTTTAGTCTAAAAAAATTTTCAAAATTGCCTGCCGCAGCATTTTTCCAAAAGTATCGTTGAGAAATCTTTGCATAAAATCATAAACAAAGATAATAAGCGCAAAAAGCGGCTGTATGACCGCTTACATTACTGTATTACAGAAATCTGTAATACAGTAATGCTGTTTTTGTAAAAAATACTATGATCGTTTTATGATTTTATTTTATAGTATAATTTAAAAACAAAAATATTTTTTTAAATCATACATATTCTGTATAGTTAGTAAACAGGTATTATACATTATAGTTAGTTGGTACGTAGGCAACATGGGAGACTACCTGTAACACCTAACTTATATATGTGTGATAGAACCTAGACCATAGACTATAGACCTATTTGTTTTAATTAAATTTAAAAAAATTTTAATTAATACATGGAAATTTATTTATGGATTAGATTAATCGAAATTATATTACTACGAATATATTATATATTATATCAATATGATATTAAGTATTGGTTTTAATATTACAGAAAAAACATCGGGCTGTATATTAGATTTCTTTAAACAATTAATTAATTAAATTTATTGAATTTTTAAAATGATATATTTGAAGCTATATATTTACTATTAATTATCTTTCAATAAATTTAAATATTATATTAATAATTTTTATAAATGAATAAAATATAATTTCCATAAATAAGATAAATGGGTCCAAACATTTTTACAGCCATGTGTTAGTTTTCTTCGTCAGATGGCTGTATGTAAGGGCCAAACTAGACGCAGAACATGGTTGCAGCAACATTGAACAGCAACTAGCTTGTTGCTCCGTGTGTGGAGTGATTGCAGCAGCAAAAAGTTTGTTTTTTGTTGCTGCAACCACCCCACACACAGTGCAACAAGCTAGTTGCTGTTCAATGTTGCTGCAACCATGTTCTCCGTCTATTTGGGCCTTAAGAGGCAGTTTAGAAATGAAACAGACCAGATATTCACAAGCGTGTGTGTGCCATAAACCTTATCTCCCTTAATAAACTTTATTTTATTCCAAATATAAATACTAAATATATATACCAAAAACTGGAGTCTTTGCGTAATAACTAAGAGACTCAGTCCATTCGTCTTCAATATATATGTAAAGAAAAGTATTATTAAAAAAAATGTCCATAAATAATATCCAATATCGATCAAGGCTAAGAAATTCATAAGTGGGGACCGAGGGCCATTTCATAGCTTGATAATGTGTAAAAAGTGTTAAGTAGGATAAATGTCACGTTCTTAATCTATCGTTTTTTTATATTTATAATTATTAGTGCAGTAAATGGCCAACGAATAAAATAAAGTTTATTAAGGAAGACAAGGTTCAAAGTAGTGTCACGCATCAATTGCTATGGGGTATGAAAAACGAAATGCGATGTGTCGACCGTTGACAGAGGAGTCCCAAATGCATGGATATTACGATAGCTTCAAGGATTGTATTAGTTTTAAGGCTTTGATTTTACACTAGATTTCGTCTACATATATATAACGAGTTTCATGCCATAATGCCGAAGAAACGTCAAAAAAATTTTATAACCATCCTTTTTCTTGGTAATTATAGGACCTAACTATTAAGATTTCTAAGATGAAAATTTTTTCTGACCCGATTCAATTATTTTGAGGCCAAGGCAATGGTTTTTTTCCTCGGCTGTACACCCCCTAAACATATTAGTACTGGTTAACAAATTTACTAAAGCTACTTGCAAATGTCCATCCAAAACGGACACATGGATTTTGAGAAAAAAATCTGAACGAACGGCAAACGGGTAAAATATTTTATATTTATGTTTCGGAAACCATTTGTTCTGAAATGAAAAACTTGAAATTTGAAGAGACGTGTACGTCTGACTCCTCATTTTACATTTAAGAGTGTACAATTTAAAATAGACCAAAAATGTAAGGCAAGAGGTATACAATACTATGATGTTTAAACACACACACACACACACCACAATAGCACAATATGTAAACAACACTATTGGATGTTGTTGAAGAATGTGAGGATCTTGGAAGTAAGTGGAGGCGTGTGCTATTATGCGGCAGGTTAGATTCACCGTATATATATATATATATATATATATATATATATATATATATATATATATATATATGTATATATATATATATTTATATGTATATATATATTGTAACGAATATTAACCTGGCAGCTGGACCAAGTATTAACCTGGCAGCTGGGCACATGTTTTGTACTCGGGAGTTTAATTCTCGGGATGAACTTAATTAATGGTTCCAAAGTAAATTTTAAAGTGGCACGTTGAATATGGGAGGTGAAGAAATTATGTTGCATCACAAAGGTAAAGCAAGCGCCCGCATAATTTTAACAGAGAACGTGATTATTCCTGAAAGAACCGAGATGATCGTGGAAGCTCGAACAGGGGGAGGTGCTCGTCAGGGAAGTTTCATGTTGTTCAGATCCCGAGCTAACAAAGAGCTGGTTGGAAAGGGTATAACAATTGGAAGAACGTTGTCACGAGGACTGTGCCCGTGAGAGTGATGAATCTCAACCTGGTGGCTCATAGAAAAGGAATCGTTTTAGGCGAATGTGAGCCAATTTCATCGATAGTAAAAGCTGACCAATGTGTTCCTGGCAAGAATGTTGGTGGGATGTGAAAAGAATTGGCCAATCTAGTTAAGGAATCATCCAGACATCTTAACGACCAGCAAGTCGAGTCCCTCAAACATTTGCTTCGTGGGTACCAAGACACCTTTGATGTCGGATTAAGAGGTAGGACTGATATTGTGAAGCATGAAAGTGACACTGGCGACACACGACCTATCCGACAAGCAGCACGACGGTTATCATTAGCAAAGACAGAAGAAGCCGACAAAATTATCAATGATCTGCAGAAAGAGGGCGTTATAAAACCATCTAGCCGTCCGTGGGCTTCTTCAGTAGTGCTGGTCAAGAAAAAGGACGGTTTAACGAGATTCTGCGTCGATTATCGTCAATTAAATAATATCACTAAGAAGGACAGCTACCCTCTGCCCAAGATTGACGATACCCTAGACACTCTTGCTGGATCACAGTATTTTTCAACATTGGATCTAAAGAGTGGTTATTGGCAGGTCGACATGGCACCTAAGGATCATGCATGGCATGCATGGCATGCAAGGAGTCTGCCATTCGCCAATGACTCTGCAATGTGCCAGCGACGTTTGAACGACTAATGGAGACCGTGCTGGCAGGACTATCCTGGAAAACATGTCTAGTGTACCTGGACGATATTATTGTCGTTGGAAAATCATTTGAAGACTACTTAAGAAATCTGAAGGAAGTGTTTCAACGATTGAGTAAAGCTGGCCTTAAACTGAACCCGAAGAAATGTCATCTTCTTCAGAGACAAGAACAGTATCTAGGTCATATCGTTTCGCCTGAAGGAGTCTCTGTTGATAATGGAAAAGTAAAATCAATAGAGGAGTAGCCAAGGCCACGAAACAAGTATGAATTGCGTAGCTTTTTGGGACTATGGTTTTTTGCTAACCTCGCAAAACCATTAACTCGTTTAACTGAAAATTATAGAAAGTGGGTGTACTCCGTAATGATAGCATCAATAAATTTTAAGTTGGCACCACTTAAAAAAAAGGGGAAGTGATGGATGAATCTGTGTTCCACCATCATAAACATCATCAAAGGCGTCCATTATTGTAACCTCTGATTTTACACAAAAAAGAAGCGTGCTCCGAGTTATACAAAAATTTAAAATTTTACTTTATTTTAATTTAACTTACTTTTTAAACTTAATATTGATTACGACAAGTAAGCATTAAATAAATAAAAATTATAAATTAATAGCTTAAATTTATTTCTCTATCATTACAATTTTACCATAGTTATAACCTCAAAAATTGTTTAAATTCTTTTTGTCAGAATTGCTGAATCGCTTCATTATGGATAGTGAAGAATTGGTTCAAATAGAAGTATTTGATGAAAAATCAAATAAAGATATTTCTTTCTTCATTTCCAGGAAAGGGTTTAATTTAACTAAAGAAGGTAAGATTACATGTTAAATTAAGTTTAATTGTTTGCACTTACATTTGATGTATTTTGTAAAAAGTCTTTGTAGATTGAATTTTTATTTAATATAATTACCAATATTTGTTTATAAATGTTGTAAATAATTAACATGGGGCTGCCATAAAATGTAATAGTTACTAAGTTTATTGATAATAAAAAATTATATATTAATATTTATTTTTCAGATTCCACATACGCACTTTGTGCACTTATATGTGCCAAAAAACAAATGGGCTATCCCGTTAAAGAGGAGAATATGTTTCCTCTGTAAATTATGGATCCTGTAAAAAATGAAGTTCATGAAATATTATTGTCACCTGATATATACTGTGCAGCTCTAGAAGGTAACTTAAAAATTCAATCAGTAGCTAAAACAAGTAATAAATTCTATATTTTTTTAATATTACTTTATTCTAGATGATCAGGTAGCACTAAATATTCTTGCAGAAGTTGTAAGAATCAAAAATAAAAAACAGGACGAAATGAAAAGTTTCACTGAAGAGTTATTATCAGAAAGCGAAGCATTGGCTGATGCTCAAAAGCAGACTGTGGAAACAATCTGCTGATGAGAGCGATGAAGACAATAATACCAATACGGTAAAGGAAAATATCTGTGAGTCGAATTATAAATTGATTAATAAAAATTAAAATTAATTTTTTTAATCAAATTTTAGTATCCTTTAATGCAAATATTAAATCATTTTTCATAGCTCAAAATTTTATTTTTCAGCTCAATTGAATAATAATACATGGTCTAAGAGAGAAACAAAGCTCTTACTTACCTCGTACCAGGAGTATGAAAAGATGTTGCAAATACACAGCAAACATTTTTGGAAAAATGTTTGGAACGACGTAGTCATTGCAGGTTGTAATATAAACATGAAGCAATGCCAAACGAAAATCGATAATTTAAAAAGAACCTATAAAAAAAATAAGGATCACAATAATAGATCTGGTGTGGAGAGAAAATTTTGTGATTTTTATGAGGTTAGCTAAGAATTTTTGCACATTTAAGATATCGTGATTTTAAATAATATTAGCTTCTAAAAAACTTCCATTTCTCTACGTAAAAAGACATAAACAAATTAGTTTAAATTTATATAATAATCTGTTTAGATCATAATAAACTGTTTTTGATTTAGGAATTAGACCAGATATTTCAATAGAAACCAGTTTCCAATGGCTACAAGAAGTGGAGTTAATACAAGTGTTTCACCCTCTTGTAGTAAGTTGATGGTTTTTTTAATTTTAATTTATAAATGTTATGTTGGCAATGAATGTAAATGTCATAATTTTTTTCCAGATAAATCCACGTTAAAAGACAAATTTTTGGAGAACCAGATAGAACATATAGAAAACACAAAAAAATACAGAGAAGAAAAGCTAAAAATTTTGAAGGAATTGGTTGTAGCTCTAAAAGAAAAAAACTCGAATGTATAGAATTTTATTAATAAGAAAATGTTTATTAAATCTGTTAAACCAATATATGAATATTTAATTTCTTTTTTTTACTTATTTTTTTTTTAATTAAAAGAAAATGTTTTTTTAGTAGTTAATTGTTAGTTATATAAAAATTTATTTATTGTTATTTACTTAGGTAATAATAAAGAAATGTTTATTTAGTTAAACTAGTATAAAAATTTATTATTTGTTTTTTTTTTTTACTTAGATCAAACCTTTAATAAGAAAATATTGTTTATTTAGTTTAACCAATATAAAAATTTATTTTGTTTTTTTACTTTAAAAAAATTTTTTTTACTTTATCAAACTTTTAAAATTAGGAGTGTTTAATGTTATTTTGTGTTTGTATTCATTAATAATTTAAAAATAACAAAACTATAGTTTGAATTTATTAAAATCAATCAGATAATGTTTCAGTATTAAAGAAACTTTAATATTTACAATCATTTATGTAAATGATCATAAATTAAAATAAAACAATTACTCAAATTTGATATTTTTATTAATAAATTTTCTATTATTATACAATTCTTTTTTATTATACAAAGCAACTTTTACAATTTTTAATATATATATATATATATATATATATATATATATATATATATATATATATATATATATATATATATGTACAATATTCATATAATGAGTCATTTCAAAAGGTCTTTAATTGCATTTGTGTTTCACGAGGCACGAGGCGAGGCGAGGTTTTGGTATCACCTCGCCTCCCCTCATTTTTTTAACTTTTACTAACTTTGACTTATTTTGCATGAATGTACATAATGTACATAATAGAATACACATCTACTAGTTAGGATCGCTGGCCATTTGAAAAAATATTTGCAAAATAATCTATCTATTGCTTCATGTTTATTTGTAAAAATACATGTTACTATATTATTTTTAAAAAAAAACAATTTACTGTTTGTAAATTTGTGGTTTTTGAGACAATATACCTCGCCTTTCCTCGGTTAGTAACAAGGATTAAATTAACCGAGGCCTCGGCCCTTGGTTACGAGGCACGAGGTTACCTCGTAGCCTCGGTGAAACACTAAATTGCATCTCTCCTTTCTCTACCAAGTTCACATTGAATATTATTTGGCTCTAAAGGACCTAAATAATTATCTGCTTCAGGTATTATCACAGCATATTAAAATTCATTGTTTTCTTTTAAGCAGATATTATGCAATATGCAACAACCAATGATGTAATAAGGTGTTAAATCTATCCTTCGCATGTGCTTTTTGTCGAGTAATATCCTCCATCTTATTTTTAGCAGACCAATTGAGCATTCGACCATCATACGGATTTGAGAGTGGACTCGATTGAATCGAATTTGCTCAACTGTCAAATGACCGTTGTCTCTATAAGGTACCAGAACATGATTCTGCAGAATATATGCAGAATCACCCAAAATATGATGGTTATCTGCAAAGTCATCTGGATTGCATTCATCCTGTACTCCGGAATACTTGAAAACTCTAGCATCATGTACGGAGCCTGGAAATCCGGCATAGCAATGGATAAACTCCATTTTATCGTTAACAACAACCTATATATAAATGAACAGAATATGTTATAAATTTTTTACCATATTTATTTACTTGAACTATCATTTATGTACCTGTAAATGCAAAGAAAAATATCGTTTCCTATTAACATAAGATTCCCTGTTTGGTCTGGCGGCCGAAATTCTAATATGAGTTCCATCAACTGCTCCGATAACACCAGGATATCCAAAGTTTTCTTGAATTCTGGCTGATATCTGCTGTTGCTCTTCTACTGATGACCATTTGATGAAATAATTTCTATATTCATATAATGCTTTCATCACTCGATAAACGGATCTCCAAGCAGTTGCATTTCCCACTCCAAATTTTGTTACTACAGATCTGTCATATTAGAATTTTAAGATTAACGTAAATTTATGTCAGTATAAAAATATTTTTTTTTATATAAAAAAAAATTTCAAACCTACCTGTAAGAGTCTGGAGTTCCAAGAAACCACAAGGTTAGTAGAATTTGTTTCCTAGGATCAATTGTCAAATTACCTTCATCTGTCAAATTGTGTAGGTCTGGTCCAAGCAAATTCACCAAGTATTCAAAAGCTGTTCTAGTTATTCTGTAATAAATTAATTATTCTTCTGATTTTTAAGTTATAACAGCTTAAAAGTCTAAATTAATGGATACATATTTATTAAACATTTCTAAAAGCCTGTCTGAATTCCTCTTCGTTATAATTATCTACAACTCTTTCTATAAAATTATTGAACTTAGGAATTACTGTATTACCACAGCGATGATCTCCTTCCATAAAAATATCAATCTGTTCTTCATTTTCATCTTCAGAGCTTGATGTGAACATTTCTTCTAGCACTTGTATTAAATCAGCTTCCATATTTTTATAAAAGCTTACAACTAAAATTTAAACATATAGGTAACATTTGCACAAAATAATTATAAGCTATTTATTATTAATTTTTATTTAATGCTTACCTGTCGAAATCAATATTAAGTTAAAAAAATCTGTTATTAAGTAAAAATTTAAATTTTTTTATAAATTGGAGCACTCTTCTTTTTTGTGTCAAATCAGAGGTTATAATAATGGACGCTTTGATAATGTTTATGATGGTGGAACACAGATTCATCCATTACTTCCCCTTATTTTTAAGTGGTGCCAACTTAAAACTTATTGATGCTATCATTACGGAATACACCCAGTACCTATGGGATGAAGAATGTCAAAGAGCATTTCAAGCTCTGAAATATGCATTGTGTTCTGCGCCTGTTCTAAGTTATCCCTTGTCCAACGAACTGTTTATCTTGGACACAGACGCAAGTAATGTCGGGATTGGTGGAGTGTTGTCCCAGGTCCAGAATGGACTGGAAAGGGTCATATCTTACTTCAGTAAAACGTTGTCCAAGCCAGAAAGAATTTATTGTGTGACTTGTGAACTTTTGGCTGTGGTTCAATCCATAAAGCTTTTTTATAAATACCTCTACGGCAGAAACTTTTTATTGAGAACGGATCACGCAGCTCTGAAATGGATTCTACAATTCAAGAATCCAGAAGGACAAGTAGCCAGGTGGATAGAGAGGCTACAGGAACTCGATTTTACTATCCAACATCGATCTGGAACCACGCATCGTAATGTTGACGCCTTGTCTAGAAGACCATGCACAGGGGACTGTAGGCATTGCAGTAGAACAGAAGAACGGGAAGCCGACTCAGATGTGAAGATGATAATGACACGGAAGACTAGTGCCAATGAGTTCTCGGTTTGTACGACAACGGCAATTGATGAGAGATGGCTGCCTAAGGAACTCCAGAAGGACCAGGAAGCAGATCCAGATTTAAAGATGGTAATTGCATGGAAGATAAGCGCCAATAGACCATCCTGGGAAACGGTTTCTCCACATTCCGTGAAAGTAAAAGCTTATTGGTCTCAATGGAACTCTTTAGCTTTGGATGATGGTATGCTGGTCCACGTGGTTGAGGATGTGAACGGGGATGTAAGGAAGAGACAATTTATTGTTCCCCAAAAGCGAGTAGCGTAAGTTCTGAACGAGATTCATGGCGGGACCAGTGGAGGACATTTGGGAGTCAATAGAACTCTAGCCAAATTACGGGAGCGGTTCTATTGAGTACACTACAAATCTGATGTTCAAGATTGGTGTCGTAAATGCAGTGTGTATGCAGCAAGCAATGGACCCCAGAAATGTCCTTAGTATCCCATGCGCCGATACAACGTCGGAAACCCATTTGAAAGGATTGCTGTTGATGTTGCTAGACCTTTTCCAGAATCTGACTCAGGAAATAAATACATCATGGTTGTAATGGATTATTCTAGTAAATGGGTAGAAGCATTTGCAGTGATGAATCAGGAGGTTAGAGCCATTACTGATGTTCTAGTAAAGGACTGGATATATCGATTCAGAGTTCCTATGGAGCACCATTCAGATCAAGGCAGGAACTTTGAGTCGGAATTATTCCAGAACGTTTGTACGACCTTGGATATCCACAAAACAAGAACAACAGCTTTGCATCCTCAATCAGATGGAATGGTGGAACGAATGAACCGAACCATCGCCCGATATTTAGCCAAAGTGGTTTCAGATCATCAACGAGACTGGGATACGTTTTTACACCTGTTCCTGTACGCTTATTGCTCGTCGGTTCATGAAACTGCTGGTCAAACACCAGCTAGTATCATCATGGGAAGAGAAGTTCGTTTACCCTGTGATCTCATGTTTGGTCGTCCACCAGGAGACAACGAAGCCGGAGAAGACTATGTCAGCGCCCTTCGCATTCGTATGAGTGATGTACGCCACAACATCCAACAGTATAGCGATCGAATGAACGAGTACTACGACCTAAAGACTGAGAGAGATGATTATCAACCTGGAGATTTGGTATGGTTCTACAACCCACAACGGCGACGAGGAGTCTCACCCAAGCTACAGAACAAATGGGAAGGACCATATGAGATGAAGAAACGAATCAATTATGTCATTTATCGTTTGAAGAAGGGTCAAGAAAAACCACGTATCGTCCATTTCAATCGGTTGGCTCCTTACGAAGAAAATAAAGAAACCTTCCGAGTCGAAGTGTAACAAATATTAACCTGGCAGCTGTACCGAGTATTGACCTGGTAGCAGGACACGTGTTTTGTAATAAATCTGAGTTGGCTCCGTCCCGAATAGCAGAATAACTACTAAAAACATTGGAAAATTGAAGAAAACGGCTGGGCCGATTTGGAAGAAATTATATAAAATTATTTTATTAAAATTTTGAAATGAAAATTTTGATTGTCGTTTCCATAGATATATATCGTAAACAGCGTGAATTATTCTACTATAGAAAGATAGAAAGATAGAAAGATAGAAAGATAGAAAGATAGAAAGATAGAAAGATAGAAAGATAGAAAGATAGAAAGATAGAAAGATAGAAAGATAGAAAGATAGAAAGATAGAAAGATAGAAAGATAGAAAGATAGAAAGATAGAAAGATAGAAAGATAGAAAGATAGAAAGATAGAAAGATAGAAAGATAGAAAGATAGAAAGATAGAAAGATAGAAAGATAGAAAGATAGAAAGATAGAAAGATAGAAAGATAGAAAGATAGAAAGATAGAAAGATAGAAAGATAGAAAGATAGAAAGATAGAAAGATAGAAAGATAGAAAGATAGAAAGATAGAAAGATAGAAAGATAGAAAGATAGAAAGATAGAAAGATAGAAAGATAGAAAGATAGAAAGATAGAAAGATAGAAAGATAGAAAGATAGAAAGATAGAAAGATAGAAAGATAGAAAGATAGAAAGATAGAAAGATAGAAAGATAGAAAGATAGAAAGATAGAAAGATAGAAAGATAGAAAGATAGAAAGATAGAAAGATAGAAAGATAGAAAGATAGAAAGATAGAAAGATAGAAAGATAGAAAGATAGAAAGATAGAAAGATAGAAAGATAGAAAGATAGAAAGATAGAAAGATAGAAAGATAGAAAGATAGAAAGATAGAAAGATAGAAAGATAGAAAGATAGAAAGATAGAAAGATAGAAAGATAGAAAGATAGAAAGATAGAAAGATAGAAAGATAGAAAGATAGAAAGATAGAAAGATAGAAAGATAGAAAGATAGAAAGATAGAAAGATAGAAAGATAGAAAGATAGAAAGATAGAAAGATAGAAAGATAGAAAGATAGAAAGATAGAAAGATAGAAAGATAGAAAGATAGAAAGATAGAAAGATAGAAAGATAGAAAGATAGAAAGATAGAAAGATAGAAAGATAGAAAGATAGAAAGATAGAAAGATAGAAAGATAGAAAGATAGAAAGATAGAAAGATAGAAAGATAGAAAGATAGAAAGATAGAAAGATAGAAAGATAGAAAGATAGAAAGATAGAAAGATAGAAAGATAGAAAGATAGAAAGATAGAAAGATAGAAAGATAGAAAGATAGAAAGATAGAAAGATAGAAAGATAGAAAGATAGAAAGATAGAAAGATAGAAAGATAGAAAGATAGAAAGATAGAAAGATAGAAAGATAGAAAGATAGAAAGATAGAAAGATAGAAAGATAGAAAGATAGAAAGATAGAAAGATAGAAAGATAGAAAGATAGAAAGATAGAAAGATAGAAAGATAGAAAGATAGAAAGATAGAAAGATAGAAAGATAGAAAGATAGAAAGATAGAAAGATAGAAAGATAGAAAGATAGAAAGATAGAAAGATAGAAAGATAGAAAGATAGAAAGATAGAAAGATAGAAAGATAGAAAGATAGAAAGATAGAAAGATAGAAAGATAGAAAGATAGAAAGATAGAAAGATAGAAAGATAGAAAGATAGAAAGATAGAAAGATAGAAAGATAGAAAGATAGAAAGATAGAAAGATAGAAAGATAGAAAGATAGAAAGATAGAAAGATAGAAAGATAGAAAGATAGAAAGATAGAAAGATAGAAAGATAGAAAGATAGAAAGATAGAAAGATAGAAAGATAGAAAGATAGAAAGATAGAAAGATAGAAAGATAGAAAGATAGAAAGATAGAAAGATAGAAAGATAGAAAGATAGAAAGATAGAAAGATAGAAAGATAGAAAGATAGAAAGATAGAAAGATAGAAAGATAGAAAGATAGAAAGATAGAAAGATAGAAAGATAGAAAGATAGAAAGATAGAAAGATAGAAAGATAGAAAGATAGAAAGATAGAAAGATAGAAAGATAGAAAGATAGAAAGATAGAAAGATAGAAAGATAGAAAGATAGAAAGATAGAAAGATAGAAAGATAGAAAGATAGAAAGATAGAAAGATAGAAAGATAGAAAGATAGAAAGATAGAAAGATAGAAAGATAGAAAGATAGAAAGATAGAAAGATAGAAAGATAGAAAGATAGAAAGATAGAAAGATAGAAAGATAGAAAGATAGAAAGATAGAAAGATAGAAAGATAGAAAGATAGAAAGATAGAAAGATAGAAAGATAGAAAGATAGAAAGATAGAAAGATAGAAAGATAGAAAGATAGAAAGATAGAAAGATAGAAAGATAGAAAGATAGAAAGATAGAAAGATAGAAAGATAGAAAGATAGAAAGATAGAAAGATAGAAAGATAGAAAGATAGAAAGATAGAAAGATAGAAAGATAGAAAGATAGAAAGATAGAAAGATAGAAAGATAGAAAGATAGAAAGATAGAAAGATAGAAAGATAGAAAGATAGAAAGATAGAAAGATAGAAAGATAGAAAGATAGAAAGATAGAAAGATAGAAAGATAGAAAGATAGAAAGATAGAAAGATAGAAAGATAGAAAGATAGAAAGATAGAAAGATAGAAAGATAGAAAGATAGAAAGATAGAAAGATAGAAAGATAGAAAGATAGAAAGATAGAAAGATAGAAAGATAGAAAGATAGAAAGATAGAAAGATAGAAAGATAGAAAGATAGAAAGATAGAAAGATAGAAAGATAGAAAGATAGAAAGATAGAAAGATAGAAAGATAGAAAGATAGAAAGATAGAAAGATAGAAAGATAGAAAGATAGAAAGATAGAAAGATAGAAAGATAGAAAGATAGAAAGATAGAAAGATAGAAAGATAGAAAGATAGAAAGATAGAAAGATAGAAAGATAGAAAGATAGAAAGATAGAAAGATAGAAAGATAGAAAGATAGAAAGATAGAAAGATAGAAAGATAGAAAGATAGAAAGATAGAAAGATAGAAAGATAGAAAGATAGAAAGATAGAAAGATAGAAAGATAGAAAGATAGAAAGATAGAAAGATAGAAAGATAGAAAGATAGAAAGATAGAAAGATAGAAAGATAGAAAGATAGAAAGATAGAAAGATAGAAAGATAGAAAGATAGAAAGATAGAAAGATAGAAAGATAGAAAGATAGAAAGATAGAAAGATAGAAAGATAGAAAGATAGAAAGATAGAAAGATAGAAAGATAGAAAGATAGAAAGATAGAAAGATAGAAAGATAGAAAGATAGAAAGATAGAAAGATAGAAAGATAGAAAGATAGAAAGATAGAAAGATAGAAAGATAGAAAGATAGAAAGATAGAAAGATAGAAAGATAGAAAGATAGAAAGATAGAAAGATAGAAAGATAGAAAGATAGAAAGATAGAAAGATAGAAAGATAGAAAGATAGAAAGATAGAAAGATAGAAAGATAGAAAGATAGAAAGATAGAAAGATAGAAAGATAGAAAGATAGAAAGATAGAAAGATAGAAAGATAGAAAGATAGAAAGATAGAAAGATAGAAAGATAGAAAGATAGAAAGATAGAAAGATAGAAAGATAGAAAGATAGAAAGATAGAAAGATAGAAAGATAGAAAGATAGAAAGATAGAAAGATAGAAAGATAGAAAGATAGAAAGATAGAAAGATAGAAAGATAGAAAGATAGAAAGATAGAAAGATAGAAAGATAGAAAGATAGAAAGATAGAAAGATAGAAAGATAGAAAGATAGAAAGATAGAGAGATAGAGAGATAGAAAGATAGAAAGATAGAAAGATAGAGAGATAGAGAGATAGAGAGATAGAGAGATAGAAAGATAGAAAGATAGAAAGATAGAAAGATAGAGAGATAGAAAGATAGAAAGATAGAAAGATAGAAAGATAGAAAGTAGATAAAAAATCTTTTCATGACAAGAGTGCAAGTTCCAAACAGAAATAATGTTATTTTAAAGATTTATAACAAGTTTACGCACCTCATCTTTGACTCGCGCGTATTATGGAGACGGATATGTGACCTTAATTAACAAATTCATAGCTCCTAGACATTTGATCCTAATAAAAATGTTTCTGCATGTTTTTACGTAAAATTTTCTTCCTCTTTGAATTGGTGCAGGCAGTTTTTGCAAAAAAAAAAAAATTATCAAAGTTATTCGCGAAAAATCGTATTTTGCACCTATTTTGTTTAATAACTTTGTTTGCACCCGTTTTCAGGCAGAGGATTTTTTACCACATATTACTGATACACTTTAGAAGATAATATCAAAAATCCTCTCTGTTAGTCCGCATTCCGAAGCTGTTTTCTCATTTTACTGCACTGGTAACAACTTTGTTAAACTATCACATAGAACGGTAGTGCGTCAGACCAAGTGTAAGCACTAAGTATGTTTACAGGTAGGATTTGAGACGGTTTTTAGGCCTCTGTATCTCAGAAACCGAAAAAGCTATGAAGCTCAAATTAAAATGTAGCTTGAGGCCCACCATCTGACTGTACGTACCAAGCTACAGCTTTATCGATATTCTAGGTTACTTCCAGTTATCCTAGAAAGTTCATTTTTGGTAGACAAATAGGTCTTAGGCTAAAACCATTCAAAAAAGCTGAAAATCGAAAACTTCCCCCCCCCTCCGCTAGGAGGGTGACAATTTATACCTCAAAAACGATAACAGATAGAAGAAAAATTTTTCAACAACAAATTTTTCGTGTTGAAAATAAACAATATTTATTTTTAAGCTTTTTTTTCAAAAAATTTATAGATTTGCCATAGTTTTTGTTCAAACATTGTCAATTATCATCAGCGATGTGTCTGTAGCCACTTTAGTGACCAGTTATAATCTCATCAGAATGAAATTTGGTATATAAGGTGTCTTTGGTATTTGATATACAAAGAAATAATCTGACCACTTGCCAAGTAAAATATGACAACTTTGCACCTGAGAAACTTACCCAATATACATATACCAATCATTTTCTTTAACCAATCATTTTTGTTAAAAAAACTTAAAAAAACGTCCTTACATAAATTTCACTACTTTTGAAGGCGAACATTTATTGGAATATCAATAATTTTTGTGTGCGAAAACTTTGTTCCTCTCACATTTATATTTTTTGTCGGAATTAATTTAATAATCATTTTTCAGGGAAATGTTTTTATTCTCTAAAGTATAGTAAAGCTACAAATCAAATTAAAGTTCATGAAATTCGTTAAAAAAAGTTTATTTCACAATTTTCTAGATATTGCGAAATACAATACCTCGAAAGGTATTGTAATCAATTTTAATTTGTTTGTGGAATTTTTTACTTTGTTTTATAGATACTCTGTATCAAATTTCAACTCAATGAAATACTTTGAAATCCTTAGAATTGGCAAACTTTTTTATTTCAAAAAACATTTAGGATCATTTTTGATATTTCCTAATTTTAAACAATTTTTAGACTTCCTTGATTCGACTAAACTGATAAATATATATTATGGAGCTCAGTAACCGTAAATGTAAGCTATTTATATCCATAATTAAAAAATTGCCGTAAACTAAACCGACCAGTTCTTCGTTAAATATTTCAGATAATATCCAATGTACCGATTTTTTTTAAATAATTCTTAATGTTTCATAGTTTGTTTCTCATTGAGATTTGATTTACTAATTTCTTTTCAAGACTTAATTGTCGGATATCCGAAAATTTATTGTTCTATCTTTTCGAAACAAAACCATAAAATCTGGAATGGAGATTCTTTTCACATTCGATTATAAAAGTTTTCTAATGTGACAATAAAAATGTTGTAAGAAGACTCTGGTTTTATGTTTTCTGTGCTAAAATGAACTTAATATTTCGTAGTTCATCCTGTATATTATGATTTGTAATGATTGATAGTAAATATTAATAAACATATCAAATTAAATAAAATATATTAGTAGTTTATTGACTATGTGTCTATAAAACTAAATCTAAAATATATAAGCAATAATATAGAAGCATCATGCTACGAAAACAAATCATCTGTATATATATATATATATAATATATGTATACTTAATATTATCCAACTAATTACATTACATATTAGATATTTTATTTCAAATTATTTATAAATATTTATGATTATTTTATGTATTTCGTACTGAAATATGATACAGGTTTGTGTGCTGTAACCAGAAACAAACTATAGAAAATACCGATTTGACCAGGCATCCATAGTCCCACGAAGGTAATAAAATTAATGTTATTTTGGTGAGAAAATAGTATCTATAGGTAGCCTTGTTTCTAATAATGTACAGAACAATTTTGGAACGGCTCCATTTCGATTCATATGATATATAGACGTTGTCCTGTACACACGTCTTAAATTTGAAAATTTTAAACTTTTTTGAATAAGCTCTAACAGTTTGGACCGTTTTGATGAAAATTTTTATTAAAAATTTATTACAATATCTAACGTCATTACATATACAGTTACGACAATTGGACCAATCGATAGTGTGTGAGTATGTGTATACTATGAGGTAAGTTGAATGTAGAAGCTGTGTTGAATAAAAACTTAAACTTGTATTAATTGAAGGTAAAAAAGTTGAAACTCAAAATATTTTATACCTGGTTTTTTTTTTAATGTACAAAAACTTAACTTATCTTATGTCATTGGATGTATAATATTATTGGTTAATCTTTGAGGGGTATAAACAAACAAATTCGATGCTTTGCCAACCCTCGAACACGCAACATATAATTGGCCGTGAGAAAAGCACGGATTTTCTAAATATAAGCCATAAATGGCCATTGTTTGACCTTGTGACTTATTAATAGTCATAGCAAATGCCAGGCGAATTGGAAATTGTAAACGTTTGAATGGGATAGGTGAATCTGAAGGAATCATTGGGATCCGTGGTAGAAGTACAACTTCACCTTGAAATTTGCCATTCAAAATAGTGGCTTCAAGCATGTTGGCCATGATTTTTTTTATTACCAATCGCGTCTCATTACACAGTTTTGGTGCATTCAAATTTCGAAGCAAAATTATAAGTAAGCCAATCTTCAATCGCAAGTTATGTGGTGGCATTCCAGGTAAATCCAGTAAATTTAAAAACTCTACAGGATAGTTGACAACTTCATCAGGATCAAGAACAGTGTCAATCGATTTGAATGTAATTTCATTATCAATACCTGTTGTATTTTGAAATTGATGTCGTCATGGTATAATTATGTCGTAAATCTGGAAAGATACTTATTATTAACTCATCTTTGGTAGCCACCATGTTGCAAAAATTTTCTGGGAGTCGAATATATTGTGTATTTTTATACAATTAAATTTACCATTGCCAATGTCTAGCAATTAATTGTTCAGAGAATATGATTCGCCATAGATATGATTTTTTCAAACATGCGTTTATTTCACCCGCATATATAGCATGTGGAATGACGGGCAATGTCTGTCTGAAATCACCAGACAGCAGCAGTAAAGCACCACCGAAAAGCCTAGTATTATTTTTGATGTCTTTCAGTCTTTCAGCGACCTGTCGAGAGCTTCAAGTGAATACTTGTGAGCCATTGTGCATTCATCCCAACTCTGAAGAATTGCTAGACATTGGCAATGGTAAATTCAATTGTATGAAGAGTAGATTTTATACCCGGTATATAATATATACCATGATATAGTTTAGACTTTGTTACGGTTGAAAATATTGATAGTTGAAAAAAATTTTACTATAGGTGATCATTAAATAACCTAATTAGTCCATTTCCGCTTGTGGACTTGGCGTGTCCGTCCGACCATCTGTGGACACGACAACTCAAAACCAAAAAGAGATAACGAGCTAAAATTATGTGTGTCTGTTCTAGAACTAAAAAGTAAGGTCCAGTTCGTGAATGGGCAAAATCGGTTTAAGTTTGGGCAAAATGGGCAAAACTGCCCATATTTGAAACCGTAACAGATAGAACAAAAATCTAAATACAAAAAATATTCTTTCTTAGAAATAAACAACTTTTGATATAAATTTTTTTACATAAATTCAGTAAATACCGGGTATTGAAGCAATTAACTCAATTAGTTGTTATATTCACTTGTTAATGTTAATATAAATAAGTTTCTATTAAAAAAATATCTTTAAAAAGAAGCTTTCTATAGTAAAACTCATTTTCTAAAACTTTACTTCTTATGTGTTTTTCGATTTTTTCAATATTAAGAGAGATATACCAAATTTTGTGTTCCCCCTCCTTCTAAACCCCCCTTTCCCCTTGTCGATTCTGGTCATGCTTACCATAAAAATGCATTGTCATTGCAACTGAACCAACATGTAAAAATTCAACTTCGTAGGATAAGAGGAAGTGGTTCTAATTCACCTTACAAGATTTGACCCGAACATACATACATAAATACATACATACATACTTACATACATACTTACATACATACTTACATACATACTTACATACATACTTACATACATACTTACATACATACTTACATACATACTTACATACATACTTACATACATACTTACATACATACTTACATACATACTTACATACATACTTACATACATACTTACATACATACTTACATACATACTTACATACATACTTACATACATACTTACATACATACTTACATACATACTTACATACATACTTACATACATACTTACATACATACTTACATACATACTTACATACATACTTACATACATACTTACATACATACTTACATACATACTTACATACATACTTACATACATACTTACATACATACTTACATACATACTTACATACATACTTACATACATACTTACATACATACTTACATACATACTTACATACATACTTACATACATACTTACATACATACTTACATACATACTTACATACATACTTACATACATACTTACATACATACTTACATACATACTTACATACATACTTACATACATACTTACATACATACTTACATACATACTTACATACATACTTACATACATACTTACATACATACTTACATACATACTTACATACATACTTACATACATACTTACATACATACTTACATACAAACTTACATACATACTTGCATACATACTTACGTACATACTTACACACATACTTACATACATACATGCATACATACATACATAGAGTTGGAAACACTAAGGCCCCTGGACCAGATGGGATTCCTAACGTTGCACTTAAAGCAGCCATCCACGCAACACCTGGGATGTTTCTGGACACATATGACTCATGTCTGCAGGAGGGTACGTTCCCCGCAAAGTGGAAACAGCAACGACTTGTTTTGCTACCTAAGTAAAAAAAGCCTCCAGACGAACCTTCTTCTTACCGTCCGCTCTACATACTAGACACAGCGGGTAAGATATTAGAACGCATTGTACACAAGAGAATAGAATCCTTTGCCGAAAGAAACATGACTTAAAACCAGTACGGCTTCCGTAAAGGAAGATCCACTCTCGATGCCATCGACTTAGTCGTTGAAACCGCCAGAGTTGCAATAGCTGGCAAACGATGGACGAAAGGCACCAAGCAGTACTGTCTAGTGGCAGCCTTGGACGTAAAAAATGCTTTTAATACCGCCAGGTGGGATTCCATAATGAGTGCTCTCAATAAGATGGAGGTACCGGGATATCTGCAAAAGATGGTGGCCAGCTACTTCACGAACAGAATTCTCCAGTACGATACAGAATACGGTCCTAAATGGTACAAAGTGACTGGTGGTGTGCCTCAAGGGTCAGTTCTCGGCCCACTTCTATGGAATATAATGTATGACGGATTGCTTAAACTGGTCTTACCAAGTGAAACTCAACTTGTGGCATTCGCAGATGACGTGGCCATCGTAGTCGTTTCGAAACATCTGGAGGAATTAAACTTCATCTTCGAGGAAACTTTTGGAATAATCCGCAGATGGATGGATTCAGCCGGCTTGGATCTAGCAGCACATAAAACCGAGGCCGTGCTTATTACTGGCAGAAAACTAGTAGAATTGACTACGTTACAAATGGGAGACTACGATCTGACTACTCAACCCTACATCCGTTATTTGAGAGTTATGATCGACGCAAGACTGAGCTTTAGGCAACACATAGAATATGCAAGTACCAAAACTTCTACTGTCAGAGCTACACTGTCCCGACTAATGCCGAACGTCGGAGGACCGAAACAGAGGAGAAGGAAGTTGTTAGCATCAGTGATAACATCTGTACTCACTTATGGAATCGCTATGGGCTGATACACTAAAAACAAATGTATTCCGAAGGAAACTCACATCAGTCTACAGATTGAGTGCACTAAGAGTTTCCAGCGCCTACCGAACAGTATCCCAGGATGCTGCATGTGTTATTGCCGGGATGCTCCCCCTTGAAATACTAGCTGAAGAACGAAAATTTCTTTACCAGCGAAAGAAGTCCTCTGAAGTCAACGCAGCTCAGCTAAGATCAGAAGAGACATCGAACTGCTTGCACCGTTGGCAGATACTATGGGATGCATCGACCAAGGGAAGGTGGACACATCGTCTAATTCCACAAGTGCACATTTGGATGAATCGTGATCATGGTGACGTCGACTATTACTTGACGCAGCTTCTCTCTAGGCATGGATGCTTTAGGGCTTACCTTCACAAGTATAAACTAGCGGAATCCCCGGAATGTCCGAAATGTAAAGGTCAAGTGGAGGATGCAGAATATGTATTCTTCTATTGTACGCGATTCTTTTACCATCGAAGTCATCTAGAAGGAATTCTGGGTCACACTATAACCCCAGACAATTAAGTGAAGGTATGCTATCAGGAGAAGTAGAATGGAACCCCTAGTAGCGTAGCAGAATATCAGCTAACGTATAGCTAACTTAGTTGGAGGAAGAAGACACTGCTTAAGCCTTCTCGCGAAGTAATACCTAACGGTTGTACCACGGGAACGTAAAGTTATGAGGAAAGAGGTTAGGGTTTTAGTCGTAGGGGCCATTTGGCCAGTCCGACATGAGTAGGGGATGATGCCCTATAGTGCATGATGCATTTCCCCCCTCCCGAAAAAAAAAACAAAAAAAAACCTACATACATACATACATGCATACATACATACATACAATAAACTAGCGGAATCCCCGGAATGCCCGAAGTGTAAAGGTCAGATGGAGGATGCAGAACATGTATTCTCCGAGTGTACGCGATTCTTTTACCATGGAACTCATCTAGAAGCAGACAATTTAAGTGAAGGTATACTATCAGGAGAAGTTGAATGGATGGCCGTCAGTAACTATGCAGCAACTGTTCTGAAGGAGCTGCGCAAGAAAGAACGCAGCAGGAACCCTTAGTAGCGTATCAGAATACCAGCTAACGTATAGCTAACTTAGTTGGAGGAAGAACCCACTCCTTAAGCCTTCTCGCGAAGTAATACCTAGTGGTTGTACCACGGGAAGGTAAAGTTATGAGGAAAGACGTCAGGGTTTTAGTCGGTAGGGACCATTTGGCCCGTCTTACACGAGTAGGGCATGATGCCCTATAGTACATGATGCATTTCCCCCCTCCCGAAAAAAAAACATACATACATACATACATTGCAAGTTAAATAAATGCTTGTAACAAATAGATATAAATAAAAATTTTCATAACAGAAGGTTTCGTTTTAAACATACAGATGCTGTTGTGTTTTTAACAGCAACGATCACTTTCATTATGTGTTATACGTTTTATACATTCGTTACATGTTATATAAAGATATAATTCTTATTTTTTAATAATTATTAATGACGATGAACACAATCCTAATACAATAATTTGTCATTAAATTCATGTTTTTATTTTGTTTATGAGTACAACTTTTTGACACAAAACACACGCGCATCCGTTCAAATATACGTTTATACAGTTTCATTAATCAAAAATTTTTATTTTGTAGGCTTTTAATTACCGTTTTATGATCGTTCGTTTTTTTTATACTTGAAATCATCCGATTAAAATCAAAAATGTTCGATGGTCATCATGATGTGGTTGATTGAACTAAACTAGAAATAAATAAAATGATAATTACGATCGTTAAATTTTATTGATTTAAAACAGTTTGTCAGTTAAAACAGCATATACTCGTAAATCTGTTTTTTTTTCAACTGTAAACTTTAAATCGAATGAAATTCGTCTAGTAAAGGAACTACTTATCAAAATATCAAATGTGCCAAGCCATTGCAAGTTTTAGTAGTTATTTGGTATTTTACTTTATATTTTATAAAATTTATATAGAAAGTTGACTAAAAAATGAAAACTTACCAAATTAAATAGCTACTGAACAAAAACTCGCAATGACTTGATTTGACTTGACTTGACTTGACTCACCTTGGGTTCACTTTTTTGTCGGAAAAATGGCTAAGAACTTTTTGTAAAAGGCTAAGAAATATTTGAGTATTAGGCGCTCGGTGGTATTGCGCTAATTTACTTAGATTTTTTTTTTAAATTTTCTGTATCATCACTATTTACAATACAAATTTTGGGCACAAGCATCAAGTGGATACGAACACATGGTAAATCACGATTATATTAAATAAATGCAATAAATAAAATGCAAACACAAACTAATTTAATTTGTATTTAGTGATTTAGTGACAACCAACGAAACAGTAACTGGGCATTTCTCTTATTATAATTTCTCTTATTAATATTTTTCGAAAGCTTCCTGTAGTAAGCAAGCAAATCATTCAGTATATGTTCATTTACATGTGGCCTAAGACCCACATTTTTTTTAAACGATAAAATCCGTCTTTAAGTGAACAAAAATGTAATGTTTAATTAAGCTCAATTTATACATCGTTTAACGGAGATACCGTGTTTTTATTTAAAGTAGACGTTTACTCAAGCTCTATGTATTTTTTGTAAACTTATTGTAATATTATTGTATTTTTAAATTATAATGTATCTATTCTTTTAATTTAAATAAATTGCTTTTTTATATTTAATAGATTTTTAATTTAGAGACAATACAATTAATTTATTAAACAAATGCTATTATAAGAAACAAAAAACGAAATATTAATCCAAATATTAAAATTTTCTGTCACATAACGATGTGTTTTCTTCATATTCTATTCAAAAATTATACATTGCTTTTAAATAATGATGCATGTCGGATTTCATATAAAGCCTACTTTATATAATCAATTATATGGGATAGATGAATCCAAGGATTAGCAATTTGGATGGAAAAAAAATGGTACAACACTAATTGTCTAGGTGGCTGGTTTTAAAATTTGATCTTAATTTTTACATATAAATATTTATTTTAATGCACGCCAATTATGTTGAGCAGTTTTTTATTTTTAATTACACGAATTAGGTGGGGCGATCGACCTAAAGATTTTTTTTGGAAGAAAATATTAAAAAATTTATATGGTCTAATTATTTTCCTTTAGGAAATTCTAAAGGACTAACCTAAAAGCATTTATTCATAGGAACTCTCAAACATAAAAATTCAATGAAAACTCCGAACCAATTTTGGAGTTAAATACAATGGCCATCTATTACATAGTACAATGTAGCTTAAATATAGTGGTAAAACAAATGACTGTATAAACAGTAATAAGTACCTATAAAAGTAAATAAGTAAGCAAAAGCATTAAAATAACTCAAATTAAACAATAAATAATCAAAATTAACATGAAAATGTCATAACAATAAAAACAACGTATTTAAACAGTTATAAATGCAAAATAAAAACTGCAATACATCTTTTGTAAACCTTGATAAGTAATATGTTTACAATAATTCATACTAATAAAACAAACATAACTAACAATTCATTCACATCACAGAATCTACTGAAAAAAGTTTTCTTTTTGTTTTGTACTATGGTTCACACAAGTTGATGTCATTTTTTCAAATTTTATAATTGATTTGTTCCTTATTAATTCGGTTTTCGAAAAAATGCGTTATAGTAACAACTTTTATTTGAAAATATTTTCGTAAGCCGAATGGATGAGGCACGAAACAATTATAAAATTTTTAAAAATGACATGGACTTCCGTGGCCCAGTGTATTAATGCTGTGTTTAATATGTTGCCGTGTACGTCAATACTTATTTTTATAAAATAATTTGATATTATGCAACCTTGTCAATCGAATTTGAATATAAACGCTGCTTAACGCTTGTTAAAAATATATAAACTTCCACTTCACAAATTAAGGATATATACCCATGAAAATTGTTTATTTTGTCCTATAATAGGATTCAAGATCAAGCAAACTGTCATAATTATGGAAATTACTTTTAATATAAGGAAATTACTTTTATTTTGTTTTTTTATTTAGTACTTTCTATGTTATATGTGGTTGTAATTACGAAGCAGTCCCTATGGAAGAATCTATGAGACAACAAGCTCTTCACAAGCTAACACATAAAAGGCGGCCTATATGCTCTTTCGATTCTCTCAGTTCTACTCAATAAGAATGATTAGATTTGAGCTCAGTCCTTTACATTGTAGACAATCCATGTATTCTAATCCTCTTCTACCAATAATGCTTGGACACTCGTTTATCTTTCCATTTTGGTTTAATATTTCAATTTACCCTTTCCTAACTATATGTCATGTGAAATGCGAATATCACACGGGCATTTTTATTCTTGTCTTGTTCTATTCCACAATTTTCATTAAAAGTATATTTGTACCACGTTGTATTTTTTTACACCAACGCCAATTGTCACACGGTTATATGAAGTTGAATTTCCTACCTTACACAATGAAACAATATACAATTTTTTTTTTTCAAATACATTAATACATTTTCAAATACTCTTAAACACAACGATTGTAAACGTCTCAAATAGTCATATGCATCATACTGCTTTAAGACAACAACAAAAATTGACACTTAGTTCAAGCTGAAAGATCAGGCTGCCAAGTTCTAGACTACATAGTTATATAACGTTAAATCTGTGCGTTTAAATACTTGCGTAATCTGCTTTTCTTTAAAATATTTTGATCGAGATCAAAGAAATCAGATCAACATCATTTTATATTTACATAAACTGTTTTTTGGTAACCAATTATTTAAGATTGGTGGCAATTTCAAATAGTAAATAAATAATCATAAAGAAATTACTAATAATAAATGAATGTTTTTTACTATGTGAAACATTTATTGCGGCGTATTTGACCGAGTGTTGGCCTGGCGACATTTTCTCGCTACTCGATCAAAAAGTTGTGCATGGGTGATATTACATAAAACAGATCAGTTTTAAAAAGAATCTCATAGATGGCAGTACACATACAGGTTCAAAAACCCATTCATAGGTACAACAAATCAGGTTTAAAAATGCGATATGCATTTAATGTCAGAATGAAATTTATTGGTTAAAGAAAATGTTTTTAATAAGTTGGGGATTTGTTGTAACATAAAGATATATGTTTACAGTACATAAAATACTTCTTTATGTCTATGCACACATAGAAAAAAGGAAACATAACAATTGGGACTTGGGAACACACTGATAGAAGAAAACAGGTTTTTAAAGTTAACTTTGAGAAAATCATATACACCCACACACCCATATATTAACAGAATCATAGTTACAGAGTATTTTTTATTATGCCATATTTTTTTATTATGTCATTTTTATTTCCTTTAATAAACCATCCTTTCATGCATATTTTCTATACAAAATAGTTTCGATGTTCCATATCTGCCCGGCGTCCCCGCGACGGATTAATTTTTTTTATCCAATATGGATTGTTTCAAGACATTTATGGTTTGCTGTTTTTAATTAGGTAATTTTTCGCTTACAAATGACCTCCAAACTGTAGAAGTATAATCTCTCAAAACAAATAATGGCATTCGATTTATTGGAGGTGTGTCGTAGCGTTTGTACCAATGAAGCGATTTCAGAAAAATTTACTCAAAAGCTCGTCACCAACCTAGTACATTTACATTTTCAGTCCAACCAGAATGAAATTTGGTACAGGAAGTGCTTTTGTTATTTGAAAAGCCGAGTTAGTCATTGGAAAAAATCCGTCTAAGGCTTAGAGCCCATGAGATGCACATAGTAAGAAAGGTTGTAAAAAATTTTACTACAGTTAATCAACTAACATAGTTTCTATAGCTGTAATATTAACAGAAACATTTTCAATTTTAATGTTAGTAGTAAATTGATTTGATATTCATCTGCGTCTGATAGATTCGATAGTCTAACTAGCTCCAACGTTGCGACATTTTTATTATTCTGTTTTGTTGACAAAGATATATCGTGTAAAATCCTATATTATATAATAAATTTCAATAGTGGCACACCTTGTACACATACATTCGAGTAACTAACGTGCGTACTAATCGTTAACTTTTAAAATGTGGTTACTCACAATGACGGTAAAATAACATTTGTATGTAGTAACATTTGTAAGTTTTACTAATATTATTGAATATTAAAAGCAAAAATAAAAAATAACCAAGAATAAATATTTAATATAACATGCTGCGATTCATATCAACAAATTGATTTTGAATTGGATTCGAAATTAATTCATGTCGTTTTAAACAGAAATAACAATAAAAATATATTAATTTCTGCGTCTAAATATTTTCTGACAGATGAAACTGCTCAATGTAAAATATATATAAATATATGTACATATATGTATATATACATGTATGTACAGCTTGTTTTTTAAAATACACCCAATCTAAAAACAATGTATAGTGTATCTATCGCTGCCTATATGCGGTGTACTATGATATGGTGTCTTTGTTACATATGAATGTAGACGCACTCAAACGACGGATGGCAGACAATAACGACGACACTGACGATCATCATTACAACACGACGGACGATGTATACATGCACGAGTAAGATGCAACTATATATAAATGATTGTAGTTAGAGAGTGATATAGTTATAGTTAAAGTATATATAGTTATCATACTATAATTATATGTTATACAATACTGATTTTAATGCAGTTTAAGTGTAACAAAGATACCATATCATAGTACACTGCATTTGGACAGCGATAAATATATTATACATTGTATACAGATTGGGTGTATTTTAAAATACAAGCTGTACATACACCGTGTAACTTAGAAACCGTGTTTTTATTTAATTATTGAATTTTGAAATTATATTATATTCTTTTAATTTAAATAAAATGCTTTTTTTATCATTAAATAATAGATTTTTAATTTAGAATACTTATTTTTAATGTAACATAAAACTCTTTTAATTACTATTAACAAATTATAATTATTATTTTAAATTTATAAAAACACGGTTTCTCAGTTACGGTGTATATTAGACTGATTCAAAAAAATTTTTTCGAAAATTATATCGAAAATATTATTCAGGATGTCGGAAAAATGATCCTGTTAAAATTTGAGTTCTTAATATTAAGAAGTGCTGCAAGGCAATTTTTTATTTCCCATTTAAATAACAAGGGAAAAATTTATTTAATCTTTGGAATTTTGTAGTTTGTTAACAAATGAACAGATCGATATGAGAACTTATTTCGTATAACATGGTTTTATTTAAATTCCCTTTACAAAGTTTTCAAAATTCTTGGAAAATCTAAGGTTATTTGCATTTAGTGATGAGCAAAGCAATACCAAGACCAAGACCAAAACAGTCTTGGTATCGGTCTTGGTCTTGCTTGTCCGTTCTTGAATTTGGTCTTGCTCAAATACTTGTAGTTTTGGTCTTGGTCTTGGTTTTGCGTATTCAGTCTTGGTCTTGCTCATTTAGTCTGTTACTTACTACTTACGTCGTTTTGGAAATTTTTCTTGGCTTTTTATAGGTATAAATTATAAATGATCAACAATTAATATCTATAATTAACTAAGCTTTATTTTACAATAATCAAAAAATTTTACCGTATTCTATTGGTTTTTATAGTATAAATATAAAAAAATGGCTTAGCTCTACATCAATCATGTGTTAACCAGACATCGGAAAACAATAGTTACTTCAAGAATATTCTTCTGGACCTTTTTTCAGACAATGGTAAAGTTTACCAGTACCTTTTTTTTATATTTGAAGTTTAAATTTAGTGGACTAAACACACAATATGTTTTTTTCCAACAAAAACATATATTGAAGTTACGACAAATATTCTCATATATCCTATTTACAACGGAAGTTATAATTTTTAGTTCAGTCTTGCTCTTTGGTCTTGGTCTTGGTCTCGGTCTTCATCTTGTTCATTCGGTCTTGGTCTTGTTCATTCTGTAGGTAGACAACGTTACGAAGAGTGCCAAGTTATTTACCAAGTGAGAAAACGAATATAAATTTATTGTGAAAGTTTTTCCTTATTGGAAAATTAATCATTTAATTTTTTATATTTTTGTTGTTCATCGGATATGGTTACTTTCTGTAAAGTTTTTAATCCTCACTGTAAGGTTGAAAAATTTTTTATTGAAAGTCAAAATAAAATGTTTAGCTAGTTTGGTTGAATATCGTTGAGATGATGTGATTTGCTACTAATGTAATAATTAACCAATCACCTATCATTATATATCATACTATATTAATGTTAAATTACCATGTAGAAAATTTTAAAAGGGGGTCATTTTTGGACTAATATTTCCTGTAGTCACTGTAAGTACGCAAGGTCACGCCTCCCCAAACTTGGCCATACGCAATGTCGTGCTATACATAAAAATAAAATCATGGTATTGATTCAATGATTCATGGTTTAAATAATGTATATTAGTTAGGTTTTCTGCTGAAACTATTAATATGGAATATGTGTATTTATTTCCTCACGACTTAGTACACGATACTAGTCATCTAATTTTTTGATACTGAATCCTGAAAACTACTACCAAACCTCAACCTAAGATATATAGGTACTAATGAGATTACTCTTAAAAAATTAGTAATATTTAAAAGTATCACACCAACAATAATTAACAGTTTCACTCACGGATGTGATAATACGGTCCACAATTCGAACAAGAATGTTTTAAAAAAAGTCAAATAATATCAATAGACGAAGCATCCCATACGTCTCACTAAAAGAACGCGAATTCTCCATCGTCAAAGTTAGTTCATCAATTAGATTCTGAAAATATATTTTGTAAATGAGTATTTGTAAGTTGAATAGTTGTAAAAAATTCGTTACGCAGGAGCTGCGTCAACTTAGCGAATTTCCTTAGAATACATAAATCACTCTCTAACGGTCATAATTTTATTGTGATTAAAATGAAATATAATATCTGATATGACTTTAGTATTTGCAAAAATTAATTTTATTAATAGCCAAAATAGAACGATGTATAACGATTATAGTTTGTAGTTAATATGGAAACGACAGTCAAAATTTTTTACAATAAAATATATTTCATGTATTTGTGTCAAACAAACACAACATATTAAAGATCTCTCTTAATATTCGAAAAATCGAAATATGTATAAGGAGTAAAGTTTTAGAAAATCAAGTTTGCTACAATTCATTACGTGATCATTTGTCTCAAACTCTAATGTGAACAGAGATATTTATAATTTTAACTTTCAATCTTTACTTGTAAATATTTCTGTAAATATTATTGTTACAGAAAAATTATATTAAAACTTATAAATTTTTCGATTTTTCAAATATTAAGGGAGATAGCCAAATTTTGTGTTTCGCCCTCCCTCTAAACCGCCTTTCCCCTCCTCCGATTTTAACTTGACCTTAGAATACCAAAACCGCCTGAAATACCAAATTTCATTGCAATCGGAATAAAACTGTGACCGCTAGAGAGTCCACAGTTATTTTAAAAAAAGCACATATGTATATATGTATATATATACATATATACAAATTTTAGCGATAGTGATTTTTAACATCTAATAGGTAGGATCGATGGACATTTGAAGAAATTTTTAAGAAATTCCAACATTAGTGCAAAAATAATAGCTGCATTTCCTTTGGAGGAAATTCGCTAAAAGTGATAAATAAAACAATAAATTATTGAGGAATCGCCTACTTCATCGCTGATTTCCATCATTTTAAAATCTGTTTTTTTAATACTCGTGGTATTTTTTGCGATGTAAGTACCACACAAAATGTAATTGTTTAGAGCCATTGTTTTATTCTAGTTAGCAAAGTATTTGAGTGTCAGTGGGAACTCCTTACTCCAGTTTCAAGATCAATTATTTTATATTATATAAATACGCATTTAGATTGCAAAGTAGTTATAATCACCACGAAATAGGAGAATAAGTAAATATGCATAATTAGTCCCCGAGAAGATATATGTTACTCATCGATAATTTACGCGAAATAGTTAATAAGCGACGAGTAAGACATCTCCAGGGTCTCCTTCGGAATAGCACCCCCCTCCCCAAATATCAAATAAAAATATAGTTTTTTTATGCGGATCGAAGCTGAATCCAAAAAAGCATACCTGAACCCGATAAATGCGTTTTTTAATTATACAATTAATAAACTGACATATAAAACGATTTGTTGGTTTTTGATGGGCCTACTTTAGATCACTAACCCCACCACAAATTTATTAAAAACTGACATATAAAATTGTTTGATCGGCGAAACCAATCACCCATGTTGGATCCTTATTTATCGTCCTTTTATTCCTAAGTATTTTACAAATTTATTTATAATTTGAATTTTCACGCCCGGAAACCCTTTCATTCAACTCTTCGATTCGTATAAAAAATCATATTTTTATTTGATATTTTTGGAAATAGGCGGGGCTACACCGAAAAAGATCCCTTGAGCGCATATAATCATTACGATTAACTAATGCATACTGATGATGTCTACATTGTAGTCGAAATACGCATTTATAAAATAAAAACCATTGATTCGTAGTTGGGGCAAATTTCTAAAAATTTATTATACAATACGTTTAAGAAATAATATGAGTGATTTATTAACTGGTTATATTAAATGCATAAAAACGATATGAAATTATTACCAGTATTATGCAAAATAGGTGAAAGCAACCCCTTATTTTATATTTCCTTCTTAAAATTTGAACTAATTATAAATAAAACTTTGCTTATAACAAAATATAAGCACAGTTATAAACACAAATTAATTAATTCCCTATTTATAATATTTAATCATAACCAATGCTGTGTCCAGCTATAAAATTTATTGTGAAGTATTTATATATCCGTAATATTATCAAACGTATATATATATATACATATATATACAAAAGTTATATTTTTGTTGTTTATAAAGTCTTACACGCAAACAAACTATTAAACCTTGTTAGATAAAGATGTTTTAATTGTACCTAAGGATTCACATCACATTAATAAATTATATTTTATAATAAGTTAATATATAAAAAACCCTCAAAACGGTTGAAAATAATATGTTCGATAGCAGTTGTATACAGATTATTAACATATTAAAAGCAATCCTCTTATATGATGAGGTGAGCATTGGGAACCACGATGTAGGAGTTTGAGGAAAATGTTAATTGTAAATAAAATTCTGTTTTAAATTATAATAAAATTTAGAGTTTAAAAAACTAAAAAAACATGCTTTTATTGGAATATGAACGAAAAAAAGAGAAATAATATAGAATAGAATAAAAGGATTGAAAACAAAATTAACTTTAGTGTAAACAAAAGCATGGGGTGCTCTCTACCTATATTCTAAACGTAGAACCATTATGAAGACGTAAGTAGAGTGCACCCCATGCTTTGGTTACATTAAAGTTAGTTTTGTTGTCAATCTCTTTATTCTATTCCATATTAAATTATTTTTCATATTCCAATAAAAGCATGTTTTTTTAGTTTTTATAAACTCTAAATTTTATTGTTTGTTTTTTAGTCTTAAAACAAAATGATTTTTTGTAGTTTCATTCTTCATTATTATTCCCAAAAAAGATGGAATGAATCCAATTCTTACCAAAAAAAGTAATATCGAATATAGCATAGGAAATTTATGTCAAACATTTTTTTCTAAATTTTAACAGTGGGAAGTTAAGTTAAGGATTTTTTTATTAAAATTTTGTTTATGACATTTCTACAGAAACTATAAACTATACTAGCACACTCTAAATCGTTATATATCAGTTAGAGATACGCAAATTTGTATTTTGACTATAAATAAATTTTTTGTCTTGTTTTAATTTTTTTATATTATTGTATTGTCATCGATTCTTACGTCTGCAAAAATTTTCAGTCGCCCGGAAGTGGGTATAAACTCAATTCAGTTCCGGATTAACACCTTGGGGGGCCGTAAGCATATTTTTTGTGGGGGCCTCTTTAGTAGCACGAAAAATGCACGAAAAATGATTAATCAGCTAAGAGTGTAGGTAACCAAATCGACCCAGCTCGGGCAATTGATTTGATCTTTGGATATGCAATCCAAAGATCAAATCATTATTATACCATTTTAATCTAGCGGACATGATTTCGTATTATTTCTCGAAAAAAATTTTTTATGAAAAGATTTTTGTATTATTTTTAGAGAATATTTTTGAGAATAACATTAATTAAGGAAAATCGTTAATTTAAAAAAATATGTTCTTAAATAAGTCAAATGTTCTATAGCTGTATTAAAAAATTTTTTTTGCCAACAACTACATTTTTTTTATCTTGTGGGGGGCGTTCTTTTGTGGGGGGCTATAGGCTCAGCCTACTCAGCCTATGCTATAATCCGGCACTGACTCAATTCAACAATTCCATTATATCCGTACATAGACTGATAGATAGATAGACACATATACAAATCAAGCTAATTAAAGCATGTTAAAAATTAATAGTTTCTAAATGTATAAAGAAATAATTACAATCAATTTCATAGAAACTAGTGCCATTTTGCCATATGTATTTCCTTTATCGATGTTCCCAGTCTGTCAAAACTGTGTAAAAACTACAATTGCATATCTATGTATCTTTTATATAGAAATGGATCGCCTCCCAACAGGTTTCCTGCAATAATTTATTCAACAATATATTCTACAATATAAAAAAGGTATTACCTAATTGAAATGCTTAAACATATTAAGTATCCAACATTTGCTCCTTTAACGATGGACGTGTAATTATTCATTTAGTTGTTTTCTTACCTAAAGTTTTTGTTGTGACTACAGACACTATGCAAAACTTATTAAACAGTTCTCAAGTTTATCTAGTGAGTGCAATAATCGTATTGAGTGACAAGCAAATAAAATTAATAATTATTATTATGAATTCTTATTTTATTTTGAAAAAATGTGACTAACATACGACACACAAGCCTATCAAATACAAATGTTTAACATTTGATTATTCTTTATAAAATTCTTAATTGTTTCGATTATATAACTCCAAATTTAAAAAAAAATTAAATAAATGGTTAATTCATAGTTGTTATTATCTAAATGAAAAACACTTTAATTAAAAAACTCTTTTCTTAATCAAAATGTTGGACAAAATAACTAGTGTTGAAAAAAATATTTTCATATATTGATAGTTTACCTGTTCTTGGTATGGTCCGTTGATTGACACCTATATAGAAATACTATAGAACAATAATTACCTATTGACAAGTTCAAAATTAATTTTTTTTTCTGCATAGTACAATTGCAATGTTTCCGTTTTTTAACTAAATGTTAATATCCGGTATTGATATATATATATATATATATATATATATATATATATATATATATATATATATATATATATATATATATATATATATATATATATACATATATATATATATAAGTATATTACACATATTGTTTGTTGTAAGTGTAATTGTAACAGAAAACAAACAAACGGAAATACATCAGACGGGATTTTGTAAATTATAATTTTGTAAATTATTATTATTAGTTTTTGCAAACAGTGAACTTTTGGGGACTGTCATATGACATATATATTTAGATTTCATTGAACTTAGAAATTTAGATATTTATTGTGAATTAATTTTTTTTATAACTGATTTTTAAGCGAATTTTATGAAAGGATATTCTTATACACGTCGGATCTTGTCCTTTATTATCGAAATACTGTAATGTATAAAAAATATACTCATGTCTTTTTCAAATGCTTGTATGGATTATCATTTACATCTTGCTTTACCAAGCGCATTCGTAAAATAAATCTGCCCACTTAATTTTCAAAAATCAAAAAAACAGTAACCTCTTTTTTTTCAATATAGTATGGTGTTATTATATTCTGTATATGTAAATATACAAGGTATATTAAGTTTATTAAGCCCTGTATATGTAAATATACAAGATATATTAAGTTTACTCCCGACTTCGTAACGCTTAAAAATATAAATCCTTGACAAAAATGCTCCACAATGGTATTCATAAAATGGCCTAATTCGGCCATTTCCGCATGTCCGTCCGTCTGTCCGTCTGTCCGTGACGCCGATAACTCTAAAACGAAAAGAGATAACGAGCTGAAAATTTTTTGTGTTCTAGAGCAAAAAAGTAAGGTCAAGTTTGTTAATGGGCAAAATTAGAACGTGTTTCCTCCCGCTAGGAGGGGGGGGGAATTATAAGTCTTTGAAACCGTAAGAGATAGAAAAAAAATTGGTTAACAAAAAATCTTCTTCTCTTTAAAATAAACAACTGTTGTTTGAAAATTTTTTCATAAACTCAATGGTTTTCTCATAATTTATGTGTTAAATGAATAAATAATTTATGTGTTATTCAATCACTGATATACAACAAGTATATACTGGGTATTCAAACAATTAACTCAGTTAGTTGTTACATTACTTGTTTTAAATCTTTGTTTGCTACCCAATCAAAATAAAGTTGTTTTATAATCATTTATATAGTTTTTTTTTATTATTGACAAAAACTAATGAAAACATAACAAAAACTATTTGAAATCAAGTTTCTTCAAGCACAAATTGCACTCAAAAGTAGAAAATAATTTTTTTCAGTGATTATAAGCTGATCAGAATACTTTTCAAAACTTGTTAAAAGAAAATCTTTGGGAGCTTATAAAATATTACTGTTACTGCAATGTGAGCACCTAAAGGTTTTATATTTTCAAATGTTAAAAATGGTCTGATCAGATCTGATTCTGATTATGATCAGAATTATTTTGATCATTGATTTACAATAGCTTTTTTCTTAATTCTAAGACCAACAAATAAATTTTATTTACCAACGCTTCCTCTACCTATGCAATTTTTATCGACGCTTCCACCATATTTCTATTTCAAGTTATATTTTACAATTTTAAAATGAGTTCATTTAGATGATACATTGTAATCAGAATTATGCTTACAATTCCAAACTTTTAAATCGATAATTACAACGATAATGACGCAAATAGGCATTGTGATAGTGGCATTATTCAAATTAGCTTCTCACACTTGCTAGAATGATAACAGAAACATGGAAAAAAATTGCATTCAATATTAATTTATTTTCAATATTTTCACTTTTCTTTAACCTAGTGAATAAAAATGTTAATAGACACAATGAATGGAAAATAAAAAAATATAATATATAAATAAATATCTCTGCAATGAATCTTTTTTAAACAACATAATACTATGAAAGTAAAAACTATAGTAAAACTTTTGATTGAAATTTATTATTATACAATAAAATAAATAAATAAATAATTGCAGTGGATAATTGAATAATAATCATTTCGTTTACACGGCACAATTCGTATTTGTTTTTAGTTCCGTTACATAATTCAATTACCGTTAAAAAATTGAAATGTATGTCTATATCAACATTTTATCACGTGTCAATATAATACACTTTCAAATCACTTATTAAACGTCTTAAAATCTTTTTATCGGCTTGTGTCAAATTACAATTGGATTGTATATCTTCATTGAATTTTCCGTTTTAACAACATTCGCCTATTGAGTGTTTCCACATTTACCGATACCTATACCGATACCGACACGAAATCAGCAAAGCACATGTAGTTATCGTGTGTCGTTCGAGGAATCTACATGGCAGAAAGTAATAAACTGTTTTTGCTTTATTTGTTACATTTAAAGCGCAAAAAATGAAATAAGCAGAGGCAGTTAGGGGTAAATCGATTATAAAAGTGATATATTTAGAGGGTACCTACTTTACTCTGTTTGGAAGTTGGCAAATGACCCAAATATATATATACATATATATATATATATATATGTATATATATATATACATATATATCTATAAAAGCTTCCCCCTGCCACGCATTGCTGTGGCTAAATGGTAAGGAAAAAAAGACGAAACATAATTTTCACACATAATTCGTCCCCCCCCCCATTCCTCCCCCTTAAAATGTGAATTTTCAAAAATCCTTTCTTAGCTTACGTTAACTATCTATAAACTATCTACCTGCCAAATTTCAGCTTCATGACGACTATTTCTCCATATTATCTTTACAACCCTATTTCACACCCTTTTTTGGGTAGTTTAAAGAAAACAAATAAGCAAACTTGAATTATTTGTTATAAAGAACATTTCTGCAAAGTTTGAAGCAAATCGGACGACATAGTAAGTTTTATACAAAATTACCCCCCCCCCCCATTTTTCCCCCTTAAAATGTGAATTTTCAAAAACCCTTTTTAGCTAACGTTTACTATCTATAATCTACCTACCTGTCGAATGTCAGCTTCATGAAGACAATTTCTCCATATTATCTTTACAACCCCATTCCACCCCTTTTAAGGGTTGTTTAAAAAAACAATCTGCTAACTTTAATTATTTGTTATAAACAATATTTCTGCAAAGTTTGAAACAATCGGACGACATAATAAGTTTTATTTGAAATTCACCCCCTTAATTGACCCCCTTTTCTCCCCCTTAATATTTGAATTTTCAAAAATACTTTCTTAGCTAACGTTAACTATCTATAAACGACATACCTGCCAAATTTCAGCTTCATAAACACAATTTATCCATATTATCATTACAACCCCATTACACCCCCTTTTAGGGGGTTAAATTATATCCTATTTTTTATTCTGATGTATAAGCTATATTATTGTAAAGTTTCATTAAAATCCATTCATTAGTTTTTGCGTGAAAGAGCGACAAACATTCATCCATTCATCCTCACAAACTTTCGCGTTTATAATATTCATATGATATAATAATAAGATCTAAATAAAAATACTAAACAGCCGTCGACGACACGAGTGGAGTGACAGCTGCTCTCCGACACGATGTCCCCGGAAACGACACGATACCGACATGTCGGCGAGTATGAAAGCATTCCCATTTATTTACATGAGATTACGCGTCCACCGACATCGCTCTCGTACCGGTATCGTTTCGACCATTGTGCAAACTCCCATTAGCATTATACCAGGGAAATTTTTTCGCAAAAATTTCGTGACGTTTAATTTTTATTTATTGTAAGTATTGTTATACTTTATTGTACACTTTTTTGGATTATGGATTACTTTAAGCTCCGAATATTTTCGAAAATCCAAAAATATAGTTCCCAAAAATATTTTGAAAGAAAACTCCAAGATTCGAGTAGTGGAAATTTGCAAGCAAGTACAAGATTTTATCTATAAGAAATTTTTCAACTCGAGTTTATATCCTTTTAAATAGTTTCTATTTCACTTTATAAAAATGTTCATTTAGAGAAAACTAAAAAACTAAGGTAATGCACGTTTAAGAAATAATGCACAAAACGAATGTTGGGAATATAGTTAAAGAAATCAAATCTATACATTAAACTGTAGCAAAATCGAAATTTCTGTACGTACTACAAAGACAGAAGAATAAATAATTTTTGAGAACTATAACAAATATAAGTTTAACTCTATATATTTTATTTTAATTTTTTACCTCGTGTGCTGATGTCGCTGATTCAAGGGGTTCCTAGAATATCGAGTACTTTCATAGGAATCAAATATCATAAATAATATGTAGACAGAAAAAATTTTTAATGTGATTGTAGCAAACATTTCAGTATGCCATCTATTGTAGATTTTCGTGAACAAAAATGTATGTAAGGTAATTCAATTATTTAATAAAAGAATAAGATAAGAGTAATTGATATACACTAATATCCCCGTACTAACTCCTCAAAAAGATGATAATTTATGGCCTCAGAGTAATAAACCAATGAATCAATTATACGCATTCCTGGTTTATAGCTCTATGGCAATAAAATTCTCGTTCGATTACTATTTTAAGTTTGATCTTTAAATGACGCCTTTTTTAAAAATTTACTCATTGTATTTTATTTTTATTATCTTTTGAAATAATACGAACAATATTTCATTATTCATTTTAAGGTTTCTATATTTGCTAAAATATATTGATTGCTGTTAGCCTCTATAATATAAAAAAGATTTAAAGGATCTGAAAGATTTTGAATTTGACATATGACCTTGAAACATAAGAAATAGTCACTTTTCGGGAATGAAAGTAAACTAGACGCGAAACATAATATATCACAAAATAAGAATCACAGTTTCTAGAAAAAACATTGATTTAAAAAAAAACTTATCCCAACACAAAGCATCTAGCCGTTTCATGAACTAACATACGTTTCATGTACTAACGGCATGTTTTCGGATCTAATCACATGGTTAATTCTATTAAGGAAAAAATTACCTTCAAAATACCTCAACCCGTTTTTACGACAATATATTTACAAAAATCTTGTTTGTCTTCCAGATCAAACATCCTTTGAACTTTGTATAAACGTTTAACTAACACTCATTAAGAAAAAATTTGACACTTAAACCAAAAAAATTAATAAAAATCCGAGTAAATTGTTTAAATATCCTGTATATGTTAAGTCTTTTACTAGTACGAATCTTCGCACGCACAGATTGTGCAAAAGTGTCCAGGTAATGAAAATAAGTTTCAACCAAAGTCGTGTGTAAAAACATCATCATTTTTTGTGTTTAAGCTTTTCGTCTATCGAGGAGATGCACAGATGGGCAAAGTTTTGCCTATTTTGTAGGGAACACACTAAAAAAACATTGCACCTCATTAAATTGTTTCGCTTTGAAGTAACCTTTAATAATCTTTTTGGGATGGATAGGCTAAGTCACACCAGAAATAAAAATATGTAGTCATAAGTTAGATATATGAAAGCCTGGATGTTTAATAATTTACAAGTTTTATATCCAGTTTTATATCCGCATGTAGTTAAACTGCATATTTTACCGCTAATTTATGCCTAATTGATTCGATTTTCGAAAAAAAGTTTTAACAAAAAGTTGTCAGTATTCTGAACAACGAATCATTTTTTCGAAAACCAATTGAGTTTGGCTTAAAACAAATTGCAAGAATTTGAAAGAAGGTCGTCGTCTTTTGAAGAAGATTGTGCATAACCTTATCACATCTCTCATGAGTACGGTTTAAAATCTTACGCACTCTATATAATCAATTTTTTTCGACTTATATGCTTGCTCCTGTATTATACACAAACAATAAGTTATTCGTAAAAAAAGCTTGTGGAAAGTTTTCTGCCCGGTCACACACTCTCAATCTAAGAAACAAAAATTGTGTAAGACATCCATTATTGTAAGCTCGTAATTTCATTTACAAAAGTAATAGCAATTTAGTACCTTCATTTCAGTATGTTGTAAATACAAAAGTAAACCAATATATGTAATTGTCATAGTTATATTTTTCCTTATATGCAATTCACATATTTAAATGAATACACATATTTTTTTTATATTTCCTTATATTATTTAATGTAATCGACTTTAATAACCTAGAATTATTTTATTATACATTTCAAGGACCTATCATTTCAGATAATCAAATAAATTGGAAAAATGTTAGTTACAATATACATTTATTTACATACACATTTTCCTACTACCTTCTTTCAAGAGCATAAATTGTATTTAGGGTAGAATTAGATCATAAAACTTGAAAGTATAAAATACATTATTTTATTAGGAAATAACGCACCAAATAGCAACGCAAATAAAGAGAGGCCCGAGTTCGGGTCCGTACCGGAAAGTTTTCGTAAAATCGTCCTATGATATGTAGAAGCTTGACTATCACTGGTGCTGTATGACCGACGAGTCAGCTATGTAATCGCTTTGCGACGTTTTTTATTTCCTTTTCGACGCTGCCGTAGATTTTGCATTCGTTTGGCAATAGACTTTTCAGGTCGTTGTATTCATCTTAACACGAGCTTCTCTTTAATATGCGTCGTCTATAATTCCAAGCATATTTAGGAGTTATATGGGACGAAATCATGAATTATTTGTAATATCTATTTTGTGGGATATTCCATCATGAATTCATCTAGATGGAAAAATAGTATGATCATATTACCGTCAGAATTACATTCATTTGCAAACTTTCTAATCGATAGTAGTGGATGGAAAGTTAGCTATTTTTGACAAGATTTGTTTACATATAGTTGTAACAAAAAAAGATAATATGATTATATTAATTTCATTCATGGGAAACATTTATTGCGGCAGATTAGACCGTTTGTTACAGTTTGTTATCTGACAACGGCCCGGCGACGTTTTCTCACGCGTCAACAGGTTGTTCATAGGTGATATTATAGGTAACCAATCAGTTTTAAAGAAGATTCTGATAGATGGTAGAGTACATATACAGGTTCAAAAACTAATTCATAGGTGGCAATGCATATTTTCTATACAAAATAGTTCATAATAATAATAATAGATTAAGTAACTGATTGAAAGAATTGAGCCGTCTCAATTTTTAAGAAATTATTTAATTTTTTGGTATTGAATTAATATGTATTTTTTAAATAGATGATTATGCCATATTTTATGATTATGGCATATTTATTTTCTTTAATAAACCATCCTGTCATGCATATTTTGTACACAAAATAGTTTCGGTGTTTCACACCTGCCAGGCGTCGCCGCGGCGGCTTAATTTTTTGTCTATTGTTTTTATGGATGACTTGAGTTTACTTGGTAGAAAGGTGTCTAGTATTGAATGGAAGAATTGAAGCTTTCTAGAGAAAGTTAATAAATAGACATAGATCCATAGTCCACATAAATGCACATTTAATTTTATTATAAGTTGTAATGTTTATTGTATATCTAACTATCGATTCACTAAAATCTTTAACATATAAAGTTAAGCAAAAAAAAATGGTCAGATGATGGATGGTAGACAAATTTTCTGCAAATTTACTAAGATGTTAAATTTTTTTAGATTTATTTATTTTCAAAGAGAAATTTCATGTTAAGAAATTATGTTTTCCTTCTACGTTCTATCATTGTGTCCTTTTTCTATTTTACGGTTTTGCCTATTAACAAATTTTTACATTTCAAAGCATAACAATAGGTAAGTGTATTTTGTTGTAATAATGGTATGTTTTTTTAGGTTCAGTTGATAATTTAATAGTGATTTGAAGCACACTAAAACTGACCTAAATTTGCTCGTGTGTTTTCGTATTGCAAGGGAAGGAGAGGAGCAAATTTTCATTTTTTCAAATCATCTCCAAAACTATGTTCGAAAACTTAACAATATAAAAGTATACATTCAAATATGGATAACGATGATCTCTTTACCGAAAATCAAGAATAATTCATAAGCTTTTACTCAAAACCAATGATTGTGTAGATATAATGGAACAGATACTTAATTTTAACAATAATTAATTTTATTCGTAAAGGTGGAAAATTTAATGGTCAGAATTATTACAACGAACATTTTGTGACTTCTTTTCAAACGCTTGGCATACAGTGGTTTTTAATTTAAATTAACTGTACACTGATCTCTTGAACCAAGTAAATATGTTTTTTTCAAAATAATATACTCTGAGAAAGAAATTCTTGAATGAAAACAAAGATTTCTTTCTCAGAGTATATTATTTTGAAGAAAATATATTTACTTGATTCAAGAAATTCCTTCTATCAGTGTAGTAAAAGTCACATAATATTTTGTCCTGTCCTTTTAACTTATTCAGAATCCATCCACACAAATAATTTCTCTTAACTACCGCTCTTATATGTAAGTACTTATTTTTGTCTACTACCTACCTATACGAGTATAATCCAGAGGTGGGCAGGAGTTGACTCGGCCAAGCTCTGAGTGAGAGGTAGGGAAGAGAGATAGAGTTAATACAGGGTAACCTACCAATTATTAATATTTTCTTTTTTTAATTAAAACATTTTCTGAAAAAAATATAATAATACCAAATCTTTTTTATGGTCACTATTATACAAAGTAAATAAAACATACAATCATTCAATACATACTCTGGAATTTTGGGCTGGTAATTTGGGTCATAAAATGTACCTTTTTAGTATATATCATATTTGTGTATGAATAAAATAAAAAAATAAAAATAAAAAATATATATAAATCTTTGGAACCTTTAAGTTTACCGCAGGACCATTGTAATAAAAGAGGGAATTTTTTGCAAAGGATAATTTAAATAGAATTATAATTTTTGGAAATTCCAAATAATTTGTTTAAATATTTTACTATTCATATCCGAGAACTAATAAAGAATTATTTACCTGATTTAATTATTTTTTCTTCGTATGGAGTATGCTCAGTATAGTGTCATGGGAATTTGATGAATTAAGTTAAATTTTACATAAAGTGGGAATCCATCAATTATTATGTTATTATTTATTAGTTATTATGTTATTATGTTATTATTATTATTATTATAATTGTTATTATTATTATTATGTTTTTTCGTGTATCTCTCCATACTGTAAAAGATATTATTTAAACAATAAATATTTTATAAAACTATTTCTAAATTGATTGAATAAATTATTGGGCAATAATCGGTAGGACAACCTGTATTGAAACATCGTTCCGTCTTGCTTCAAAATATACCTTCTTTACTTACTCTCACCCAGCTTATGGAGAGCTCGTAAGGCTCAGACGAGCTGTCTGTGCCCACCTCTGGTATAATCCAACATATGTTTTTCAACAACAAAAAATAATAATAATTTGTTTGTTTCTTTTTTTTGTTACTTTGTTTGTTTGAGAAAGTTAATAACAAAATTAAAAATATGTAATATAGATAAATAATAACAACTATACAAAAAAAAATAATGAAAAAACAAAAAATTAGGTTCCTACAAAGTGAATATTTCAAAATGGTTTTCCCCTTATATTATTTTCACAATTTAATATGTATAATTTTCAAAGATGGAGTTCTACTAGCGTGACGTTTAACTATAATATGATTGGTTCAATTCATATTCATAACAAATGTATATAACATTGACTAGGTAACTCCGCCTATTACAATTTCTATATATACATTTATACATTTCTATATAAATAAATATACAAACTACCTACAGTATATACATACGTATTATGTGTATATATGTATATATATGTATATATATATGTATATATATGTATATATATGTATATATATGTATATATATGTATATATATGTATATATATACAACAGCAAGTACACACAACAAATGTTATAACCATTCAGCATATTTAAATGTACTTAACTTAAGCACAAGTAAATGGTAAATATTATTATGTAGGTACAATGCATAAACGCTGTATATTCGACCTGAACACTATCTCCCCTGGACACTATCATCAGTTCTCTGTCGAGTGACTGTATAGTCGCACTATACAACAGGTATGTTTCGGATGTGAAATTTATGACATCTGCGGATGCGGGTATTTTAGAGATCACATCTTCGGATGCGGATTCATACGTCCAGTTTTTATTAAAGAGAGACTTAAAATTTAGGTACATACATGGATAAAGGAAAAAGATGATAATAAAGCTTTATAATCTTAATATTATAATCAAATTTTTAGTATGAAAATTTAAAATTTGGTGCATTATATTTAATAAAGAGCAATGTTGCTACCTTTTCAGATTCAATCCGCTAAACTGCTAAACTGCTCCGGATACATCGATTTTAGATGATTCCTTAAAGGCGTGGTTTTACGGCCCTTGCGAGAGTATGTAAAATCCATATAATAACACGTATAAACACATTGAGGATGCGAATGCTAAAATTGCGGATGCTGAAGACAGTCTTTGGTCTGTACAGTAATATCATTTAATTCGCTGGTTAGCGATGGATGCGACGAACGATAAAAAATGAAAAGTTGTGATTGAACTAGCGTCGTATGCGTGTATAGTTCAAGGGCAGTTATTTTCAAGATAATTTTAATTAAATCAGTCCGATATAAAAATTTATAAAAACATTAACTATCTTAAAATGAAAATACAAAACAGAATCTTTAAAAATTAGTATACCATTGTGTTTATCAATTTGTGTATTCGAATTTCATGTCAAAAATTTCGTTAATAAGAAGTTTTGAAGGATAGTTCGAATAAAATTTTTTGCTCCATTTGAAAATTAGTAGTATATATATAAAATATAAGTAGTTATAGCTCATGTATCACGGAGCTTTTCTAAAATATCCTGAACAGACCTGAAAGAATTAACCGCTGTTACGTAGAGATCCTATGAAATTATTAACAAAATGTTTTGGTTTGACGATAAAGCTAAATTTTTGAATAGATCCTGAAACTGTGCTCCTGTACAAAATGTTCCCATTGCTTGTTGAAAAAAAATGTCTCACTTTTGAGGATTCATAAGTAAACGAACTACCTTTAATTGACTGTTGCGGAATATTGAAAACATAGTTTAATTCAATACTAAGTACGCTAATTTTGTATAGAATCGATACATTGGCGAAAATCCATTAAAATTATTAAATTAAACAAATATTTTACAATGATTTTCGAAACAATATTTTTAGTTTCGCAAACAACGATTTTTCTTCAGAAAATGATAAAGAATTATTATATATTATTTTCTGAAGGAGCAACTGTGATTGCGAAACTATAGTCAAAACAAAAATATTGGATCTTAATATCTAAGCTTTTCATCATTGGAAGCAAGGGCGATCCTTTTGATTTCTTTCTTCACTTGTTTTTTAACAACATTTTTGCCATCGCTTGTTACTGCCCGTAATAAAGCCCAATTGATTGTATCCTAAGAAGGTCCGAGCATTATTAATAGTATTAATTTTTTGTTAATTAATTTCAATAAACTTTCGCAAAATAGCATGTTATATAAATTAAAGGAAAGATAAATTATAGTAAGTTTTTTATATTCCATGCAAACAAAAACAGTTTCGTAGTTCATTTAGCCAATTCAGTTCTTTCTGTTAACAAAATTCGAGATTTTTTCCTTCAAATAAAGCCTAGCGAGTAGTTTATAGTGAATAAAAATAAAATACTGATTTCGGTAATAATTAGGAAATGAGGATATTTTAAAACATAATGCTAATTTTTGTTTTAATGCAGTTGTGTGAAGTGCATGAATATTAAAGAAAAAAATATTTATTTTAATATTTTTTTACGGAATTATATTGATAAATATGATTTGACCTTTAATTTGACAAAGTTTTTTAATTATTGAGATACCCGGTTCGTAATAAGGCCACAATCGAGGTTTTTTAATATAATCAAAGAGAACTCTAGGTTTTTTGAAATTACATTTCAAATTTTGCCCTAATTCCTAGTACATTTATTTGTATTTTATAAATACGTATTTCGACTAGGTACAGTATTATCCCATAGATAGTTACGATTAGCTAATTCATACTGATGATGATTACATTGTAGTCGAAATACGTATTTATAAAATACAAATAAATGTTCTGGGAATGGGGCCAAATTTGAAATGTAATAATAAATTATTAATAATAATTAATGTTTACTAAATTTCTATTTATTCTTGAATATTACGCAATTTCACGTTTTTATAATTATTTTTGCTAAAAATGATCCTTATTATGCACCATTTTGTACCTTAGTACCTACAAAAATATTCAATAAGCGCACTACCTAGAACAGTGTTGTATAAAACAAAAAACAACGTTAAATTTAGAGCTGCAGGGTAGTGGAAAATATTACGTGGGATGAATCTGTGAATATTATAGTTTATATAACTGCTATATAACTGTTCCATCATGTGTTCATGAAAAAATTCCCATTGTAAATTGTTTCGAAAATCTTAGATATACTTTTCAAAATCATTCGATGAAAACTTTAAATAAAATACTATTTTCTGTTATTTAAGTTAGAAATTTATAAATAACTTGATTTAAAGATTTAATACAAATATTTCCAAGTGTTTAAGTATGCTTTGGTACCAGACGTTCAACTAAATTTTCTTGTTCTGACCATTAGTAGAAACATTATTATGTGTATTAAAAATTGAAAAAAAATTTTGCTTGAATTTTTTAGCTTAGAAAATTTTAGACAACAAAAATCTTTGAAAGATCTTTGGCGAAATTTTACTCTTTATCAAATAAATTTAACGTACGGAAAAAATTTTTGCCAGGAAATACTATTTGATCTATCGTTTAATTGACGATATTTTCTCTATTTTCGTGCATGTATTTTATTAAAAATCCCATAGCCTCCATAGTATAGGTTATAATATTTATGACATCACCGTAAATAATTTATAAATATGGCAGCTAACATAAATTCCTTAAAACATAAAAAAATATTTCTATGTATAAATAATAACATTATGAAAATCGTAAACGTTTTTTATTATTTGATTTCATTGCCTAATTTTTAATAATTATGGTACCGTATAAAAATGTTATCAAAAAAACTAAATTTACGATTTTGATTAAAATTGTATTTATTAGATAAGCATTTTAAATTTATGTTCTTTATACAAAAAAGTATAATAAACTTAAAACCATCCATATGCATTGTTTCTAGTCCTCATAAGTTCTAAGTAGGCGTTTTTGTTTTAATTTTCGTTATGCACCACTCTTTATTATAAAAATAAATTTTTCTGAAAAATAAAATATTAAGAAAATATTTTTGAAAATTATTTTCATTATTAAGCCCAATATCACCACTTCTTTCTTTCTTTCAGTTCTTTCAGTTTACAGTTGTTGTAATGAAAATTATGAAATAATTTTTTTGATCCAACACACATTTTAATTATGAAAATAAAATATTACGAAAAATATTTAACAAAATAATATTTTTCTCCTTGCAAAAAGAAGGAGTTTTTTTGAAAGTACAAAAAGAAAATAATATAGCTCGATTTATTTTTTTTCTTAAACTAAGTTTTTTTTTTAAGTCGAAAAATGATAATAAGATTAATTGTTGCTTTTGATTTAAAGTTTTTTCTATTTTTAAAAAAATTAAAAATTTAAATAAAATTATTACATTTAATTTTAATCAAAAGTCATACAAGTTGAATGTTTTTCAAAATAACAGATCACAAATAAATAATTTTGTAAAAACAAGATAATTTTTGAATGTATCATAAAATTTGTATATAGATTATGAGTTGACACTGGCCGTGTGCATTAAGTCTCTAGTTGAATATCGACCAAGCGGGGTGTGACAATGGGTCAAACCCAAGGAGAGGTATAATTTTTAATTAATTTTATAAATAGTCTGAACACTCCGACTACGTCCATGGGTGTTGATATACTAAAATATTCTAGAAGCCTCCATGCGAAAATATATTGTCAAAAACAAAATATTTATTCAAAAACACAATCATATTCTAGAACGACCCATAGCGGGTATATAAACCGTGACCAGTGTCGATTCAAATCAGTTTTTAAATCGTGTCTGATGAGTTTAAATCGATCATTGTGCGATTAGTATAAAAGTTGAAATCAAGTATTGTCTAATTAGTTCAAAGTAAATAATTGTTGTTCAATCCAGATCAAACTATAAGTTGGAATTTGTACAAGTAATTTGGTCAAGTAATTCAAAGTTTAACATTGTGTGAAAAAGAATTAAAATAATTGTTGAAAAAGAAATTGGATAATCATTTTTTTTTTAAAGCAATAAAATCAGGTTTTTTTTTTGTTTCGTAAAAACTTGTGTTTAATTTAATTTAATTTTTTTTTTCTTTTCTTTAAACAAAAACGTGCGTGTTGTTCCAATTACAAAATATTTAGTAATATCGTTTACTAATATATTTTTTTTGTTTTTGTCGAGTATCGGAATCATTGCAGGTTCGGGCAGCGCTCCTTTGAGGATAAAGAGAGCCAAGATACCGCGACACAGTTCTTTCTTTCAGTTTACAGTTCTTCGTTTCTATGCAAATACCATACTAAACGAACATACAATAATGTTTGGAATATAAAAATTGCCAACAAACTAAATATTTTAAGTAAAAACGTTATTTAAAAAAAAAAAGACCGACAACTCAACTGACAAAAAGTGGAAAATTTATTTATTTACCTAGCTATATACAGTAATTTAAAATAGTTATGCTTGGAAATTCAAATTTATGCATGGTACTTGATTACAATATATATACTACCGAAAGCACTAATAAAAATATCCACATTAACTAAAGCGTTAATGTGGATATATGGAAAAAGACATTAAAAATAACTGTTTTCAAAAAAGTCGTTTAAGTACAAGTTGTACTTACACAAAAAATGTTCCGTGAAAAATTAGATATAAATCGTGAGAAATATTAGTTTGTGATTAGTGAGAAGTATTACAAGGATATAAACAATTTATTTATAATAATTGATCGTGCTATATTTTTTTAATCCAGATAATTTTGGTACATGACTATCTTTTAGGTACATGATTGTACCTTTTTCTTAACGTACATGATAGTTTTTCTGATTTTTCTGAATGATCCTTTTGGTAATAAGGCAAGGAGTGATTCTTGATGATACGGCGGAAGCTTAAATCCATCTACTATGCAGCTGTCAAGCTGTCGCCCAGAAAACGCTGCTTTCTAGGCGAGCCTATTCCTTGCAAAATGAGGTTTATATGGTCCTATGCCTCGAAAAATGTTTAGTTTTGTCAGAATACCATAGGCATTTAATTTCCATCAAATAGATGCTTTTGTTGAGTGGAAATTGTTCGATATACGACGTTCAAAAATATCTCCAACTTATTATACCCATGAAGTAGAAATTGGTTAAATGGGTTGAAATAATCGCAATAACTTTGCTCAGATAACACGATCAGAAAGATACCTCTCACTTCACGAAGAATTTAATCATTTAACAGCCAAATATATAGTTCCAATCTATTACAAATTAGTTATTAAAACCTAGTGTGTCAATTCTATCAGTGCCGCCAATGTGCGTTTAATTACCCGTTTTTTGAGTAGTTTCTCTTCTTGTGGGTAGTCCTCCAGGTAATCTGGAAATGCGGTAAAAACAAGATAATTTAATATTTGAATGACTACATTGGTCTTTTTTCTATTAAATATATTTTAGCCAGTTGAATTTATTTAAAGACAAAGAATACTATTTAAAAATTAAAGTGGACAAATAATTAGTTTCATAATTAGTCAAATATTTTTGAAAAATGCAATTTAATAATTGTCAATCACAATTTGATTTTTGATCATTTGAAAATATATAAATTTTGAGATTATTTTTCTTGAAATATAATTTAAAATAAGTATTTTTGTAATTTCGCGCAAAAATAAAACCATTTCAATGATTGACCATGGAGTTGTCAAAGAGTGAGTTAAAGTTTGGTTAACGTTAGCCCTCTGTCGGGTAAAAACGGGTAATTTACGAGAATCATTCAGATACTGAGACAGTTAGGCTTTGGCAGCGTTGCTCTCTATTGGTATCACACAACAAATATATTTTGAACAAGTGATAATAGTTTTTGTATTTTTTTAGTGCTTTTTCACAACAAATTACAAAAAGCGTAGACCCAGTCTGAAGTATAATTGTATCTTTTATTTGTCAACGGATTTCATCTAATTAGTTCTGTTAATTTTGAGCCATGTTTTATAAGGTTAAGCGCATCTGTATTTTTATCATATTTACGAATGTTACCGTTGATGACATTTTTATTCGTCTGGAAGAATGTCGACTGCAATCTATCAATTTATGGCAGAAACATTTTATGCTTTGGTAAGTATAGTCACATAGTAATTGAAAATTACTATTGCAAGTAAAAATAGAAATTCTTTACTATGTCAGAAAAATGAAATCAATTTTATTATTATTCAAACTAAATGTCATAAGGCTTCAAAAAATGGTTTTTTTATTTTTTAAGGTTTTTTTATTTTTTTACCGACGAAAAGAAGGAGGTACTCAATTCAACCTGTATATTTTTTTAAAATTATGATCAGGCATAAATTTTTACAGAGTAGTCCAATTTTGATCATTCTTTTTTGTTGGGTAGGGTATTTTCAAAGTTGATCCCATATAAATTTGAAAAAAAATTTCAAATTTTAGCCACAAAAAAATAAATAAATAAAAAGTCTTCCCAGCGCTTCCACTAAAGAACAAATATCATAATCGCGGTATATTGTCTGTGTGTAAACCGATAAGTCCGATAACCGATAAGACCGAATAAGTCCGATTTTGATCATTATATATATATATATATATATATATATATATATATATATATATATATATATATATATATATATATATACATACGTGTTAACTTGAGAACCTCCTCCTTTTTTTCGTCGCTTAAAAAAACATTCAAATTGCGCAACGATATTGAGTGCTTTCAAAGTGTTTACACACAGACAATTTATGATATTTGTTCTTTAGTGGAAGCGCTGGGAAGACTTTTTATTTATTTTTTTTTTTGTGGCTAAAATTTGAAATTTTTTTTCAAATTTATATGGGACCAACTTTGAAAATACCCTACCCAACAAAAAAGAATGATCAAAATCGGACTACTCTGTAAAAAATTATGCGTGGTCATACATAATATATATATATATATATATATATATATATATATATATATATATATATATATATATATATATGTATTTATATATGTATATATATATTTATATATATATATGTATATATATTTATATTATGTATGACCACGCATAAATTTTTAAGGCATACTTCTAGGTTGTACCATAAAATTTTACCATAATATTTCGCCCCTAAAGGTAGAAAAATAGGGAAAAATGGAATTCACCAACTGAATTGTCATCTGTGAACCAATTCTGTTAAAACTTAGTTCTAATGGCACTATAACATACGATAAAAGAAAGACACTGAAAAGTGAAAAATAAAAACTTTTTAACAAAAAATAGAAACGACAAAAGAAGTAACTAAAAAGCAAAAAATAAAATTTAAAAAAAAAATTTAACCTTCGAAAAAAGAAAGGAAATGAAAAGCAAAAAATAAAAAAGAACCTTTTTAGTCTAAATCTTACACTAATGTAAATACCTAAATAATTTTGAGTCGGCGCCAAAAAATTTCCATCGAAATGGCCGAAGGGTGAATCTGATTTCGGTTAAAAATAAATATTACAAAATATTACATTTTGTAATATTTTGTTTGTTTGGCGCTCAAAATTATTTAGGTATTTACATTAGTGTAATTGTAATACTTAGTTAGACTATACAGGTTCTTTTGTATTTTTTGCTTTTCAGTTCCTTTCCTTTTTCGAACGTTTAATTTTTTTTTAAAGTTTTTATTTTTGCTTTTCAGTTACTTTCTTCTTTCATCGGTCCTATTTTTTGTTAAAAAGTTTTTATAGAATAAACAGCACTAATTTTGGGAGAAAGTAATTTAAAAATGTGTACGGTACTCACAGTTAAAAATTGATTTCAAATACATTCAAAATTTCGAATATCACTTATAGTTTTTATCAAGACCACAATTTGTCAAAATCAAGCACACATATACAATTTTAAGAAAAAATATCAAACAATTTAGGAACTCAATTTTAGAAATCAAAAGTCACAGTTTTGAGCTCTCAACAAATTACACGTATTAATTTTTTAAATAAATTGTATCGTTCGATCTTTCCAAAAAAAAAACCAAATGTAAGTAAAAAAAAAACACAAAACAGCGTCGATGAAACAAGTAATATTACTGAAAAAGATATCATGTGTGATTTTAGTGTTTACCATTATTATTTGTAACAACAAAAACTTTTTGTTAAAGACTCTTTAAATGTGAATTGTGTATACCTAGTACGTTACATATACATACTTTTTTTTAGAAAAACATGTAAACACGAATGTATCACACAAAAAAATGTATAACCTGTAGGATTTCGACCAGATATATTTATTATTTTATTTATGCAATAATAAAATGCAGAAATGTTTTTACTTCAAATAATGTTGTAGACTATATAATTTTTTAACTAATAATTTCAATATTTTGCCGAGTTCATACTTAAGTTAAAAATAATTTCAATATATTTGTTGAATATATAATTGTTTTTTTGTAAACTAGCGTCTATTTATTTCCATTGTAAGTATGGTTGCCTTTCGGTTATATTATACCAACGGATGCAACTAGCATTTACTTTATTTGACATTTAAATAATATGCCTGAACATTGATACTATTTTTTGACATCAAATGTTTGATATGAAATATCATACACATCTAGGGATTGGGAACGAACTCACGACCTCTGGCGTTCTATACCAATGCTCTACCAACTGAGCTACCTTAAATGTTATGGTAGTGCTATGCATATGATCTTTCACTTTCATTTTTGATGTCATTGTATTATTAAGTTTGTTTAATTTTGTTTATTTACTATTGACATATTTTTAAATTGTTTTTTGTAAACTAGCGTCTATTTATTTCCATTGTTAGTATGGTTGCCTTTCGGTTATATTATACCAACGGAAGCGACTAGCGTTTTCTTTATTTGTCATTTAAGAAAAATGTCTGAACATTGATACCATTTTTTGACATCAAATGCTTGATATGAAAAATCATATTTTAGCCAGTCGAATTTATTTAAAAACAAATAATACTATTTAGGTACATATCCAGAGATGGGGGGATTTGAATATACTTTTAATTTAAAAAGGCAAAATCTTTATAAAAAAAACTATAAAATTTCAAATGAGCAATTTTCGAAGGAGAGTTTTGAACACTGACTCGAAGTTTTTGAAAATTTTTCGTAGTTTTTTATATTATGATTAATTTATCATATTTTTTTTTAAATTTATTTATTTATCTATTTCAGTTTTTTGGTATAAATCTTTAAAGTCGGAACTACTTTCCATTGCTATCATAAAATTTACTACATTTGTAGATATTGCTTACATGACAATAAAATATATTATTTTCGAAAAAAACACTTTATCAAATGGTGGAAAAAGCTAAATTAAGAAGTTTCTGGAGGTAAAGATTTTATATTTTAGTCAAAATTTAAAACTTTAATATCACGGACAATACTTTTTATTCTTAAAAAAAAATTAATAATTATTAAAACCAAACTTCTATAATTCCAAAAAAATTTACCAACAAAGATAATAATTTTGATTAAACTGAAATCGAAAGGACGGATTAAATGATTATTAAAATCTTTGGAATTTGAGTAAAAGTAAATCAACATCGATCAAGTAAAAACAATTTTTTATTTTGAGTACGTCTATAGGATCAATTCTGAAGTTTCTAATAAGCAGTGCCGTAACTAGCCTTTGATGCACTCGGTGCGAGGTTCTATAACTGCGCCCTTGGAAAATTTTCTAATCTTATCCGGTTCTAACAATAAAATGGATTATGCATTGCGACAGTGCTGACTGCTGCCACACTGTCCCGCGCGTCTCGCGAATTTACCAAAATGGTACATGTGAGCTAGACTAGCAGTCCAAACGCCAGCCGTAACTCGTAATGTCAACATTTACGAACGATATCATCGTGATTTATATTTTTAATGTTATTCATGGTCTGCGCCCTGTGCCTGGGCACCGCCCTAGTTACGGCACTACTATTAAGCACTAAACATACTGCCATACTAAATCGATGAAATTATCGAAAAAAGGTCTCAAAATTTTCATCGACTATCCGGTACTAAATTATGCTTAATGTGTGAATCATCCAATTGTATATTGAATATTAAATTAGTCAAAGAATCATTAGTTGAGTAGTTTTATTCAATAGTAGTTTTTTAATTATAGTTAAAGTTAAAATCGAAGTTAAAATGTATTATAATTTAATCAACGCAGATTTGAATATGCGCAATTGTTATTTGAACTTGTTCTTTGTGTCGATTTCCAAATCAAAAGACATTTGTAATAATTGATTTGGACTGTGAAAAAGACGTTTTTTATTCCAGTCCAGTGACTGTTTATGAATATTTTTTATAGTAAATTGTTATAGAATGACAACAATTCAAATACCTTAGAATTTTCTACTCGTTCAAACACTTGGTCTAAGAGCTGGCTACATAAAGATCGAACATAATCGTGATTTTTTCTCATAAGATCAGAAGTCTCAGGTGAGGCGAAGAGTGTGGGTGGGTGAACTATCGTATTATAAGTTTCAAAAATTTTATTTTCGGCCAACATTTTACGGAATTTATATACATTTTAAGTTTTACCAATATTGCTTTATTTTCTTTCCGTTTATTTAAATACCTAAATATGTTTACCTTTTTGTTTAAATTTGTATATTTTTGTCATTATCACATATTTTCTGATGATTGTGTTCTGAAACCAGTCAAAATAAACATATTGTTACAAAATTCTCAAATATTTCTTTTATTTAATAATTTTAATGGATTTTCGTCAAGTAACAACCCATGCAATATAAAATTATAAGTTTCTTTTGTGTGGTATATTCATTCCATGCCACAGAGTAATTATCTAATGGCTTAGACATTCTGTAGAACTTCTAATCGTTAATAGCGCTTAGATCTAGAACTTCTAAATAAGTTATGTGTAGCTAATTCGAGAATGAAACCGATTACTTGAAATATAAAACATTGAAAAACGACTCATATAAACACCTTTTAAACTAAGTAAATTTTTAACAGTTCTTTCAACGATTTTTGATGATTGAAAGTCTAATTCTTAAAATTCAAAGGGATACAACTTATAGATATTTTTATAACTTCAATTACTGCAATTTTTCGATAAACTTAATTTATATTTCAATACGTTTGTGTTTGCACTTGTTAATCATTTTTTTTTTAATTAAACACAAAATTTTCGAACACAGAAACATCATTTAAATTGATTTAAACAATTTTTAAAAGTAATTTCACAATATCACAAAAGAAAAATTCACAAAAATTCACAAAATTCCCAAACTTTGGTTAACCCGTCGAAAAAATTTATAATTTGGAAACAAGCCACCTCAAAATTAACTTGCTTGAGAAAGTTGTAGCACAGTGTAATAGTAGTATTCTAACGTATACCCACTCATACACATCTACCATCATATATATCGTAACACTACTATTATGCACTTCCATTTTCTGGATCATCGACTTTTTGGACACACTGTACATTAATTAACTGCATTTGTTGTGTTTGAAATGAAAAATATCCAAGTTCATTGAACGTTGCTAACAGCTGTTATATTGTAATATCCAGGACACCCAAAAATGAATTGCAACAATACTAACATAAAAACAATTAAATATACACTCTAAAAATCTTCTGGACATTGCAAATTTCACATTATAAAATCTGTATACTTCCCCGGATCAGATATAATAAGAATACCCACAAACAAATTACCACACTGTAAAAATGTACATTTTAATAACATAAGGTGTAGTAAGGTACAGTAAAATCGTCGGACACCATAGACACTCAAAAGCCTTGTTAAAAGAAATACTTGAAATATATGCGAAATACAAAATAATAATAACAACGAATTCGTTGTGAATGTCTTTAAAATACAATCCGTATGATATTTAATATCTTATGTACCCTATGTGCTTGTGTGTATATTATTAAACGTGTCAGAGAAGACCCATCAACATCTTTGGAAAAAAAATATACATATTTATTAATATAAAATATCATGACAAGAAAAATGAAATGCGTGACAACATGAAAGCATTGTAAAATCCTAGAAGAAAAATTTTATTCTTTAAAATCATGTACGAAACATATGTTCAGATGGATTATACTGAAGGAGAACCTATTGCGTTCGTATATTAAGGTCACCAGCTTGGACGAATCATTCATATTTTATTAGATATCTATATTTTTATCGCTATCAAACTTTTATTTCACATCGACAATTCGTACTCACTTCGATAATTCAGTAACAATAGTCAATGTGGTCATGAATTATTTTATATTGAAATAAAATGATTGTAAATATATGATATACACAATTTTCAGATGTTATAAAATCTGAACAGGGGGAGGGCCCTATGATTATGAGATCACTTTCACTTGGATAGCAAAAGATCTATATATTCGATGAATTAAGAAAACCTTTTTAAAAAAAATAGTATTCTAGTACGGGTGTATTGGGATTGAGACCAATTGATATTAAATTGAAACTTAATTCCCTTCTAACAAATTATGTAAGCATTTCGCTAGCTCAAATTAAGCGGAGTGAATCAAACAAATTTTTAGAGCAAAATTGGAAGTCATTCCGAAACAAAGCTTGTGAAAACTGTCAGCCAAAATGAATAAAACAATCGGAACTTGTGTTCGACTAAAAAAATGAGAAGGCACCCAGCTGAAGACTACAAGAAAACCAACCTTCTATGTTAACCCTTCTTAATTGTGAAGAATTATTAAAATACTACTTTTTGACTAACAAATATATTATACAGATCATGAAAATTGAACATTTGTTTGTTTGTTGTTTTGTGATTCCACAGAGTTTGTAAGACTTAGCAATTGTGCAGCTCTCTGAAGAAACTGTTGTAAAGCTTCCATTTTTACCCAAGTATGGAGGGTTATGTGTTTAATAGTTCATGTACGTCTCGATGTCTTTTAGCATGACATCCGTTCCCATGTAGTTCCTAAGCTGCTTATCGTATTTTGACAAATGATGTGTCGATAGGTTCGTCTAAGAGTTCTACGAATCAAATGTATGCTATGTGACGTCATATGAAATCCAATAAGGCGAATATGACTTGCAAAATACAATAGCCAGGAAAATTAAAAAAATTCGCAGACGTATCGAGTTTAGTATCAAATAAATGGTTTTAATTCACATATTCTTAATATTATACTAAAAGGTCTTAAATAAATAAGTTTAAAAGACTAAATCTCGGCAACGAAAAAAGTTCGAAGAGCCTTGTAAATATTTCTCGTAGTCGAAGACCGGGAATTGTTACAGTCTTACTTTGTGCATCGCAGTTGGGCTTTCGGCTACGAGTAATATTTACGAGGCTTTTAAACTTGCTTCGTCCTTTTTTCGTGGTCGGGGTTTAGTTATATTTTAAAAAATCTAAATGTTTTTAAAATGAAACTGTAATAATATGTAACTCCAAGCACGCCGAGCGCCTTAGCATGTCGAAAAAATCACATTTTAATAGTTACGGAGTACTCAGTTTCTGTTTATATGAACTTTTTTCCATAATTTTTATCACATAATAGTTAATGAGCAATACCTCGATCAGTTTTTTGTATTATTAATACGTATTTCGACTACAAAGTATTTATCATCAGTATAAATTAGCTAATCGTAGTTTACTCTTTGACAATTAAAAAATAAATAGAAAATAAAAATAAAAATAAATAAAAAATAAACAAAATCTTATCTTAATAATTTCAAGTTCATATTAAAAATTAAATACTGATGCATAAAGGTTCAAAATTTCGGTCTGGATTTATACAAATGTGGTATATAGAATATTAGAATGTTTTATGAGATATGAGATCCATATCTATTAATTGTGTTTAATTTAATAGTTTCTATAGTTATTTGTAGCTAAATTTTGGTTTCTATTGTTAAACTGGTCTACGTTATGCTGAATGGGAAGTTATTGCATAAACCCGGAAGATATACAGAAGGCAGTAGTGAAATTTACTCAGCGGAAATCGATATGTTGTACAAATATAGTGTTTCACTAGGCACGAGGCGAGGCGAGGTTTTGGTATCACCTCGCCTCGCCTCGCTTTTTTAAATATCAACCTCGCCTCGCCGCGCCTCGGCCGAGGCAGAATGTTGGCTAGCCTCGCCTCGTCTCGGTTGGGTCAGCTATCAACCTCGCCTAGGGAAAATTTTTACTTTCACTTATTTTGCATGAATGTACGTAATATGGTAAAAAAACTTATATATATATATATATATATATATATGTATATAAATTTTAGAGACGATGACTTTCGACACCTACCAGGTAGGATCGCTGGACATTTGAAAAATATTTGCCAAATAATCTATCTATTGCTTCATGTATCACTATATTATTTTTTTTTTAATTTACTTTTTGTAAATTTGCCTCGGCCGAGGCAAATTCCTCGCCTCGGCCGAGGCGAGGTTTTTAGGACAATAAACTCGCCTCGCCTCGGTTAGTAACGAGGATTAAAATTTTGAACCTCGCCTCACCTCGCCTCGTGCCTCGTAACCGAGGGCCGAGGCGAGGCGAGGTTACCTCATAGCCTCGGTGAAACACTATACAAATATTTATAGTTTTCTAGTCTATTATCATGATTTGAGTGAGAATGTTTATTATCTTCAAAATAAAAAGTTTATTTCTGATTTTTTTCAGCGAATTTTCATCAAGATTACACGTATATCAAATATCTTAGACTTAAGCTTAATATCTGAGCTTTTCATTGAAAGCAAGGGGGTTCCTATTGATTTCTTTCTGCATTTGTTTTTTAACGACATTTTTGTCATCGCTTCCTACTGCTCATAATAAGACCCACTTGATTGTATCCTAAGAAGGCCCGGGCTTGTAATGAATATTAAGTTTAACACAATCGAGGATTTTAAAATAATCATTTTTTTGATCGAAACTAAATAAATTGTGATATTTTTTCTCAAACGTCGGATGTATAAATAATCAATGTTTATTAAATTTCTATTTATTTTTGTTTATTACGCAATTTTACATTTTTATAGTTATTTTGCAAAAAGTATATCTTATTAGGCACCAGTACCTTAGTATTACACACGACGGACCTGTTGAAATATAATAAATTTTCTCAAAAACAAAAACTACATTAATGTAATCAGACATTTTATTTTACATATAGAATTAACATTTTTTATTGTAATTATTTCTATCTTGTTTGTATGAACTGTATTCAAAGGGTTTTTATCTACAATATATAAAGTGTACAATGTATTCGTAAATAATTAGCAATACGTATGTACCTACCTACTGCATAAATGATGGAATAACAAATTTGTACCCTGTCAAATTATTTATGCAGAATGAGTGGAGCATGCAAAGATTAGGAAAAAATCTGGTCCTCAGCCAAGGACCAGATTTTTTCAGCCGAGTTACCTTGGGTTGCAGTCCGTTTATACGAAGTAATTAGAAGCCACAAAAAAGCGCCAAATGTACTAAATTTATTAGTTGATTTGTAACTTACTCATTCGGTTTTTGGGAAAATGTTTCGACCAAAAGTTGTCAGTATATTTATAATGAACAACTTTTATCCGAAGCAAATTTTCGAAAACCGAAGGAGTAAGCTACAGTTTTCTTTCTATTAAATTTCAAATCTCATTTGGATAAATATAGACAAGTGTCTTGAAAAACGTAGCCAATATAGGTCCCATAAGGTCTAGATGGGCTTATTGGACAGTCAAACCTAAAGTTCATCTAGTAGTTACTATAGTCAATAGTGGTACTCTATTACAGTTTGATAAATAAATATCAAATGCTATTATGGTACTTGTTGTTAGTTGTTCACATCCTTGTATTTGTGAAGATGTAAATGTTGTAAAAGGGTGATAAAAAACGGATAAAGTGACAATAAAAAAGCTTCAATAAGTATTAAAATAACAAAAAGATTTAGGCTGATTACTGGTCCTGACTTCCGTATAATAAAACCAAAGTATAATCAGCAAACGTGGATACTTTATTTTAAGAAATATCCGAAAATATGTAATTTTTTCATTAGAAATTCTTCATATAAAACGAAATTCTTTATACGATCTAAAATAAAATTAAAGCTCCAGTTAAAACATAAACTCAATAATGGATGTTTACGCTAGCCATATAACTTACATATTACTAAATTATTGCCTATAAGAATGGTATAATCAACAAAAGCTTATTTAAAAGGCTTTAAATAAATGTTGTAAATAGCTTTTATAAGAGACTTCATGTTTTATAAGACAGAGAATAAATATCACTCTAAACAATTCATCATTACATCACAATGACCATATTCGTACAATTCGTTGTTATGTCGATTTCATTAGTGGTATAGTATAGACGTACACTCCCGTTCAAAAAAATGAACCAGTTGAAACATTCCAAGTTTTACTGTATGTAATATTATCCATATATTCAGTAATATATTTACTTATAAATATGACTTACTATTTCAATTATTTTGAAATTGAACGTATAACTGTAAATATTGAGATAATATACTCATAAAGTAATACATAAAAAATATGAAAAAGATAATGCAACACTAGGAGTCATATATGACATATATGTTATTCACATACATATTTTTGATTTTTGTACTCATAGTAACAAGTTAGCAATTTAAGTTTTGTTAGCGAATTTCCTCCAAAGGAAATGCACCTATTGTTTTTCCACCAATGTTGGAATTTCATGCAAATTTCTACGAATGTCCATCGATCCTACGTATTTGATGTTAAAAATCACTATCGCTAAAATTTGTATATACATAGGTATGTATATATACACATATATATATATATATATATACAACATATGTACTTTTTTTTAAATGTCTGTGGACTCTCTAGCATTCACAGTTTTATTCCGATTGGAATGAAATTTGGTGTTTGAGACGCTTTTGGTATTCTAAAGGTCAAGTTCGTTAGTGGGTAAAATTGGACGAGGGGAAAGGGTGTTTAGAGGGAGGGGGAAACACATAACTTGACTATCTCCCTTAATATTTGAAAAATCGAAAAATTTATCTGGAGTTAAGTTGTAGTTACTAAGTTTTACAGTAATTTTGTCTTATCATTTTTCTGTTACACTAATATTTACAGAAATATTTACAATTAAAAATTGAAAGTTAAAATTCTAAATATCTCTGTTCACATTAGAGTTTGAGAAAAATGATCAAGTAATGAATTGTAGCAAACTTGATTTTCTACAACTTTACTTCCTATACATTTTTCGATTATTCTAATATTAAGAGAGATATTAAATATCTTGTGTTTGTTTGATACAAATACATGAAATATATTTTATTGTAAAAAATTTTGATTGTCGTTTCAATAGTAACTATAAACTATAATCGTTATACCGTTTTTTTTTTTGGGCTATTAATAAATTAAATTTTTGTAAATACTAAAGTCATATCAGATATTATATTTCAATTTGATCACACTTAAATTATGACCGCTAGAGAGTGATTTATGTGTTCTAAGGAAATTCGATAAGTTGACGAAGCTCCTGCGTAACGAATTTTTATTTTAAGTAGAATCACTTTACAAATAATATTGTTTACTAGCTGTTAAACCTCCTCACACGTCTCTGTTTCACTAAGCATAGCTCAAAACTCAATAGTTATAACGTAAATATATATTCCTTGACATAAATCGTTGTCAAAAACTTCTCTGAGAAATCATTTCCATTGGTGACTTCTCGGAGCTAACTTGAATAAAATCCGTTCTGCAACTACCTGCTTAATAGTATTTTAGACCCCACAAGAACTATGCGAAAAATTTACGTTCGATGGCAGTTCTTTTGCTAAGTTCATGAAATGATATGTACAAGATAATTCTCTTATAAAATATACGATCCTGCAGATTAGAAATATTATGACGTAATATCAAATCTGCTCTAACACCCTGTGGAATACAACTATGTATAACATGTATTTATTGAAACGTTATTTTCTTGTCAAAGAGTCGTCAAATCGTCCCCTATAATTTAAATAAAAACTAACAACAACAAAAAAGAGAACATATGAGATAGGTTGAGGATGAATTGGTGTAGGGTATTTACCTATTGTTATTAAATGGCCGACAACGGTTGAGTTCAAAGTGCAACACATTTTCATATCTTTTTTTTTATTTAATCATCTCTCTTTTTTCAATCAAATTGTTATAACATATTAAAATTATTTTCAATAGAACTAATTCCAAATATTATATTATTAGCAGTTTTGTGATTCCTTTTAAACGTGCCCCCAAGTATAATCCTTAAGAGATCCAAACTCTGAGTAAGTTTTCTGTTTGAATCATGCGGAGATTTCTACTCTTCTAATAAACTCGTTATTTTAACACAGATTTTATTGTTCATACAAGAGATTCCATATTCCAACGATATTTTACTACAAAGAGATGTTTCCGAAATATTATGTATCAATCACTTTAAAATCTAAGCGTATCTGAGTAGCTGGAAAAAATTAGATTTCCTAAGCTATCAGTAATTCATGAAATTGTATTTCAATAATAAATAAAACTATTAAGCTTGCATATAAGATGTCATAGACGATGTAAATGAATATAATACATTTTGTTGATCGAACTTCATTGATTTTCGAGATTTCTACCTCCAAACATCCTTGTGTTGGGCACGCATTCACTCAATTACTCACACATAGTTCGTCTAAACTTTGTGATCAAGAAAGTAAAAATTTGGGACTGTGTAAAAAATTTTTGCACAGATTTTTAGCTATATGCAACTATTACTTCGGTAATTGTGTTGATCTTAGAACACAAAGTGGAAAATCCGAAAATATCAGTATCAACACCTGTAAATCTGAAACACTTCACCAAAAAAGTATTCAGATCTATGAGCGAGAAAATTTATTGTGTATTGCCATGTAAAATATTAAATATCTATTAAGGAATAACTTTGAATGTCTAAATCCTCACATGCTTGTAGATTTCTATCTATGGTGAAACGTCTTAGATAAAACAAAAACTTGGGTCCTTTTTAGACTTATTTTTAGGGTCACATAAATTTATTTTCAATCGTTTAAATTTCCTCATTTCATTTACATGAAAAAATTAGAGTTGATTAGTCCCGACCGTGTAACAATTGAAAATAATGAACGTAAAAAAAGTATTGATATTTTCCCTCTATTGATATGAAAACACATCATAACATGAGCTAATTAGCCTGTCCGCCTGTCAACTCAAAAACGAAAAGAGCTAAGCAGCTGAAATTTTGTGTGTGCTCTGCAGTTAAAAAGTGGGGGGCAGTGAGCAAAATCGGACCGTGCATTCACCCGCTAGAGGGAAAATAATCACATTTGAAACCGTAAGAGAGAAAAGAAAAGTATAAAGACAAAATTGTCCCTTTTTAGAAAATAAATAATTTGATTAAAACTTTTTTTCATAAACTGATTTGTTACGCCACAATTTTTAATGAGAATATTAACAAATTTTTTAGTAATATATATATTTTTTTTCATAAACCTCTTCTTCAACTTAGTAAATTTCTTTAAAGTTACAAGAAATAAAAGAGCTATAATTTTTTAGTCCCTACTAAATAAAAAATTTTGTTTTTTTTAATTATTTATGTTACATGAACAGGTAAATAGGTATATAATATGTATACAGGCTGTAATCCATGATGATACGAAATTTAAACAGGGTATAAATAAGTATGAGACACACACACATTATTATTTGTAAAGAAAAAAGATAAGCATACACAGATTGATAGTGTTTCTAAGAATTAGAAATAATACATTAGTATACGCGAAGTAGGTATATAGAACTCTAGTATATCTGAAAATGTATGTTTGTCTCTTACTGATATTCTTGTCTCTTATACTGATATTCTTGAAAATTTCATAACACAATGAATAGTCTTGAAAATTACGGGCTGTATACCTATTTGTTAATTAAAGATGTTTCAAAGTTGACTATAAATGAATTACATAATAAGCAAAAATATATTTCTTCACATTCAAATTATTCTTAGTATTCATTTAAAACAAAATATTAATGCAACAAAGAATATCAACGCTATACTCGTTCGATCCCTACTAAACACTGAATTTGTGACCGGTTTTTTTGTAAAATACATTAATAGATAATGTATAAGCACATTTCTTTTATAAAGATTTAACGTTGTTAAAAAGATAACTAAATGCTAAACTAGATACTACGAAAAAATATAATTGTTCTCCTCCAAATTATTTCTAAAAATGATTTCAAACTAAATAGGTTTTATCCGTTAAACATTCCCCATCGAAATCAATTTATATTATGTTTTAATATCGGAAAAAATTACTTAATTTTCGACAAAAATTCTAGTAGATTGATCTATTACAGTAAATAAATTATATTACTAAGTATTTCAAATGAACTTATATTTTATTTAAAATAGAATTTATTTTGAAATTAAAAAAACAGCATGTATTTAATTTGAAAAAAAAACATCGCAATCAGTATTTTCAACCGTAACGAGTTGGGACTAAACTGTACTTTCTGTGTGACCCTTTTGACATTAGGTAAGTTATATTTTTAATCAATATACGGAATTCACTTAGTCAACATTTAAAAAAAGTTGACTTGTGGGAATTCAATCGGTCGGAAATCGTTTATGAATTCCAAATATGTTCATAAATGTTCATAAATGTTCATATGTTGTTTTTTGTTTGTTTCGACGGTCACTAGATGACAACGGTGCTTGCTTTTAACGTCCTCTAGTATTGTTATAAGTAACTATATGTCAAAATGGTATCTAGTTGATTCAAACTAGTTTTTGATAATTTAGCTTTTTTCGTAGAATATTCTTGTAAATAAATTTAAAAAAATAGTATAATTAGCAATTCCAAGCATTTCTTCTTATACTATAGCACAAACCGTTGTTGCCATGCTTATTTCATAAATACTAGATACTATAGTTACTTATTACAACACTAGAGGGTCATAACAGCACCAGCGTCATAAAGTGACCACCAAAACAACTAAAACTGGCTCGAATTTTTGGGTTTTTACAAACGATTCGAAAAAAAATTGGCATGTTGGCCAAATTCGTATTGGCAATTCGGTTGAGACAATAACGAATTGGTAAGTATCTCTTATGAATGAACTAAGCTTACAGAAATCTATCTGAATAATTTTCTGCACTGCCATCTATGATGATCAGTTATGAAATAAAATAAACTCTTCAGGAATAGCACACTATGTATACTTATAAACCATTTACAATGTGTATCTACTAAGACTGAGCAAACATAGATGTCGCAATAGCTAGTCACTTAAATATGCCACAAAAATATGTTATAACTTTAAAGAAAGAATAACTATTATGAATTAATTGTTAATTATGTACATTATTTTGTATTGGTTCATTTATTTTGTGTCTAAACCTGTTAATTAATATTGTAATAATAATCTCACATGCATTCTGGCTATTAAAAGGTGTCGATGAGAATTTATTATTATTAACAAACCAAGGAGAAATAATACACATACAAATTATTTTTTTTAGAGCAGAATAAATGCATAAAGTCAAATGGATCCCAAAAAATGAATATTTTCGGAAAACACCGCGTTATAGGTGGAACACACCAATGCTGTTTTTTTTAGTACACAGTATATACGATATATACCAGGCTATATTAAGTTTAGTTCCGATTTTGTACCGCTTGAAAATATTAATCGCAGAAATAAATGTTTAGTATAGGCGTTCATAAAGTGACCAATTTCGTTCATTTCTGGTTATCCGCCCGTCTGTCTATGGACACGACAACTCAAATACAAAAAGAGATAACGAGCTGAAATTTTGTGTGAGGGATTTAAAGCTGAAAAGTAAGATCACTTTCTTAAATGAGCAAAAGCGGCACGTGTGTCCCCGGCTGGAGGGGCGGGGGCCATGTATCCTTAAAACCGTAAGAGATAATAAAAATTTATAATTAAAATATCTGAATAAACAACATTAATTAGAAACATTTTTCAATTATAGATATACTCAATAAATTCTCATAATTTTTGCTGAAACATGAGAGATTAAATTACATACTATGATGATACACCATAGTCGGAATCTTACGTCCATAACAAAAATTCATGTATTTTTTATACTCAGTGTATGTAAATATACAAGGTATATTAAGTTTGAACACGACTTTGTAACGCTTAAAAATATTGATCGTAGGCATGAACGTTTAGCATATGTTCGCCCGTCTGTCCTTGGGCACGATAACTCAAGAACGAAAAGAGATAACAAGCTCAAATATTGGTGTGTTCTAGAGCAAAAAATTATGGTTAAGTTCGTTAATGGGCAAAATCGGAACATGTTTGGGAAAAATGAGCAAAACAGCGTATCTTTGAAACTGCAAGTGATATAACAAAAATTGAATAGCAAAAAATCTTCTTTTTAAAATAAACAACTTTTGATTGAAAAATTTTTCCATAAACTCAATAGTATTCTCACAATTTGTGCTCAAAATTTCCTCGGAAAACGAAATTATTTTAAAATTGTGGGACAATTCAAAAATTGTTAACATTTTAAACATTGATATACAACTCAGTATATACTGGGTATTCAAACAATTATATCAGTTAGTTGTTACATTACTTGTTCATTTTAATTTTAGTTTAAACTTTTGTATACCAGCTGTATATATAATATATACAAGGTTCTATTAAGGTTTCGCCTTGGTAACAGTTGAAAATAATGATCACATAAAAAAATTTTTGGTATCGATGTTCATAAAATGACCATCTATAGTTGGTTCATTTACAACCCCTTACCCATTAGCTTCGATTTATGTAACGCTTCGCGTTGAGTAACACCTCGTGTTATGTAACATTTAAAATGACGAATTATCGTAACGCCTCGCGTTAAGTAACTCTTTACGATAAGTATTGCTTCGCGTGGAATAACGCTTCACGTTAAGTAACGCTGCGCGATAGTTACTAAAAGCGATGCGTTTAGGCAACGTGAAGCGCAACTGCACGCAAAGCGTTTACATTACGCGGGGCGTTACTGCACGCAAAGCGTTTGCATAACGCGAAGCATTACTTAACGCAAAGCGTTACTTAACGTATATAGTTAACGACGAGTGAAGATTACAAACTTAGCGCGAAGTGTTACTAAAGACTAAGCCTTACTTAATCCGGAGCGTAAGAAACTTAAGTAACGCTTCACGTTAAGTAACGCTTCGCGTTAAGTAACACTTGTCTCTAAACGCGAAGCATTGCATAACTAACAGGAAGCGTTTACTAACAGTTTTAACGCAATGCGTTATTTAACGCAAAGTGCTACTTAACATGACGGGTAAGTTAATGCAAACCGTTACTTAACACGGAGGGTTGCAAACTGAACGCGAAGCGTTAGTAACTTGAAGAGGAGCTATATGCGATAAAACGCATATAGCTTCGAAGTGATAGTTACTTAACGCGAAACGTCAATGTTCGCTAAGCGTAGCTTAGCGCAAAGCGTTAGTTACTTAACTTGAATCGTTAGTTAACGAGAATTGTTAGTACACGAAACCTTGCTTAACATGCCTTGCATGAGTGAGCGCATTGCGTTACTTAACGGGAAGTAGCTACTAGTTAACGCGAAGCATTATTTAATATGAAGCGGTTGTTATTTAACGAGTTGAGGTAACGCGAGGAATTACTTTACGCAAGGCGTTAGTTACTTAACGTAAAGGATTAGTTAACGCGAAGCGTTAGTTAACACGAAGCGTTACTTACTATTTATAAAAATTTGTTACGCAGGAGCTGCGTCAACATAGCGAATTTCCTTAGAATACATAAATCACTCTCTAGCGGTCATTATTAGTGATCAAAATGAAAATAGAATCAAATTCATTTGTATTGGACTTTATATGCGCGTAAGGGGAACTTATTTCAAAGTAGAAGGGCAACTTATTTAAACTATATTTTAATCATATATTTAATACTTAGTATTAAATATATGCTTCCTCCCATTCATAAAAAATAAACCGATCCACTCAAACTGCGACGATATTCGAGAGGTCTTTACAAATGAACTTAACTCTATAATTTCTGATATGAGTTTAGTATTTGCAAAAATTAAATTTATTAATAGCCATAATAGAACGATAAATAACGATTAGAGTTTATAGTTACTATGGAAACGACAATCAAAACGAACTGTGAGTCGAACCAGGTGGATAATAGCACACACCTCCACTTCCTTTCACGATTCTCTCTTTCTTCAACAACATCCAATAGAATCGATATACTGAAACAAAATGAAGGCCACTCGTGGTTGACTGACAGACATTCAAAACATCAACGCATTTGTTTACAAAAAATCTTCTTTTTAAAATAAACAAGTTATGTTTGAAAAAGATGTTCATAAACTCAATAGTTTTCTCATAATTTGTGATTATATGTTCCTCGGAAAGAATTGTTAACATTTCGAATACGCAGAATTGTTAACAACTTAATTATTGATATACAACTCAGTATATTCTAGGTATTCAAACATGTAAGTCAGTTAGTTGTTACATTGCTTAACAATCGAACATAGAATCTCCTCCTTCTTTTTTTGGAGTTGGTTGAAATAAACTATAAAATTATTTTATTAAAATTTTGTTTTAATTTTGAAATGTTAATTTTGATTGTCGTTTCCATAGTAACTAAACTATAATCGTTATATATCGTTCTATTTTGGCTATTAATAAATTTAATTTTTGTAAATACTAAAGTCATATCAGATGTTATAATTCATTTTGATCACACTAAAATTATGACCACTAGAGAGTGATTTATGTATTCTAAGGAAATTCGCTAAGTTGACGTAGCCCCTGCGTAACGAATTTTTTTAGTCATAGAAAGCTACGCTTTCTAAAGCATGCGATTTTTTTAACATGAGAGTTTTTGACTAGCAGGCGATTTGTTTCTGAAGACGGTGATTTCTTAAGCGCACGAATTTCTTCTTCAGCATACGACATTTTTCTTAAACGTGCAATTTTTTTTATGACTTGCGATATTATTTTTGCAATTTTATTTCCCAAAAATTCTTTGCTTATGATAATTTTTTTAGTGAGCGACATTTTTCTAAGACTTGTTGTCCTTCTTTAACCTCGATTTATTTCTATTGCGAGCGAATTTGTTCTTTATCCTGTGATATTTTACATAGACGTACGGCTTTTCTTTTAGTAAACGATATTTACCTTAAGACTTTGATATTTATCCTAAACGAGCGATATTTTACTTAAGAGTGCTATATTTAGAGTACCATATTCGCAGAAACATGACATATTTTCTTTGCGCGTGAGATTATTATTATTCTTTAGATAGCGTCACTGTCAAGTGACGTGTGTGTTGGTTTTTCGTGTGTTGTCTTTTCTAAACATACAACATTTTCTAACGTTGGTGATATTTGTCTACAGCGTTCCATATTTTTTAAGTGTGTGCTTTTTTCATTACAATGCGTTATTTTTCCCTTTTGCGTTATTTAAAAATCTATTTTGTATTCTCCAAAACTCTCTTGCATATAATTTTTTATAATGTAAGTGGGAATGATTTTGTTGTACAAAAAGTCTATCATTAGTCCGGTCATTTTAGACATAAAAATAGTGATCAAATAAAGAAAATTCCGACAGAGCCAAATCTTTGTAGAGACCTTAGGTTTACCACAAGGAATAAAGTGTCAAAAGTCCCCATCAGTCCCATGTGAGCTTAGGGACTTATTCGGGGCCCAAGGTCAAAATTTTAGGTTTTTTGGATTTTTCTCGAAAACGGTAAGTTTTATCGAAAAAGTACCTCGGAGCAAAGTTGTAGATCTTAAAATTCTCTATAAAAATGGTTCCCATGATTTTTTCTCTAAGACCCACTATTTCCCAGATATTGCGCTTGTAAGAATCAAGTTCTACATAATATGCACACATTTCCACACCACCTGTGAGGTAGTGTACTCGGCGCGTTTTTTTTAACGTGGTATCCCCGGTAGGCCTATTCCACGAACCTTTATGACGTTATTTTCAGGAACAATAATTATTTAATAGTATGAAGATTATTGATATGGGTTACTGAGTTTAACTGTCGTTCTAACTTTTTTTTATTACTTTAATCTGACTCATACTCTTCATATTCAACTTCAACAATCATGTTTTCTTCAATTTCTTCTTGTTCTTCTTCTTCTTCTCCTTCCTGTTGATGAACGCTTAGAAATTGTTCAAATGAAGATGAATCAGTTGTCTCTTCATCAAAATCACATGAATCTTCCTCTCTTGTATTTAATTGAACATTTGAGCAAGAGACACCTTGGCAATTGGTACACGCTGGAGAACACTGCAATCCTACTTTTTTACAGCCACATTTGGCACTACAACCTTTCTTGCAATTGCAAAAAATAGTGTTAAGAAGTTTTTCTGGAGCAGGGGGCAGTAAAGTTCGAATCGGTTCCAAAGTATTATTTATCAATTTCCAACCCCAGTCTTCAGGGTTCAGTTCATTGCCTTGCCATGTCTGAACTTGATAGTATACTCGAAACAAATGTTGAGTAGCAGATGCCGATGTTGGAGGAAGACAAGATAGCTGTACTTGCTTTTTGTTTCGTGTATTTTTTACGAATGAACCAAACCGCCGATGGAAAAAAACTGAAAGACCCAGCTGTAATTTAGACTTGAAGGATCTAGGCCGAACAGCAGTCATTATGCTATGACTAATATTTGTGCAAACTAACTTTAAATGATCCAAATTATGACGCTTATTTTTAAGAATGATTTGTCCCAAAAAAAAAGATAATGGTTCGGGAATATCGTTATTTATATCTTCAAACATTCTACCCGGTGGCGGGTACATAGTATTATCAAACACACAAGATTGAATATCTTCTCGAATAATTTCTGCCGCAGCTTTTAAAGTTTTCCACCTTTTTTCCTTTTCATTCAAGTTTTTGTTATCAGACCAGGCTTGACTTAAAATGTCTTGGTAATTGTCTACAAAACAAATAAATGTTAATTTTCCAGGCTTCTCTGTAATAATAATTCTACTACCATACTTTAATTTCAATCGTATTTTTATAATCCCGTTTTCTAAAGCTACATTTTGGCAAACATTCTTCAGTTCATCTAACGAAAACTGGCAGTCATCGCTACTTTCGATGAAATTGAAAATTTCCTCCATTGCAGAGTTTATAGCCTCACTTTGAGGACGGCCAATTTTACCGCCAGTATTAGGTCTCAGGAAGGATTTGTAACAACTGTCATGGTATTTAGCGTCAGCAGCAACTAAATCATACTGAAAATTAATACGCGCAAAGACAGCTTTTGACACATCATCAGAACGATCTTTAGCTAATTTTAAAATGGAATCTTTGAATGTAAGTGTAGAAACTTTATGAATTTTTCGGCGATAAATCTTCACTTTCTTCTTTTCTGCTTCTTCATCCGCTTCATCGCCACAAAATAAGCAGTGGTTTTTAAAACAAAAGCTGGATTCACTTATTCGCGCTCTAGTATGAGGTGGACTTACTTTTGAAGTACTGGCCTGTTCTTCCTCACGTTGTCTTTTTGATGCAGAGATTGAAGTTTTCCGGGTGTATGATTTTCTGCAATCCACGTGAATTGTAACGGATTTTTGGCTTCTTAAATAATCAGCAAACTCATCACTTCTCGCGACGCTTGCATCGATTAAAGTTGGCATTCCACGACTGACCACAACAGTTTCATCTTCAGTCAAAAGTTTATTACAAATAAAGCAAAATTGTGACATTTTTTGTTAAATATTAATCAGCACTAATTTCAATAGTAGACGCTTGTAATAAATACGTATAGTCACTCGAACTGCTCGTTCAACACTAAAAGAAGCAGGTATACGTGAACGACACCACATGGACAAAAGAATAGGCAGATGTTTTTCAAGGCCAGATGTTATTCAAGTAGAGGGGATTCGGTAAGGGACCGGCGGTCGTTTTAGAGTAAATTTTCTTAGAATAGTATAATGTATACATAGAAGAGGCACGAGTAGGCATTTTTGCTTGCTTGAGTACCTAAATATGTATATACGTGGCATATGTGTGCATACTATGTAGAACATGATTCTTACAAGCGCAATATCTGGGAAATAGTGGGTCTTAGAGAAAAAATCATGGGAACCATTTTTATAGAGAATTTTAAGATCTACAACTTTGCTCCGAGGTACTTTTTCGATAAAACTTACCGTTTTCGAGAAAAATCCAAAAAACCTAAAATTTTGACCTTGGGCCCCGAATAAGTCCCTAAGCTCACATGGGACTGATGGGGACTTTTGACACTTTATTCCTTGTGGTAAACCTAAGGTCTCTACGAAGATTTAGCTCTGTCGGAATTTTCTTTATTTCAAATGTCTAAAATGACCGGACTACATATGATGTGGTTGAAAAAATGCTGCCGTAATAAGTCCCCTAAGCCCATATGTATTAAATACATCTCATTCGTGACAATTTGTTACAAATAATATGGAGCACAATTTTCCTTTTTAAACATGGCCTTGTTCTCGAGGAAAATGGTTAAAAATTACAAAAAGTGCATTTCAATATCCTTACTGGAGCCTAATTAGCTTAATCATTGTTATCATGAGGACATGAAATGTAGATAATTTATGTCTTCATAAGTTTAAATAAAAATGTGTGTGTTTGTTCAAAAGTTCAAAATAACGGAGATAATGAGGGAAAACTAAGCAACTTTCTAAACCCTATAGGGGGCGATAGGGGCTGGCGGTGATTTATTACAGTTGGTCATGTTTAGAATCTCTGAGTATGGTCGAACGAATTTTATATCAAAAAAAACTTGGTTGTAGGGAAAATGGTTGATTCCACAATAAAGTCACAATCGCAAATTTTTTTGAAAATTACATTAAAACCAACTTTCCCATCTAAACATGGCACATTTATTTCGAAGAAAGTAGTGAAAAAGTTCATAAAGTCCATATTGCGTAATAATTTTTGACATAATGGTATAATGACATAATGACATCAATGAATTATAACATAAAATGATATAAAATGATATTCAGAGGATATGTTTAAATAATGAGTGATAATATGAGAAAAATGAGCTTCAAGCATAAACCAGATTCACTGACACGGTACTATTTCGTAATTGCGTAGCACCATTTCAGAGATGTGTTATCCAGCATAAAAGTAGCAAAAAAATGTTCTTACAAATCTATGTCTCAAATTAACTTAAGACATATTTTTGTATATTTTGTATTGGAGAACACATTTCTGAAATAGTTCTTTGCAGTTCCAAAACTCCTAGAGCCCGGTTGAGAGAGGAGGAGGAAATTGGTTTCCACCTGAGGGAAAAACGCACAATTGATCTCTGTCTCAGGAAGTCATTGTCAAAGGTACAGTGAAGATAAGTATTGGTAAGCCTCAAGGGATCACTCTTTCCAATAGACTTGGAAGCTGTATGCCAGTTTCCCCCTCTTCGGAAATTCATTTACTAAAAGTTCAAAAAATAATAATAACGGATTGATCAAACATACAACGAACTGGCGAAGATTCCGGACAAAGAATAGTGGAACTTGGAATTTCCGTTAGTATCTAGGGAAAAGAAATCGAATTGGTTAAAAAATTATAGAGACGTAACTCATCTTGCTTAGCTTTTAAAGAGAAAAAAAGCAAGGTTAAGAGTGTGTAAAACTAGACAATAGATTTTACTATGGAGTACGAAAACAAGAGAGTTCTAGATTTTTAGTTAGGAACGAAAATACCCACTATGTTGAAAACTAGAAGCTTGTGAATGAAATGATTATAATTATCGTAATTGAAGAGAAAAAGAACACCATGACTCTTATAACCACATATGCACAGACGGATTATGAGCATGGTGATAGAAATATTTTGATCACTGTAGAGGATATAACGCACAGCAATATTCTCATCCTGCGAAACTTAAATGCTTGGGTGGAAAATGAACTAGGCAGAAGGCAGAAAGTTATTGGGAGAGAAGGAGAGAAAAAAGTGAACAATAACGGTATAGACTCTTACGTTTCTCTATACAAACAACTTGGTCGTAGCGAACACAAAATTTCCCCACTAAGACATACACAAGTACACCAAGGTAGAATTAGGGTAGCCAAGCAGATAAATCGATTATTGAGTATATCATACTCAAAGAATCAACTAATGCGATACGTGATAAACTGCAGGGGACCAGAAATTGGCAGTAACAATTTCTTACTAGCTTTAAGATATGTGTTTGAAAGAACTAAGAAAACAGATAAGAAAATGCTTATGAGAAAAAGAGAAAATCAAAGGAAAATGACTTTCAAACTAGGGAATATAGCTAATCTGGAACAATACAGAAAAATTGTTAGGCAAGAACTATTAGAGCTTGGCCAAACCGTAGAGAAATACCACCTAGAAACTATGTGGAAAGAGAGGAGGTACATACATACATTTAATCTCAGGTTTCGATTAGAATGTAATTTTTATTTATTACTTAGCTTTTCGAGATTTTATTATTCAATTCTGTATATCGTTAAAAAATCTCGTCAAAAAATAAATGAATTTGTATTTACAGAGAATAGGGTTGCAAAATTTGAAGAAGGAAAGAGGCGAAGAGGATGACCAAGCAGCTAAAACGCTTGGCGTAAATGAGGAGTGGCATAAGTGGAGGGTTCTTGGTTCGTCCCCTCTACATCTGCAGTTCTAGAAGGGGATGCAAATTCCTCTAAAACTTGTTCATTTGTTCAAAATCTTCCAAGTGGACACGGGGAGATCTGCAATCCTCCAACAGATGGTTTTTAGATTCAAGCTTCACTTTCAAAACAATGGTTCGGCTCAACCAAAGTGGTCTCGTATAACCGCTGACTACGAGGCGTTGATAAACTGGCTCCCCACGTGTAATGGCCTCAGCCAGAAACTGAACTAATGGTTCTGCCTGTTCGTTGAATCATGTCGTGGAATAGTGTGGCCTAAAACTGGGGCAAAACGATGCCATAAAAGAGAAAAAAAAAACTAAAGATAGATGTGGAAAAGTAGTGTTAATTTAAGAATTGTATTTTCAGAGGAAGAATTTAAATTTGTACATCAGAGACTACAACCTCGAAGGGTCAAGAAGCTGTATCATCATTTCCAGCGACCTAAAAGTTGTACTACTGCAACATAAGGGTCAAAAGCAATGTAACAGCGATGTAAAACAACTTTTGATCTTAATCATAGGATGTGAATCATCTCAGCAAGGCGAGAGGTAATCGACATTACGACGGTGTCAAGGACTCAATTCAAGACCGGCGCGTGACATCGAATCTCGTCCTCTCTGATCATCGAATGATCAGTTCCGTCGTCAACAAAGACACCTTGTACACCCGACAAAAAAAAAAAATTTGCAAATATAAAAATTACATAAATACACATACTACAAGCAGGCACATTTATATATATTATATAATATGAACATAAAAAACATTCAATATGATTATTTATGACTATCCGTTTTTTTAATACCCACACTATATTACCATATAAAAACAAACATTTGAACAGGTAGTTTGTTGTCGTAACACACTACGAACAACACAACTCATACAGGTAAACCAGGTGACTGGTTACCAATACGTACGTATACCTATACGTTAAAAAACAGACCAAGCCAATACGTTGGTTATACTTTCAGCTGAATCGATCATTTCGTTTGACAATGGTTTGTTTGCTTCATGTGACCGTATTAAATGTATTTACTTTAACGTTTAGTAAGTAGTACCTACCTACATTATGTATGAAAGGTTTTTAATATATTATGTTATATTTATTTTTACCTCTATCTACACTCTACAGATAGACTAGTCACTAGTGACTGTAAAGCCCATTACACAATGAAAAAATAAGGTATAAGATATAAGAAATAAGAAATAAGAAAACTCAATGGGCGATAAGCTACAATATTCAACCAACCACAGCGGTTGAATGCCTGCTGCTGGTGTGTGCACGAATGTCAAAAATATCGAAAGAATCGATTGTGCATAACATCCTGCGTATAACATTGCCAGCCAAACCTGTGATTTGCTGGGAATAAGAAATAAGGAACATACTGTGTCGGCTTCAAAGTTCGAACGATAGATGTTATTCCTCGCGTCCATTGCAACGCTGAAGAGTTCTGCTTCAGACAGCCAGGAATCCTTTAAACCGTATGTTTAGAAGTTTGATTTGCTTTGAAAAACAATGATGGTGCGACAACAAATAAACCAATTTGAGATTTCGTTCACTCATTCTCTATGTAAAATTATATTATTACACTATTTGATATTCTACAATTATTCGATTATTTTTATCGTTAAATGTTTTATTTAGTCGTTACAATATAATTAAATTCAACTTTAATTACCCCCAGCTTAAGCCCAATGCTTTAGGTGTGAATATTAATGGCGAAAAATTTAATACAGTGGGTCATCGACACTAATTGGTTGGGTGCACCTTTGTCCGAACTACCGACAATCTGATAAAAATACATAAAACTGCGGAACATGTGGTTAAAAGATGGCTTCTATAAACTTTCAATTTTATATAAAATCAATCTTTTAACAATGTGCAAAACTACTTGTGAGACATAAAAAATTAAATATTAATAGAAGCCATCTTTTAAATACATGTCAAACTATAGCCGAGTTTTGAATCCGACCTGTAGTGTTTTGTATTTTTATCACATTGTCGATAGTCTCGACAACTGTGCACCCAGCCATTACCGCTAATGTGAAAATTAACAGTGGTGACAGAAGGCGATTGTTCATCATCTGGAATACTCTATTCTACATTTTGCAAATTAATTTCTGAATTATATTAGTGAACGAATTCATTTCAGTAAAGAAGATGCATTGAGCAACGCCAGTGAATTGAACTAAAAGTGATAACCCTTTCTACAAACGTATTACGTAACATACAGGTTATTGGTTCGATGTCCAAAACTTTGAACTTCACAATTTTGACGCTTCCTGATGTGACAAAATTTGTTTTTGGCCATTGATATGTGGATGATGATGTGAACACGATATTTATAGATATACAAGCGCTAGAATCTTTTAATTGTTTTACATATTTTTAAACCACGCAAAAATTTTTTGGGGACTCAGTAATGTATACTGAGACACTGTATACTTTTTGTCATAGTTTGTAATTACAAAATTTGTGTAAAGCGAGAGGCAACATCTCAGGAACAAACTGACTTTTCTCAAATATAAAAGCCTAAAAACCAACTTCCTTGTTTCTTACTTAAAAAATGATGCACTTCTCATACAAGCTTTCGTCCCTTATTTTACTTCTTTAGGGGATGATTTTCCAAAAATGGTGATACAAATAACTTTTATTTATAAACAGAATCCTAAACACCAATTTCCATATATCTAACTTAAAAAATGACGCACTTCACATATAAAATTCTAGAGCCACCGGCGTAGGCTGTGTCTGCCAGTGAGTTTGTATCTAGATATTTATTAAGTAGATGCCTAGTTCTATTATTGACGCCCTTCTTGTCAGGAATATATTCATTCATTTACTCACCTTCCATTTTACTTATGAAATTATTATCAAAACATCTTGGTACTTCTCGTATTTCCAGAATGATCAAATATACAGATTAAGCTTAGCGCACACGGAATGAAAATTAAAACCCTGTGATTATTCATCTCTCTGAAGTAACAAGTACACTTCCACAGGTTCCAAAAACCAAGTGCGTTTTATACTTTTAGAAAAAATGTAATTTGGTATACAAACTGCGTTTAATATACAATTAACATCAGAGAATCCTACAAGGTAATTCATCCCACCAATTATATTCTTATCAAAATACGCCACTCTTGTTACTTTAGCTCTTAAATGCTATGAGATCTAATATACTCCATTACATTTAATAATTCCTATTGTAATTAGGTTTTGTATTTCGACTTTAAGCATGTAATAATGGCATGGGTATATGAGCAGCCTTTTTATGACTGTTATAAATTCCAAGCAGCCAAATTATTGGAAGAAACAATGAAAGGTTTATTTTGTATTAGATCTTAAAGCTCTTTCCTGCAATGCAAGAACGATTCTTCAAAGGCACTACAGGCTATTGGCTATATAATTAAGCCACCTAATTGGTGGTCTTCCTCGTTTTGTAGCTCCGACAGAATTAGTGAACATTTTTATTGGATTTGTGTCATCAGTTCTAAATAAGTGTCCTAGCCATCGTATCCTATAGGTTTTTATGACTTTCAAAATTAAATATTGATCTCCAACCAACATTCGCGTAAACTAGATTTTTTTTTTGCATTCGCAGACTAATAGTTTATTTAATAACGATTTGGGCATTGGCTAGTTTTCACATCCATATAGCAAATTAGGCCCTATAGTAGTGTTTTATTGATATTAATTTTGATGTTAAGAGGAGTTGAGATTTAAACGAGTTTTTGAGGCCATGGTACCATTTATGTGCCAAAGAGAGTCTGTTGTTTATTTGAACAGTTAAACCATTGTTGTGTTGTGATAGTAGCTCCAATGTATTAGAACTTTGAAACTTTTATGAGGGATTTCATGAATTTATTTTTATCATCATTTATTGCTCATTTTTCCGTCTCGACTTTTAATAAATTGAATGATTCGCTAACATATTTTTTTTATCGTCGACTAAAGCGATAACATCATCGAATGCGAAGATTTACAAAGTATGTTGGTAAATGATACCTATGATCGTAAGACCAAAAGCTTTGATAGCTTTTCTAAGAAAAAATTAAAAATTAAACAAGACAGAGCATCGCCCTACCGAAAACCTCTGTGAGTATTATTCATTACCACGTTTAACTTTAAACTTTACGCTTGTGTAATCAGCTTAGTTGGTATTTTAAATTCTTCCACTGCCTCGGCAAGTTTCTGTCAAATAATAATACTGTCAAATGCAGCTTCAAAGTCGATAAACAGATAGCAAAACCATCTTTCTTTTTACTAGAAACCATTAACATTAATTGGCGTCCAAAATGAGAGGATAGGAAAGTATGGGTGCCGAAGCCATCAAGAATGTGAATGTGTCTCTTCTTCCAATAAAAAAGAAGTTTCAGTTGATACCATAGACTTCGAGTTCCTTTAAGGAGATCATTGAAGGCATAAACCTTCTTGTCCCCGATGAGAACACCAATTACGATACAATGTTAGCTTCACCGTCTCAACGGATCATAAATTGAACTCTAATAAACAGATAACAGGACGAACAGGCGACCGTCCTCTATTGGAATATCCACTACTTCAATAACTACAGTAGTTTCGGCTTGGCAACGATGAATCAGTCTAGAGCTTTAATTTTTACAAAAGGAGCTTTAAGAACTTATTGCTAAATATAAAGTTAAGTTAAGTTTTCTGATTAATTTGTTGCTTTAGACTGTTTGTATGTATATACGTTGCATGGCGTTCACACTATATTTTTTATGAACATATATTGCTAAAAAAAAATAAGTTTTTATGGAAATTCACCCACATCATCTTTTTATTCAAGCACACCTAATGTACGGTTTCTAAAGATCGATCACCCGCATATATTTCCTTTAAACTGTTATCTAATTGTACTAAAAAGTATTTTTAGGATGTTGTACCAATTTTCAATAAAGTATAACATAATTTGAATATAGCAGCAAATAAAGTGGTATAATTTGTATATAAAATAACGATGGGTGGAAGAGGTGGGAAATTTAGAAATGAAAAATAGCCTTTAAATAGTGAAGACAAAATTAAAAAAAAAAAAAACACGCATACGAATACAAAACAGGAAAAAAAACTAGAAGTAAAGTGTCAATTCTGATAGAATCAATCTATTATTACTTGAGTAAATCAGGTTGGCGTGTATAATTTCCAAAAATATACATTCCTACAGTAATTAATTGTTCATAGAAGCATTTCAATAAAATAATATTTTGGCTATTTCTATATCCTCCTATTTCTTTCAAAAAGATTGTATGGTTATAATAGACTACTTTTGCTCTATACCTTTCGATTGCTATTATTATGGAAATTTACAGAGTTTCAAATGTGTGGATATTACAATCATTTAACAAAGACCATCCTTCATTTTTTGGTAAATTATCAGGCTATTCGCTGTTTTTTTTATTCTCTGATAAAAAATTTTGATAAACAAGTAAAAAATAATTTAAAGCGATTAAAAAAATCCGACTTAAAAAATAATTAACTGAAAAGATTAACATAATTAACGTACTGTCGCTTTTACTTGATACCCATATTGTTGCTGTAAAAATTTTTTTTGGTATTCACAGACTTTATATTTAAATATTATACCCTATTTCACACCCACATTTAAGAAGAATCTAACGACACCTCCATCAAGCCGCTTAGGATACAGAGCGTGCCAAAGAAATGGATATACATACATTCACTAAAAAAATTTCTCTCCTTCAGGGGCAGTGGGGTACAACTCACTCATCCCTGATAAAAAACACACTTGAGTGCGTTAAATAAAAATAACACCTTTTCTGACAGCATTTCTAACTGTCAATGATGCGCAGCAATATAAAAGGGATGTAAAAGTTCGATACTCTTATAACAAAATGCATGTTTCTATTTTTGTCCAGTGATTGACATTCAAAAGTTTTGAAACGAAAAAGATAAAGAAAGATGACGAACCTTGCCGGACACATGACTGAAGAAACTTACATATGAATATTATAATACCTATATTATATTATATTTTATGAATTATATAATATTTTATATTATGAATGATATATAAATACTCATGTGTCTAGAGATTTCCTTTCGGTCATGTTACCCGTAATATACTTTCATCACTTGCATTATTTTCCATTGTAAATATGTTGATGTAAATTCGACTTTCAACAACGTAATTTTTTTCAATTTGCCACAGTTTATAATTTATTTTATTTATCTGGTGGACTTTCAATGTCCATTCATTAATGCAATAAATATATCAACAATAACAATTCGCAAAAGGTACTAATGTTCGTTTTATCTTCCCTAAAATTGTTTAGACTAATAGCACCACATAAGGAGAAGTTTTTCACTGGAAAATAATTTTAACTAAAAATAAGTATAATAATAATAAATATAATAATTTTAACTAAAAATATCAACTAAGTTAACTGCTCAAATACCCGGTATACACTGAATTTAATTTTTTTTTAAATTCTTATCTAAGTGTTTTATTTTTAAAATAGGAACATTTTTTGTCTTTAAATTTTTGTAATATCCCTTACGGCTTCAAAGATAGGCAGTTTTGCCCAAACATTGTCCGATGTTGCCCATTCAACTTAACCATACATTTTGGATTTAGAACACACACACAAAATTTCGGTTCGATATCTCATTTCCTTTTTGGGTTCGCTATCTCATTGTGTTGACGAGCGGGCAGACAGACACATTTGCGAAAATGGACAAATTAGTCATTTTATGAACACATATACCAACATTTTTTTCTGCGATCGATATTTTCAATCGTTACAAAAACGGGAATTACATAATATATCCTGGTAGAAATTATATACTGGGTATAAAAATATTCGAATTAAAAATATTGCATGTTCCATTTTTATTGTTTACTAAAACAACACAATATGTAATGGATCAAGTGATTGATGAGTGATTATTACAAGCGATTGTCACACGTTATTATATAAGCATGCAATATTTTATATAATTATTATTAGGGGCAGTTGCCCCACCTAGAGATTCAAACACAATGACTCATCAACCTATTTTAATAATGAATATTTTTTCGAGGGGAAATATTATAGACATTTTATCTCATAATTTTTATAAGCTAAAAAAGAATGTAAAATATTTTTCTGTAAACAAATATGAACCTGTTGTTAACGGGCTCCAATCCGTAGCTTTGGACGTGGTCAGGGCAGGGCCTCGCAGCACATTAAACACATTTTGCAATTGCTTAACAGCCGAAAAAGTCACAGATGAAATTGAAAAGGATGCTACTGTTGTTGCGGAGAAAGTCAGACTGGAGGAGAACATCACATCAATGCCGCGCATTGTTGAGAGACAACGTCATCGAAGCAACCACCCAGCAGAATGCCCTTCAGAATTCTGGAAGAGGTCATTAATAATACCATACTTGGACTCCATTATTACATCTCATGAATTACGTTTTGCTGAAGAAAACACTCCCTCATTCGCATTATCGAAATGACGCCCTTCCAAGGTAGGCAATTTTGTATGGTTTTTATATGAACTTCAGGAAATTAACCATTTATGTACTATCAGCAGCGTCGGATTGGGCCTATGGGTCCCGGGTGAAATTACTTATGATAGAGGTAGACGACACCACTAGGTCAAGCAACAAACCGAATCATAAAGATAATCGAATAGGCAAGAGTTTTTGGAATATTTTCGATTCAAAGGCGTACACTTTTATGTAAAAAGTTCCAATTATTTATCTATCCAATTAAAATTTTTTTAAATAGAAGGTAAGATCTGATTCTGTGTTTGGATAATCAACGAGTTCAACAGTTCTTGTCCCGTCGCGCAGAACAAAGTCGTGTCTTAATGCGCTTCAGCGCGGAAAATCGTCTCTTGCAAGTTATTTACATTTTAACAAGATTGTGAGGATTAGGTACACAATAAGCGATGTATAAGTTGGAGTGCGTATTAATGTGCTTGTTATATTAGGAAAAAAGATCACATGCACATGGTATGCAGCTTCGACAGGCATCCGAATCTCTTCGAAACAAGCAAAAGCGTTCTTTACAGTTTGGTCTAAACCATCTTCGTAGATATATTCCTGCTTTTCTTCCTTCTTTCTTCTCCGTGTGTATGAACAATTTTGTGTTTGTCCACACTGGCTCGAGCTCGGGTAAATGCCACCCTGACTCTATGGTCAATCCGACACTGACTACCAGCATCTTAATCGTTCGAGTATAAGTTATGCATTGTAAAATTTAAAATACTAACAACCTTTGATCACAACTTCCAACTTCGGCATAAATCCAGCTACAATAAATATAGCACAGGCGATCTACTTCAACACATAACTGATTTTCTTTTAGGTAGCAAATATTTTACTACTGTAGTGGTCGTGTTTGATGCTCTATAAAAAGTTTCACTAAAAAAAAAACAGTTGTTGATCGATATTCTTTTACTGTAACGTAATTCACAAACAATATCTCGTATAACCTATAGGAAATATATTTTAAAATTTGAGTTGAAAACTCTTATGGTGTTTCAATACATGCACAGCATGGCGCGCTAAAATACAACACAACAACAACAACCATTGCATCGCTTAGTCTTATATCTCCTAGCGTACAGTGAACGAGAAACGTGTACACTGCTTCACAGCAATACAGCTAACTAACTATATGAAAACCACCAGAAGCAAGAAGTCCTATATAGACAACGACACAATAAAATAGTCACACACACGCGCACACACATACACAGAAAACGTGATGTAAGTATAATCAACGAGAGACAAAGATTTCCATTCTGACAAAGTAGTATGTAACAAAACAAAAAATAACTGTTAAAAAATAAATAAAAACTGTTTAAATCATAACCATTTAAAAGAAAATCGGTTGACAAACAGAGGAGAAAAAAGTACTGAAGTGTTTTGTCTTTGCCTATTTGTATATAGATATTACTTTGTATTTAAATAAAATACCCATTTTTCAGTAATAATTAATTTTTTCCTAAAATGTAAAACATTTATTCTGTTAAAATATAACACTCCATCTTAATGGCAGTATGAAAACCGCTGAAAAATTATTTTGGGAAAAAATAGAAGCGGATATTATAAAGTCTCTGGATCTAAGTCTACGTGTTTCAATTCAAAATATAATAAGAATCGAATATATTAATTATTGCGGGCAATAGGCTTTAAATCGAACAGAAATCACATCCAATCAAATAATTCATAGGAAAAATTCTGTATTCATTCTAAGCTCAGGTTATTTTTAAATTTTCAACTGAAATGTTTTCAACTGATAATAAATATGAATTTTAAAAATTTATTATAAAAACTGACAAATCTATATCTACGCTAAATTTATGTATCACCGAATTGTATATGGTTTTCTAGAATTTTTATACAAAAAAAAAACGTAATTAACTCAAGAGTCAATACTAATCAATTCAGCAGAAAGAAAATATTTTCAAAATACTACTAAATTTGGTATATATAACAATAATAGATCCTAAAATACTTATTTTTTAAACTATTGTCTATCTGTTTTTTGTTCTATCATCATGTCAATATGGCTGAACCGATTTTGATGCCGAGATAATCGAGAATTTTACCGGGCAGCATATAAGCTATGAAAATTTTGCAGTTCATGTATCTGTAGCAGCAGTACCCAAACCTAGTTTTAGATCAGTTTGAAAAAGAGAAAATATTTTTACCCAAGATATGTTTATCTCATAAAAACACACTTTTAAATACAATACACACATGCAATTACATATCCATTAAGCTAGCAGAGCAACCTGAGCAGAACACAATTATAATTGTCTCATAATTAGACGCTAATTAAATGCTAATTAAATGCCCTAATTAAATATTAAATGCTCTTTGTTGTATCGTGTTATCGCATGCTCTGCTAGCTTAATGTTGAGCTAGCAGAGAATTATTTAAATAATCAATTAATTATATTGTATTTAATATCAAATTATTATGCTACAGACAATTATAATTGTGTTATGCTCAGGTGCTCTGCTAGCTTAATGGACATTGCAATTACAATTAAATATATGTAAATAGTCAAAACAAGTATACAACAGATAGTGAGAAATACACGTTCTACCATAGCATCTGGGTTGCTCAGTTAGTAGAGCACTGGTCTGGAATGCCAGAGGTCTTAGGTTCAATTCCTAGCCGAGATGTGTAAGATTTTCATATCAACGCATTGATGTCAAAACAATGTTACAAAAACATACTTTTGTTTGAAATATTATTTCATTCAATCAATAGTTTTGACACAATTTAAGCGTGAGTAAAAGAAAAATTTAAGTGTGAGACAATAAGAAATAATTATCTTATTAATTTCTTTTATGTTTCTTTTCTCATCAGGAAAAATTTATACACAACTGTGTGCACATGAATGAGGATATAGTAGAAGCACAGAAGGCTTTACGATTACAGAACGATTACGCATTTGCTTATATTATGCAGATTTTGCTGTTGTTTATGGAAAGAAAAAGTATCTTAGTGTGTTTAGTTTTATTGAAAAAAGTATTGGCTATAATAATATTATACTTTGGACAAAACTAAAATTTATATATAATTTCTACGTGTTAAATCTACAGCTACTGTGACATGATATAGCCAACACTTTATTAATGATAATTACCTATATAATACCAGTTAGTATATTATATAGAAATATAGAAAATAAATAAATAAAATATAGAATAAATATAGAAATAAATATAGAAATATAGAATATAGAAAATAGTTGAAGTATTCTAACTGAATCATATTATACGTCGTGTACTGTACGCGTACTACATGTGGACAGGTAACAAAATCTGTAAGAGAAAAACAGGTTATGTTATTTAGTTACTCTGTGACTCTACTCGAGTGTAGAGATATTGCCATTAAATAGTGTATGTATACAATAATATACTTCGTTCTATACATACTCACAATAATAATATTTAAATTGTGCGGTGTGCACTGTTTGTGTATATTGTGGATGCTGTGTTGTTGATCTTTTACTATTTTTGATAAATCAAAAGTTTGCTTATTTAAACCATCAAATTCAGTTTATAGTATACAGAAAAATTTGCAACAATAATGTTTTTCACATGTACATTGTGCATACGTTTTTAATAACAATGAGTATTTAAAAGTACTAAGTTTTGTTTGATTTAGTGTAAAGTGTGGTGTATATGTGTGCTTTTGTTAAAAGTGTGAAAATAATTTAAAGTTTCTGTGTTTTATTACTTGTTGTGTTTGTTGCATGTAAAAGGATACATTGATTTTAAAATTGATAAAAAGGTGATGATTTGTTTTAGTTGAAGTATTGTGTTCAAAAGAAGCTTATCGTGTTTTTTTATCTATTGATATTCATACTTTGATGTTTGATTTTTATTAAGTAGATAATTGAGTTGCAAAAATTGTTTCAAATTTCACTTTAATCTAAGAAAATAATGAAACTTTAAAAAAATATGTTTTAAACTGTTTATTTGACAAAAACACCCAAGCCAAAGATGTGTCTTATACCCTAGGTTTAATAAACACGCTAATAGAATGAACTTCCTACATGACTTCCTGAATTTACAAATTTCAAACGGTCCCATTTCCTCAACACAACTTCAATCATGTGTAAATATTGGCATTACTTTAACGGTAACTCCTTCTGATCTAAAAATAAACTTCATGTGTTATACTTAAAACCGCATTTTTATCGTTTCAATTTACATTGATGAAGTGAAAATTACTTTTTGAGGTTGATAATGTGATAGTGGAAGTAAACTTAAATGTTGTTCTGTCACTTAAAAATTTGTCGAGCCTAAGTCAGTCAGTTAGGCTATATAGACTTTTTCGAAGCCCCTGAAATACACCTTGTTTCAATCTCTTCTCGTTTCAGCTGAATTTATTTCATCTTCTATTTCCTCATTTGGAAATCTGACATTCATTGAATTTTTTCATGGCTCATTGAACGCTCATTGTGGCACTGAGTGGATAAGTGACGAGTCTTTAACCGAAGGCTAATAATTATCGTTTTTAGTTTAGCTAAAAACATTTAAACCCGACCAACTCGTGGTTTGACCGGTGAAGTGAAAGATTGTAGTACTCGGTTGGAATAAATAACATCATCGATCATAATAAAATACAACGCCTGTATGTATTAATAAATACGTTTAGTATCGTTAAAAATAGATTTAACGATAAGGATGGATGTTCTTTTTCCGTTCTGAAATATATTGAACGTCATTTAGTGCGGGGGCCAAAACACGCAAACCCGACTAACTAGGGGTATGACCGATAAAGTGAAATATTGTAGTACTCGGTTGGAAAACTTGTGTAAAAAAAAATAAAAAAATATTTACATTTTTAAATTTTAGAAATTCGATATCTCGAAAACTATTAAAAAATAGATATTAAGATATTAAAAAATTTCATTCTTTATCTTCATTTTATTTTGACGAATTCTATAAAAGTTCTGTCAGTTCGCGGTGCCCGGGAAACTGCAGAATCCCCGGTTAAAGACGCATTTTTTCCGTTTATATAAGAACAGACGAAGTTTAAAATTTTATTTTATAAAATATGCTTCTAGATCTTGGAGACTGACAGGTATACAGAATACATTTTTATCTCTCCAATGCAATTAAAATAAGATTATTTGCAATCATTCAAATGAAAACAGAATAAGACATTTTGAAACGGAAGTTAAATTAATCCATTTAACATTTATAATTAGTTCTTTTTTATTTAAATTAAATTAATTAATATAGTTAATAACGACAATTTATTTAATAATTATTGTCACAAAACACAATATGTACTACCATGTGATAGCAAAACGTAATGTTGATTTAAAATACATGTAGGAGACTTTTTTTTACAGTTATTGTAGAATACAATATTTTATTTATTTGTATATTTTATAAAATCAGGCATAATGTGGGTTGAATTTTATTAGAAAGTATAATATTATTACGTATTTTTATCAAGTCGACAGGTGATTGTCATTACATGTACTATGCATTATATTGTGTCTTTATAGGAACATGAATACGAACCACCTATTCGTTTAAAAAAAATTAATATATGACAATCCTTTTTATGTATCCTTTAATGCTTGTCATGCAAAATTATGATTTATAAATATTTCTTGTTTATATAACTGTACAAATATTGTCCCAGTAATATTGAGGTAAATAAAATATTAACGGTTAATATTAATCGGGTACAACAAACGGGAAAAGGTAATTTGGCTCATTAGTTAAAGTTAAAAAGTAGTTTATCTTGTGGATGGGATTTTCGGACAAACAAATGATTATAAGGCACGTGTTACGTATGGCAACAGTGAATGTTTCAACTCAACCTATGAAGGACCTACATACATCATCAAAAGTCGAGCTATTATTTAAAAATTTTATAATTATTTTGTGCCTTATTTATTCGTTTTTCGAAAAAATATTTCGAATAAAAGTTGTTAGTATAGTTATAATGTACAATTTTTAACCGAAGTATTTTTTCGAAAACCGAATAAACAAGGGTGCACAAATCAATTATAAAATTTTTAAATGACAGCTCGACTTTTGACGTCACTAGTTTCACTTCAAGCGTTTATATGCATTCATGGTTCCATAGGGTCTTCTCCATCTGTCAGTACTTATGTTCTAGTTATGTCATTCTTTTCCTCGAGAAAATTTATTTTCTTCAAAATATTTGCTTCAAACCCTTGTTTTTATTCAAGACTACGCAGTCGAACCAAAAACATATCTTTATTTGTGCGAAGAATCGAAAATTCTTGAACGGTGTTTAAAATACTTTTAAGTAAAGTTCGTTAATCTTGGCCTCAGAGAGTCTTTCGTGGCCAAATACTCTTGTGATTCTTTAGTTAAGAAAATGAAATTCTTGCAAAAAAAAGTATTTTTCTGATATGATAAAAAATAAATAAAAAACGCAAGAAGAGAAAGTTTGCAGATTTTTTTGCTATATATATATATATATATATAAATATATATATATATATATATATTTAACTGAAATATCATTACTTCTTTAAAAAGTTTCATTTGTTTGGATTAAATATATGTGCATTTTGATCCGAAATTTTAGCGTCTTGGTCCAAAGAAATCATCATTTCAATTTAAGAATTTCGAGATTCTTGAGTCAAAGAGTCAGTTTATCTTTAGTTAAGATAATTTTCTCAAGTCAAAACTATAGATGTCAAGATACTTGTTTTGTTATACCAAATATATAATATATCATTTTCCCTATATATGAGAGTCAGAAATTTTTGGTTTAAAAATTTTTTTCTTACTGCAAGGAATTATTTCTATCAGTGTATCCTCTCTATATATGTGTGTATTAAGTAATGATATTGAAAAAATTGTATTCTATGGTCCTTCTCTATACGAAGAGTGATAGTGAAAAAATCGTAACTGGATTTAAAAATTAAATTCTCTTTAAATTTAATAGGCTCTGAAATAGTCTTATTACGTGAGTTAATTATTACGATAGTCTGTGTTTCACTAGTTCACGAGTTAAAGTAACTGGTTTGGTTTATGATATATTTTCAATTGGCCACTAGGCTTCGAAACTTTGCGTTCGGTATATGCTAACCGAAATGAACTTTACCCGCCTGTTAATAAACCTTAGTTTCAATAAGGTTACGTAAATTTACAAAAAAAAAAATCGGTATCTCAGCTGTATTCATTACAAAAAAAAAATCGTTGCACAGGAGCTGCTTCAACTTAGCGAATTTCCTTAAAATACATAAATCACTTTCTAGCGGTCACAATTTTAGTCTGATCAAAATGAAATGGCGTATTTGGTATGATTTTAGTATTTGCAAGGCCAATTTTATTATTAAATGACATACGTCAAGGAGAAAACATGCCATAAGATAGGAAGAAAACACAAAATATAAAATATCTCTCTTAATATTAATAGAAATAATGTTGTAGAAAATCATGTTTGTTACAATTCATCACCTCATTATTACTGCTCAAACTCTAATGTGTACAGAGATATTAAGGAATTTAATTTTCAATCTTAAACCGTCAATATTTCTGTAAATTTTCGTGTACAGAAAAAATGATAAGAAACAAAATTATAGTAAAACATAGTACCTACAACTATATTTCTTATAAATTTTTCGATTTTTCAAATATTAAGGGAGATTTGCCAAATTTTGTGTTTCCCTCTTCCTCTAAAACCTCCCCCCTCCCCCTTGTCCGATTTATCCCATTAACGAACTTGACCTTTCGAATACTAAAAGCGCCTCAAATACCAAATTTCATTCCGATAAATTGAATTGACTTCGGTACGGGACCAATAGCTCTATTTCCTTTCAGGAAATTCGGTAAAACTTAAATTAGGTATATATTTTTATTAGGTACTAGGAAATGCATGTCACACAACTGTCTGATTTTCTCTGATATTGTGAAGTATCACTCTCTGACAATGTGAATCTCAGCAAACCATATGGTTTGTATTTTTTTTATGCCAAAGTAATTAAAAACACTAAAAATATACCACGACAATGATAAAGTGAAATTTGAAACTGTTGTTATTAATTTTTTTATTTTATATTTAAATTATAAACAAAATAAAATAAAAAATTATTTTTAATTATTTAATAACAATTACTCTATGTCTTCAATTTCAGTACAAACAATTTTAAATAATAACATGAACACATCACCAACCAATAAAAAACATTTTGTAATTATTTTCTTATTATATTCTACAAATAATATGCGAAAATATAATCAAAACTAATAGTAATCGGATATGTATTTTAAGAGATTATAAAAAAAAGGATAGTGGCAAAAAATCTCTCCGTGTCATCAAATTTTTAATGTAACTTTTTAATGCTTATCTCCTGAAATATATTTAAAACTTTATTTTATTCTCGATATTCAATTAAAAGTGTTTGTTTGGAAATTATGAGATAAAAAGGATTAATTGATATTTATTTATAAGAAGAATAAAACAAAATGGTAAGTTTAAAACAAAGTTATTAACATGATTTTTTTAATAGCCTGTATGTATGAATCTAATAGAATTTTGTAAGTGAATTTTCACCCACTTCCGGACGTCTCAAGAATACAATACAATAATATTAAAAAAAGACAAAAAAAATAAAAAATAAATAAATTTATTAATAGCCAAAATACAAAATTGCATATCTCTAACATAATTACTAGCTGAATTCCCCGGCGTTGCCCGTGGAACTCCAAGATTTGATCCGGCACTTTTGGTGTCGATGGCGTACTACTGAATTATTCAACTTTTTACCGGCTCTTCCGCTATCAGAATTAAAATATTATTTGGCTTCCCAGAACCTCCACCTTTTTACACCTCGGGTTACATTATTGGAGTTTCCCTAATTTTATATAATATAGCCTGAATATAATATAATATAGCCTGAATTTTTAATTAAATACTGATATGAAAAAATTAACTCGTCAACCAGGAATCGAACCTCGGGCCTCTGGATATTTAGTCCAGTATGCTTCCGCTACACCAAAGACGACTGTGACGTAACAGCCAACCCTTTCATATCATTCTTATTTTTATTTATTTAGACAGTATTACTTCTGTCGAAGTTATTATTTATATATATTTATTTGTGTATACTTAAGCGTCAACAATACGATGTTTGTCCAAATTCCTTTCGGTTACGTAAGGCAAACTGTAGAAGACTTTAGCGTATACTTTTTAGACAAATGTCATTGCCATTGAATTTTTAATAACGATTTATAATGTGATGGTATAGTTTATAGTTTCCATAGAAATGTCATCAACAAAATTTTAATAAAAAGATGATTTCAACTGTCAAATTTTAGAAAAAAATAATTAACTGATATTTCCTATGCTATATTTGTATACGCTTTCTTTGGTAAGAGTTGGATTCATTCCATCACTCGTGGGAATAATAATGAAGAATAAAACAAAAAATAAAGTTTAGAGTTTAAAAAAACTAAAAAAACATACTTTCATTGGAATATGAACTAAAAATGAATAATAGAATTCAGAGATTGACAACAAAATTAACTTTAATTTAAACAAAAGCATGGGGTGCTCTCTTCCTACTTGTAAAAGTAGACCCATTATGAAGACATAAGTAGAGAGCATCCCATGTCAATCTCTTTATTTTATTTTAAAATATTTTGCAATTTTTAGTTCATATTCAAATAAAGGCATGTTTTTTTAATTTTTAAACTCTAAATTTTCTTTTCTTTTACAAGCTAAATTAATGAATACATATGCCGTAAATTTCTTAATTTAAAATTAATTTTTCAACCCATATCAGTCTAGGGTAAATTGGCACATGAGTCGAGAACTATTTATTAGTCTTCGAATAAATATATGAACTGTGAAACGATAGATATAACTAACAACTACTTACAAATAAGGATGTTGCCGATTATTCTTACCAAATGATTGTGTATTTTCGCCTATGTTACATTAATTTCAATCAACTTGCAAGTGCTAAAATAACTAAAATAATAATAAAGAGAAACTAACTTAATTAGGTTTTACAGCTAAGACTACTCATAAAGTTTCCACAATTTATGAAAAAAACAAACATAAAACTCTTTAAAAATGTTTGGTAAGCACTTTATTCAAAATTTTTTTGCAAGTCAACAAAAACAATTTTTTATTGATTTTAAATTAAATAGTAAATAAATAATGTTTTATACTAATATTTTTTCGTACTGTAAACAGTCTTTTCATAACTTTAATTAAATTAGAACGATTAAAAATAATTTTTTTTTTGTAAATAATTAATCTAAAATAAAACATTAAAAACTGTGTTATTAAAATGGGAAAAAAACTTTAATTTCTAGTTTTTCAGCCTTAATTGAATGTATTTGTTTTTAGAAATATAATAGTTATAAGAAAAAGCAATACAGTTATTGAACATTTAATAAACATATGACCATATTATTATACATTTTTAGATATTCTATTAAGTAGAGTTTAAATTACATAAATATTATTTATAAAATATGGTGAACGATAATTATTGATTTTTATAAATAAATTTGTATACACATCATAATTGCATTACGTGATTTATGGGTTTTTCATATGGTGATGATATGCTGTATATATATTATATATATCAGAGGTGGGCAAGAGTTGACTCGGCCAAGCTCTGAGTGAGAGGTAGGGAAGAGAGATAGAGTTAATACAGGGTAAACTACCAATTATTAATATTTTCCTTTTTAATTAAAACATTTTCTGAAAAAATATAATAATATCAAATCTTTTTAATGGTCACTATTATACAAAGTAAATAATACATACAATCATTCAATACATGTACCTTTTTAGTATATATCATATTTGTGTATGAATAAAATAAAAATATATAAAAAATATATATATAAATCTTTTGAACCTTTAAGTTTACCGCTGGACCATTGTAATAAAAGAGGGAAATTTTTGCAAAGGATAATTTAAATAGAATTATAGTTTTGGAAATTCCAAATAATTTGTCTAAATATTTTACTATTCATATCCGAGAACTAATAAAGAATTATTTACCTGATTTAATTATTTTTTCTTCGTATGGAGTATGCTCAGTATAGTGTCATGGGAATTTGATGAAGTAAGTTAAATTTTACATAAAGTGGGAATTTGAGTTCTTCGAGTTAGTCTACTTTGAATTGAAAAAGTGAAAAGTACTATTTGTAGTAGTGGAAATTATTTTTCGCATAATTTGTTTTTCAAAAAAAATAAAAGTAATAAATTATTGAATAAATTATTGGGCAATAATCGGTAGGGACAACCTGTAATGAAACATCGTTCCGTCTTGCTTCAAAACATACCTTCTTTACTTACTCTCACCCAGCTTATGGAGAGCCCGTAAGGCTCAGACGAGCTGTCTGCGCCCACCTCTGATATATATAATCGTATTATAAGTTTAGCCCCATTCTTAGTTTAGTCTCATCGATTTGATATATTGATCAGAAAAAAATTATGGTATTGGCGTTCAAAAAATAACTGAGTTCAAAAATGAAAAAAGATAAGGATCAATAAATTTAAGTGTGCATTTTAGAGCAAAAAAGTGAATTTAATTTTGTGAATGGTCAAAATCGTTCGATGCATTTCTCCGCATGGTGGGGGGGGGGGATGCATTTATCTTCGAAACGTTAAGAAAAGATGAAAAATTATATATAGACCGAAAATGCTATTTAAGAAAAAATTAAAATGCTGTTTTATAAACGAAATAGTTTTGCGACAATTTCAACTCAAACATCTGTAATTACTTTAGATTATAAAACCATGCATATGAGTATATTATATATTAATATAGGTATATATAACATTCCTATACACTACTTTTAAGCATTTGTGCATATGCAAAAAATAAAATAAACAGTTAACTTTTGGTTTATTATTAATTAATTGAGCTTTTATAAAAAGTTTTTAAATACCACTTAATGTTCGAAAGTCGTATGGTCGATAGTATTTTGGAATTTAAACGCAAGCTAAACCTTTTTACAAACGACTTTTGAAATTTTGCAAAATTATTATACAATAGAAATCAAATCCTTTTATCATAGTGCAAAGTATTTTTCATACAAAAAAACGAACTTAAACAAATGGAACCGGATAGTTAACCTGTTCTGTTGCTGACATACACAATTATGCCATAAGCTTGGCTAAAAGCATTCAAATAGTAAATTTAAAATCGTTTTATATGATAAATATGATGATTCATTAAAAATTCATCATTATATCTCCGGAAACAAATTCTTCAGATAAATAATTATTACACAATTTTGTTCACATAAACTTTCCATTGCATTTATCTATGTGAAGGACAAAAAAAAAACTGTGCTTAATATACAGAGTGTTTAAAATACGATATAAACTTCTTTGATAATTGTAATATTGATCCAAAAAGGTTTTTCATAGTAGAACTTCCCATGTTGAATTATACATTGACTATATACTCTAATGTATACTTTTGGCGAGACACAGTGAGATGTAATAAGCGCGAGACTCGTGACGCTCAGCCTCGTCGGCTAGCCACGTCTTGGGAACGCTCATTTTCAAGTCGGTTTTTTGACCACAAGTCAAAGGAAGCGAGCAGCAAGTGGGAGCGTGCTGAGTACACTCTCGCCTACGCTCGCAACATAACGTGGATTTTAACCTTTTTTTTTTACTGTTTTCACCTCAATTTAACTGTCAACCGCCATTTAAATTGTGTTTAAATATTGCCGACAATGGCTGATTGGAGAATTATTAATTATTATTATAATTTTTAATTATTGACTGAACGAGAACTGTATTGCCGGCAGACACTCTCGGTGAAACTCGTCGATAGTGTACACAGCTCCATTCGTCAAGAGCTCACGACGAGAATCTGTATTAGCTCTCTCACACAATCTGGAAATAATGTATAGTGTATCTATTGTAGACATACTCACACGACAGACGATGGACAATAAAGACGATGTATACATGCACGAATAAGTTGTAACTACTTATAAATGATTATTGTTAGAGAGTGAATAGTATAATATTTATATGTTATAAGTTTAATTGTGACAAAGTAAACCACATCATAGTACACTACATATAGACAGCGATAGATAAACTATACATTGTAGATTGGGTGTATTTTAAAATACGGGCTGTATGTGTATCTTATATGGTACACATTTTTTTGAGACGCTCTGTTCTTCAAAAATAAATGAGTATTTGACAAATATGATCACCCTCATAGTATACTACAAGCATATTATATACACACAAATCATAACACTAATATATATACATCATATATTTATGCATGTTTAAAACAAATTATTAACGCATGGAGTATTCAAAAACGTTAACATTGAATAATAATAATTTATTATACATTTAATGCGATTTTGTGCATGTGAATAGTGTTATGTTCGTATAATATTCGTATAATAATATGTCGTTTCATCGTGTCATACCAACATTAGAATGTTTGCATAAGTGTGAATAATATGGTTGTAAATAATATACTCGTATGCATAATTGTGAATAAAACACAGGCTGACTGCTTTGCAAAATAAAAGTGGCGCACTTTGAAGAATTCATTTAAATTATTTCCTGTGAAAATATATTACTATAAATTTGTGTATATTTTTGAGGATATAGGGGTAAAATTGTAAAAGGGGATAGTGTCACAACTGGTGCAAAAATGATAGAAGAAGACTTGCTGAAATGAACTTGCGAAACAGAAGACAATCCGTGGCAAAGAGCTCACAGATCAACCATCAGAGTGCCCATAGAATCACCTCCAACTTGTACTCTTCCTGTAATGTTGCATTCAGAATAACGTTCACCTGACCTTCGATAGATTCCTGCAAGTTCTTCTGGAACATACAGTGCTTATCGAGGCTCATTAAAAAAAGACGTTATTCCAGTAATTTTCATTCCACGTTATGTACTTGAGGTGGGATATTCGATGATTTATAGTGAAATCTGGTACTATGACCAGCCTTCTAGTTGTAAGCTCATTTCAGCAGGTCTAATTGCAACAATACGATCCATACGGAACCGGAGCCTATGTTCAGTCTCATGAACGATTAAAAAACAATTCCAAAGGATGTGAAATAAAATAAAATGATCAAATATATCGTAGCAAAGATGTCCAGTGGTCCAATGGTCCAGTGGTCCAGATGGCCAATAAAATAAAATGATCAAATATGTCGTAGCAATGATGCCTCAAGACTTCTAGGCATACTTTTAATAAAGTTACTGCACCAAAGCTGCTGGTGCAGCCCTCATTACCAGGAGGGTTTATTCATCTTCTTGTACGTTTAAAAAGTTCACTCAGTCGTGTTTTATTGAATTTCACTCTAGGCTACACAAGTGGCCTAGAAAGCCTAGTCAGGTCTAGGCTTTTTGGCTCTCATATTTTGATTGTAAATTATATTAGTTCACAAAAGTAGCGCTCATTTTTCACAATTGTATAATTGATTTATGTCTTGTTCATTTATTTTTCGAAAAATGCTTCGGATTACTTAGCTTACCACCAGCGAAGAGTAGTTTTATCAATAAAAGATAAATTTTCAATAGTATATTCGTACCAAACTTTATTCTATTTTTGGCTAGCAAAGGGTAGGGCTATTCAGCTAATTTTTCAATTTTGTAGGTAACCTTGAAAATTCGATTTGTGTTTATTAAGTTTTAACCCCACACAATTGGTTGATTTTACATTCGAGATACTAAAGACTTTTATCTGAATCCTTATTAAAATACTACAGAAAGTCAATTTTGTTGAGTTTTGGTTTTCAATGTTGATTGTGAAAAGCCTACTTAATAAGTGGATAATAGAGGCGACCCCTCAGTTTTCAGGTTTCGGAACCCAATTTACTGTAATCTTTGCCCCAAAATATGTAAAATGAAATCAGTAGCTGGATATTCCCACTTTATTCCAAAATTTTTTTTTCACTAACTTTGCTAAGCTAAAATGTGTTGATTTACATTTGATTTTCCAACTGAAGACTTGCATACATACATCTGATGAAACTCACTTGTTTTAAACAAAAACCCACAATTGTTTATATAAATATATAAAATTAAATTTATTAAACTAACGAAAATGAAATAATAAATTCTCTTCCGGTATTTACATTAATAATATTGATTTTAAATAAACAATCATATAGTGTATATATATTACTTTATAATAATCTCTTATTTTGTTTATTGTTTGTGTAATCTAAATTAGGTTTTCATTTAATTCGTAATTTTTTTAAACATCAATTTAGGTTAATAATAAATTTTATATTTGATTTCCTAATGATGTTATATTACTTTTAATTGGACACATCTGTAATTAGTTGTTAAAGAAGTTATTCGCAGTAAACATCTTATATTCTCTGTGTAGTGTGTACATTGTGATGTTTGTGTATTTTTTGTTTTAAAATACTGTAAGTTTAACAAAAAATTTTCCCTGTTATTTTTACGGTTGATTTTGTACTCCTGATTGACGAATAACTTTACACTCTTGATTGATAATAATTGAAGATTGAAGGAAATAATTTGATTATTGTTTCAAGTTTCAAATCAATTCAAAGCATTATTATACAGTTATATTGAAAAACTGGAAAAGTATAGAAAATTCTGTTTTCTATTGATGCACATAACTTTTGATACATTTGTAATTTTTTAAATAATACTTCTTTGGGAATGTTATAAGTATCTGATCAGAGTATCAGAGTATTTTCAGTATGTATTGAAGAGTTGATATAATAATCGACTAATCGATGCACTCGCTCGATCGATGTACTGATACACTGATTTATATCTGCTCTATCGCCACAGTGTTTGGAAGACATTCAGTAAAAAATGTGTGTCATACAATATACAGACACGATTTATATATACATACGTTTTATATATATATATATATATACTTAAGTGAAATAGACTGAAGTTTTGTCGGTCACATAAGTAGCGTGAGAACACTCTGCAGTGGATAGTAATTTTTTCTGCGAAGATTTTTGGATATTGAAAGACAAGACAATATTATACATGAATAATCGTATAAAGATTATTAAAATAATCAAAGAGAACTCTAGGTTTTTTGAAATTACATTTCAAATTTTGCTCCAACTCCTAGAACATTTATTTGTATTTTATAAATACGTATTTCGACTACAATGTACGCATCATCTTGATGAATTAGCTTATCGTAACTATCTGTGGGATATGGATTCAGAGATATGTTGCTTGTTGCTAATTTGGTGCGTGTAGTTACGATAAGCTAATTCATACTGATGATGACTACATTGTGGTCGAAATACGTATTTATAAAATACAAATAAATGTTCTAGAAATTGGGGCAAAATTTGAAAGGTAATGAATAATCGTTATTATTTTGATAGATAGCTACACCGTAGACAGCTCATACAATAAAACATTTCAATTGGACTACATAGTTGGGTACAGGAATCTCTTCATCATGATTCTAATGTAATTAATGGATTTACTGCCATTCTTTCAATCTGTAATTTCAAAGGAAGGCATGACGCTGGTTCTGTTCTAACTGTTCCTTGAAAAAATGTAGAAACATTGATTTCAGATTCAATGTATATTTTTGCTATTGCTGTTTTTCATTTCTATATCAGTTTATTAAATTTCTGTGTCTAAATAGTAGTGTTTACCTTACTTACTACAGAAGTATAACTTCTTACGGGCGGACATACACATTATTTTTAAATATTAAATCATTTTTTTCTAAGTAGTTTGTTGATACCCTGATCAATGTGAAATTGGGTATGCAGGAAATGCTGAATATTTCATTTATAATCATTAACATCCAATAAAAAAACGCCATTCATTTCGTTCTTGTGAAAAAAAGTTAGTTTTCTGTTAATCCAGCGGAAATTAAATTATTGTTCTTTTTCTAATAAAAACTTTTTATAAATAATTTACAAAACAACCATGCTTTTTAACAAAAACCGTGAGTAACAAATTTCCCAGGATTATTATTAATTTCATTATAATTTCATCACGTTATATTTTAATCTCATATAAAAATCTAATAAATATGTATTTTATAATCATCATTTTAACATTATATTGTAATTTATTTAATGGCACGATACTCAAGAAAAACACCTTTGGGAACAAAAGGTGCTATGAACTAATTTCTATTTGTATAATATAATAGGCGTGTTAGTTTTGTTTTCGAATTGTTGAAGTTTCAACACAAATATTTTGATTATAACTAACACCCCTTACATAAAAATGATTCGTTTAGATATTTACTGAAGCATATAATATTAATGAGGGTGATTTAATAGCTTAAAGGTCTAACACGTCCGTGGCGTATCAGTGCTGTGACCGTTTAGTATCCGTGCTATCTGTGTTCCTTCTGTGTATCCTATGCTTGCCCTAATTTTAGACGAAGAAGATGACGAAAAAAGATTTCGCTCGTGATATTCTAAAAATATCGTTGATAACGAATTAAAAAACACGGAAGGAATACTAAAGCAGCACTGACTACACCGACACTGAACATCGCTGGACGTGTGGGAACCTCTTTTTCACTGGTACGGACGTGTGGAACTGCCACGCCACGAACCTGCTTAGATTGACCTTTACCAGGGTGATCTCAACAGAGTAATTGCATATCTAGAGATTCTTCAAAAGATACGAATTCAGCGTTGCTTATTTGTGTAAATTGTAAATTTTTTTCCAAAATATGGGGAAGGCAAGTTTTGTAGTTGTATACAGCTTGTATTTTAAAATAGACCCAATCTAGAAACAATGTATAGTGCATTTCTCACTCTTTGCACACTGTATACCATGATATAATGTACTTTGTTACACCCAAACTGGACTACACAGGCAGTGGAGTAACAAAGTACACCATATCATAGTACACTGCATGTAGACAGCGATAGATACACTATACATTGTTTCCGGATTGGGTCTATTTTAAAATACAAGCTGTATATATAGTTATTATAATTTTCTAAATAAGTTAACATAATATATTGGGTAGCTCGAAAACTGGTGCCAGTATTTTCGCACCAGTTGAATTTATTAAATTGTAGGATTTGATAAACTTGACTAAACGTACAAACGACTATACTTAAATCACTAAAAGTTGAAAATTTAAGAGAAATATGCAGTAAGGATTCACATCCTCCCTCAAATATTCAAGTTGAGTTTTAAGGTGGAGTCATAAACATCTGAAAAAATTTTAAGATCGATTATTTCTTAGCTACTGATTTGGAGTTGCTAAGTGTTAATATTGAGTTCCTCTTAATATTAAGACTGGTGGAATCCTAGTTATGATATCTATGGCATTTTGTATACTTTACATATACGCGCATAATCCATATTATAGAATATTGTAATTATACAATCCCCGCTAGTGGTAGTCACAACGTATTATCACCATATTTGTAATACTACATTACCAATTTGATATAATCAATTGAACATGACTCATTAAAATAGTGTAAAAATATTGTGAATATATCCAGGGTAGGACTGGGCCGAAAGGTCCTGAGTGGCTCCTCATATGCCCGGGGCCCGGAACGGGATTATGGTAGATGGGATACTATCGGAAAATAATGAAATATGCAAATTATTAATTATCAACTATCTATATGATTAGGTAAATATAGTTCAAATTACTTATAATAAAACAAATCGGAAGCCAGGCAATAAACATTTTTTTTAAAAGAGGAGAAGTTTCAGTTTATCTGTCAATAACTAGATCGTAAAGCTGCTATTCTCGTCATCCTTGATAAGATCCGATTCTGTGTTGAACATAATCAACGAATCCAACAGTTCTTGCCCCAATAGAGAGCGAAGTCTCGTTTTAATGCACTTCAGCGCTGAAAATCGTCTCTCAAAAGTGACTTACGTGAACGAAATTGTGAGAATTACGCAACATATAAGGTGGTAAAAGTTTTCGCCGTTCAGAAATTTCCAAAACAAGTTTTAATTTTTCTGTTTCATTTCTAAGTATGTATGAACTACCTACTTTACAAGTAGGGTGCAAGAGCCGGGCCTTAGGCTGCGCGGGCCCCGACCGTACCTACCCCTTTGCCTGTAGCAAACCAGGCCGCGCAAGCTAGAGCCTGGCTGGCAAACGCCACCTCGACTATATGGCCAGTCCGACGCTAAATATATCAATGTTTTCATCGCAGATTTCCAATGCTTCTCTGTACATTCTTGTTCGGTAATTGAATATAGATTAAATATAAAGAAACATAGTGGAATTTTATTTCCGTCAGACATAATAATCAACTTTTATTTCGGTTTTATATTTTATAAGTTTTGTGACTGGTTCTGATTTTTAAGTCTGCGCGCATTTAAAATAATCTACTATTACTCGATGGGGAGATTCTACCCAAGCCCCTAGTGTACTATAGAAATAAAGTCAGTATATAGAGGTTGGATGTCTGTTAACAGTAGTCATCACTTAGAAGTACATAAAACCAAATTCTTGAAATTTGTACCTTCAATTGTTAATTTATTTAAAAATAAACAATTTTGGCATCTATGGCACTTTACTGAAGGCACTTTTCAGTGGTTTTGGATTTCAACCCCTCCACTCATGCGAAACATGGCAGTTTTATATAGAGATAGGCCGAATGCAGGTCTTTAGAGGAGTATATTATAGGTTGTTTGGGTGTACTAATACTAAATTATATAAAAACAAGTAAAATAACAACTAACTGAGTTTATTGTTTGAATACCCAGTATATACTGAATTGTTTATCAATGATTGAATTGTTAACAATTCTGCGTATTCGAATTGTTAACAATTTGCTTTCCGAGGAACATTAAATCACAAATTATGCCAAAAGGAAAAATTATTCAAACAAAAGTTGTTTATTTTAAAAAGAAGATGACTTATTGTTAACAAATTTTTAATCTCTTACGGTTTCATAGATATATATTTTCTCTCCTGGCGGGGGGAAAAACGTTCCGTTTGCCCATTAACGAACTTGATCTTATTTTTTTGTTCTAGAACACGTATAGAAAATTTCAGTTATCGTGTTCACAGACAGACGGATTAGCCTAAATGGCCGAATTAGGCCATTTTATGAACACCCATTCAAAGCATTTATGTCATGGATTAATATTTTCAAGCGTCACAAAGTCGTGATCAAACTTAATATAACTTGTATATTTACATATACTGGGTATAATAACGCCTGATAAAAGATTTAACAGCACAATAATTGATCTAGTTAACCACCCGCATAAATGAACATGTGAATAAAAACATTTCAAGGCCTACTTGTTACATGTGCACTTTACATTTGTACTGTGGAGAAACGGTACGTTTCTAACAATAAAATTAATGGAAAAAAGATAACAATTTACACTTAAGTTCATATGAATGAATGAGTATTTTAATATTATAAACTGCATGTATATGTAACAGAGTGTCTATGAATAACGTTGGCCATTTTACAAAATTTTATAGTTGATTTCCGTTGAATCAATTTTGACATCTTTAAATCTAATTTACGATAAATTTTATTCTAAACATTTTATATACTAAGAGCTCGCTGACCAGTCTAAGTGGCCGAGCGGTCTAAGGCGTTATGTCTTGGAAACTGGGAGGTTATGGGTTCAAATCCCGACATCGGCAGTTTGTCAATTATTAAGAAGAAAAAAGGGAGGGGGATGTTAATTGACTTAACTGTCGGCGAATGTACAAGAACGAAGTAACCGGCTATGCTTGAGAAGGTTTTCTGCAGTTTCCTTCACGAGCTCCAGGTGAATATCGGCATAGTTCCATCATAGTCGGCTGCAGCCGCATATCCTACCAATACCTAGTCTATACACAAAAATTCCTTCCACTCCACATCCTCATATCGTTAGGCATTACAATGGACCTTATGGTCGAAGTGTAGCCCGTCCAGGGCAGCCTCTACAATATATCTATGTATCTAAGAGCTCGCTGCAGAAAACCTAGCCAATCGAGTAACAGAATGAAATATTTTTGAAATGTTAGTACTCACAGCGACCATAAGAAGAATAATTGTGTACCTGGGTAGAACTTGTTTACAAGTATTGTATTATCCGGAAAATTTTTTGCACAGGAACTGTACCAACCGAATAACAGTTAGAAACTACTACCAAATTAAAGTTTAGACATTTCCCTATTAGAAAAAACATGTGTGCCACGTCTATACCTATCAGAAATACCCGGCACAAAACTTTCTATTTCTCAAAGTCTTATGCTATTAATATCTGTACAATGATAAGTAGAATTTATTTCCTCAACAATGTATATATTCTTCAAAATATTTGCTTTTAAAGAAACCCTTGTTTTCATTCAAGACTACGCAGTCGAAACATATGTTTTGTTGAGCGAAGAAACTAAAATTCTTGAACGGTGTTTAAAATTCTTTTATGTAGAGTTCGTTAGTCTTGGCTTAAGAGAGACTTTCTTAACCAAATACTCTAGTGACTCTTTAGTCAAGAAAATGAAAGTCTTGAAAAAAAAAGTATGTTTATTATTAAAAATAAATAAAAAACGCAAGAAGAGTTTATGCAGCTTCTTTAACTGAAGTATATATATTTAACTGAAATATATTTAACTGAAGTATATCAAATATCCTTGTTTGTAGCGTTACACAAAAGAATGATTTAGATGAGGATACTCCCAGGATTTCTGAATAATTTTTAAGGACAACCTATATATGTATGAACTGTAACATGTAAATTAAATTATAGTTACTATTTTATTATTATAAGTAAAATTAAAGTTATGTCACTCATATTATATCGGTTTACTTTCTAGAATAAAGGTGGGTTACGTATTTTAATAAAATTGTACAAAAAAAAAATTAATTGGAGAAGCGTGAACTAAACTGGTGCATCAAGGGTTATCTAGAAATTTGTGAAGATTTTTAAATTTTTTTAAATCAGATAATCAATTTGACTGTATTGAAAATATCACTATAGAAAACCAATTTTTACAAAAATATTTCAGTCAGTGAAAAATTGCTGCTTTTCTATAAAGTTCCATAGTTTTGATACAAACGTTCCATAAAAGTTGTCTGGTCAATACTCATTTTCAAACTTTGTTTGAAGTATCGGGCTTTGCTTCTCAGCAAATAAGTCAGCTACGGGCAAACTATGTGGTAGACTATGATTGGACGAGGCATGTACCAAAGAGGTGGATACTATGGGGTTTGTGCTCACATATATTAGTATACGGAATGTGCGACAGATTCGTTTTGCGTTAATTCTTGATGACATCCACCCCCCCCCCCCCATTTATACTTCGTGGCCAACAATTCATCATCTTTCATTTCACGCTCATCGTTTCAATGGCAAAAAATAAGGCTAAAATGAAAACCTGATCTCTCACCCTTTTATAGAAAGTTGGTTACATCCCTGTGATAGTGACATAATTTCAAGACATTAAAAATTTTACTGACTTAAATAAAAGAATACTTAACAAGTGCAAACAACAACTGAGTTAATTGCCTTAATACCGTGTATATATTGAGCTAATTATTTTACTTTTTTACTAACGCACTGATCTATAGAAATACAGGGTACTGAATAAAAGGGTAACATTTTTTTCTTTAAATTTTACTTCTATCTCTCACGATTTTAAAGATAAATATTTTCCTCCCTAGCGGGTGAATGCATTGACCGATTCGCGATCTTGAAGGCACTTTTTAGCATTAGAATATATACACACACCATATCAGGTTGTTTTCATTTTCCACCACTGCCAAACTGGGACTAGTATCCTTATATACACGCTGTAATCGTCAAGACTAGTTACTGGGATACGAAATTTTCAATGTTATGTGAATAAGTTTAACAAAGATATAAATTTATTTGTAAAGAGGAAAAGAAAAACGTACACATCCATGATTAACGTGGCTAAGAATGAACTGCTAGCGTTCAAACAACAATTTTGAATTACCAATTGTTCGTATTGAATTGATACGGATCACTTTTAAATATATCAAATTTTGTTTATTAAGAATAATTATTGAAATATCAAGGTTAGCAATGTAAATATAATTTATATTACTAATATGTTTAAGGCGTATTGTATGGATTTAGTATGGAGTATTATGATTTATTTTATCTATTTGATATTACAGAACACACTTGTTGTTACGGTTTTGCTTCCTACGCTTAAATATTGTGTGGTCCATGAATCTAGCAATTGATCGTGAATGATATATATATATATATATATATATATATATATATATATATATATATATATATATATAAATTTTATATATATATATAAATTATATATATATATATATAAATTTTAAGATTGTTTAAAAAAGCTTCTATCCCACACGACACGCGGATTGTATATTTAATTCCTAGAAAGTTTATTTACAATTTTGATTATTGTGGCAAAAGTTATGTAAAAGTGTGTTTCAGCAAAACAGTATATTGAAATTTTAAGTTTAAGTTTCCATTGAAAAAATTATTAAATTAAACTTAATTAAAAAAATTATATATTAGAAATTTTTATAAAAAATATTTTGATTGCTGAGCATCGTTTCGGAAACACAATTGCTTCATCAGAAAATTATAATAATATCTATACTAATATAATAAAGCTGAAGAGTTTTTTTCTTTGTTTGTTTGTTGGAACGCGCTAATATCTCTGGAACTGTCAGTCAGATTAAACAGATTCTTTTTGCGTATGATAGCCACATTCATGAGGAAGGTTATAGATTATCTAACATTACGCTAAAATTCTTAGTTAGTCTTCAATATTGATATTTGTAAAGTAAGTCGGAAGAAAAAATGTATTCAATAGATATAGATATAGGTCGCTGGTTCAAATCTGGGTGGAAGTAGACTTTTTTTTGAAAATAATTCATTTTTCATTCATTTTTTTAAATTTGTTTTTATCTAATTTTTATTTATTTTAACAAGACTGTTATTAGAAGAATACGAGTGATTATTATTATTATTTTCAATACATATATATTTAGCTTTCATAAAATGCGGACGAAGTCGCGGGAAACAGCTAGTTTATGATAAATGTCATTGTATTTCCGAAGCTATAGTCAAAAATAAAAATATATTTTATGAAATTATAATTAATTTTCGTTTAATAACAATTTATTTAATACAAAAAGTTTTTAAAAAAGTGTTTGTTTCACAATTTTAAATCGGTTTAGAAGTATCGGTTTTGGTTGTCATCTATATGATCTATTGTTCAATGTCCGATGTCTTATCACAAAAACTATTAAACCTAGGAAATGGAAATTTTGCATATCAATAGATAGAAAAAATAGCGTACACGTTAGTTTAAACAAACACAAGATATATACAATAGAAAAAGAACGAATTTATAAATGGAAAGAAAATCATTCTTTTGAGATCCAAAAGCGGGAGAAATACCTATAATTAAGGGAAAAAAATCAAGACATGATGTCTGTATTGTATACGTTAGTTTTTTAATACTTGGTTTTCGTTACTTTAATGAAAATTGATATTAGTATATATTACGACGCTTAAATATACACAAATAATAATATGTGGAATGATAAGTTAATGTTCACTTCACAAGTAATACAGTGAATGATTGAAAATTAACTCATGCATCTATTTCATCCGTGGTGTAACGGTAGCCCGCTGGGCATGAAATCCAAAGGTTCAGAGTTAGATAAGTATATTTTTTCATATCAATATTAATTAGGTAAAAGTGTTATTTTTCGTCTATTCGTTATCGTTCAGTATTTGGGAGAAAAAATACTGGATTTAGAAAACATTAATTTTATTTACAATTGTTAAGCATACGGTTCATTTTCAACCGGTTTTTTCATTTTCTGAAATATATGTATATTCATTGTCTGAATTAATGATTCTACATGTAACTACAAGCTAATCAATATAATACTATGAGGTATTATATAAATCTATGTCAGAATAATCATCATTTATTATGAGAATGAGGAATAAACCTCAGTAAACATATGTTTGATACAGAAAGTAATAATTACTTAAGTAGATATTGTGTGATTAAAATTGTTAAATTGTAGAATTCGTTGTAAAGTTATTGTAAATATTGGAAAAAAAATTAAATAAACATACATGGATCGAACTGTAAATATAATTAACAAAACAGTAATGATTGATTGAAGGTTTTCTTAGGATGCTGTATAGTATTATTATTCTCTCTATTTGTACCAACCTGGCAGAAAAGAGGGGATTTTATGTGTTTAGCGGCAGTGCGTTTATGTTTGTCTATAACTCTATAGGTATACTCTATACTATTACAGTTCTCGAGCGGAGTTAGCATTTTGAATGTTTCTTTTCTGTTTGAAAGTGTTCTTAGTCATGTATGTAATGGCTACAGGTAAACAAAAATTTATAAAACAAAATTTAACTTTTCTCTCTTGGTGACTTTTTCATACAAAGTACAGTTTTGCTAAAGAGCTTGTATTAGTTTGAAACCTTTGTTGTTGAATACAGTATCTGATTTTGATGATTTTTTGCTTTTCCGAAAGTTCCTAACGGCAATATATGTAAATTGCTGACTTTGTGCTTCAATGAGTATTTATTTCATATTCTACATGATGGACTTGAAAATACAATTTTTTAGTAAGTAGGTATGTAATTACAAACTTTTCCTGGTAACAGGCCATGGAAAATCGAAAAGGAACAAAAATTGGCAAAATCGGACCATGTTTGGGCAAATTGGGTAAAACGGCCTATCTTTTTAACCGTAAGACATAGAACACAAATGTACAGGCAAAAAATGTTCCTCTTTTAAAAATAAACAACTTTTGTAAAAAACTTTTTTTCATTAATTCAGTATATACGGGGTGTTTAAGTAATTAACGCAGTTAGTTGATATTTTCTGTTTTTTTTGTTTTTTTTAAATTAACAAATACAGACCTAGGATAGGCTTTTTGTTTGTAACACAAAAAACTGGTTCCATTGAGTATAATATTCTTTGAAATCAAACCTATGTCTGTAAATTCCTGTAAAACCATTGTTGCCGAGAACCCCCTTGAATGATATTTTTTAGCTAATGTTAGTTTGTCGTGCGTTTCATGTTATATTGTGGCCGTGTTGCGTTGGTTTGTGTAAAATTTTTATAGATCAATAAGTCACATTGAGGTATTATGCATTTTCTAAAGTAAAAGCCTTATGTGCTCAAAAAAATAATAAACCTTATATATATATATATATATATATATATATATATATACATAAGGTTATTTATTTTTTGACAAGAAGGTTATTTATCATCTTACTTCATTTTATTTATCATTTATTTATCTTACTATTGTAAAATTGCAAATGTCTGTTTATTTGTTTATTTGTTAGAGCATATCACGTAAGAACAAGTGGTTCAATTTGCGATTTTTGTTTAAAAGCTTATGATTAGACTTAAAAATTGGTATTTTATCTCGCTACAAGAGAAAAATATTTGAAGTAGTGGAAGCGGTGGGAAATTACATAGAGGGTTTTAGTTTTAAATTTACAGTAGCCGTAGATATAAAAATAATTATTGAGCAAAGCCGCGGGTATAAGTTTGTATATACACACTTATAGCTATACACTTTGTAAATTATTTTTACGTAGTTGGTTAATTTTTTATATTACTCTTTACTAGCTCCTTGAATTAAACAGGGAATATTTCTTCAAAACATTATTTTGGATATTTTTGACTAAAACAAAATCGTATACTCAGATCCCAATTCACATCTAAATACGATAAATTACCATTCAAATAAATTTGATTTTTATACAGGTAATTCATTTAAAAAATTCTATTTTGCATTGGTGTTCTATGATATAAAATAGTCATAAGAATTATGAAAAAATTAATTTTTAAATTATTTTTTAATTATTCTTTCCATCCCAATTAAACATTTTTGTACATTTTATTGAGACCACATTAAATTGAGACCACATTTTATTTTATTACGTTCTTTGTTTCAACATGAACATGATTAATGATCCATACCAAGATGAGATCTATGATTGATAATTATCAAAGAGGTACTACCACAAGAAGATTCAGGTTATATTCGATCTTTAACTTTTACATGCGTTGAAAACGAACTAGGGTTTTCAATAATACAGATTTTTTATTATGGAAGCGTCTAAGTTTAAATTTATTGATCAAATTTATGAAAAAAGGTTACAGCTGTTATTGAGCAAACTCGATATGATATGTTAATAGAGTAAACTTTTATTACGTAAGCTTCTCAGTCAAACGATTATTTTCGTATTTTTAGGTGGACTTCTCGTCATATGGATATATGTGAATGTGTGTTCACAGTAGTGTTGTACAATTGAAAACGATTAATGGGACAATCGATTTTTTTGTTCCATAATTGATATTTTTTAATCGACTGTAAGAGTTTCGATTAATTGAAAAAATTAATTGAAAATTTAAGTTTTTCAAAACGATTTTCAAACATTGATTTTTCGAAAAATTGCTTTAGTAAAAACTTAACAAATTAAAAAATTGACTCAACGGTGATAAAATATTATTAAAAGTTATATCTTTCTCTCTTACTAGTGAATTTCTTGAAATGTCCTTCGATCGTACCTAATAGATGTCGAAAATCACCATCTGTAAAGTTTATATATATATATATATATATATATATATATATATATATATATATATATATATATATAAGTATATATATACTCCGATCGGATTGAAATTGGGTATGTGAGGTGCATTTGGTATTTGAAAAACCGCAAGTTCGTTAATGGGAAAAATCGGACAAGGGGAAATGAGGATTTAGAGGAAGAGGGATACACAAAATTAATATTGGAATAATTGAAAAATTTATAAGTTATAGAAGATTAGTTTTACTATCATTTTATTTCTTATCATTTTTCTGTTACACTAATATTCACACAAATATTTACAATTTTAAATCCAAAGTTAAAATCCTAAATATCTCCGTACACATTGGAGTTTGGAAAAAAAATGATCAGTTAATGAATTATAGCAAACATGATTTTCTATAACTCTTCATACATTTTTGATTGATCTAATAATATTAAGAGAGATATTTTATATTTTGTGTTTTCTTCTTGTGTTCTCTATCCCCCTTTCTACTTGATCGTTGCCATTTATTAAAAAAATTGGTCTTGCAAATAACAAAATCATATCAAATACGACATTTTATTTTGATCAGACTACAACCGTAACCGCTAGACTGCTAGAGAGTAATTTATGTATTCTAATGAAATTTGCGAAGTTGGCGCAGCTCCTGGGTAATGAATTCCTTTTTAAATATCTACTATTTCTTTTTTTAAATAGATTGCGATTAACAACTACAAAACTGATAAGAAAAACACATTTCTTTTTCGATTTTACGATTAATCGTTAGTTCATGGACGATTAATTAATGACATCGATTGTCTAGTATCATCAGGTAGACCTGATTAGCAAGCTCCTGGCTATTGCCAACATATGGGAGAAGCGAATCTCGTAGGACTGAAGTAAAAGGAGGAGCACAATAGACCATAAGGTCGAAGTGTAAAACTTTTTAGACCGCAAGATGTATCTATCTATCTATCTTGTCTAGTATCAATTGTATTCGATTGTGAATAATCGATATTTGCCCCTCGATTGTGACAACTATAGTTCACAGACACACAAATCAAAAACCATAAATGATTTTGTTAGCATCACATATCACATAAAAGAAAAGATAAAACTTAAAGAGCCGATGAAAACTTATCGGATCGATTTGGAAAATTGATTTTGAATAACCCGAACACACAACCCTTGTACAAAAACTATGTATACATCGCAACGTAGAATGTAGTAATGTAGTAAAAATTTATATATATATATATATATTATTATATAAAATATAAATATTATAAATGCTATACAAATTTATAAATAACCTTTTAGTGACCATAGAGTCTGGTAGATTAGAGTATGTAGGTAGTATATAAGTTTGATCTACTGTAAAGTGTCAATCGGAGGAATAATTTATACAAAAAAAATTGAACAAAAACACAAGTCGAGTCAATGTTGGATACACTATTGATTTATTGAAACATATGAAAGAAGTTGTCTAAGCCAACTCCTCAGGTAACTTCTTTAGATGAATGTAGTAAGTAAATTCATACAAATCGCTTGGCTTGAGTATACCTTTATAACGGTATTAAAACGCTATTGAACCGGTGTATGTTGCTGAAGTTGAATCTTATGTGTTTCCATTTTGACCTAGTGAACATTTTTTTTAGATTCATATACAATGTGTATTTTAAAAAATGACATTATTATATATTTCATCTTCATTTGAGTCAGACATCTTTTTTTATTTTACTATAATTCAGATTTTTTTTAGTAGGGATTCCGTTTCGAGAAGGGACCGAATATTTAATTGGATTAATAATTCTAAATATTTCTTGTTGTTTCCACTGAAATTTTATAAGCAAATTATAAATTTATTTTCAATTGAGAAATTTTTCGGATTTTTAGTTCATTATTTTACTGTGATTATTTATTTATTTACTAGAACAAAAAAAGTTGAATGAATCTGAATGAATTTAGTTTTAGTAACAAGAAACCTAACAACTGACGGAGTAAATTTAAATACTATGAATATACTGATGTTTTTTATTCGAATGTGTTTGTTTATGTTATTTCTAGGTAAATGCATGGTATATACATGTAACTGAATTACAGGTGTTTGAGATAAAATTATGGCAAGACTACTAAGTTTACGAAAAAAAGCTATTTTCTAAGAAAGCAACATTTTTGTTTTTAAACTTTTCTTCTATTTCTCGTTTTAAAACAAATATTTTTGTGAAGGGATGGATAATTGATTTTTCCCTTACACGAACTCAAACGCTGTAAAGAAATATAAGCTGGTGTTTCGCACGGTTTTTTTTTTTTAGTTTTTGTGTTATTAGTCAGATGGATTAGTTGTATAAATATTTTCAACCGTTATAAAACTTTGGACTGAACTAATGGGATAACTTTGAATATAATATTTACTGATGTTGTTCTGTTCATCATAGAATGAATGCATTTTTTTTAAGGGAAATGTAGACAAATATTCGTTTATGTAAAACTTTTTTATTATGTTGCCAACGTTTCGTCAGTCATTGTTGACTTCATCAGGGCTCTCCAATAATGAGAACAGAATTACAAAATAAAATAAATTATTTATTCTATACGAATGTTTATTTTATTTTGTAATTCTGTTCTCATTATTGTAGAGCCCTGATGAAGTTAGCAACGACTGACGAAAAATTTGGCAACAGAATAGAAAAGTTTTACATAAACGAATAGTTGCAAACTTTTGTAAAAGTTTTCTTTCATTCTTTTGTTCCAATTAATGTTTATTTAAACATTTAGTCAAGAAGACAAATTTTATAGAACAAAATGTTTTCTTTAGAACAAATAAGTCTCATATATTGGACTTGGACATATTTTGGACCAACAGAAAGTTGTCATAAAGAAATTAAGAAAATAACTTTATGTTTCATTATTTAGTAAAATTGTTTGAAGTAGACGCTATTTTTGTATGATTTAAAACTGTACGAATGCATTTTTGATGCATGGCATTGATACATACCTGATCGAATCAATGTTAAAGGTGTGTAATTTACTATTTATGTAAATTATTTGTAGTTCATCATATTATTTGCATGATGTGTTGGATTTTTTTATTAAGTATTATGAATAATATTGATTTATATAAATGACGTGTGTAGCCTATTATAACAGTGACCGTTTGTAACACTTTTCACAGAGCGTGATCTCTGCCTGATTTAATGAAAATGACTTACACGAATACTTTAATTCATGTGTAACTATCTCGTGAAAACTTCCTTCATTTAATATTTAATCTCATCAAGTCGTAGGAAAATATATATTGTGTTGTCGTACTTCAGTAAACTATCTTCGACCGACACAAATAATCCCAAACATATGGAAATATTAGTAAATTCAAATTTTAGAAGTTCGAAGATGCGGTCTCAGAAAAATACCCTGTCTTCGGACCTTCCTAGTGCTATGTAGCACAACTGATATTTCTTTCTCGTTTTGGTAATGCTGCTTTGATTTCTGATATCTTGAGGCATTAGTCTTATTGTTTTTTGCCAGGCGCTAGGGGATTTAGGCTAGTATGGTCAAGTATTAGCTTGGGAAAATCTTAAACCCAAATAGTTCTTAAAACTAGTTTTCTTAACCGTCTAAGGGGGAGGTAAAGAATTGATATTTTACACAATTTGAGAACATGTTTCTCCAATAATCCCAATGAAAATTAATTATTAAGTATTTCTGCATTTAAAAGCCGGAAAGTTTGATATTGAAATGATACATAAATTCAGAAGCTATTTTGATTTTGTTTATACGCCTTGAATTTAAGTGTGTTTATGAGGCGTACCTAATTTTACCTCCTAGTTGAAACGATAGCAGAACTAATTATTCTGTGAAGCTATATATATATATATATATATATATATATATATATATATATATATATATATATATATATATATATATATATAATTTGGCACAAATTAAAAATTCTTCTTATGCATGTGAAAGTGTTTGTTTTTAATTAAAAAAATATACTTTTCCACGTCGAGAGTGTATCTAATGATTTACTCGAATTAATATTAATTTCATAATTTATTTGAATAGATTAATGATTAAAAACATATTTAATGTATTTAAAACTATGTTGGCTATATAATTGTAAGTGAATACACTATTATATTAATAGCCCGAAATAAAACAATTTCATTTGTTGAGGTCTAAATTTTTTGTTATTGTACTCTTCACAGGTTTAATATTTACTTGAAATAAAATAAACTTATTTTTAATCGCACCCTGTGTTTTATTATAAGGTGTTAAATTTTTTACCAGTATAATAAAAAGTATTACCGAATTGCATGTCAGTATCATATTTTAAAACGTTAAATCAGCAGAGAAAAGTCTGCAAAATGAATTTATATAGTACCATAATTAGGTGCTATTTAGTTGCTAATTTGGTGCTTAGTTTATAATTTTGGTGCTCAATGGATTTAGCCAGAAATTTAATCTTATAAGTCATCTGCTGCCTTGACGTCAAGTTAGTAGAGCTTAGCTAGAAAAGTCTGAAAAATGGATTTACGTAGTTAGGAGCTTTTAAGGTGCTCAGTTTTGGTGAATTTGAAAACAAAATCTACCTACTTTGAAAAACATTCAGGGCATAAATTTAAAAAAAAATCCTTCTAAAATGAAGTTAGCATCTACCGAATAAAAAAAAAATTGTACGTAAAATAAAGAAACAAAACTAGCTGCGTTTCCAAAATGCAATATTCGAATCTTTTTCTCGACCATTTTATTTGTTGACAGGGAAATTCAGTTTTAAATTTTTATACTTTTTGCTCACATTTTTTATTTTGGTTTCTTTGGTTTGGAAAACGATCTGTTTCGTAACGATTATATTCGTAATCGATTAAATTATTTTCCGATCGACTGTGTGCACGGTATTCCGATTTTAAGAAATAAAAAATCTAAAAAATCAGTTTGTAATCAATTTGATTCCTTTCACTCCCTTCAGGATCATCATTATCCAAAAACTCGGAAAGCATCTAATTATGGTTATATGTAAATGCATTTTGCATTTTCCTCTGCTGAGTTAACGGAGGTTCTTTTAAAGTACATTTAACTCTATATTGGCAATTCAGGAGAAAAAATTTATGAATTCAGATAAAATGAATGCTTTCTTAAATTTTGAAAAAGAATTTCTCTTATCAAAAGTTAAAGATCATGACACGGGAGCAGCAGGGGTTTGTATGTATTACCTTTCCAAGAGTGTTCTAAGAGAAATCCTCACAGAATTCCTGAAGTTTTTTGAAAGTATGAAACCTATCACTAATTTCTTCAATGCTTTTTTGTCAACGGCAATATTTTTAGTTGGAATTTAAACCTTTAATCTATCACAAATAACAGCAATGATTATACTCCAAAACACTGAAAAGACTTTTGACGTTAGTCTTTACTAAACGTTAATTAAATAAATACAATAGACGAAAATTAATTATAATTATTAAATTAAACTAATATTTTTAATTTTTTAAATGTTAAATTTTTAAAATTTTTGTTTAATTTAATAATTATTTATTTATTTTTAATAAAAAAATATTAGTGGTAGATAATGGACTAACATGCCGAAGATGACCCTTTGCATATTTTAAATTGATATAATTTACGTAATTGTCACTATAATAAACATATTTTTACTCTAAAAATAAAAAACAAAATAAATAATAATGAACCAATAATTGATTTTGGGTACTAAAGAACATTAAATTTCCGAAATTTATAAATTCTCAACTCTGCAGACCTGTTATGGATATTTTTTTTGAAATCAATTAATAATCAATCAAGTTTTACATTGTTTTAATCGTCCAAAAGAGTTATGCATACATATTGTAATATGTTAATTGAAAATAAGAGAATAGGAATTGATTTAAATATATATGAATAATATTTTAATAATAGCATCACCATAAATAATTTACTGTTATTTAAAAAAATAATTACTAACTGTAAAATAAATATTCTATACACCAAAAATATGTGTATACGTATGCTAAGAGAAATGTTTACATACAAAGAAGTTCTTTAAGAATTTTGCATACAATTAATATAATATGTTTGGTTTTAATCAAAATATGGTTACTTTTTTAAAATGTGCCCGTTGTACCTTTATGTGGTACAGGAAAACTGAAAATTGGTTTTCATACACGTCTTCATATAGTTTATATATTCGTGCACACAAAGGATAAGATGACCCCACATACCTTGAATATTCAAAAATAAACATTATTTCGATCTCAATTCACAGCGCATCGATTAAACGTTGGATCGTGATCCGTGCAGAGAATAAACGTATGATATTAAATATTTTGGTCAGACTTAGGATTTAAATCTAGGCAATAATCAATACGCTTTACAGAGCTCTTGCGGGTGCGGATGTTGCTTGTTTTGTTTAGCATTTCTTGTTGTAAAAAAATCAAAACGTGTTTATAATGTTATCATATGGATATCTTTTTATTTATTTCAACAATTAACATTATTATTGTTGGAGTGCTTTGTATTGAATAATCTATTTGACAAATGAATCAACAATGCCACCACCTGTACAAGGCGCGATTTAGTCATTTTTTAAACTAGATGAGCTTGTCCGAAATAAATCTCAGTGTAAACTGTGCAATAAAATATACTCTCACAAGGGCCGTACAACCATATCTTTGAGGAATCTAAAATTGATGCACCTGTTTAGCCTGTTTAGTGCGATATTAATATATGAATCTCTGTGAAACAGAATAGAACCTGAAAAGGCTGTGACATTGCTCCTTATTAAATATAATGCACAAAATTTTAAATTTTCATACTCAAAGTTTGATTATAATAGAAAGATTATTAAAGATACCTAAATTATGTATCTCTTTGAAAAACACTTGACATATAAATCCTCATTCGCGAATGTGTGCCTTAAAATATTCACTCCCGCATCCGCGGCTGTCAAACATTACCGCAACATCCACAACATCCCTGATATAAATTATATGATATTAAATACTCTTTGAATCACAATCTGCTTGAATATTGTTAGTGTAATGGATCGGTAAATGAGTAAATCTTCTATTTATTCATAATTACTTTGCTCTTATTTCATATTTACTTTGCTCTTATAGGAGTGTCAATCTGATTAGACAGTACGTTCACTAGTATGTTTTTAGTTTTTAAAGTGTGCAAAATTCTATATTACAATAACTTGAGCAAAGTATCATGTTTTCTCTTTCATGATATGTCATTTTACAATAATAGTCATAATGATCGACAAGAAATTAATAATTTTGCTTATTGATCTTAATATCTACGTGAACAATATATGGAGAAAATCTGCTACGATTGACGCCATGTATCCGTATTGTCCTGAGTATATATAACTGAGCACCGGATGGATTATACTTTCTCTATTAATCAGTTTCCATCGATGGCCTTAAAATTCTGACAATTCTACTAATACAGAAGATAAACTACATTTTATCTTCTGTATAAAATGTAGTTTAAATATAATGTGATAACCTGAAACCATTTTTAACATTGAACACATATATATGGTCATTGCAAATGTAATTTTGAAAAGAAAAAGCTGTAAAAATTATTTTTGATCGCTTTATTCTTACTGGTTGTCTAATTATTTTAAAACTTGTAATAATTTTGTATATTTTTTTTTACTGATATCTGCAGACGTGCGAGGAAAAAAAAATTATTATCAACAGTAAATATTAAATTTTATAAAATTATTTATTCGAATTAGTAATCAGTTATCATTTTCATTGAATCTAATATAAGTAAACAACGTTAAAAGAAATTGCGCTCGATCAACTACAAAGGGAGTTTGAATTGTTAACCAAATCAAGATATAAACAAATGCGTCTTCACATGCACGCACAGTCGAATAATGGATTCTTATTGAACAATTAGCCAAAAATTGAGCATCAAGCGTCAAGTACCGACTCCAGGCCGATAATCTGGTCAAGACTTATCACAACGGTATTAGATTTTTTGTCGATGCAACAGACGCCCTCATCAATACTTACAATATGGTTATTTCTAGTTTTTGGAAAAATGTTTATCAGCGCGGGATCGAAACTCACGTCTTCATAAAATTACATAAATATATTACTGAGTTGAAATGCTCAAAAATACATTTTCTGTACGTTAAAGTTCGGTGTTAACTCAAGTATTGTAGATATTTCAAACAAACTTATTAATATTATGTTGTAGTCGTACCAAAGAGATGCCTTTGGCCTAATACACACACCGTATATAAATATGTATATACAAACACGTAGTTAGCATATACATTATAAACAAGTATACTTACATTATATCTATTCATTCATAAAATTACCATTTAAATTTGAAATTAAAATACTTTTATTGTCATTTTACAGTAATATCGTTTTTCATATGACTGTGTTGCCTTTTCAAAAGTAATATACTTACAAATAAAAAATAATTTTGTGGTTAAAATTAATGAAAGTTTCATTTCTCTGAGTTAATGCAACAGTCACAAACAAGATAAGCTTCGACGAATTGAATTTGAATTTAAACCTCACAAAAAATTATTATTTTCTACGATAGTAATTTATCGTTTTCGTGTTTTATTTATAAAAATATAACTCAATAATTACAAAAGTCTCCAGAAGGGCTAGAAACTTAAAATTGGATAGAAAAACGGTCTTTGAACAAAACTAACGGAAACAAAAACCCGAAAACTTGAATTTTTTGCCGAAAACGAAAATAATTTAGAACAAAGTACAATTATCAGTTTTGTAACTGGAATAAACATTGTCATCATGTCATCAAAAAATTAAATGTCAGTAGGAAAACGTGACGAATTTACGTTTTGAATTCGACGCTTGAATTTCGATCTTTACATAAAGTATATGTATATAAGTTATTTTCGAATATTTTCTAGCACGCCTCTCTTGAAAAACTGAGTAATTAGTCTTCTTTGAAGTCTGTTAACATACTGAATATTTGAATATATTTTTATAAATTGTTTAGTATGGACAGTATACGACACGAGCAACTTGGGAAGTTGCTCTTGTCGTGTACATTTTATCTTAAGCTAAGTGTACCCCTGAGACAAAGTCTCGAGACTAGTCTCAGGGTATTGTCCATTTGAGATCACTTTTTCTCTCGTGACAACTCTCTGAGACTCGATAGTCATTCCAGTCTCGAGACAAGGATATTTCGTTTCCACTTGAGAGTCTACTCACAGCTGTGACAAGACAATAATAATAATGAGTAGACTGTTTGAATACCCAGTATATACTGAATTGTATATCAATGTTTGAATAGTTAATATTTCTGCCTATTCAATGTTTATAAAATATGAATTATTTGTAAATGTTTGTTGTGTCACAATTTTTAAACAATATCTCATGACCTTAAAAATGGGCACATTTTTTGCTTTCCGAGGAACTTTGAGCACAAATTATGAGAAAACTATTAAGTTTATGAAAAAAAATTTCAAACAAAAGTTGTTTATTTTAAAGAGAAATAGATTTTTTGTTAACAAATTTTTTTTTACCACTTACGGTTTCAAAGATATAAAGGGGGGAAACACGTTCTGATTTTGCCCATTTACGAACTTGGCCTTAAGTTTTTGCTCTAGAACACGCAAACAAATTTAAACTTGTTATCTCTTTTCGTTCTTGAGTTGCGGAAATGACCGAATTAATCCATTTTATAAATACCTTTGTGAAGCATTTTTGTCAAGGATTAATATTTTCAAGCGATACATAGTCGGGACTAAACTTAATATACCTTGTAATTTATATATACTGGGTATAAATATTATAACATAAACAAACTGTATTTCTCTATGGATATGAACCATAGATAAAATATAGTAGTGGGTACAACAGTAAAGTCTCCGAGAGCTCGCAAACTCTTCCAACACGGACGGAAAACTGGAGACTGAGTCTCGAGAGCATTAACATGCATGTCCACCTGTGATCGGTGCTCTCTCGGAGATCTGTTCGGACTTATCTCCGATACTGCTCTCAGCCCCCTATCCATTTGTGAGTCGAGTCTCGTGACTACTCTCGAGACTGTTTTGTCTCAGATGGACACCTACCTTTATGACATACGCCGCTTCGTTTTATAAATGTATGATCATGTAACTAACTGTTGATTCACTTGAATAAACGAATTGTTACGTTATATTGATAAAAATTATTGTTTTATTATAATAAATAATTCAAAAATAACATTAATCGTGCAGTAAGAAGTAATTAAAATTATTATTCATACGAGACGAAAAATCTGTTGAAAAATCAATCAATGGTACTTTTTTTGGAAGGAACTCGTAAACCGTAAAAGTAAAGTATAAATAAAACCCAACTTATTATACACACACATTTAGTTCTACCGTTAACGATGTTAAAATTAATACTTGAAATATGTGAATTATTTATAGTTTATTTACGTAGACGGTGAAATCAGGATTTTATTCAGCATATCTTGAATATTGAGAGATTCTTCTAAGCCTAAGGGATACTAGAGACACAAAATAATAAAATTATTGGCGCTCCGATCCCAGGGGGTGAAAACTTTGTTTTTAGCCGTTTCGCCGAAAACTATAACAGTTATGAGAAAAAGAGTAATTCTTCAACCCCCGAATTACCTTCAAGACTGAACTGAATTAAGATTTTTTTAATTTTCGTTCATTCAACGTGTGTTTATCCATTTCTGGCTAGGCTACAAGATATAAGGTTTTGAATTACTGTACACTTTTTACGTAATATTGTAACCTCACCCCATTTATCTAATATTTTTTCACGCACCTTGTGTAGTTTTCGAGAAAACGGCGAAAAAACTAAGTATGGAAATTGTTTTCTTTAGTTGACACCCCTTGCTCGGGATCGGAGCGCCCTTACTTTTATTACTTTTTGTTTCTAGTATCCGTAAAGAGATTATCTCGAAATTCTAGCAATGAGAAAAAAACTTGATTTCACAGTCTAGACTTGACTGGATTATTAAAGATGTAAAATGTCTTTTATATTATCCCCTATAAATGAAATTTCAGGGTGAAAGATTTTTACAACACATTTGATAATTTTATTATTTTGTGTCTCTAGTATCCCTTACAACATTTTTTAAAACCAACATTTCACGTACTTTTGACTCACCAGACAAGTAGCCGCGCTTGTAAAAGCGTTGTGTGTACTTGGAAGTGGGAGGTTATGGGTTCGAATCCCGACATCGGCAGTTTGTCAATTAATAAGAAAAAAAAAGGGCGGATAATTGACTAAACTATCGGAATACGGACACGTTAGAACGAAGAAACTGGCTACGCTTGTGAAGGTTTTCTGCAGTTTTCTTCAAGAACTCCATGAGTATCCGCATAGTTCCTATCAAAGTTGGCTGCAGCCGCACATCCTACCAATTCCTAGTCTACACACAAAATCCCTTGTCCTCCACTCATATCCTCACATCCTAAGACATCACAATGGGCCTGATGGTCGAAGTGTGTCCTGTCCAGGACAGTCTCTATAATCTATTTATCTACTTTTGACTCTCGAAATGTTGACTTTTCCTAAAATTTAGAAAATTTGACTTTTCCTGTAGATTATTGCGTTAAAAATATGTCATGCACTCCTTTGAGAATAGAATTACGCCCATACTAAATTTTCCAGGTGTTTTTAAATATCGAAGATCGGACATTCAAGACAATGGTGAATGTATATTTATGATAAGCATGATAAATTCCGTTTTTTAGATCGTAAACTTCTTGTCAAGTGAATAGCTGTGTATTCTGCATTGTATAATGTTTTTATACAATGCAATGCCAATTTTAAATTATCCAAACGGTTTTATAAATATTCCATTTTTCTTAAATTTTATTACTATTGAAAATACAGCTTCAATCTTCAAAACTGCAGTTTCAAATAATACCAGTATAATGGTTGAGATTTTTACAGATTCAGTTGATAGCAGAAAGGAAGGGTTAATTATTTTCAGATTAGATATTCCACTGTAAGTGTCTTCTCCGATGGAGTTATACGGTATTTAAAAAACAGAGGAAATTTAAGAAAATAATGTTCAATTATTCTCTGTATAAAGTCTCAGTTCCGGTATGACGCCCACAAAATTAATGCAATGAATAACCGTATCCGTTTTACAAATGTTAGTTACTGGTTGTGGTAAATATAAGTTAAGAATAAATATCAAAAATATATTAACCTATTAGTACGATCAATAAAAATAAATATCAACTCATAACGGTTTATTTTTACAAACTTTTATTTAACTTTTGCTTATTTAGTTGAGGCCAAATCTTGCAAGTCAATTTCGAACCAGTGATAGTTAACGGAAAAAGAAGAAATTTGGTACACTTATCCGATGTATTGATACGTGCCTAAAAGTTGTTGGAAGTGCTAAATAAATGTCTGGAAGCGATGGGAAATTAAATTGAACTTTTTAGTCTTAAAATAAAAACAATTAAATTTAAAAAAAAAAAACTATTTTATAAAATAGACTAAAAATAGAATATAGTATAAGTTTTGTTAACACAAGCTTTTATTTAATGAACTTAAAAGTAGAAAATATAAACATTTAACACAAGCTTTTATTTAATGAACTAAAAAGTAGAAAATGTAAGCATTTCAAACCAGAGCACCACAAGCTTGTGGCGAAAGTAGAAAATAAAATTTTAAAGTGAAAGTAATTTCTTCAGAAACACGTACATGTGAAAAGTACCGATTACAAAGGTATCTGTTTATGACGAAATTCGAAATTGTGTACGCCTTAGTATATACAAATAATAATATGTGGAATAATAAGTTAATGTTGACGACAAAGTAATAGTGCCAATGATATGAAAAAATTGATTCATTTATCAGAACTATCCGTGGTGTAACGGTAAACCCTAATTGGACTAGAAATTCAGGAGGAAAACCAGGGTTCGATACCTGGTGGATGAGTTAATTTTTTCATATCAATATTTAATGAAAAATTTGAAATAATTTATAGAAAACTAGTGACCCGTCCCGGCTTCACACGGGTAGCACGAATTATCTGCAGCCAGATGACCCAAAATTAAAAATATGATACAAAATTGCCAAAAAATAAATAAATTTTTTTTTTCGATCGCTACCAAACTTTAAATGATCACCTAATGATTAGCTGGGCTAATCAGTAGAAGATTGCCTGAAAATCACATCCGAATTGGGTCACCCGTTTTGGAGTCCACAGGAAACATATATAAACACATCGATATTTATATATATATATATATATATATATATATATATATATATATATATATATATATATATATATATATATATATACATAGATAGATAGATAGATTTTGTACAAAATTTTTAGAAGTTGAGTTTGAACTGGTTAAGATTTAATTCAGTATTTGATTTTAGTGTTTAAAAAAAACATGTATATAAATACGATGAAAAAACACATAGTTTAAAATTCACTATAATTACTATCCGAAAGATTTTGTAAGCTTAAAAATTAAAAACAACACCAAATTTGCCGATTTAAAGCATTACGATTGTCGGTTACAAAATAAATACGAACCATCGAAATAAATATGTACACTTGTGAATAGGAAATACGTTGCACGATTTGTGTATTGTGTATATATGTACGTGGTTATATTATTATTACCTTTTAGTCAATATTTAATTAGCATTAAAATATTCACCTGATGTAAATTAAACAAACAATACCTACTATAAAATATCTAGATAAATATTTGCACTTTGTCATGACTGGTGGAATTTGTAAGCTCCATCCAAACAGAGTAAGAACATTGCAATTGCTATTCATAGCTAGTTCATTAGTATTATAGTTTGAAAGTCCAAAGGATGTTCTAAAGATTACACTTAATTTTGCCATTTTAAAATAGTTTTGCCAAAGATAACGAACTTAGTAAAACAGTACTGAGATAATGCTTTCATATATTCACGTTGGACTGTGAATATGTGCAGGCTTGAAAGTTGATTCGACTGCGGTCATTTTGAATGGCTATTTACTTTATATTCATCATCATCATATATATCAACTATGGATATTTAATTTTATACCCGGTGTAAATAGTACATACACTTCCGTTCATAAAACTTGAAGATTCTGTAAGTAACATTCTGCAAATTACTGGTTGGACTCTAAGCTAACATTGGTGGGCTCTAAATTAACATGAAACCCTCATTTGGAATACATAACAAATAAGAGTAAATCTTCTCTCATTCTTTGCAAGAGAGCATGTGCAAAAGTCTGGGGTCTAAAACCCAAAATGATCCACCAGCTTTACACAACAGTAGTAAGGCCCATTATAACCCTTGCTGCTTTAGTGTGGTGGCCAAAAGTTAACCAGATTACAGCATGCAAAAAGCTGTCTAGGATCCAAAGACTGGCCTATTTCTGCATCACTGCAGTGCACCCACAGCTACCATGGAAGTCATACTGGGGCTTCTTCCGCTAAGCATTGTAATAATAGCTAAAGCGAAATCCAGCGCCTATAGACTGTCTTGCAATAATAACTGGATTAATAAAAATCTGATTGGACATGCAATGATCGAGGGAACATCAATTATCTCAGACCCCGTCTTTGCAATGGGCATAGATATACTTCCCATGATATACTCCTTCGCAAAACATTTCATTGTAGTATGTGATAGGGCCATGTGGTCGGAAGGAGAACCACCCTATCTCAAGAAAGAAATCGTCTGGTATACAGACGGATCCGAAACTAAAGAAGGGACCGGGCGGGAATCTACGGTGAGAGACCTAATGGAAACATAAGCCTCAACTTGGGGAAATATACCACGGTATTTCAAGCGGAAGTCTACGCCATACTGGCTTGTATCTGTGAGTGACAGCCAAGCTGTTCTAAAAGCCTTGGCTGGAACTGAAGTTACTTCAAGGGTAGTCAAGGATTATCTGGAGGAACTGCTGGAGTTGGCAAAACGGAACAATGTTAAATTGATCTGGGTACCGGGTCATAGTGGTTTCGAAGGAAACGAAAAAGCAGATACCTTAGCAAAGAAGGGGGTCGGAATATCCTTCATAGGCCCAGAGCCTATTTTAGCAATTCCAAGGACTGCATGTAAACAGGTAATCAACGAGTGGTCAAATACTAAATACCGTGATCACTGGGAAAAAGTACCGCAGCAAGAGCTCGGGTAGGTACTGCTTCGGAGTGCAACAAAGAGGCTATCTCTCGATGCACTGAGACTGAACAGGATGCAACTTCCGAGGGTTACTGGATTCATTACCGGGCATTATCCCCTGCGGAAGCATCTGCACACAATGGGACTCCATAACGGGTCCATTATGTGCAGATTGTGTGGCAAGCAGGAAGAAACATCTGCGAACCTCTAGGTTACAGCAGATACAGGATATTTGGGGCATCTCACCCTGGATATATGAACCTTCAGGAAGACCTGATAAGCAAGCTCCTGGCTATTGTCAACATATGGGAGAAGCGAGTCTCGTCGGTTTGAAGTTGAAGGGGGAGCACAATGGACCATAAGATTGAAGTGCAATACTTTTTAAACTCCAACACAAATCAATCAACCAAGTTACATTCTAAGCGTATATATTACTAAATATATGTATATTAAAAATTTGGTAAAATTTAAAGGTAAAAATTTTTTTTTTTTTAAATAATAAACTTTTGTTTTTTTTGCTTAAACTCAGTATATACCCGGTATTTAATCAATTAACTTAGTTGGTTGTTATTTTGACTTGTTTAAGTCGTTTTATACTTTTTCCATTATCAAACATTGCACATTTTTTATATCATTCTTAATAATAGCCTTAGCTTAATATTTATACTATAAAGATGATTATTGAATTGTGGGAAATAATTGAAATATTCCCCATCACTATCGGAATTTTTGTTTATTTTAAGCATTTCTATTTTCAAGACTTCAGGAGTGAAGCTAGTGATAGTTGAGAGTAGATACATATAGCGTAGCTTATATAAATATATCCAAAACGTAACTAGAATGGCCCGGTCTAATGGGACGCAACTTTCACATACTATAACATTCAGTTATGTGAAGTCGGTTGAATATTTAACTAGTTAGCCGCTGGTATAGACACTACAACACCTTTATCACAGTTTAACATGGTGTCGTTAAATTATTTAAATTAAATAACAGTAAAATATTTTAGATAAATGCAATTTTACTACATACAATGATGTCTATAATATAACAGTGTATTGTTTAACAAATTAAAAATACAAAAAAAATTACAATTTGAAAAATAACAAAAAAAAAATGTGGGTTAATGAAACTATTCCAGTTTTGTCTAAAAAAAATGATAAATTGCATGTGAAAAAATATAATTATATGAAGTGCTCACTTAACCTTCATATGTCAATGTAATTCATTTCACTTATGTTTTCCACACTATTTTGAAAACTTATTATGTTGCCTTTGTGAATTAATGGATTAATCACAAAGGGTAATGAAGCTGTGAGAATCATTTTGGTATTTGTAATTTTTTGTGTTGTTAAACGCGGTATATGTAATTATACAAGGCTATATTAATTTTAGTCCCAACTTTGTAACGCTTGGACATTGACTGCAGACATAAATGTTTGGAATAGGTGTCCTAATTCGGCCATTTCCGCATGTTCGTCCGTCTGTTCACATGATAACTCAAAAAGAACAGCGGATAGCAACCTGAAATTTCGTATGTGGGTTCTAGAGCTAAATAGTAATGTCAAGTTCGTGAATGGGCAAAACTTCCCATCTTTGAAACCGTAAGAGATAGAACAAAAATGAAAAGACAAAAAATGTTTCTTTTTTTAAAAACAACTTTTGTTTTTAATTTTTTTGCATAAATTCAGGATATATAGGGGATTTAAGCAATTAGTTGTTATTTTAATAGCTTCAGTAGTATGATTTGTGAGTATATTAACTTTTCCTTTTATATACCAAAATAAAAACAATATTGAACTATTTGTATCCACTGAACTAATTGAATGCAACTGGTCCGTGTTAATTATATACCTTTCTCAGCTCGATGGATGTCTGAATAGAAAATGAGTAAGATTTCTTTTTCGTGTATCGTTTAAATCTATTAGTTAAATAATGAAAAGTGAATATATTTCCGACATCAATTTTTTGATTTCAATTTAATTTTAATAATTAGTTCATGGTATAATGAAAATCTTGTTAAAAAGTATGTCATAAATACACGCGTGCGTCTCTGTGGGTTCTAGTAGAAATAATATTCGAATTCATACAGGATTCGTTAGATGCATGCAAAGAAATAATAGCTATGTTTTAGATTTGTCGTTTTTTCCTATATGGTGCATTTAATTATAAAAACGAAAGTTTACTGCAAAGAATCCACATAGAAAAATAGTACCGCTGGTTTTATAACGGGTATGCCGTCTCTATCATATTATGTGTAATGCTATGTGTAAAATTACTATTGCACAGTCAGTGACCATACACTGTTAAAAATAATGGTAATATTACAAAATATTTACTATACAAATCTTAGTTTCGAAAATTCAATTTACTATATCGGAGTAAGATATTTACTCAATGCAATTGTAATATTAATATTTTTATTGTAATGGTACAAGATAAGTTTGTAATTTTACTAAATGTTTGTATTAGTCAAATACAGATGGTAAATTTACATTTCGTATTCTAAATTTATACTACTATATACTTTTATTGTTATATTTTACTAGTAAATTTGTAAAATGACAAATCTCGTGCTTATAATATTTCGATTACAAGAATGTATAGTAAAATTCTCTTGCAGTCGTTGATAATTAATTTTTTTTTTTGGTACAAGTACACACTGGCTTTAAATTCTTTTGTATAATTACTAATCTAATTCTTGTAAATATCCCCTATATATTATGTACTTATATATATTATGTCTATCTCACCTAGAATATGGTTGCTCCGTTCTACGATGTTCAAAATTTGTATGCTCTTCGCAAAGGCAATAGGTTGTAATTTAGGGTATATAACCATATCATTTCACCATATCACCAGCAGTAAGAATCACTTCTCGGCACTATGGCTAAGATCAGACTGACCAAGCGATCTGTCCATCTTCAATGAGGACGATTGATGGAGATTATTCATCAACCGTTCTGGACAAACGCCGGAGCATATTATCGTTACAGTAACGTATCATATCTCTATTTATTAACTATGAGTTAGTGTGCTTAAAATACAGATTGTACATATGTCATTTCTTATCTAGTTGAAATATTTTGGGAAACTACCACTTCGATGAACTAATGACATTTTGGATAGGTATTTTGAAAAATTACCATATCCGTATTGTAAAATTACATTATTACTATACTAAAATTCTTAAACATTTGGTGGAGAATAATTTGTAAAATTACAATTTTATTATAGTAAAATCACATTGACTACTATAGTAAAATTCTCAAATATTTTGTAAAATTACTATACTTGTATGGTAGGATTACTAAATGACACTATTGTAAAAAGTATAGGAAAAATACTATACCAATATAATGACGCATCTTGGCATAAGACTTTCTATACTTTTATTGTAAAATTCAGACCAAAATTTTGAACAGTGTACGTGGTGTTGCACTACTGCAAATATTTTCGTTAATTTGTGCCGGATCTATTCGAAATCGGCTCGAAACCTTTGCAGTAGCGAAAACCACATATTTCTGCGCCGATTGAACATCGCTTTAACACTCGCGTCGTTTAATAAATTTAATTAATGTAAAAAAGTCATTTAGTAATTGCTGTCTTGAGTTTCTTTAAAAAATTACGTATCAAACATAATATTGGAGTGAAAATATAACACAGCTGCGGGAAATCGAACTTCTGCGGGTCTCATGCATACGAATTATGTGGCTGAACTTTTCAGCCATATAGCCTTTAAAATATGTTTTCTTAATTCACCTTATAGCTGACTAAATATATGAGAGAAAAACAAGAAAAAGCATTTGATTTAAATCTTTTTGAGTTTTTATTAAAACTTTCATAAAACAAGCCACCAGTCATTTCAGACACATTCAAAATTTTTAATGATAATTGAAATATTTTTTCGGAAAAAAAGTCTTTGATAATATTTGAAAATTTCGTACAGCCAGTCTATGAAATAAAGTTCTGTCTTCGACAAATTACCATCAATTTGTACAACAAATATTTGGATATATAATTATAATCCTCATGATAAAATATATATACCTTTACATTAAAGTTTATTTTAAAATTTCTTATAATATGCAAGTACAGTTATAAAATTATTTTTTATAAAAAACATATCTTATATGTATGCAACATAATAACGTCTCCATAGATCATTGGTTACAATACCTACATACATTCCATTCTAAAATGATGATGTATTATTATTAAAATTAGATTCCATTATTTAAAATAGTTAGATTTGTTTCAACAGAAAGTCTTTCAAATATTGAAGGTGGATTATTGCCATTATTTAAATTTATTATTTAATGTATTTATTTCTAATATTACATATATTCAGTGTTGTAATAGGTACTTTTTTTTAAGGATGTACCAATATACTATCACTTTTCGACAGATTTTGCTCATTTTTTTACGGGATAAAAATGTCGTTTTATATTAGATCCCGAAGTTTCAGAATTTTTGACGGTTTAGAACGCGAGATAATTAATATCAAAGTTATCATTCTCTCTCACTCTCTCTCATTAGAAGCATGTAAAACTTCATGCCCACCCAACTATTATCTGTTATATTAGAACAAATAATCGTTGGAATTTAAAAAAAAAACTAGGAGAGGATTCCTTAATATTTCTTATATAAATTTTAAAAAAAAATCGTGTGTTACCGTTTTGTTTTCAAAATATAATAATTTAAAATATTATTTTTGTCCAATTATTCACACATTCCGTTTATGGTAAATAGGGGTCTAACAACGTAGTGCGCTAATATCTATCAAGTTGCATCAAGTAAAGAGTGGGAATATATGCTGTTGGCATATGCAATAATAATAAATATAGATATATACACAGAGAAACGTTTCAGGATCACCGTACCGGAAATATTTGTTAGTATGTGTAAGTATCTGTGTGCCGATAATATGTGTATGTATGTGTACACTGTAGACTATGCTGATACATCCTTAAGTACCTAGCCACAGGTACAGGTACAGAGCGAAAAAGTTACCTAGTTACAGGTATAGGTACTTATTCTACAAAATACCTAGGTATACTTACAGGTACAGTATAATAGTACCTAAATAATAGATACAAGTTAGGTACTCCATGAAATTTTCCTGTTAAATTTCCAAAGTAAATTTATCTGTTTGATACAAAGGATACAAAATAAAGAAACAAGTCAATATAATTATTACAATTTAAGAGTAAGTTTTAGCCTTAATGTGTAAAAAAATTTCCCGTCGATGTTTTGGTTCCACATATAACTGGTTGATTTATGCACAACATATATTTTACATTTATTCGATTGTCTGTCAAACTTAATGAATCTTCTCATTCTTTTATTATTTTAAACAATTTTCCGTCTAAATTATGGGGAACGACATTTTGAAAAAATAAGTAATTTGATATCAATTGAATCGTAAAACGTTCGTTAACCCATTTGGCGCCTCTACTAGGCATGGTAGGACCTTGACAGGATAGCCTTGAGAAGCACGACCAAGAAACCATTCAAACTCAAGCTGCGGTGCGAGGCATAGTGTCTAGAAAACAAGCCGAAGGCTAGGACAGCAGGGATAAATGCATAAGCATTTATTCATAAGCAATCCCCTTGGAGCAACTGGCGAACCCCACTGTATAAATGCACTTCCCATCAAGGGGCGGATGGGGTAGTAGACGGCCAGAATTACTCGTGGGACTAAAAGTAAAAATACAAACTATGGGGCTCAAAATCTCCTCAAAAAGTTAATCAGCCCAAGCTGCGCTAGCTAATTTCGCCGAGACACAAAAAAAGGCAGTTGCATCTAACATCAAATCCGGATGATAAATTCCAGAATCTTTTTTTGAACGAGGAAAGAAAAATCTCGGTGGTGCAGCCCGGAGAAGAGCAGCAGTAGAGAAAACCACGACTGAGAGGAAACCGACTCCTCCTAGGAGTTCTTACAGGCCTGGCTTCTAAAACACTGATACCTGTGTGGGCCAACTCAGGGAAACAACCATTGAAAAACCCACAGGAAAGAGGTTGAGTACTAAAGACGGGACTCCAAACCCGAAACAGATCTCAAAGAATGTACGGGGGCGCCTCAACAACAAAGATGTAATGTGAAGATTCATTAAGTTTGACAGACAATCGAATAAATGAAAAATAGATGTTATTGTACTGCGAGAGTGTCCTGAGGTGAAAATGACTCAGGAACAATCCGAAAAGATGCAACTCTCGATGCTGCTAACTCTCACTAACCAAGAGCTCGTTAAAGGGACACAGTATCAGGGTTGTTACCTGGACTCGTTTTGCAGTGCATAAGCTCTAGTGTGGCAAGGAGGAGGAAACATCCAGCCACATTGTTTTTAACTGCTAGCCTCTGGGTTATAGCAGCTACAGGATATTTGGTGCATCTCGCCCCAAATATATGGACCATAAGGAAGACGTGAGGTAGAAGCTGGAGTTCAATGGACCATAAGGCCGAAGTGCAATACTTTTTAGACCCCATCATTTGGCGACATGAAGAGATACAAAAAAGTATCATAAACATGTGTCCATAGCTAATATTTGAATTTACAACTCATTAAACACTAATATGTCCGTTACTTGGAAAGATAAATAGAAACCCTTGAGGTGACAGTTAGTAGTAATATAAACCAGCCAAGTAGCCGAGCGGTCTTAGGCGTCATGTCTGCGCAGTATACAGTACTTGGAAACTGGGAGGTTATGGGTTCGAATTCCGACATCGGCAGTTTGTCAATTATAAAAATTTAAAAAAAAGGGGCGGTTGATTGACTAAACTGTCGTCGTATGGCCAAGAACGAAGTAACTGGCTATGCTTGAGAAGGTTTTCTGCAGTTTCCTTCACGAACTCCAGATGAATATCGGCATAGTTCCTATCATAGTCGGCTGCAGACGCATATCCTACCAATTCCTAGTCTACTCACAAATTCCTTCCACTCCACTCACATCCTCACACCCTAAGGCATCACAATGGACCTTATGGTCGAAGTGTAGCCCGTCCAGGGCAGCCTTTACAATCTACCTCTACCTACCTCTAGTAGTAATATATAGGGGTTAAAAATGGAACAATAATTTGATAATAAAAATTTCAATTTCCTGCACTCAGTAGTAATTTCGGAAGAACCATAGAAATTTTTTTTATTTTACTAATTTTTTTACGTGTTACATTTTTGTAGATCTTCTCAAAATAACTAACCTTTCAATAGACTACATATATATATATATATATATATATATATATATATATATATATATATATATATATGTATATATATATATATATATATATATATATATGTATATATATATATATATATATATATATTTATTTATTTATTTATTTAGTTTTAGACATACTGGTGGATAGATGGATAGATTGTAGAGGCTGCCCTGGACGGGTCCATTGTGATGCCTAAGAATGTGAGGATGTGAGTGGAGGACAAGGAATTTTATCTGTAGGAGAGGAATTGGTAAAATGTGCGGCTGTAGCCGACTTTTATAGGAACTAAGCCGATATTCATTTGGAGTTTGTGAAGAAAACTGCAGAAAACCTTCACAATCATAGCCGGTTACTTCGTACGCGAACAGTTTATGCAATTAACGGTCCCCATTTTTTTCCTTAATAATTGACAAACTGCCGATGTCGGGATTCGAACCCAGAACCTCCCAGTTTCCAAGATTAAATACATAATTATAGCCAAAACGAAATGTCTATTTAAGTGATCCCGGAAGAATTTAAATGAATGAAATCATGACGAATATTAATAATCATACTTAGAAAAAAAACTAATTTACATATTAATTTAACACGATAAAAAATTTGATAATTAATAAGTGAATGCATACAATAACCTTGACATTATGTGTGTGTGCTCAACAATTATACACGTATTAATATTAATAAATGTCTTAGTAATAATCTCTTAAATCAGTCAGAGTCACACAAAAACGACTGTTTAAAACTTGATTAATTTAATAACATAATTCATGGATATTTATTTGAGTGTTATTAATTTTTATTACTCAATATAACATTCGAATTACTTAATTTTTTTTTTAAATTAAATAATTTGAATCGATCATGCTGTGAATATAATCATTTGAATACACAATCGATCATAATTAGTAACATGATATTAATTATATTATATGTATTACAATTAGTTATACACGAGTATTTTTTACCTTTATATGCACCCTACAACAGTTAATGTGTAACAGAAATGTTAGAGAAATATCGTTTTCAATGTCGTAAATCGAAGTTAAAGGAAAATCATTCGATTAATTCGAGATATTACATATCCAACCAAAAGAACGGATTTTAAATAATCTGAAAATAATAGAAATAAATAAATTCAAAAATTGCGTTCCATACTAAATGATCAATTCGATTTTAAAAACATCCCCTTATTGAATCTCTTTGTGTAAATTATTAATTGTCGTCAAAATGTAATCAAATAATTGTGTATGTACAACCATAAATCAATTTAATTAACCATTTCACACTGTTATTTATTTTATACCTCCATGCTAAAAAAAATTTTGTATTTGTCAATTCAAAAATGATTTTATAGTTTTAAACTTCGTCCCATTTTATGGCCTTTCATTCAAAAAATGTCATATTTTCTACACCAGAGGTCTCTTTTCTATACCAGAGTAAGTAAAAAAGGTATGTTTTGAAGTAAGACGGAACGATGTTTCAATACAGGTTGCCTACCGATTATTGCCCACTAATTTAATCAATCAATTTAGAAACTGTTTTATAAATTATTTATTGTTTAAGGAATATCTTTTACAATATGGAGAGATACACCAAAAAACATAATAATAATAATAACAATAATAATAATAACAACAATAATGATGATTGCAATAACAATAGTTGCAAAAACAACAACTATATGTATTCCCACTTTATGTAAAATTTAACCATTTAGAAATTAGTAACAAATTACCCCCCCCCCCCTCACAGCTTTATCATTGGCATCTTTATTGTATCCAGTGTCATCAAATTCCCATCACACTATACCCCCTACTAAGAAAAAATAATTAAATCAAGTAAATAATTGTATATTAGTTCTCCGATATGAATAGTTTAGGCAAATTATTCGGAATTTCCAAAAAGCTAATTCTTAAATCTAAACTAAAGCTAAATCATCAAAAAATTTACAAGCGGTTTACAATTGCCTAGCGGTAAATCTAAAAGATCAAAAGATTTATATTTTATAATTTATATAACAATAAACTTATATTTTATTCATACCCAAATATATTAAAAACGTATATTTTATGCCTCAAATTACCAGCCCAAAATTCCAGAGTATGTATTCAATGTATTGTATGTATTGTATACGTTGAATAATAGTGACCATAAAAAAAGTTGGTATTATTATATTTTTTTCAGACAATGTTTTAATTAAAAAAAGAAATTAATAATAATTGGTAGGTACCCTGTATTTACTCTCTGTTCCTACCTCTCACTCAGAGCTGAGTGCAGTCAAAGTTTACCCACCTTTGTTCTATACCTAATAGATGTGTTAAATTAAACTTTAAATATTTTGGAAAATTATACAAATTATTTAACAGTTAAATAATTTTTTTCCAAAATGTTTATAGTTTAAGGTTTTTTCAATGTTATTAGATCTAATTATCTAATTCATAAAATGTTATGTTAAGTACCTGGAAATATTTACTTTGTTGCTACAACATGTAAAAATTTCTCATTTCATTTTTTATTTCTGAAGCAGGAATTGTGTTCTGAAACGAGTCTAATAAAGAGATTTTACGAAAATTTCAAATAATTACAATGAATTTTCGTCAAGTAACAACCCATTCAATACAAAATTAGTTAATGTTACTACAAAGTAAATGTTGAATGGAATGATATTATAAATTAATATCAAAAACATTAAAAAATTAAATTATAAAAATACAAAGTTCTAAATCCACAATATGTTGATGTCATTGCAAAATAAGAAAATTGGACTACGCTCAAGCTGCAGGAAATTAATGATGTTTTTTTTCCTCGAGCTAGCAGCAAAATTTGAGCCTTTTTTACTATAATGACCCCAACTCCAGAAAATATATCTTTGGAAGCTCAATATTGGTATACCGTAAGGTCATGATTGTATACATCGGTCTGAGCTACGGTTATCATTCCGATTGTTAACCAAACTTGATCCAATATTGGTTGCACCATCCGTCTAAAGTAGATTATAAGTTGATATAACCCTGTTTTTTTTTTTTTAAATTTTTATCCCGGCGTTCAATTATCCCAGCGTGGACCAGTTTGGTGTTCAAACTTGTATCATTGTTATCAAGTGTTGCTTAGTTGTTCAAACGAGCTTATGCCTATGGTGGTTTTTTCGATGCGAGGTTTGACACTTGCATGTGATGATGTTCTATTTCAATTAATTCTATTTTCTAAATTTATGTTCTACTTCGATTAATTTTAAGGTTTTGTTGATAACTTAATCACACCACACAATATAAGTAAACCACACAATAGAAGAGAGATTTTTAATACTTTTTACTTTTAATTTTGTTTTTGTATTTTTAATTTTATTTTTGTATTTTTATACGAAATTAATTAATTTTATATAAGAACTAATGTCCATTAAGCTGGCAGAGCAAACGCAATAGTATAAAAATATGCTTATCTCATAATAAGACGCTAATTAAATGCACTAATTAATTACCTCGAAACAAAGAGCATTATTTTATAATTAGTGTATTTAATTAGCATTTAATAATTTTAATCATTTTTATGTACACTATAATTTATTATATACTATAATTTATTGGTTTTTGAAACGTTGCTCTGGTAGATTAATTTTAAAATAGCATCCATCATATTTGTCTTTTCCCCTAAAACATACAGCATTTAGTTTTTAATTAGTGCATTTAATTAGCGTCTGATTATTAGAGATACGTACCATTGAGTGTTGCTGAGTTTGCTCTGCCAGCTCAATTAACATTAAGAACAAATTAATCTAATACAGGAAACTAAATATTATTTTAATAGAAATTATTATCGTGATTCCAGAAAATTTTATATAGTTAACTTTATATTAAATGCTTTAAACATGTGTATTGAATATTTAAGTGTTTAAAAACTAGTTGATAGTAACGGTTTTTTATCCAACTACAGCTCTGCAAAAAGAACCATGGTTTTGATCTATCCGTAATATATGATCAAATCTATGTGATTCTCCCCCCTTCGCAAGGGCAGGACAAATTTCTCCATCGAAAATGGTAAAAGATCGTAAAAAAGTTTAAAGACAAATAATTATCATTTTCTAAAAAAAAAAATAACAATTATTTGAATCTTTTTTTTTTAATCTATAGATTTGCCATAATTTCCGTTCAAACATTGTTATTAGCGATTTGTCTAAAGCCATTCTGGTGACCGATAATCCGATCAAAATAAAATTTAGTATGTGAGGAGCTTTTGGTATTTGAAACCGACTTTAAAAACGGGTTTAAACGCTATATTCGATGCGTACGTTTTTTAACCGAATTCATAAAGAAGGAAGAAAATGTTTTTATCAGATTACCATTGGTGGATGCTTTTCTATATAACGTATATTAACGACGCTTGTCCTTCAATTGTCTGCTCGTTCGGGGTTCTTATTTTCAATAGATTCCCTATTCCTATTGGCCCTCATGCGGGTTGCATTTTTAGTGATGGTCTACACATGAAAAATGTAAACTTTACTCATAAGCTAACTTAAATTGCTATGATAATCTGACACATTGATTCAGGTAATTATATAAAAATAGTTTTTTTACCCGATGCTCGCTACTATGCCAACAATAAAAATGAAAAAAAAAGTTAAACCGACTTCAATCAATAATAATAAAAGCGCGAAAAAAAACTAAATTAAATTTTTTACTTAATAACCGTCCCATCTAGTATGTTTTTGAAGTCGGTGTCAAATTACAAGCATGACGACCATCGTTTCCAAAAGAGAATGTGAGATTTCAAAACAACGGAGGGTTTCATGTTTGCTTGGCACCGACTTCAAAATATACTAGTTAGATCAGTTATTAATTAAAACAAGTTAATTTAGCTAATTTTCACTTTCTCGTGCTTTTATTTTTAAATATTGAAGTTGGTTTAATTTTTTTTAAATTTGTTATTACCAATTCTTTATTTAATATTAGACAACTCTCTCACCAAATTTTACTTATCATAAACATGATATGGATGGATGTGTTTGATGGCTTCATTGTAACACCATATGGCATAGTTATACATTATACAATGATGGCAGTTCATGGTTATACCTTGCCTTATATTCATGTGGAATTTGTTTTTTTTCTTTGGTAATTGATAAATAATAATTTAAGATTAATCTTTTAAATCAAAATTCCTTATAAAACTGGATGATTACTAATAGAACAAAAATTTTATAATTTGAATGTTCTAATTATTCTCTAAATCATTCAAAATAGAGTAATGCAATAATATTATCGCAAGTCTGCCTACCACCTACATGAGACTACAAAATTATCTCTCAAGATATTATTTATTATTGTTTGTTCTATATATGTCTAAACCTTTCACTTTTTTATTGCAACAATTTTAATTGAACATAGCTAACATAAAAATTGATACATATTTGTTTTTAATTCAATTTATTTATAACAATTCTACTTTTATTATTTGTTTTCTTCTATTTTCAACAAAATTTTATGGAAATAAATTCAAATAATTTCAAAATGTAAATTATCTTATGTAAAATTATCAGATTTACGTAACTACGAGTATTGAACGTATACGTTTAGGGGACTAAAGAATGTGATCTTTCAATTCTTCATGTTTCTGAAAATTCTTCAATTCTTCATGTGTCATGTTTCTGAAACTTGTGTTTTAGTATAACGATCATCCAAAGAGAACCCTAGGTTTTTGAAATTTAAAAATTTTTCCCAATTTCTAAATCCATTATTTGTATTTTATAAATACGTATTTCGAATAGAAAGTAGTCATCATATGTATGAATTAGCTCGAATTCGATAACATATCTTCGAATCCATAACCCGGAGATAGTTGATGATGACTAATTTGTAGTCGAAATGCGTATTTATAAAAAACAAATAATTGATCTAGGAATCGGGACAAATTTTGAAATCTAATTTGTGTTTTAGTACCACAAGGACTGTGTGCAATACAATTTTATATGTAACAACTGTGTACGGTTTTGTATTAACAACTATAGCTGAAATCTCCGGCGTTGTCCCTGGATTTTATTATTTGGCAGTAAACCAACATATATTGTGAATTTGTTAATAACTTGACTACAGCGCCACCTATCGGATCCTAGCATAGCTAGGAGCCATCGTCTCGACGAAACAAATATATTGTGTGATAATGACAGTTTCGAAAAAATGTTTTGAATAATACTCGTTCGTTATAAAGCACTAACAACTATTGTTGTAAACACATTGTTCACACTTTTGGAGTCGATAGTGTCTACTGAATTATTCAATTTTTTTTAATTTTTCGCGCCGCTTCCGCTATCTGTATAAAAATCTTATTTTGCTCCAGAGCACGTAATTATAGTATTTGTTAACAACTTGAACTACAGTCACCTATCTGATACTAGTATTGATATGAACCATCGTCTCGGCAAAACAAATATATTGTATGAATATAACCTCTATTGGTTTAGTCGTTCATAAGTTACATATGCGAACCACAAAGATACGCACCAAGGATTAAATACCGTGTGTTCCCCAGGCCAATATCTCGAGAACTAAGTAAGATAGTAATAAATGTTTAAGACAAAAGTTTTAAGGGGGTTTTCCAGGGGTCAAATAACTTTAACCTTACCTTTGACCTTGAAATCAATTTTTAAGGTCAAACCGAAGACAACTGTGATTTTTAAACAGGGACCTATATTTTTTATTGCAGATTTGTATTTTACGGGGGGAAAAATACATGTTTTGTATGAAAAAATTTTTTGTAGGACTTTTTCATAAAAATTTATTAAGGTATTAAAGTTTTAAACTTAATAATAATAAATTTTTAATTATATTTAAATCATATTAAATAAAGGCTGACGAACCAACTTTTTTTTCAGGGCTTTGATGTGCAAAACAGATCGTAAATCTCTTCTTGGTGCTCATTGGGTAACGCTTTTGTCATTGATGAACCAATTTCTTAGGCTGATTTGAAGACCGTCTTTATTACAGTAACCCAATGTGCTCCAAGAGGAGGTTGGCTATCGGTTGTGCTCATCATAGCCCTGAAAAGAGATGTTTGAAAAAAATTTGTTAATCAGAGTTGATTTAAAAAATCATTAAAAATCTTTTATTTTTAAATTTAAAACCTTAATATCCTTAATAATAAATGTACTAGAAAAATTTTTTTCATGCCAAACATGAATATTTATTCCCGTAAAATACAAATGTGTAATGGAACGATAGATTTCATGACCTTGAAATTTATTTTCATCCCCTTTAAACATTAAAACTTTTTCCTGATACATTCATCACCATCTTACATAGTTATCGAGATATTGGCCAGGGGAAATTAAAATGGAACAACCTATATATAAAGATATAATTGTGATTGATTCGTAAGTAATTTTTCGAATTTATCAGAATAAACAACTCGGCCTTGCGCACTACCGTGCTCTAGATATTTAAAATACTCCATTCAATTTTGAACATTCATGTACTAATCTAACTGTTTACCAAAAAACTGGAGTAGTAATGTTCATGACAAAAGTTTTTATACGAATTATTGAAAGTATAAAAATGCGGAATTAGATTGTCCCGATTGCTTTATAAATAAAAGCGGGACAAATGAAGAACAAATGAAATAATGACATGTAAATATTGAATTGAGATTGCTTATATACGTTTTCTTTGATGTAGAGGTTCGTTCTATTCTCTAAGTAAATCTTCATATACAAATTTATATATAAGTTCTGTTTTGTATATTATCTTTTTTATAAATGATTATAATCAATGAACAAGATAACGTACAACTAACATACATTTATTTATTTTATAATTATTCTATTGACTAATTCATTTCAAAAGAAATGCGTTGAATGATTTGTAAAAAACATTTGTTATTTTTTTTAAATAAAAAAAGTATTATAAATCCGTCAACATACAGCATAATAGCATTGTTTTGGTTTCGTAGATATTTGGAGTGAAAACGTCATTCAAATATTTGAATTCCGAAAAAAAAAATTATTCAATTCAAAAATATAAAAAAATTCGTTACGCAGGAACTGCGTGGGCCTGGCGAATTTTCTCAGAATAAATACATCACTTCTCTTTTGCAAATAGATTTTAACCAGCTTTTATCTTCATGGAGATCCTTGACCGCTGAAGTGGCTACAGACTTTGTTTATATACTTTATTTATATATGTGTCTGTAGCCACTTCAACTGCTATATCAATGAAAATTAAAACGTTCAAGGGAAAATATAGCGTAGACGAAAAGAAGAACTACTAATTTGGGATAATTCTCTTAAAATTAGGATTACGGGGTATTAAAGCTGCTGAAAATTTTACTACGACTGATCATTTTTTCTACCGCTCTAATATTTACAGACATATTTGCGATGAATTGTCCATATTAATATTGGTACTATTTTAGATCTGAGTTTTGAGCTCGGCATAACCTCGACACTACATGACAGACGAACGTACTCCTTGATTCGGAAGACAGGCGGACCCTTCGGACGTCGCGTTGACTGATGGACGTACAGACTACACGACCATAGAGTAGTGAATCTATTCTTCAAAGGACGTAGCTACTTTGTGAGGATTTATATTTGTTGAAGTAGAGGCTGTCGCTGGAGTATATTTCCTGTATCCACTCTTCCCCTTCAACAGACATAAATACGGTTAAATTTCAATAAAATAATAATAATAATAAACTTTATTCTTAGTTTTGAGTACAGAGTATATAGAATGCGTCATTGTCCATTATTCAACAAATTATCTTAAATCATAATGATTCGATCTTAGTAAAAAAGTTTTTAGTTCGTTTTTAAAATGGTTTAAATTTTGATTTTTTATTTCCTTGGGAATTTTGTTAACGATACGCATGCTCGTGTTTAGTATACCACAGTCTATATATTTTTGGAAGTTTGCATAACAACCATATTGCTTTTATTTCGATTGCTGCACATATGTTCACGCTGAATCGCTTCAAAAAATTTAGGATTATTAACAGTAACAGTAAGAACTCCAAGTATTTTAAAAACGGCTTAGCGTGATCGTCAGATTCGGTGTTTGTTATTATTCGACAACAACTTTTTTGTGCTATTAAAAGTCTACCCACAGCAATAGAGTTTCCTCAGAAAATATTCCATATTTAATATTCACGTGTACGTGGGCATAATATACTTGTAGCATACTGTTTAGTGTTAGCGTATCCCTTAACTTATAGATCATGTAACCAAATTTTTATAGTTTTTTTGATAACATAAATCAAAAAAACGACCAAGTTTTCGGAGATATTCTTACTTCCTGCAAAAATTGTGATAATTAAAGACAACTTTCCAATAAGAAGTAGGAATGGACACTAATAGATATGCAACTTTGATTGCAAAATATCATGTGAATAATATTTAGAACTATCCATTTATTACAGTATAATTCAATTCAAAATACTCCTGTATTATATATAATTGACGTATTACATTGAATTTCTTTGTTAAATAAATTTCAGTTCGGTAATATTAAGAAAAAGAAAGTATATCAATTTAAAAAAAAATTTAATTATAAAATAAAACAAATATTTGAAATTTTCGTAAAAGCACTTTATTTGACTAGTTTCGGAACACAGTTCCTATACCTATGTATTAAATAATTTGTATAATTTGTCAATTCCAAAATGTTTTTATAGTTTTAGGCAGTATGTAAAAATTGTTCATTTAGTAAACTTGATTTTCTACAACTTTACATCTCATACGTTTCTCGACTAATATTCATAGATATTCATTATTATGCGTTTTCTTCTTCTCTAAAATATCAAGAGTATATGAATATTTCATTTTATGCATAATACCTGCAATGAGCATCAAACTTTGCAAAAAGAGACCAAGTTTCCTCACACAAATAGTATTGATATTCCAGCAAAAAGAAAAATGATCGCCAAAAGTAGAAATCTATGTAAGGGCCAAGTTTTTACTTGATCATTTCTTCTCGAACTCTAATTTATACAAAGATATTTACGGTTTTAATTTCCAATCTTAAATCATAAATATTTCTGTAAATATTAGAGTAACCGAAACAACGATAAGAGACGAAATTGTAGTAACATTAATTTTCTATAACTTTGCTCCTTATATTTTTTTATTTTTCCAGTATTAAGATAGATATAAACCAAATTTTGTGTTTCCACTGTACCCCCCTTTTCCTTGTCCGTTTTTTTCCATTAACGAACTTAGCCTTTCAATTGCCAAAATCATATTACCAACAAAATTGCATTCTGATCTGATTAAAACTTGTCTCAAGAGTGGTTACATCGCTAATGGTAATTGACACATTGACATATCGCTAATGATAATTGACAGTTTGAGTTGATAGTTTGAGCAGAAATAATGGCGTGGGGACGGAAATGATGATGAGTGAGTGAGTGAGTGTGTCAGTCAGTCAGTCAGTCATCAAAATGTCGATTTTTTTAGTTGAATATCTTGGTAACTATTAAAGATGTAATGTTGAAACTTACACACGTACCTTGAGTCTCACGTTACGTTTTAAATTTGAGCTACATACCTTTTTTGATTTCTGAGATACAGAGGCTTAAATTCTATCTCTATTCATCCTTCCTGTAAACATAGTTATAGTGCTTAAACTTGGTCCGACGCACTACCATCGCGTTATGTGATGAACCATTGCCATCCATTTGTTCTTTAATAATGATTTATTAGCATTTTAATATTCTATGTTTTATTGAAATGTGAATTAATTCATGGTTAGATGTAAATGCAGGTATATCTAAAACTATTGATTGATTACAACGATTAAAACTGAATATGAATTGAACGCATCCATTACATGAGTGCAGTCAGTGTTTAGAATATTATTGATTATTAATAACATCATTCTAATGAGGTCACACATTTATACAATAAATTCTTCCATGCATCCTTCACTTTACTGTTATGACTTTGAGAGAGTAAGAAAAATATTTAAAATAAGGTTTTCGAAGAAAGTAACTATGTCTTATTTATTTCAGAGACTTCTAAAAGTACTGAAGATTTTAGAAACATTTACTGTTCGTGAGTAAAAAAGACTTTAAAAGCAATATAAAAAAATTAAATTTCAACCAAAGTAGGGATTTTTAGAGTTTGGGGGACGATTTGTAAGAAAACGGACAGAAATGTTAATTTAAGAATGGAGAATATCAGAATATTTCATCTTTTTCCCTACTGCTTTCTACAAAATAATTTATCTTTTTCCCTACAGCTTTCGGGATAAAATCCCATTTTTGCTTAGTATTTACTATTTATTCTTGATTTACAAAAGTAGCCTTGCAAACAATATCTATCATATTATATTGTTCTTCCATTTTAACTATTATATATCAATGTTATTTCAATCAGTCTTTTGTTCTTATAATTATAATTTTTTGTTTTGTTTTAGGTAAGTTTTGGCGAAATATTTCACCCATCTACTCTAGCATAGTATAACCGGTAAGATCATGGTATTTAATAAGTATACGAATAATTATGTGATAGGAATAGCAATTGCAATTGTTGTAAATATTAATTGATCACGAGTATTGTTGTAATTATTGCAAGGCTCGTGATATGTAGGTACTAAATAGTTTTGAAATCTTAACGGGCTATATATTGTCTTGGCCGCTCTCGGTTTTAAAGGTAGTCATATATGTACAGCCTAAGTGTTAGGCTGTTCTTTAAAGATCAAAACTATATAACAATAAACATTATATAATATGACAATGACGGCTAATTTTTTGTTGAAACGGATTACGGGACATTGCTATATTTTTCCTTGAGAATTTTATATTAAAAAGAAAAATCATTGAAATAGACTAATCCGTTTAGTGTAATGCCAGAGACAAACAAGTACAAACTGACAGTGGACATATATCAACCCCTTTTTTATCTTTCTATTATTTTAACTTCAACTTAAGGTTGTACGCGTAGGTGCGAACAAGATAGAGCGAGTGAAAGAAAAGTAAAGGAAACATATTAAATAACAGACAAAGATAATTATCGATTATTTATGTAGAGACAGATCGATTTTTAATATATTTGTAGTAGTTTAACTACGATAGTTGTAGTTTAATTTCATAATCAATCTGAGATTACTCTGACTTTTCCTATCTACTAGGTGTTCTAATTCCAATTTTTGAAAACCAATTACTTAGAAATTGGACAGATCTTTTTTAAGTATTAAATTATTTGTCTATATTATCGATTAAAAACAAATTAAAATTTCGAACTAAATGATACAATTAATCACAACCTTAAATGATTTGACCAATAGGTTTTTCTGTGCTCAATATTTGTAACGGTTACAAACTAGGAACTAAGCCTTTATATATATACGCCCTTGTATATCAGATATATATGTCGCAGATGGATCGTCGAATCCGGTATTTCACAAAACCGCTAGTTGTTTTACATAGCAACTCCGTTATGTAAAACAACTGAACGACGTTTAGCTGTTTTACATAATTACTGAACTTTAACACGTAATATTGCTTAAAGGTTTTGCGTTTATCAATGCAGCGTGAAATGAAACGCCAGATTGTAGATTTTAGTTTATATCATTTTTATTATTATTAATACTACTATTTATATTACCTAACAGTCTATATTGTTTAAGTATTAAATTCATAGCTTAGAATTATTGTAAACAATAAAATTTGAATTCCCATTACTACAGGTCCTTTTTCCTAACAAGTTCAATATATTTTAAATATAGTGTCAAAAATTATTGAAATTAAATAAGGTAACTATTACAACCGAGCACTACAATCTTTCACTTCATCGGTCATACCCTGAGTTTGTCGGGTTTTGCGTGGTTTTGGGCCCCGCACTAAAAGGCGTTCTATATATTTCCCAATATCAAAACGGTCTTTGTAAGCTATTCTGCATTATGTCTAAACGTGAGTAGCAGTTTTGTAAAACGTATCGCAATGACAATCCAGCTGAACGTCGTTCAGTTGTTTTACACAACGGAGTAAAACAACTAGCGGTTTTGTAAAACAGCGGATTCGACGATCGCGACATGTACACAAGGTCTTGGACATTCTAGCTAAGTGAGACTCTATCTAGCGTTAAAAAACCGACCCATTGGTGATTGTAAACAAATAAATAAAAATTATTCACTTGTATATGAAATTATCATTATGAAAATCGTTTATTTTTTTATTTTATAATGTCTGCAAAATGTTGCGTACCGAATTGTTAATCTTCAAAAAGTATAAATTATGATATTTGTTTCAAAAATATCCAAAATGATCAGAAAAAGTAAAATTAAATATATAAAATATAAACATTAAACCTAAAATATTAATTTTAAATACAAAAAGACTAATAACTCCTTGAAATTTTAATTGGAAAGTTTTAAAACGTTCTGCAATCTATTGCATAACACATTAAAATAATCTTGTTTACAACTGTTAAGGATTTCTGGTTTTGCCACCACTTCGCTGCAATCTTAAAATTATAACGCAATAAATGAGAACCCTATAGTATATTCTAACCCTATATATATATATATTCACAGAAAAACACATAACGCCATCTTAGATCTTATGAAATATGTCAACATTAATGTATTATCATCGAAATGTCCAAAGATCTTTGTATTATGTTCTATACTTTCAAAACGTCAATACCATAGCACATGATTTCATAAGTTTTATTCATTTAGATCAAATTTTTATTTTAATTCATCGACTTATTGTACGTCATATCGAGTCATATCGATAACTAACACACCAAAATCGCCCGTCCACATCTGAACAAATAAAAATCTCATTATAATTCTATCTACACATTTAAATATTTTCTGTACGAGATAATATCAAATAATAATAGTTATGCATCGATAATTTTATAGTGACAGTTTATTGAAACTTGTGTATTTTCAAAGGAGTTAAATTATTCGATATTATTACTTAGATAAAATTACATACAATTTAAACGATTTATTAATATAATTACACAATATTTGTAATGTAATAGGTGAGAATAGTTTGTATTTTTTTTATATTGTTCTTTTTTTTGAGTGAGTGGGATTATAATAATTATATATAATTGACTTATTCAAATTTATTATTGGCACACAATGTTGTTCAACAATATTTATATAATCAAATTCAATACGATGTTTCATTTCTAATCTGGCACATTAGTGTCTAAATTCATTGTGATTGTTTTCATTTGAACACAAAATAAATAACACTAGATTCATGACCCAGTCAAAAGTCAGACATATAAGTCAGGAAAAATTCGCATAGAGCTGAAAATTGGTACAAATTTTAAAATACGTTCCCATCAATCCTACTTCTACTAGAAATTTTATTCAAGGTTAAAGGTAAAAATTATTGGTTTTTCTCTTAAACGACAAATTTCTCTTCAACGGTAAGTGTTATCGTAAAAATTGATTGGACAACAGTTATAGATAATGCAATTGTCTACAAAAATTGTTCAGATAGTTTTTTCTACGATATACCATTTCTCAGATATCGCGATTCCAAAAGTTTAAAAAAATGTATTATGCATAAGATGCATACATTTTTGCACCATATGTGATCTGATTCCATAATTTTGTAGTGAAAAAGAAGGTTGGAAGTTTGAGTCGCCACGAAATTTATTCAATTCAACCCTAATAGTTTTCAAGAAAAAAAAAATTCCAAATTATTTTAAAAGACCTTTAAAACAGAAAATCCATTTCAGTAAGGGACTAATCTTCATTCACTGGATAACAATAGTTTATAATTATAGTAAAATTAAGCAATAAATTTGATTTATTTTAATTTTAATAATTTTTGTTTAATAATTATTCATTTTTATTTATTGATGGGAAAAAATTATATATATATATATATATATATATTCTTGAAATTATGAAATGTTGAACTAATTAGAAATATCGTAATAATAATTGATATGAATTTATGTTGTTCATGTGTGAGTGTAGTTACAATATTTTGCTTTTATTACCAAGAAGTAACAAAAGAATAATACACGTATGATCGTATATTTCTTGTAGATGGAACATTTATGTTTATTCAAAACAAATACCGTGTGTACAGTGATACAGTTTTTGCTGTAAGTATATATAGTGTGTATATTTAGTGTAAGTCAATTTTGTAAATATAAAAATCCTAATAAATTCACTTAATAAGAAATTTAACGAAAAGGATCGCCAGTTTTAATACAACCTAATTCAATAAAACTATCAATTACATTCATTCAAGTAGATGGAGTTTCTAAATCGTCAAAACTACTGTTGACTTAGATTGTTAATAGAGTAAGCGTAAGAGTACTTTGAGTGAAGTGACGACATCGAGAACAGTAAAGCACATAACAAACTGGAGCAATATTACCAACGTATATTACGTATTAGTTTCGTTACACTATATGAGTTAATTTTACGAAGTCATGTCAGGATTGTGTGTAGAAATAAAAATTATATGCATGTCAAATAAATTGTGCGGCATGGACGCGAAGTACCACATATTCCGTGTCTTACTTTACATGCAGCCGTATAATTACGTCAAAAAGTAATAAACCTTGCAATAATCAACGAGTGATTCCGAGAGAGACAAGGAAACGAGACGAGGCGAAAATAAGTCACCAAGAGAGACAATTCGAGTCCTTTATTTTCCTGATTTTCGGAAAATATTCGAGAGATTTTTCAAGAAAATCTACAACTGTGAAAACGAGTCAAGACGAGAGGATATAAAACTTTTATAAGTCATTACAATACAAGAGACATGCTTTTTTCGTCTTGCGGCATCAATAAACGACTTAAATAAATATGTTTCTTCGGTGAAAAGAACTGGAATACGTAAATTTCCGTTGTTCTAATAAGTAAAATTCTTTTTAGTTTTGTTTCTTGTCTTATAATAAACCTAGATATTTGCTAAATTTTATTCAAATCGATCTTCTTACTTTTTATAACTGATACTCAAACGACCCAATTATCCCAGAAATTAGTTGAGCAAGTATGGCACCATATTTCTGCTTCGAAAGTAATTTGTAATTTTAATTTTAATATTTGACCAATTGTATTTGTTAAATTCCAAACTACTTAAAAAATACCCTGATTCCTTTCTTAAATTAATAAAAACGTTTTTAACATAAAGGTCATCTTATAAGAAACAAACATATATATTAATTAATTTTATTTTTAAATAGACAATTAGGTACGCTGAGTGATGACTCATTCGTGTGTACAAATTTTATTGTTATTGAATTTATTGAACTTTAGAAATATAATAATCAAATATTATCTCCGAAAAATTGAATGTAGGCTTTTTAAATAATCAAAATAATTCTAATGCAATTTATATAAAATAAATCACTTTGAAATTTAAATACATAATGAAACATTTTATAAATCCCACTCAATTAACAATATTATTACAATCAAAAACAGAGAACATTCATAGTTCAAAACTGTGAGTTAAACAATTTGTTATGAAAAAAAAAAGATGCTTCTCAACCTATAAACATTCCAAGAATTTGAAAAAAAAAAATATGATGTGGTTAGTTTAAATGTATTTAGTTGATTTCTAAAAAATAACACGTCTATATAAGTTTGAATCCCAACAGAGTCTTCTGAAATTCTTTATTTCACATTACAGTCATCATACAAGTGTAACTTTTATTAAACGCTAAAAGTGAAACAATGACTGGATGTATAAATTTAAATCAATGTTAGAAAAGTGGCTTCTTAAAATGAAAAGATCACATTTTATAGAAAACTACATCTCACCCCGAATATATGAACCTTCGGGAGGAACTGATAAGTAAGCTCCAGGCTATTGCCAACATATGGGAGAAGCGAATCTCTTCGGACTGAGGTAGAAGGGGGAGCACAATGGACCATAAGGTCGAAGTGCAATAGTTTTTTGACCCCAAGAATCAATCAATCAATCAATGGCATAAAATGAAGTATTATTAACTATTTTTTTGTGATTGTTTTGACTATGCTATACAAATAAAATAATTAAAATACTTATTGATTAAAGCATTCTTTACATAATTTATATTTTAATTATTAACTGCACCGATGTCTGGGGTTGAATCATTTGCATCATTTTGAATTTGATACTTCAAAAGTAATGAATGCGCAGACGCAAACAAGCTCTTAAAGTTAAAGCATTCTTAACAGCTTTTTTATTTTAAGTATTAGTGATTTCCGGGGTTTAACCATTTTCAACATTTTGAATTTGACACTTCAAACGTATTTAATGCGCACACGCAAACAATTTCTTGAAGTTTAGAAGAGTTTAAGCCGCCGATATCGGGGGTTTTGAAAATTAAAACTACTTAAGAACAGTTTTAGAGTCAAATTAGCTTCAAAAAGCCGGTTTCAGGCAGGTTGCTCAGAATCGCAATTTTTTTAAATCGATTCATCTTGACATCCTGAATATGACCCTAAATTTTTACGATCCGATTCGTCACGGAACAGGGTCAAAATTGAATTTGTTTATAACAAAAAAGCATTTTTTCTTAGTATCTTTTTTTAAACTAAAAATTTAAAAAATGACATAGAATATTATTCAATTCTATATAAAAAAACAAATGAGTCCATCAACATTAAAATCGGTTTATTAGAATTCGAGAAAAAGTTCGAAAAACGCAAAAATTTTAAATTAAAATAAAAAATCTAAAAATTACTTCATTTTTTAAACAATGGCAAAGTATGCCTTTAATATGTTAAAAATAATGTGCCTAATTTTAGCCCTTAAAAAATTAGGCCCCCGACAATTCATTAAATACCGTGTCACCGATTTTTATAAATAAAAAGGATGCATTCCATTTTAGATGAATAACTTTTTTTTAAATGAAACGTCTTAAATGTATCTATAAAATGAAAAGAAAAATTATTTTTTCAACTGTATTTTTACCCATTATTTTTCAATGTGTTTATAACGCGGTATAAACAAGTTTAAAAAAAAAAAACAGGCAAGAAATTACTTAAATAAATTTAATTTTCTTTTAACTTATTGATTTTTTATAGACTTTAATTTAAAAAAAAATATTTCGATACGTTAACTTTTGACAGAGTTATCATATATTTTACCTTTTGCTAATTTACTTATCAACAAATTAATATTTTTTTGGTTTTATAAGGCTTAATCGAAACCTTAAACACTTACCTATCTAAAAATAAACTCAAATAAATTTTCCGATCAATATGGTTTATTTGTTAAACAAACCCAGTTTAATATCTGTCGATTTTTAATTAAAAAATGAAAGTATTAACTTGCTTCTAAATTGTGTATTTTTTTGATTGTCCAATCATTCATCAAACATTGGATGTATGAGACAAGCATATACTCGGGCATATAAATGCATATAAATTGCGGTTCCAAGCAACCTGCCTGAAAAATCCTTATTTGGCTCTACTGCTAACGGTGTTATACAATTTGCCAGTTTAAGAATTACTCACAAATCAGCAAATTAATGGTCTAAAATTGAAATTGTAAACGTTCATCATTTCGTGCTTTCACCAAATTTTTCTTAACTTAGTAATCAATTCAGGACATCATATTTAGTAGATGTTTGAAGGATTTTTGAAATCCGAGACCATTTCCCAACCTAATTCTCGTACGAGATCGCTTTGGAAGTGTGCTGGTCTTCCACTCTTTTAAGCGTCAGTGATCTACACTGATATAGGTTATTTTCGATTTATTTGCTATTTTTACAAATCCTTTTTAGGAAGGTTTGGTAATATTATGTTAGTTTAACAACTTTTCCTCAATGCATCGTAAAGATGCATTACGGCCCACAAAATAGCATTAAAACAATTATCATCTTATTTTTTCTTCACAATCTTTTTTTCTTCGCAAATATTTAGAAAATCTTTAATTAACAGTTCATGTAATAGTATAATTGTATACATTATAGTGTTAGGGAAAGTAAGAATTTCTTTTCCATTCGATTCATCTGCTTTTTTGCATCATAATTGACATGTATTTTTTTAATGTATGTTCAACTGCTCAAAAGGTAATTGATATTTCACAATTATAATAATTTCTTTACTTAAAAAAAAAATTCTGAAATTACCGATAATATATTAATTAAGTAATATAACTATTATTCATACCTAGGTATGATATTTTTATGATATTGTGTGAGTGTTTATATTCATATGCTTATGTTTAACTTAACCATGACCTAAATTTAGCATGTTCTTTTTCATTTAACAAAACACTGTACATGTATTTTTGTAAAAATTTTGATTTACATATAAAGTTTTTAAGAATTAATATTTATTTAATTTTATGATACACGAATAATTAATTATAGGATATATTTAAATTGTAACATTATTTTAGTTCGTGCCAAAGAATGGTTCAATTTAAATTCAATTTAAATTTTAACAGTACTTATCGATGTACTTGTTGCCGTTCAATCAGCTACTTATTCTTTTTGTGTTGGGAGTTATTTTTGCGTGTTTCTAATTGTGGTAAACATTGTGGTGGAATTTTCTTATTTTATATATGATTTTCGGTTCGGAATTTATTGTATTTACCGGATTTAAGAAATATCAAATAGAAGTAAGCGTGTAAATAAAATTTAAAAATTAAGTTTAATAAATTAATCTAGTTTATGTTCGTACAATTGTTTTTTTCAATTATTTTTCTGTTTTTAGAAGATGATTTAAATAAGGAACAAGGTTTTGTAGTCACATTTCAAATACTAAGAGACTGCGTATTGATAACAATACAGTAAAGCTAACAATACAAAACTTTTCATAAAATTCTCTTTTGGAATTGAGTATTTAAAAACCCGGTAACCAACCTGAAGCGCCTTGCGGTGACATGAGCGATACCTATTAGATCTAAAGCCGTAACTTAGGTGAGTGGTAATGCAGTTACCTATCTGTAATACAATGTAAATCTATTATATGCGCTAAGCTATTGTACAGTTCCTATCAAATAGGAAGAAGTGCTTGGATTATAATATTGCATTTTTTATACTACCATGTTATACATTCTCTACGGACCCTAATTTATTTTCTTTTTTCTAACCATTAATGCTTCCAAGCCACATTGTCACAAAAAAATATACTTTTTTCGCGTCTTTACGTTCAGTATAATTACGGTAGTGCAAAGGCTGGATATAGCAGTTCAATGATGAGGCGACTATGGAGTCACCCGCAATAAATATGACTTTCACAAATCAATGTGTCATTTAAACCTAATTATTTTCGGTAAACAAACCCCCGAAAAAATCGTATCCCTGGATACAAACGTGTGTCTAATATTTTCATGAATCAATTCAAATTTTCCACGCTTCTCCTGATAGTATCAACAACAAAATTTCATTGTAAATACTAGTTTCGTTATTTTTTGTGATTTTTTGGTGAATTGATTTAATTTTGTTCAATTTTCGTAGTTCAATTTGTAAACTATAGTCAAATATATTTTGTCAGATGAACAGTGAAGAAAAATTGTGTTAACTAAGGGTAAAATCGAATAAACAATTTTCATTAAATAAAAAAATAATTTTTAAAGCATTTGGCATAAACAAATTGAGCTTGTGACTATGCTTTGCAAATCTGGAACCATTATCAATTGTTGTACTATCGTTGCAAAGGTTTGGCGCTTCTATTTCAAAATTTTTTAACATCAATTGTGTCGTTTATACGTCAATGATTTCGAAAAGGTGTTTATTACAAAATTTGTTCGTTTTTTTATTACGACGAAAAAAACTATTCTTAACATTTTTTCGAAAACCAAATAGATTAGTCACGTTTCAACTGCAAAATGTTGAAAAAGTAACGCCATTTTTGGAGCCAAAAAACTGTATGTATTGTATGTATGTATTTGTAATGTACAAAAACCTTAATAATTATATCTCTCTCTCGTTGTCTTAGACTAAAACTAACAGCAGTCCCATTCAATTGTTTTTAGTTGGTATGTTATATGTCAAATAAATGAATAAATAAATTCCGAAGCTGCCTACATAATGTAGGCCATATTTTCGAGCTTAGCTTTAAGTCAAAATTTCAGTCATGTTACAGTTATGAAACTGTAACATAATTTTTCTGGTATCTGCGCATTTCTTTACTATTAAACTTTTGTAAATTTATCATTTCCGAGAAAAACATGGAATTATCAATCAATTTTAATTTAGTTGTAACAAATCATTATGTTTTTTTTTTTTCAATTATAAAATATAAACAATTTTAGATTTTTGTATAACTTATATTTTCATCATCGAATTGAAATGTTGTTTAAAATAAATGACTACATTTAGTCCATCTAGATATGGTGTTAGCTATATATATAACATGCACTTCAAAATGTAAACAAATCAAACCCAAGTAATAAAAATGATTTTTCTTTGTTAGAAATAATATTATTTTTGTATGATTTAACAATAATAATATTTTGATTGTTATTAATAAATTATCATATTGAAATAGTTTTTATTATAGTTACATTTGTAGTTATTTATTTAACATAGGTACAGCAATGAGATCATTACTATGCTATGAATACTAATAAAAAGATATTAATTATATTATTATAAATATCAATATATAATTTATATCTATATTTGTATTCAAATATTACAAATCAAAAACACGTCCATTTATTTTCTTTATATTAAACTTGAAAAGAATAATACAATTCACACTTTTTTTTTATTAATTTGACTTATATGTTTGAAACTACATAAAAATGAATGGTTGTCGTTTATAATAAAATATTATGGTCTTTTAAAATTTAAATGTAGATCACGATAAAGATCTGCAAGATTAATGGAACGGGGGAAAAATTTGCTAAAAGTTTCTTTGATGGATTTTTAACAAAAAATTGTAAACTGTATATACTAAATTTCACAAAAGACCTAAATAAAACTATCGAAAGTCACATTACACGGTAGTTTACAGGAAGGATTGGAGATGATATTTAGGCCTCGGCCCTCGGTATCTCAGGAACCAAAAAATCTACGATACCAAATTTCAACATTACAGCGTTAACAGTTTCCGAGATATTTTAGCATAACAATCGACTATATGGTCAGTCAATGACTCTATTAACTCTATTAACTAATCAATAGATAGTTGATTTCGAAAAACTCCTCACCTGAGAAACTTACACAATAAATATACATCAATCATTTTCTCACTTTTGTAATGAAATTTTGGCCTTATATAGATTTCACTAGTTTTGAAGACGAACATTATGGTTTTGGTTAAACTTTTTATTTTGTTTTTGCTATATCAAAGCTGTTTGTGAGCGAAAACCTGACCCCTCTCGCTTTTATGTTTTTAATGGGATATAATTTATCAGGCTATATTACACAGATTCGATTGTTCATATCCTCGAACTTGAATTCAGAATTATTATTTAACATATATTAATTTTTAATTACAATTTATTAACTTTGTGTTAATTATATTAATTTGTGTTAATATAATATATACCAGAAAATATGAATATTAATAATATAATACCAGAAATATATACCAGAAAATATTGATCGCAGAAACATAATTTTGGGATAGGTGTTCAGAAAATGACCTAATGAGTCAATTTCCGCAATGTTTCCGTCCGTCCTTCCGTAAACACGATAACTCAAAAACGAAAAATCAAAAACCAATTGTGTTTTACAAATTAAATAAGAATAATTTTTGGGATATTTGGGTTATATATAACTCTTGTAGGTATTGCATATTAATATATAGTACTTAAATCTCAAAATATTATGTCTTAATATTTAGATAAATAGGACGTGGAACATTGTTTTGGTAAAGGCAACACATAATTCGCTATTTCGTTCATGTCCAAACTTTTGACATCGGAATCTCTTTTACTGGTTGCTTGTCAAGAAATTTAAAAAAAACGTGTTGACTAATTGCATGCAGCCCAACCGAGCTACTTTAGGCCATAGGTGGGCGAAGGTTGACTGCGTTCAGCTCTGAGTGAGAGGTAGGTAGAGAGATAGAGTAAATACAAAGTACCTACCAATTATTATTATTTTCTTTTTTAAATTAAAACATTTTCTGAAAAAAATATAATAATACCAAGTTTTTTTATGGGTTACACATCTTTTGAACCTTTACCGATTGACCGTTATAATAAAAGGTAAATTTCTGCAACAATTTGGAAATTCCGTATAATTTTCCCAAACTATTAAATATGGGAGAACTAATAAACAATCATTTACCTGACTAAATTATTTTATCTTCGTAAGGGGTATAGTGTCATCTGGATACAATAAACATGGATACAAAAAACATGCCAATGATCAGGCTGGGGGGGGGGTGTAATTTGTTATTGATTTCTCAATGGTTAAATTTTACATAGAGTGGGAATTTTATGTTAGCTTACTCAACCTGACTGACTTTCTTCGAGTTAGTCTACTTTGAATTAAAAAAGTGAAAAGTACTATTCGTGCTAGTGAAAATTATTTTTCGCATAATTTCTTTAAAAAAATAAAATAAAAGTAGTGATTTTAGTGAAACGGTAATTTTACAATTTAATAATCGATTTAAAGTTTTCGAAAATATAAAAGTAATGAGTGATTTTTTAGTGACACTTTTAATAGAAAATTTAAAATTCCCGCTTTAATAGAAATTTTTCTCAATTTTTTTCCGGATTCCAATGATTGCGCGTTATTAAACGGAATGATTACCCTTCCAACAAACTATAATTTATTAGGAGCCATGAACACGAGTACAAAAAGTATTTGGGAAATAGTCGCAGAAAAACCATCTTCGTTTGAATATCCGGAATTATTACAAATAAATAAAAAAAAAACTATATTAACACAAAATGGTTAATATAAGAAGTATATTGTGTTATATAAGAAATTAGTGTCTAAACAGATCAGTTTCTAACATATTTATCGTTATAAAAACAAGTGTTGTGTTGCGATATTGGTCTTATGATATGGTGTGTGATTTGGTTTTTATGGTGATAGATTATGAAGATAAGATGATGAAAATATTTTCAATGATTTCAGTATTTTTATAGCGTATATAGCCTCAGCAGCTAAAACGCTGAAATAATAATAAAAAAAAAAACTTAGTAGTTGTTTTGCATCTTCTTATCTATGTGAATTGGGAATTTCACATATGAAACATATAAAATCAAATACATTATTGGGCAATAATTGGTAGGACACTGGACACCTTGTATTGAAACATCGTTCCGTCTAACTTCAAAACATACCTTTCTTGCTTACTCTCACTCAGCTTATGGAGAGTCCGGTTGCTAAAATTTACAGCCCATGCCCACTTCTGCTTTAGGCCCATGGGTACATTAAACATTAACCATTAACGCATTGAGTACAACGTGATAATAAAAATATAAGGATGACGACAGTTAAACCAAGAAACAATATATATATATATATATATATATATATATATATATATATATATATATATATATATATATATATATATATATATATATATATATATATATATACTAGCTGACCCGACAGACGTTGTCCTGTCTTAACTATGAATATTGAATTCGAATTGGTATAATTAATAAAAAATAATAATTATTCCAAAAACATATTGTTTATTATTCTAATGCTTTATGATACACAACATTTTTAGTTTTATTTTCTATCGACTTCATCAATTGTTGGCGCATTAAAACGTCTTGCAGGCGTCCTATCGGCTTTGATGACATGCGGTCTAATGCGGTCGTGAATAATGCAACCAATTCGTTGTGCTGATGGAAAAACATTTGGAGTTGTTCCACAATTGGTGCTTTTCACCGAAGTGTTGTGTGCATAACGCTGATCGACTTGTCTTGTTGAATTGCCCATAAAATAAATCTGTAAAAATTTGTAGTCACTATCCCGCGTTCGCAATAAGGAACCTGTTAGATGATATATTTGACCCTGAATCTGCAAAGGTAAACAGATAATAAATAAATGTAGTATAGGATATTGTATGGCAAATTATGTTTACCACCATGTGGCTCTCCCATGTTGCTCTCAAAATACTTTCACAGCACTCCCATCCACCATCAACTTTTTTAAACACACTCACGTCTTTCTACTTTTGGCAATTTACCAAGCTACAAATGTACTTTAAGCCATTTCAATTGAAATATGCTAACGTATTTTGCATCAGACACGTAGTGGTAAAAGTTTATTGTTTTAATATACTTACCTTGAAACTTGGCTTAAATTTTTCTCGAATAATTTTTCACGATATGAGTCAAAAAATGTTAAGAATCTGGCCCATTTTCCGAAACCAATGAATGTAGTAGCTCTTTTGGCGGTACCAATCACGCCAATTTGACCGCTCGCGCAACACAATCCAAGGGCTTCATTTTTAAACTTATATGCCTTTCAATATTGACACACAACGTTCATTGGTCCAATAGCAACGATTTGCTGTGAACTGTAATTGATTTCCACATTATAATTAAATGTAGCTCGATAGGGTTTAAACGCAACATTTCTATGTTGTTGATTTCGATTCCATCGATTCCGTTCAAGTTCATTCCGCGTTTCGCGGTATATCCACTTCTAGCTTTTCGAGTTCTGCGACTTAAGTTTGTACGTCTAATTGCTGGAATTTTTAAAAACAAAAATTCATTTGAAAAAAAATAGTTACGCAGGAGCTGCTTTACCTTAGCGAATTTCCTAAGAATACATAAACCACTATAATATCTGATTGATGATTGATGATGATTTTAGTCTTTGCAAAAATTAAATTTATTAATAGCCAAAATAGAACAATATATTACTATGGAAAGAACAATCAAAATTGACATTTCAAAATTAAAACAAAATTTTAATAAAATAATTTTAAAGAATTTCATCCAAATCGGTCCAGTCGTTTAGGAGGAGTTCAGTCACATACACACGGACAGAATAATTATATATATTAAGATATATATATATATATATATATATATATATATATATATATATATATATATATATATGTATTAAATTAGAATCACTGCCATTTCAGTACTCTCTTGTAATCATTCGAACATGTTTTCAGTTTATTTTGATTTATAGTGTACTAATGTAATGATGTGTAGAAGCCGTACGATATTTCATTAAGTCGAGTTTGTGTTATACCTATGAGGTGCACCGAATCCAATAATCATAACATTCTTCTATATTATTTAGAATCAATTAATATTTTAATTGATATTTGTTGTATTTTAACTTAAGCACTGCGAATAAAAGTTGGTACCTATATGTTTGTAGCTGAATAACTAATAATTATTTCCTTTTGAATATTTTTAATACTTGTGTGTCTTGTATATTTTAATAGTACATGTTTAAATCACAATTATGCAAAATATTTAATTTTGAAGTATTTCCTACAAAGATGGTATTTATTATAACTTATATATTATACATTCTTCTTCAGTTACATGAAACCTACGTCACTTTCTAATTATAAGATTTACCATGTGATCATTTTCGATTTGCCCTATTTTGAAGCATTTTAATTTCCAATGCATGTTTGATTACAAGGCATAATTTTATTTCTGTTAATTTCTGGTTGTTTTTCTTATGATGTTGTTCATTGTTGCTTTCTTCGTTGAATTTCTGTTTGTTTCTTTCTTGTCTTGAATTTTCATTGTTTTTTCTCTTTTAAGTTTCTTTTAAGTTATTTTCCTCGTTCTGATGAAGATAACGTAACGTTATCGAAACGTCAAAAAATTTTGTGATCTTCATTTCATAAACTCGGCAATATCTTCGACAAAAATATTTTTTGATTTGCATTATTTTCCAAGATACATATATATATATATATATATATAAATATATATATATATAAATATATATATATATATAAATATATATATATATATATATATATATATATATAAATATATTGGAGAATAATTTTTTTTACTACTCCACTGTATAAAATTTATTATTGATATTTTTTCATATTTTTATTATTCAAAAAAAGTAATTTATATAATTATTGGTTTATGCTAGTTGAGAATTTACATAATTTCAACAAACATTTACTTAGATCAGAAATGACTTGCGTATATCCAAGCTTACTTCGATCTTTCAGCACATATTTAAAATCAGTTACAAAGAGTATTTCTCTCTGAGAGTTACAAAAGTCGTCTCATGGAACCAGTTACAAAAATTACTTCTCTCTGTGAAGTTACAAAAAGAAAGCAATTACTAAAAGTACTTGTCTCAAGACAGTTACTAAAATTAGTTGATTCACATGAATTAATCAGATGGTATTTAAAATTTTTATTTCTTCAATTTACAAATTGAATATTTTTTATGGATTGTGCTGAAGTATCGAATGGGCGAATTAATGGTTTCTATCTGATTGTATCTAAGTATATTTTTTTTTGTATAATTTATTTAATTCACTATTCCGAAACTTGTGGTCTCTCAAACTTGTAACAGTTCAATACACATTCTATACACACTTTTGCTGTACAATTTATATTTTATGTGAATATGCATTGACTTTTTCAATTTATAACTATATTGTTTGTATACGCTTGGTTTTTTTTGGCCGTGTATTTTTTCTTTACAGAAGCGTAATGTCTCTTTATATACAACTATGTATCTGAATTAAATTTGTAATCCATATTTATATTTTTGCAAATCAGACATATTTGAACATTTTTTTTTTTTACTGTAGTTTTCTTTTACTACAGTTCAATCTAGCACATATTCATGTAATCCCTTTTTTTCATAACTTGTACAACCAATGTTAGTGTTTTAAGGATAGTTGTACTATCAGGGTATTAGATTAAAAATTGTTTATTTCAAATATATTTTGTTTTAACATATATTTTGTTTTGTTCCCTTTTTGTACCTTTTTATTTTTTTCAGATTCGAATCACTTGTCGATAACTTAGACACTTACTGGATAGTAAAGATCTTACTACCTCAATATTATCTTTTTAATGGGCCCAGCTTTTATTGAAAGACTTTCGGTTCAACGTGTTATTTTTTTTATATATTTACGTGTATGGCATTAGCACCGATCGTTTTCTAATTTTCATAATTCCACATACAATACTCTGCTTTGGATTTTTTTTTCTAAAGTACCGTATATTTAGTTTTCATTATTTTTTTTTTTACATCATAATACCTCTTTTAATTAAAATTACTAAATTAACTTAATTTCATATTTATGAAAATAATTGATAATTCAATTATTTTCTATAAAGTGTTTAGTCCTTTTTTTTAAAACTAAACACCCAATTTTTTTTTAAACTAAACCCAATAATTTTATTTTTTACATACACATATGGAAGCAGAGCAAATATCCATATGTGTCTTTTGTTTTCGATAGTTTTCACAAAGCTCGACTTGTGATTCTGAAATTCTTTTTGAAAGTTGAAATGATTATAATTTTTTCTTTATATTTATACATTTATATCTTTTACTTTTTCTTTAATTCTATAATTATATTTAACTTAGTACTAATTTTTTTTCTCTTTCTTCTATTTTGTTTGTGGTTTAAATTTTCATTATGCCGAGAACAACTCGTAATACACCAGGTACCCCAGGAGATGACGATCCTCCAGCTTCACAAGTATCAGCGGTTAACTTAGCGGCTATAACTAAGCAGATGCAGACTACAGCTCAACAGTTCCATGCGTCAGTGCTGCACGTTTCGGATGTACAGCATCAAATACAACAGCAAAGCAAGCAGATAAGTAGCATTACCGATGCCTTGGCAACAATAACAACTACTCTATCAAATAATAACACTAGTTCAAATCAATTAACTTCAAATTTTAGTTTTTTTGCAAAACCGAGTATAGATTCCTTTATAAATAAAATCACTATTCTGGACATTTCGGTTCCAGAAAATATTATACAGTTTATTGTCGATACTCAACATTTAGTTGATATTAATTTTTTACCTATAGACGTTCTTTTGAAATCTTTAATCAATAGGTGTGCTTCGAACGCACAAACATTTTTGTCTACTTGTTTGGCTGACTCTTTGTCTTGGCAAAATATTAAACATAATTTATTACAAGTTTATATTCCACCTTTGACTAAACAGATATTAATTGATAGATTAGTCCGGCGAAATCAACCTGACACTGAAAAATTTTCGACATTTGTTCCTTCAATAATAAAATTCGCGAACATCTTACTTAATGATTCATCTGAATCTGAAATTATACAAATTATTTTTGCTCATGCCAATAATTCTGTACTATCTATTCTTGGTTTATATCAAATTCCCGATACTTATAAAGATTTGTATCAACTAATCACTAAAATTGAGGAAATTCAAACGCGAATAACTACAACACCCGTCAGTGTAAACGTTACTTCAATTCAAAATACGCATAATGACTCTAAATTTTTTTGTACCTTCTGTAAAGGTACTAATCACAATTTTAAATATTGTTTTAAAAGAAAGAAGGATAATATAAATGTTAGTACTACGGTTCCAAAAAACTTGCAATAGACCCCAAGTTTCTTATTAATGATGTTATTTTAAATTATACTATTTTACCCCTACAAACCATTTTCATTCAAGGTTATCCTTTATTAACACTTTTTGATCCCGGTGCTACTGTTAATGCTATTAAAACTGCGACTTTTAACAAGTTAAAATCTAACAATAGAAACATCGTCACCGAATCAATTGATAAAACTATTTCTTTGCCGGGAAATAATTTTTTAAAATGTAATTTAACTGCGAAACTTCATTTTAAATTGGCTAATTTTTCATGGACTCAAACTTTTTTTATAGTAGATTCATTACCGTTTGAGGTAATTTTAGGTGTTGCCACACTTAAAAATTGCAACATCATTTTGGACTTCTTTAAGTCGACGATCAAATTTTATTTTCATCCTAATGTTGAAATACCGTTTTCGGGTTTTTGTAATAATAATCGAATTATTAATACCATTGTCGAAGCGAAAGTAAATCTTAATAGCAAACAAACCAAAGTGTTGCAAACACTTCTTCAAAACTTTAAATCGATTTTTTCTGACATTCCTGGTCTTGCCAAGGGTTTTGAATATAAAATTAAGTTAATCGATAACATTCCGGTTTGTAAAGCTCCTTACTATCTGGCACCCGATAAAGCCAAACTTTTGGACGAGCATGTTCAAGAGCTTGTTACACAAGGGGTACTTTCTCCTTCGAACTCTAATTATAGCTCACCCGTCTTCTTTGTTAAAAAGAAAGACGATTCTTATCGGTTAGTCGCTGACTATAGGTTTGTTAACAAACATATAGAGTTTGATCCGATGAGTTCAGCCAGTATGGCTCATATTTTCGCTAGCTTAGGTAATTCGAAAGTGTTTACACTCCTCGACATGAAATCCAGTTTTCATCAGATAAAATTATCAGATGACTCGAAACATGTCACCGCGATCGTCACACAATATGGCCTGTTTGAGTACAATACCATGCCTTTCGGGCTAAAGGTGGCTAGTCAATCATTGGCTCGTTTTTTAAATTCCAGTCTCGCAGAATTTCGTCATAAATTTCTTCTAATTTATTATGACGATTTAATTGTACATTCGCCCGACATTGAATCACATTTAAATCACCTGAATCTCTTGTTCACTAAAATAAAGTCTATCGGTATCACTATTAATCCTTCTAAGGCTCGATTTTGTATGTCGAGGGTACGTTTGTTGGGTAGCGTAATATCCGCTGAGGGACGCTTTATAGACCCTATTAAGGTGCAAGCAATCAATGACATGCCAACTCCAAAAAACGTCAAAGAAGTTATGCGTCTAGTTGGGGCTGCGGCTTTTTACTCCCGCTATATTCCCATGTTCAGTCAGATTGTAGCTCCGTTAAACGATTTAAAAAAGAAAGGTGTTAGGTTCAAAATTACTAAGGTTCATCTTGATGCAATCTCTACTTTAAAAAAATCTTTAGTAAGTGCGCCTGTCTTAAAACATCCTAATTTTGACAAACCTTTTGTGCTACAAACTGACGGATCAGCTACTGGTCTGGGCGCGGTATTACTTCAAAAATATGATGACGGTTTGCACCCCATTATGTACTGTTCTCGAAAATTGAATCCAGCCGAATTAAAATATAACAGTCATGAATTAGAACTTCTCGCAGTAGTAACGGCCCTAGATAAATTTAAAGATTTTTTAACTGACCGCAAGTTTACTCTACAGACTGACTGCAGGTCGTTATTGTGGATTTTTAATACCCCCAATAAATTTAATAAATTATCTAGGTGGATCCTTAAAATTTCGAGATATGACTTTACCCCGGAACATATTAAGGGCAAATTGAACAATATGGCCGATTTTCTATCTAGGTTATACGAAACTGACCATTTAATAGTGAACAAATTTTCTGATTCAAATCAAGATTCAGGCAAAAATTTCATTAAAGTTAAAGAGTTGCATAGCAATGATCCAGGTTATGCAAACCTTTTAAAAAAGATAACCAATACTTTGGATCAAACTGACTTAGAATCGGTGAATGAAGAAATCAGGAACAATGCGCAACTGAACTTTATTAACGTTTTAGCTAATACAAATTTTGATTACCTTTCTATTAAAAGCGAGCAACGTAACTCTCCCGAATGTAAAATCATTTATCAAAACCTTAAGGCTCAGATGAATGTCCCTAATTTTTGCATAAAGGATGGGTTAATTTATAAGTTCGTCGGAAGGAATCGACTAAAACGTATATTTTTACCAGATAATTTACTCGATTACGTTCTTCGATATTATCATGATTCCAAGTATGCTGCGCATAATTCAGTAATTAAAACATTCCGTGAAATTAGTAAAATATTTTACTACAAAAACCTCTATGCAAAAGTAAGGGACTATGTCAGAACCTGTAAAGTGTGCCAGGCTATAAGGCCATATACACGTAACGATAAGGTTCAGTTGAGTAGTTCTGTGCCGGAGTATACCCTACATACTTTGTACGTCGACTTTATCGGTCCTATTATTAGATCAAGTGAAGGTTTTAAATATATTTTTTCTATTGTAGATGGATTTTCAAAATTTGCTTTCGCCTTTCCATGTAAAAGGCAGACCAGTGACGTTGCCATTTCACTGATACAGAAGATTTTCCTGCAAAACGGATATCCGACGGTTGTTGTAGCCGACAACGGACCAGCCTTTGCGTCGATCAAGTGGAAAACCTTCTTATTTAATAATGGTATTAGAGCTGCCTACTGTTCGAGCTATACACCATCTTCGAACAAGAGCGAGTGCCTCAATCGACAGATAAAATATAATTTAGGATGCATTCTCAAAGAATATTCTGTACAACATAAAAGTTGGTCAAGATTTTTGAGTTTTGTAATTTTCAATTACAACAACTCCTACAAAAGTACAATCGACTCAACACCAGCTGAAGTTTATTTTGGTAGAAAGTTAATGACGCCGTTTGTGATTATAAACGAATTAACTGAGTTAATCACGAGTTCTGCTAAACCATCACAAGCACATATACAAGATGCGTTAAAGATTGCTCACCAACAACGAGTCAACCAAACTTTAAATAAACCAACGCTGTCTAAATATAAAGTGGGTCAATTAGTCATGGTAAAAAACTTGGCCCCGAATATGAACAAGAATATCGCACCTAAATTCGCTTCAAAATTCAATGGACCGTACAAGATAATAAAGTTCACTACACCAACTTCAGTTAGGCTAAAAGCTCCAAAATCTAATAAGAAAACCTTCGGCATGTCGATATATAACATTCGGCCATACTATCTCAGAGGATATCAAGGGAATGGTAACGTTACTGCATCCTAATTAAACATCTAAATGTATTTAAATCTTCACGTCTAATCCACATTTGTAAGATTTTTTATTCATCTATTCATGTCATTCTTGCTTTAATATTTTTCAATTAGCATGTCGCTAATTTTTTTGGCCCCCTGGAGTGGAGAATAATTTTTTTTACTACTCCACTGTATAAAATTTATTATTGATATTTTTTCATATTTTTATTATTCAAAAAAAGTAATTTATATAATTATTGGTTTATGCTAGTTGAGAATTTACATAATTTCAACAAACATTTACTTAGATCAGAAATGACTTGCGTATATCCAAGCTTACTTCGATCTTTCAGCACATATTTAAAATCAGTTACAAAGAGTATTTCTCTCTGAGAGTTACAAAAGTCGTCTCATGGAACCAGTTACAAAAATTACTTCTCTCTGTGAAGTTACAAAAAGAAAGCAATTACTAAAAGTACTTGTCTCAAGACAGTTACTAAAATTAGTTGATTCACATGAATTAATCAGATGGTATTTAAAATTTTTATTTCTTCAATTTACAAATTGAATATTTTTTATGGATTGTGCTGAAGTATCGAATGGGCGAATTAATGGTTTCTATCTGATTGTATCTAAGTATATTTTTTTTTGTATAATTTATTTAATTCACTATTCCGAAACTTGTGGTCTCTCAAACTTGTAACAATTCAATACACATTCTATACACACTTTTGCTGTACAATTTATATTTTATGTGAATATGCATTGACTTTTTCAATTTATAACTATATTGTTTGTATACGCTTGGTTTTTTTTGGCCGTGTATTTTTTCTTTACAGAAGCGTAATGTCTCTTTATATACAACTATGTATCTGAATTAAATTTGTAATCCATATTTATATTTTTGCAAATCAGACATATTTGAACATTTTTTTTTTTTACTGTAGTTTTCTTTTACTACAGTTCAATCTAGCACATATTCATGTAATCCCTTTTTTTCATAACTTGTACAACCAATGTTAGTGTTTTAAGGATAGTTGTACTATCAGGGTATTAGATTAAAAATTGTTTATTTCAAATATATTTTGTTTTAACATATATTTTGTTTTGTTCCCTTTTTGTACCTTTTTATTTTTTTCAGATTCGAATCACTTGTCGATAACTTAGACACTTACTGGATAGTAAAGATCTTACTACCTCAATATTATCTTTTTAATGGGCCCAGCTTTTATTGAAAGACTTTCGGTTCAACGTGTTATTTTTTTTATATATTTACGTGTATGGCATTAGCACCGATCGTTTTCTAATTTTCATAATTCCACATACAATACTCTGCTTTGGATTTTTTTTTCTAAAGTACCGTATATTTAGTTTTCATTATTTTTTTTTTTTACATCATAATACCTCTTTTAATTAAAATTACTAAATTAACTTAATTTCATATTTATGAAAATAATTGATAATTCAATTATTTTCTATAAAGTGTTTAGTCCTTTTTTTTAAAACTAAACACCCAATTTTTTTTTAAACTAAACCCAATAATTTTATTTTTTACATACAATATATAAATTTTAACTATAGTGATTTTTAACATCTAGTAGGTAGGATCGATGAACATTTGAAGAAATTTTTACGAAATTCCAACATTGGTGAAAAAACAATAGCTTCATTTCCTTTGGAGTACATTCGCTAAAAATGAATTGACTAATAGGCGTTGTTTAATTGCAAATGGAAAATTATAATTTTGTGCCCGTATCCTCCCCTGTGAATTACTGTCAATTCACATGCAACAAAAATGCGTTGAATTCGACAATGAATATTAAATCATACTCGTATTTACTATACAAAAATTTTGTGTCTCTTATTAATAGTACCAATTATGCAATGTTTTAATTAAAAAATTAAAAACTGAAAACAATAAATACTTTCTTCAGCATGAGTTCTTATTTGGTTAAAATTTATTATCTATTAAATTTTACACACCATTAAAACAATGATTTCTTAATAGGTCAAATCTAATTTTTAAATTTAATCAAGTAATACAACAACAGTGTTCTTAATTAAAAATAAAAAAAATATTTGTATAAAATAAACTTCTACCTACATAATTTATTAACCACTATAATTAATTTTTATTTTTACACTTTTGGTGTTTTATTTCTATTTTGATTAATTAATATATGTAAAATACATTTAAATTAATTATTATTAAATATTTAGTTCAATTATAAATAGATTTGTGAATTGTTTTAAATTTTTAAATGTTATTAAAAAACCATTAAATTTACTATTGAGTATGACTATTTAAAAAGAAATAACAAAAAACATTTATCGTTAAATTAATTTAAAAATTAAAAAAAAAATTTATTTCATTTTCATTAAACACGATATATAAAATTTATAATACCTGTCTGTTAACACGATTACTCAAAAAACGAAAAGAGACAAAGTGTCGAAATTTATATCTCTCTCTTTCTCTCTCTCTCTCTATATTTATATATATATACCTATATATATATATATAGAGAGAGATAAATTTCGACACTTTGTCTCTTTTATATATATATATATATATATATATATTTATATATATATTTATATATTCAAAAGCGTAAGACATAGACAAAAATTTGGAAAAATAAATCTTAGTGAAAAAACAACTAACCGAGTCAATTCCTTAAATACCCAGTATATCCTGAATTTATATCAAAAAACTTATGACTAAAGTTGTATATTATTAAACAAGGAACATTTTTTGTCTTTACATTATTGTTCAATCTCATAGGGTTTCAAAGACAGGAAATTTTACCAATTTTGTCAGAACATGGTCCGATTTTGCCCATTCACGAACTTGACCTTACTTTTTAGCTCTATAAAACACACGCACAAAATTTTAGCTCGTTAAACATAGATTTATAGAACGTTAAACACAGATTTATACTTTACAGGACTATAAACGCATTTCTACGTCGTAAGGAACTTACGTCTTATGGCACAAAACGGGTAATGCCCCAAGATAAAATTTCAGGAAATTCAAAACTGGTTTCAAAGTTTTAAAATTAAATTACAAGTACCACTATTTAAAAAACAAATTTCGAACATTTCGAAAGCTGGGTGATAACAAATATTTGAATTGCATAGCTAAAAATAAAAATGACAAAGAAAACACAAAATTGTCCGGTCGAGCACAAGTGTTGTATACCGATGAGATACAAAAATTGTATATAAAAAAGAAAAAATACGCAGTTCGAGTTTGCGCCGTATATTTTTCGTGAAAACGTCCAGTACATGATACGTAGCCAGTTGTATGTCCGAAGGCCCAAGATGTCATCGCTTTGCGCCGTTTTTTTACTTTCTTTTCGACGCTGCCGTAGTTCTCGTATTCGTTTGGCATATTTTTACGCTCGTTGGTTTCCTTTCCATGCAAGCTTTCCTAGAATAAGCGTTTTTTTTATATTTCCAAGCATATTTAATAATCCCAACTTTAAAATTTAAGCTATACAATTCTCACATTTTTAACTATAACCTAAGTAAACATCTGAATTGTTTTTTATGTTGTATTCTGTACTTTAAATGATTTTTTTTCTTTTCATTTCACTATTTTTAAATTTAATAATAAAATTTAAATTAAAATTTTAAAGAAATCAATTGTAGCGTGAAATGATTTTTAGTCTAATTTTCATCTACCTCTTCTACATTTGTATACAACATAAAAATATTATTACCAAATAAAAAACGATATTTTTTTAATATTATTTTTTGAGAATTTATACGCATGATTAAACGCATATCAAGATTCATTTGATTATTGTTTTTAACACTTTTACTAAAACTGTACATGCAACTGGATATACATTTTTCATTACAATTATTATCGTATAATATATGTCGGGCTTTTATGTATGTTACCATATATTAACGTATTCCAACTTCCAACGAATCCACATTTCCTTTTTGATATAAAAACTACAATGTAGAGTATAATTCGGCAATAGTGCAAAATTCGGCAATATGGCTTAGAGAATTTTCAATTTTCAATCCGGGCAAAATTAGCACGTTTGAAAATTCAAATTGTGAGAATGAAAATGAAATATTTAATACACCATAGTTTGATACACAAACATTAAATTTAAACTAAAGAAAAAACAAGTGAAAAATACAACTAACTGAGTTAATTGCTTAAATACCCGGTATATATTAATCCATATTTGAGCGTACTTTTTGGCTCTAGAACACACACACGAAATTTGAGCTCGCTATCTGTTTTCGTTTATAGTGTTTACCGGCGGACGAATGGACAATTTTACGCGAAAATGGACTATTTAGGTCATTTTATAGACACCTATACCAAAATTATTTTTTATCGCTGGATAAAAACAAAGTCGGAACTTTGTCGGAACTGGTTGGTATATATACCGGGTATAATATATAGGTGGTTACATGATAATGATAAATATTTTTGTAGAACGATAGTATATGGCTAATTTCAAGTTACAAAATTCATATAAACATGGGTCCGGAAACGAAATTTCTTTGACCTAGAGTTTCGGAAAATAGTGGCAAAAAATAATTTGTTTGTTAATAGAATTGCATTAAGCGCCGATAATAAAATTCGTCAAAATATGGAAAGTGTTCATATGATCTGGGATATCTTACAACTGGCAATACTTTTATTGAGAACTGACCTGGGAGCGGGGTCTTAAAAACATGGGTGACTTTTGTGTGCACCGAAATAATAGTTTTTTTTTATATCAAATAATTCTTTTTTTCTAAAATTTGGCAGTTTGAAATGTCAATTTTTTTATAATTTAAATTTATTGATATATTATTTATTTCTAAAATTTTGTTAATGCAGGTATTTCTATCGAAACTATAAAATATATTAGACATTTGAGCCGGTTATAACATATACTGCACACTAAAACTGGTACCTTTTTTGGCAACCAGACTGCTTGACCAAAGTGGTTAGTCGTCAATATCCTGGTTTATAATACAAAAGAAATTTTTCATCGCAGTTCATACGAAACCTAGACTTTTTCCTATTTATAAAATCAGAAAAATTTCACTGGAAATAATGTTTATAAATTTTCAAATTTTTTTCTCTTTTTTAAAAAAGAGAAGATACCTTAATTTTGTAGTATATAATAAAAATAATAATGGTAACGATCTTCAGCACAATCTATTGCTGATTTCCAGGTAGACGTCACGTAGGTGTAACCTATATAAAAAATAAAAAAATTTTATTTTGTGTTGTAATAAGCTTATCGGTCGAACTGTCAGAGGTCGAACTGTCAGAGGCACTCTGTTTGGAACTGGGAAGTGGCTGGCCACTGGTCCCCTGGCGCCGACAGTTTGTCAATTAAATTAATTTATTTAAAAAAAAACTAATGGGGCGGCTAATTCACTAAACTGTCGACGTATGGAGAAGAACGAAAGTAGCCGACTATGCTTGTGAAGGTTTTCTGCAGTTTATCAAAGTCAGCTGCAGTCGCACAACTTCTAACCAATTCCTAGTCTACATTCAAATTCCTTGTCCTTTGGGCGTCGGTAAAAAATTTCAAGAATGGCCTACAAGCAAGGTTTCAAACAAACAAAACATTTAAATAAAATTTATCAATACTAAACACATTGCTATAGAAATCAATGAATTTTTATGATCTTACATTTCGATTGTTTGTTATATACATAAATATATATATCTATATATATATATATATATATATATATATATATATATATATATATATATATATATATATATATATATTTATATACATATATATATATATATATTTATTTATTTATTTAATTGTGTAGGTACGTCGACTTTACTATTCACCCCAAGTTTATTATAATTTTACTTTTCAAAAATTTCACATTAAAACCCATAAAAGAATTTTACCATATGTACAACGATATACAATTCGTTACCATTGTGTATAAAGCAGGTGCTATGTATTGGGTTCAATGTATTTTGAGAATACACAAGGAATGTTATTTGGGGAAGTTTAAGAGTATTATATTCAAAACTATAAACGAATGACCAGAAATTCTTTCAACCAGAACATTTTTGTATACAAATATGATGCCAGATCTAGAAAATATATCAAAAACGTAAGATCTATAAAATTTTTCATGGATCTTACAAAATGCTTTTTTTATGCGTAGGTATAAAAAATAAATTCTCATTGTTTTATAAAATAGTCATAGGACTACTCTTATAAACTTTTGATACTTTTATCAATGGAAGTATAGAAATCTTAAAAAATGACGTGATTTTATTATGTACGATTTTTCAACGGTTTTCTATTATTTGTAAACATTTATATAACGATTTAACTATTAATTTAAAACGTAAGGCCAAAAACCCGGCCTTAAACTCGGTCTTACGCACTTCCGTGCTCTAGATACATCGGATATCATATGATTTATTTTTTGAAAATACATCTGATATATGCCAAATAGATTAAAACAATAAAACCTATTTTGACAAAATGGAAACCCGACTTCAAAAATCAAATATTCTATAACAAAAAATGCACTAAAAAGTAAAAAAATAATTGCATATTATTGTGCCAATTTTAGTTCACCTAAGTAAAATTTTTTAAATATATATGTACAATTATTGTTATTTTTGAAGTCGGTGTCTGCATAGAGAAATTCACATAACTTTTGGACACCGCCTCCAAAAATAACAATAATTGTACATATATATTTAAAAATTTTTGCTTAGGTGAACTAAAATTGGCACAATAATATGCAATTATTTTTTTACTTTTTAGTGCATTTTTTGTTATAGAATATTTGATTTTTGAAGTCGGGTTTCCATTTTGTCAAAATAGGTTTTATTTCTCGCTTTTTAGTGACTTTGAAGTTCTATAACTTATTTTATTGGTAGACCAACTAAACGACCTACTAACTTTTAGTGCATTTCTTTATAACACATTTTTTTTATCCGTTGTTTTTTTTTTTTTTTTTTTAGTTCATTTTTCAATAACAGATTTTAAGTTTTTTTTACATGAATTTTCTTTTTTTTTTTTAAATTTTTTTTTTGGGGTCGGTTTTTTTTTGTAACAAATTTATTTGAAGTCGGTTTTTAAAAAAATTTTCTTATTTTCCCATTATAAATGAGCATACCCTTACAAAAAAAAAAAAAAAATTCGCAGAAATCACTTTTCACAAATAATATGAGTATTTTCCTCGATTTACCGGGGATCTCCTCATCATAATGTGATTTGGCGCCAATGGGACCAATGGGAAACCAAACTCTTTAAAAAAAAAAATTCAAAATCGTTTCATAAATGACGGAGTTCTGAGGTGACACACAATAAAAAAACAATACAGACGAATTGAGAACAATCCTCCTTTTTGAAGTCGGGTTAAATACAAAGGACATGCTACAAATAATTTATGAAAATAAGCTTTTGTACCGAAAAATGAAACATCAGTTTTACATCAGTTTATGGAACATCAGAAATAAAATCGCGGATTAAAAATACATGTATTTTACTTTTACTGAAACTCCAATTATTTTAGTCTTCATAATCGCATATATTTGCTGCACATAAGCTCTTAAAATTTCTTCACATTTAATTTTTTGAAACTAAATATAGTGTCCGCCATTATTAATTTTGGATATACATTGAAATGTTTCGAATGAGCTTGCAATATTTGAACTAAACATACAAGCGAAGTTATGTAAAAGCAAAAATATAAATTTACTTTACTAAATTCATTCACGTGTTTTGTTATATCTCTGGCTCCTGTCATCGTAGCGAGACGAAATCGATCCAGTAATTTTCGCATAATGCTTGAACAAACAAACAAACAAATAAACAGACATTTTATAATAGTACAGATTTTGGTCGATGTTACTAATATTAATTAATTTTGATATAAAAATGGCACATTTACTTAATCAAAGCTCACATAACGCATATTTTACATTCAATGTCAATCTTAATTATTCACTACCCCATTCATCATTATACACTATCAATAAATAGAAGACGTGCCCACCTTCAATATTTTAAGAAACCTGTGTACAAAAAATTTAAAGAATTGAATTGTAATACGGCTTCTTAATCTTTTTTTTTTTTGAAATCAAATCAACTACAATAAGCAGCTGACGATTGAATTTGTAAAATGTTTTTTTTTCTAAAAAAAAACAACTATATGTATGCCATCATGATCCTGAAGTCTCTGTGTAGTTTTATTACCTGATTCATGCCGTTGAGATTATGATAATTTAGTTAGATAATCGCCGTCTTACATACTGTAGTGGATATTATTATACCGTGTCTCTCTACCATATAAAAACCACCTTCGCCATCATCGGTCGGGCAACAGACTCAACGGCCGACTAAAGGTACATAATATTGTAACGCAAGGTGTATTTATTTGTATGTATATCTAGAAGGTATGTGTACTAATAAAAATATAGGGCCTTAATTACTAAACTGAAATATATATACTTACTATATGTTTAAATGTATGTAATTTTTGTTTGAATATTTTATTATTTTTTTATGGAATTTTGGATTACTGTTTTTAATATAAAGCTAACAACAGAAACGCCTAGTCATAGCAATAATGATGATTGAAGAATTGCCAGTATGAAACAGTATTCAGGAAAATGGTAAAAATTAAATTTGAAAAAATAATGTATTCATCAATTAAATACTGGATTAACTGGTCCTGTCATCTCAGACTTAAGGCCCCCATACACGATTAAACTATTTTCACAACAACCGCTGTTGCACAAATAATTTGATGGTGCATGGCAAGGATTGAGTTGTTGCACAATGGTTTGAAAACATCTCCACACACGATCAACCAACTTGTTTGCGCAAACAAATTGATGGTGGATTGAATTGTTGCACAACAGTTTACAAGAAAACGATCAAGATCGATTTTAATTGTGCAACATTTCCGCGCTTGACAAACGATTTGAACTTGTATGGCAGTGTTTGATAAGCTTGACTGAGTGAGAATACCCAGACCCTCTTGTTTCGTTTTCCGTTTAGGTTTCTCCTTCTCCGCCAAAAACCAACAACATGAAATTAAGGAAATTAAGTTTGCAAAACTGGTTGAAAGGTGTATGGCCTAATGTTTGTGCAAACATATGATGTTCCACATAAGTTGCACAAATATTCGATCGTGTATGGGGACCTTTTTTACTCAACCATGGTCTTGCACAACTGTTGCACAAATGTCTGTTACGAAAATGGTTTGATCGTGTATGGGGGCCTTTAAAGTTTTCATTTTTATTTTGCTGTATAACATAGACAATTTTTGAAATCTACAATTAGGTTTAAAATAATTGATTGTCGTTAATTAAAACTCACAAAATGGTTGAAGTCTCCAATATTCTGTTTGGGAGAATGGTTCAAAGAACGGTTAGACGATCCCCTAGAATGCGATGCTCAAGCGTGCATTCTCTCATGTAATTATATGTAATTTATCTTGGCGTCAAAATAGCGTGCAGTTTGATACTATAGCCTATGGTTAATACAACTACAAATGGTCAATCTGCTCGACCTTTATACGGGAATACGAAATGCAACTGTACAATTTGTATTAAATTTCGAAATTTGCCCCAATTTCCTAGATCACGTGCAGACCGTCATCAAATTAACAACAAGTAACATCTCCTCGGAGAATAATTACAATTACAAAAAAACAAAAATAAAAAAAAACAAATACAAAAATTTTGATCTAGGAAATTCGGGCAAAAATCGAAATTTAATTCGAAAAATCCTAGAGTTCTCCTTAATATTATTTATATTTTACAATTTGTGTTTATTTGTCAATATGTATATGTTTTAAAAGAATATATGTAGAAAGCGTCGTTATAAATTTTAAATATTTAATTATTACTAAATATTACAGTTTAAAACATACAAAAATAAAAAAAATTGTATCTTCACAAAGAATATATCGATCAAATCAATTAAAAAATTATTAAAATCCTCATTTAACTAATTAAAAATGTTAGAGAAACAATTAAGGTTAAGATAATCTTCTACATCGTTGAGAATCCAATCCACTACAAAATATTTATGTATAAATTATATACTCAGAGATGCGTTGAGTAGATTGTACTTACATATTATACATCCACATAGGTATATACCTACCTCTAACTAATATTAAATTCATCATCTGATGGTTTATAAGCGGTCATAATAGATGACAGAGGCCCTCTGGATTATCACAACCACAAAACATATTATAACGTTTATCTACTATCTCACTCACAAAATCTGTGTATGTTTTTCTTTCTTTAAATTCTTTTTTAAGGAATCTGTACCTACCCAAATGTGTGATCCTCATGTTTGTAGATCTGGTAAGAATGTATGTTTTGAACGAATTAAGATTAACAATTTAAATTTCTCAATTGTATAGACAAATAGTTTCAATCCTCATTGAATCACCTTTGAGAAGGCTAACAGCGAAAAATATGCGATTTCTATGGCATTTGTTTCACTATTGTGGCAAAATTTTTAGAGAAACTACAAGTTTCATAAAAAGTAATTTAATTTGACCATCAATCTTGTTTCAAGAATCTTTTTTTTGTTTGTACCTTTTTAAAAAATAGTCCGGGAGACCAAAAGGTTTTTTCAGGACGATGAGCATCAAGCTGGTACTTTGTAAGTAGCTTCGTTTTGACAAGACGCTTAACTTTTTTAATTAAAAAATTTTCGAAAACGGTATTGAAATTTTCTGGAAACCATTGAACATTGAGAATTTGAATTTGTAGGACGAAAATGATTCCTTCGTCCTTCTCTTGATTATCTTACAAAAATCACGGTCAATTGTGACCGTTGTTCCAAAGTTTACGAGCATCAAAGTAATTTTTAAGTTTAATTGGAAGATAATCAAATGAAGAACGAGGAAACATTTTCGTCATACAAATTCAATGGAATGGACTCCGAGTCCCATCCTCAATGTTCAACGGCTTCCAGAAAATTTCGATATCGTTTTCCAACATTTTATAATTAAAAAAGTTGGGCGTCTTGTGAAAACGAAGCTCCTTACAAAGTACCAGCTTGATGCTCATCATCCTGAAAAAACCCTTTCGGACCAAAAGCTTTTCTGATTTTTATATTTTCCTAAAACCAATGGAGTAGCCAAACTTCAAAATTCCTGGGTATAAGATAATCAAATAGTAGCTAGGATTGGACCTGGTGAGAGCAACCAATCCTCTGTTTTATTGACGCGTAGTGGTGGATACGAAAATTTCAGGGTGTGCGTTCTGGTTTGAATAAAGACAATAACAGATGCCTGGAAAATTATGCAAAATAGTTTCCTTCGATCAGGAACAATAAATCCATTCATAGAAATGAATATCATAATCAATTATAACTTCCAATTACGGCATTTTGCTTTTTTACAGTTTTTATATTTACAGCCTAATTACTCGAGTATATTTCATCAAACCAAAAGTAGTTTTAAGTTATTATGACGTCAAAAACAAGAAAGGCGCAGTTCGGGTCCATGTCGTAGATTTTGCGTGAAAACATCCTACACATGATCCGTAGACGTCTGGACTGTCGCTGGCAGCTATATGCCCAATTAGCTAGATACGTAATCGCTTTACGTCGTTTTTTATTTCCTTTTCGACGCTGCTGTAGCCTTTATATTCGTTTGGCACTCGAATTTTTATGCTTGTTGGATTCCTTTCGACGCGATATTTTCACTGATATCCGCTACCCCATTTATATACATGCGCCTACACTGATACGATGATGTTTCTGGCGAAACAATTACAGCGAGACAGATACGCAAAAACGTGTTCTACCTGTAACTATCTATCTGTATTTTGTAACACTAACATGTACGACCCACCACCAGTGTAACGCTACTCACATCATTTTTGACATTTTTCGTCAAAAGTGATGTGATTGATTGAGAAAAAACTCGAAGATCAACAAGATAAGATAAGATATAGAACCTTTAGTCAGTAATACACACTTAACGATTTTTGTATACAAATGATTGTTCGTTCACAATGTTCATAGTCGCGCGGTTTTTTATAACATAACTTTACTCTACTCCCCGACACTGTCATAATATTTATCCATTATTCATTTTTGTTTTTAAGCGTATTATTAAATGTAATTGGGGTTCTATATGTTTCTTTTAAATTGCACTCGTTCACTACTTGTTCGTTTCTATAGTTATGCTCCACCATAATAATCATAATCATAAGCCCATATCGTTAAATGATTTGTTAATCGAAAACTAGTTCCTATCTTTGTTTCTCGTGTATTTATCTTGATTTTTCAACTTTTTTGTAAATATGTAAGATTTAAAACAAAATCTATTAATAACTTTGCCTCACGTTTTAAAATAATTAATGATTTATATTTTAATAGAAAATATTTCATTTGCATTCGCGTGTTTTTCAAACATACACAGATTTTTATTGTTTAGTTCTTGACGAAAAAATCAATAAGACCGAATGTGCGGCTATTGGGCCGATACAGCTCAATATACACACCTCCTACAATAGACTAAATGCTAATTTTTAAATGGGTTATGCATTGATTGGCAATGGAACTTCAATTTAAAAGCACATTCATACATGATCCCTGCATGAATTAATACGGACAAATATTTGTAAAAAATACTCATTGTATATTTCTTAGTTGGCTGTTTTAAGACGTGCAGATGTTGGGCCGTATCGATAGTCGTAATTTAAAACTGTACTCATTAAATTTTCAAAATATTTGAATTTTACTTTAAGTTAGTTAAACGTCCTTAAACAATGGCAAAAAGAATCTTTTTAGCAAATTTTCGTAACTATTGGTTTTGCACCGATGAAGAGATATCGGAAAAATTACTACAAGGTTATCATTAAAATTCAAGGCCATAAAGGTCAAGTTCATTAACAGGCAAAATCGGGCAAGGAAATGGGGGGAAAATTGATTATAAATTTGTAGTTTCACTACCATTTATTTTACATGACAATATTTTCGTATCTCAGTAATCATATAAATTTAGTATATTATGCGCTAATGTGTGGGTGGACCTTCGTAGACTCCGGTGTATGACATGGTGGTTCGTTTTCTTTCTCCGGTCTAACATTAATAACTTGTGGTTTCATCTTACCAAATAAATCTATAAAATTTAACGATTCAAATATCTTCTGTTCTCATTTTTAAGGTTAGAAATTTTTTCAATAATGGGTAACAGGAATTTTAGGGAACTTTCGCACTCAGCGGCTTTGCCATCGCTGATCCCGGCATTTTTGCCCCATGCAATCACATCAAATGTGATCAACAAAAAAAAACGCATTTCGTGAGAAAGACTCCATTGGAGTACATTGCGTGCGATAAAAATGTCTGTGCTTGAGCCGCTGTGAAAGAGCCTTTATCCTTTAATCTAACCTAACCCATAAACTTTTAACCAAAAAGTAACTTATATTATACATTCTATGTGTATTATTTCTTGTTTTGTCTGTTACCTCACGTTACAATTTCATATACTTTTTACCCTGCTCATTTTTATATAATAAATTATACATTTTTTCTAAACATTCTCTTAGTAGTCGCTCTATACCCCTATACCAACAAAATTGGTGTCACGCTCTAAGTTTTTTTCAAACGGAACGTATGTTTGGCTTCCTTTTTGTTAAAATAATAATAATAACAAAAAACAAATGGTACAGATTTCTTTGTATTCCCACGATTATTGTTTTCTCTGAAATTAGTTTTTTATTCAAAAAAAAACTTAATTGAAATAAATTCATCTATACATTGAAGGTCGATGAAATTTTTTTAATGAGTTTTTTGTCTAATTATTTTACGTGTAGTTAATTATTATAAAATTTGATGTATGTACAAATTTTTTTATACTTACATAACTTGGAAGTGATGTTTTGAAGAGAAAAAAAGTATTTAGGTCTTGTGAAATCTTTCTCTCTTGTGAGATTTTCAATCTAGAATAGGGAATATGCATGAAAATTTTTTTTCACATTTATTTTCAGAATATGAAAATACTGTTAATACTGTAATAATATTTAAAAACGAAATGAAAATCCGACAAATATCAAGCAAGCTATAAGGTTTTATAGATTATTATCTGTCTCTTTCTTGCAAAAATACTAAAAACGGAGTTTTACGTGTATTTTAAATGATGAAAGTATCATATGACGTCACAAAACATATCAAGAGGGCTATCACCCTCTTTGTCTAATCGGGAATTTCAATCATTCATATCTCGCTTATTTTTAAAGTTATTTAAAAAGTAATTTTACCTTGATATTTGTCAAGTAAACATGCTTCAATACAAGCGAAAAAAAATTTTCATGCATATTCCCTATTACCGCAGTATTCATGTAGAGCGCTGAATTGTACTTTTCCTCGATGTTAATATGATGCTTATAAATATTATTCAATCTTTTTATCTTAAAAAAATCTAGAAGAATTACCAAAGATAAACGATATCAGTGAAACAAAAATAAATAATTGTTTGCTTCATATAGATACAAATTGTAACAGAGATATAGGATATAAAAACATAATCAATATAATAACAAATTAACAAATATAGAAATATAACCCATAGAAACAATCTAAATACTCCAAAAATTACAAACAATGCTCCAAATATATGATGAAACTAGAATTAGAATTATTCGTTGTAGATGAAGCTTTTAAGTCTTCATAGTCCATAAGGTCTTTATTTAGCAAATTTCCTGAAAGGTAGGATCGATTGACATTTGAAGAAATTTTTGCGAAATTTTGACTTTGGAACGAGACCAATACCTCTATTTCCTTTCAGGAAATTCGCTAAATAAAGGCCTTATGAACAATGAATACTTAAAAGCTTCATCTACAACGAATAATTCTAATTCTAGTTTCATCACATATTTGGAGCATTGTATATTCATTATGTATATATATATATATATATATATATATATACATATATATATATATGTATATATATATATATATATATATATATATATATATATATATATTATACATACATATATAAATTTTACAGATGCTGAATTTTGACATGTAATAGGTAGGATCGACTGACATTTGCAGAAACTTTTTCGAAATTTTGACTTTGGATCGAGACCAATACCTCTATTTCCTTTCAGGATATTCGCTACATAAAGGCCTTATGGACTATGAAGACTTAAAAGCTGCATCTACAACGATAATTCTAATCCTAGTTTCATCACATATTTGGAGCATTGTTTGTAATTGTTAGAGTTCTTAGATTGTTTATATTGGTTATATTTCTATACTTATTTATCTATATATCTATATATATATATATATATATATATATATATATATATATATATATATATATATATATATATATATATATATATATGTCTGTAATCGCTCTAGCGGTCCCAATTTTAATCTGATTTGCTAGAAATTGGCTAGATGAAAATCGGACGAGGCCTTTTTCCCGCGTAAAAAATAATCAACAAGATTAACAAAGGTATATAAATATATATATATATATATATATATTTATATATATATATATATAAATATATATATATTTATATATATATATATAAATATATATATAATATATACTCGTCCGATTTTCATCTAGCCAATTTCTAGCAAATCAGATTAAAATTGGGACCGCTAGAGCGATTACAGACATATATATATATATATATAGAATAGATAAATAAGTATAGAAATATAACCAATATAAACAATCTAAGTTGTAGATGCAGCTTTTAAGTCTTCGTAGTCCATAAGGCCTTTATGTAGCGAATATCCTGAAAGGAAATAGAGGTATTGGTCTCGATCCAAAGTCAAAATTTCGAAAAAGTTTCTGCAAATGTCAGTCGATCCTACCGATTTATATATATATATATATATATTATCGAATGATAATTAGTGAGAACTCTAGGTTTTTGAAATAAAATTTCAAATTCGTCCCCTTTACCTAGATTAGTTTTTTGTATTATAAATACGTATTTCGACTACAATGTAGTCATCATCAGTATAAATTAGCTAGTCGTACTTTACTCTTTGACAATTAGAGATAGATATAAAGTCGAGATCAACAGACAAAAATAAAAATAAATAGAAAATTAACTAGATTAAAATATACTAGATTTAAAATATAATAAATTTTAAATTATATTGAAATTGCTCTTGTTAAAATTTACTTCATTCACATTTGTTCCTGTTAATTTTACTCTTATATTGTCGCAGGATATGTTACTTGCTACTAATTTGGTGACATTTACTTGTTACTAATTTGGTGACATATATATATATATATATATATATATATATATATATATATATATATATATATATATATATATATATATATACATATATATATATATATATAAACAAATTAAACTATAAAGGATAAAACTAAAATCAAACAATTCCATTTTATTTGAAGAAATGCCACCATTTAAAAAATAAGAGAATGAAGAAAACAAGTGAAAATAACTGAGTAAATTGCTTAAATACCCGCTATATCTTGAATTTATGTAAAAACAATAACAACAAAACTTAAAAAAGGAACATTTTGTGTCTTTACAATTTTGTCCTATATATATATATATATATATATATATATATATATATATATATATATATATATATACATATATATATATATATATATATATATATAAACAAATTAAACTATAAAGGATAAAACTAAAATCAAACAATTCCATTTTATTTGAAGAAATGCCACCATTTAAAAAATAAGAGAATGAAGAAAACAAGTGAAAATAACTGAGTAAATTGCTTAAATACCCGCTATATCTTGAATTTATGTAAAAACAATAACAACAAAACTTAAAAAAGGAACATTTTGTGTCTTTACAATTGTGTCCTATCTCTCACGGTTTCAAAGATGGGCAGTTTTGCTTATTTTGCCCATTTTACCCAGTCCGATTTTACCCATTCACGAACTTGACTTGAATTTTTTAGGTCTATAACAATTTTGCAAAATTTCAGCTCCTTATCTCTTTTCGTTTTTGAGTTATCGTGTCCACCAACGGATGGACATCTATTCCAAGAATTTATTTCTGCGGTCAATATTTTCAAATGTTACAAAGTCGGGAGTAAATTTAATATACCCTTGTATATTTACGTATACTGGGTATAAAAACTAGACACACAATTTGATAAGAAATCCCAACAATAACAATTCAATAAGAAATCCCACCAAAAACAATTATTCTAATCAATCACACAACCATTAATTTGGATACCAGGTTTGTGATGGAATAAAAATATATTTGTCATTGCCGAATCAAGTTTTAATCCCTCGTTATTGAAATTACTGACCTCTGTGAAAACAATGTAATAAAATCATGAACATTTTCCATAATGTCATTCAAACAAATGTTAAAAGCAAGTAAATAAATCAAACAATAAAAATTATAACAGTATTGTTTATAATCAACAATCTATACTACAGAGAATGTTGTCTATAAACAATAATGATACACAAATATACCAATATGTATGTACTCGTGTACTTTCCTGTTTGTGTGATTCTTTTAAAAACACTTGTTTGATTTCACACTCACCCAAAATAACCTTTACATCTCTTGAAATAGGTATAAACTATAAATGATTGTTCATGGATTTTGTTTTAGGAAACGAAACGTTTTTGTATTGTAGTTGTCTACAAAAAATATGTGTGTGGTTTTTTTTTAGAGATAGTATGTTTTATATTTAATTATTAAACAAACATGTCATCATATTTAACATATACCGCATGTCAATGGTATACGGTAATTATTACTTATTTTCATAATTTATGTCCCACTGTAATACATAAAATAGTGGACCCAACAACACCACGTAGTTGGCCGTTGCATGCAGATAAATGATTAGCACTTAACCTAAAAAATTGAAGCAATGAAAATATTTTTGTTATGTTGCACAAGACGTAGTTGATATTGTAAGTTATTATTACCGAATTACGAGTTATCAAAACAATTAAATCTTGTTAGATTGTGTGTTCACACTTAAATAATAAATACATAGTTTAAAAATATTATGAAACAAATAGTAATCGGTATAAACAGACTCTCGTCAGTGACCTGTTATATTATGATGAGTATACATACTGTTTTGGAATGCTTTTCCAATAGAGAATCAATGTTAAATATTATTTATTACTGGCAGGCCGTCTGGTTACTCTGCGGAGTCAGTCAGTACACATGTAATGAGAGTCAGTCAGTACTCATCTCATATGCGTATGGTAATTTGTTTGTCATTTAAGAGTGTGTACTGACTCATTGACTGTGTGTATTGTGTGTAGTGACTCATTTAAGAGTATGTACTCATTACATGTGTACTGACTGACTCCGCGCAGTAACCCGGCGGCCTGCCAGTAATAAATAATATTTAACATTGATTCTCTATTGGAAAAGCATTCCAACACAGTCTGTATATAGTTATCAAACCTTCATAGCAGGTAGTAATGATCTAGTTGTAAGTTTGACAAGTGAGTGCATACAAACCAGGCGGGGATCCAGCCCTCAAAAAAGGTTGCGGTCACAGTCACCCGAAAATCGGTCAATGCGAGTCGGAGGGCAAAGCCGTGGGGCGAACACTAGTAAATTAATATACCTGTAAAACGTTAGTTTGTTCGCTCACAAAAATTACAAAAGTAAATGTGTGTTTGTTTGCACACCACCAAAAAGGAAGGCGGCTCGGAAGTTTTGGTGGCAATGTATATGTGCATACAACACACGCTTACTTTTAAATTAGTAGACGACTATGTGCTTTTAAATTAATAGATGACTAGCCGCAAGTGTATTAGGGTTGTGGGCATGCCCATCGTGCCCACAACGGTGGATCCGCGCTTGATACAAACATCAGGTAGTCAGAGTTTACACTGATACTGAACTATGTAGAAAGATAGTGACAAATCTATCATGGTTTCCTAAATCCATAGATACACATTGACACCTTATATGTATACAGTCAGTCACATTATATACATAACCTCCTACAATAGTTAATTTATAATGACAATATGCATGTACTATTAAAGACAGGTAGATTTATCTACCTTAAAGTTAATATTAAAATATGAACATAAATGGTGAATTATTATTTATATGAAAACTTGTTTTTAACTATAATATTATGTACTCGTACCTATGTGTTTTTCTAGAAAGAAAGTATTTAGAGTTATTAAATATGGTGGTAGTTAACTTACCTGTAACTAACCACTGCTACTACATCAAGGACAAAAGGCAGCAGTATATTTGTGTCTCCTAAAGTAAACAACACACCGAATGATCGTTTTTAATTTATTATTATATTATGAATATAATAATAAACTGTTATAATAGAGCCAGAATTTTTTTTAAATTTTCTTCAAAATTTGCCTTTTAGCGAATTTCCTCCAAAGGAAATGCAGCTATTCAAATTTCCATCGATCCTACCTATTAGATGTTAAAAATCAATATCGCTAAAATTTGTATATATATATAAATATATATATAAATATATACATAAATATATATATATATATATATATATAAATATATATATAAATATATATATAAATATATATATAAATATATATATATGTACTTTTTTTAAAATGTCTGTGGACCCTCTAGCGGTCACAGTTTTATTCCGATTGGAATGAAATTTGGTATTTGAGGCGCTTTTGGTATTCTAAAGGTCAAGTTCGTTAATGGGTAAAATCGGACGAGGGAAAAGAGGGTTTAGAGGGAGGGGGAAACACAAAATTTTACTATCTCCCTTAATATTTGAAAAATCGAAAAATTTATAAGGAGTTAAGTTGTAGGTACTAAGTTTTACTGTAATTTTGTTTCTTATCGTTTTTCTGTTACACTAATATTTACAGAAATATTTACAATTAAAGATTGAAAGTTAAAATTCTAAATATCTCTGTTCACATTAGAGTTTGCGAAAAATGATCAAGTAATGAATTGTAGCAAAACTTGATTTTCTACAACTTTACTCCTTATACATTTTTCGATTATTCTAATATTAAAAGAGATATTTAATATTTTGTGTTTGTTTGACACGAATACATAAAATATATTTTATTGTAAAAAATTTTGATTGTCGTTTCCATAGTAACTATAAACTATAATCGTTATACCGTTCTATTTTGGCTACTAATAAATTTAATTCTTGCAAATACTAAAGTCATATCAGATATTATATTTCATTTTGATCACACTAAAATTATGACCGCTCGAGAGTGATTTATTTATTCTAAGGAAATTTGCTAAGTTGTCGCAGCTCCTGCGTACCAAATTTTTGTTTGTTTTAAAAGATGTAGAATATCGTAGAAGAATAATTACACCGACTATTGCTTTCTTTAAAAACTATTGGTATCATTTGAATGAGTAGTCATAGGCAGTATAAAGTTGGGGGACTTTATTATCAAGACAGCTTAGTGATGGGATCCAGTGATTATAAGGTAACGAGAAACTAGGGTGAAAAGTCGCAGGCCTCCGCAATATAGTCAAATCCAGTCGTCAAATATAGAAGTGACTAAAAATCAAAACACATTGTTTTTGTAAATAATTTTCAGAACTGGACCGACAGTTTCGAATAAAAACCGATGGAAACGAGAAGTTTTTTTATTCCCATTGTTATGTCAAGCTCTAAAAATTATGCTTAGTTGCTTGTGATTCTAGAAAATTCAAATTTGACTCATTCTATCTAGGCCTTTTAGCGAATTTCCTCCAAAGGAAATGCAGCTATTATTTTTACCAATGTTGGAATTTCGTAAAGATTTCTTCTATGTCCATCGATCCTACCTACTAGATGTTAAAAAAAATTCGTAACGCAGGAGCTGCGTCAACTTAGCAAATTTCCTTAGAATACATAAATCAATCTCTAGCGGTCATAATTTTTGTGTGATCAAAATGAAATATAATATCTGATATGACTTTAGTATTGGCAAAAATTAAATTTATTAATAGCTAAAACAGATCGATATATAATAATGGTAGTTTATAGTTACTATGGAAACGACAACCAAATAGACATTTCAAAATTAAAACAAAATTTTAATAAAATAATTTTATAGTTATCTTATAGAATTAGAGTTTCTGTGGAGGTGACAAAATCAACACAAATTTTAACCAACTCCAATAAAAGAAAAAGGAGATTCTATGTTTAACTAACTGACTTAAATGTTTAAACACCCAGTATATACTGAGTTGTTTATAAATGATTAAATTGTTAACAATTCCGTGTATTCGAAATTTTTTCCAAGGAACATATAATCACAAATTATGAGTAAACTATTGAGTTAATGAAAATCTTTTTCAAACAAAAGTTGTTTATTTTAAAAAGAAGATTTTTTGTTAACAAATTTTTTTTCTATCTCTTACGGTTTCAAAGATGTATATATACCCCCCCCCCCCCCCAACCTCCCGAGTGAAGGGAAACATGTTCCAATGATTTCAAAGATAAGCTGTTTTGCCCAAATAAATTATGAAATTATTTATGATAAACAATATATTGTCAGGATTTCTAAAATACATTAAATGGATCAACACATAAGACTTGTATTTAAAAAAAAGTTTTTATCATAAACATTTTCTTCTGTGAACAATTTCTTGATTTCTTGATTAAATTATTTAACATATCATTAATAGAGCCATTTATAGTAATTGGATTAAAACCGGCAAAATATTATAGAAAAATTATTTATTAATATTCATGTTCATTATCATCACGAATTAGTAATAACACATTTTACATTACATCATTTTAAAAGAATTAAAAGTATATTCTGCTTAAGGATAATTAATTACAATTTATGACAATACTTTCATGATATTTCCTTGTCATTAAAAGCCATATTTGAAGTAATTAATTCAGAATTTTCAGGATATCTGTGTATTTGTTTTAATCTAATTACCCAAGTTCTACAAATGTTTTACAGATATTGCTTCCTACAATATTTTATTTGAAACCGCTCTTATATCACATAAAAACTATGAATATTTTCTAGAAGTTTAGAGTAGCCGTCTTTTTATACGCTTTTTATTAATTTCACCTGTATGTATGTATGTATGTAACCGACCCTTTTGGGCTCGATTTTCTCCTACTTTGAACGATCAGATTTAATACAAATTTTGCACACCTGTCAAAGACCGATGACAATACAATAATTCGATTAAAATATCCGATTATCCTGATTAGATTCGCCAGGATTCATCAATTTCTTTCCGCATCCTTTGCATGAGAGTAAGAGAGCTAGTGTGCGAACTTCAACTAAAAAATGAAAAATAAATAATAGTTTAAAAAAACTAAAAAAACACGCTTTTATAGAAAATCCAACTAAAAAATAGAAAATAAAATTTAATAAATTTGGATTAAGAAAAGTGTAAATAAGCAACAAATGTATATTAATGGAATAACTTTATTGACACTATGTACCCCACGCTTTTTTCCATTAATATACATTTGTTTCTTATTTACACTTTTCTTAATCCAAATTTATTAAATTTTATTTTCTATTTTTTAGTTGGATTTTCTATAAAAGCGTGTTTTTTTAGTTTTTTTAAACTATTATTTATTATAAATTAAAGAGAGATGTTACTTATTTGTTGTTGTTGTGTTAAATAAAAACAAGTAAACATGTAATTACTAATATAGTTAATTGTTTAAATCAATTGAGGTCGTTGTCAGTGCGTGAAAATGTTGGTTAAGGAGTTCGAAAAATGACCTAATTAGTTCATTTCGCAGATTGAGTGACTTCTAGTGAATGGACTAGATCAGCCCATATTCATTCCCCAGCTAGGGGAGAAATTATCTATCTGTGAAACCGTAAGAGATAACAAAAATTTATAGCAATAAATCCTTTTTTTTCTAAATAAATTGATTATAAAAGCACGTAAGTTAAAACAGCACCTTTTAACACTACTTTCTATTTTTATGCATTTGTGCGTGTGCAAAAAGTAAATAACCAGTTAACGCATTAATAATTAACTCAGCATATGCAAAGCAATAAACTCAGTTACGGTTATTTTCACTACTTTAAAAAAAAAATTTTGTTAAAAGTTAATGTTCATTAGAAACCCTCAGCGACATCTCTTTTTATATATTTTAATTTAAATTTTGAAAGACTTAAATTTCACCTAGATTTAAATTAAATAATCTAGAATTAAAAATTCAAAAAGATTAAAAATAATTTAAGACTTCAGGAGTTAAATCAAACAAAATTTAAAAGATATGTTAACTTTAAAATTATATCTAAGGCCGCGGTATGGCTAGCTTTATTTCTCAGAAGCAAAGTAAAAGAAAACAAGTTTGATTAAATTAAATATTGGTTTAAAAAAAATTTGTTGTATGAAACTTGTTTTCATAAGCTGATTGAATCGTTTTGCCACAATTTCAGCTCTTTGTTTGCGTGGAATATATCTAGAGCACGGTAGTGCGCAAGGCCGAGTTTAAGGGATACAAAACTTACTTTAAATAATCTTACTTTTAATTTATAAAAATGCTATTATGCTATTAAAGCGAAAATTTATTGAAGTTAATTAACAAATAATAATCAACTTAATACTATTAATAAGCCCAGGCTTTCTAAGGATTCCATCAAGTGGCCCTTATAACGGGCAGTAACGAGCGATGACACAAATGCCGTTGAAAAACAAATGAAGAAAAACATTAATAGGATCTCCCTTGATTCCAATGATGAAAAGCTTAAATATTGAAATTCAATAGTAAAAACAAAAAACAAAAATTCGTTACGCAGGAGCTCGTCAACATAGCGAATTTCCTTAGAATACATAAATCACTCTCTAGCGGTCATAATTTTAGTGTGATCAAAATGAAATATAATATCTGATATGACTTTAGTATTTGCAAAAATTATATTTATTAATAGCCAAAAGAAAAACGGTAAAACGATTATAGTTTATTTACTATGGAAACGACAATCAAAATTTGTTACAATTAAATATATTTTATGTATTCGTATCAAACAAACACAAAATATTAAATATCTCTCTTAATATTAGATTAATTGAAAAATGTATAAGGAGTAAATTTGCAGAAAATCAAGTTTGCTACAATTCATTACTTGATCATTTTTCTCAAACTCTAATGTGAACAGAGATATTTAGAATTTTAACTTTCAATCTTTAATTGTAAATATTTCTGTAAATATTAGTGTAACAGAAAAATGCTAAGAAACAATATTACAGTAAAACTTAGTACCTACAACTTAACTTCTAGTAAATTTTTCGATTTTTCAAATATTAAGGGAGACAGTCAAATTTTGTATTTCCCCCTCCCTCTAAACGCCCTTTCCCCTCGTTCGATTTTACCCATTAATGAACGTGACCTTTAGAATACCAAAAGCGCTTTAAATACCAAATTTCATTCCAATCGGAATAAAACTGTGACCTCTAGAGCTTAAATAAGTGCGGCTAAGCTATTCCAAATAAATTCGGCTCTTAACATTAACTCAATTTTTTTCAAATTCATTTATTCACTTAATTTTAGGAGTTGTTTCAAGATTTATATGAGAACGTTAAGACCTTGAAACATGTTCGGATTTTAACCAAAATTTCAATGAAATATGAATCCAAGATAAGCTGTAACAATACAAACGTAATTGAACAACCCTCAGAAAAATCGTACGAAGAATTTAAATGCTAGTAATGAATATTTTCCCCAGGCAAAAAAAAATAAATTTAAATTTTACAATTAAACCACATTATAATAATTTAATAATTTATTACAACAGATTTATGAAAATTTTTATTGGTCTATGATTTATTATGTAACCACAAAATATCGTGTTGAAATGCATTTTTAATATTAAAAAAAAAACACTTTTTATTTGTTAATATATTATTCAATATTTATTGGATATATGTGTGTGATTAAGAATAATTATATTGTTGCAAATAGTTAAAACAATTCATTGGTTTGACCACAGTTTTGAACGAAAAAATTCAGTGTAATCTTTTTATTACCATAATTATACATGCGAATGTGGGAAAATATGAAGATGAGGTAATAAATATAAATTATTAAATTGTTTAGTTCGATACTAATTGTGGTGAGTTTTTTATTTGAGAGTGTATAAATTGTGCAGGCTGTACTGAATATGTTTTCTTTTTAAAATTAAAAAAACTATTAATGAAATTACATCGGTATTCACCTGTCAAACACAGGCAGTTTTTTTGAAAGCTAAATTTAGCACAAGGATAGTCTAATGGCCCAATTTTAGACGTAAAATACACAAAGGGCGATTCAACAAGCTATTAATTTAGAAGATATTTTAAATGTTTAATTGTTGATAGGTACGTAGGTACTATACGTAATATTTACGTATAGTTTGTATGTTTATATGTACGTAATATTTGTTTAATGTTCAACTGTTGCCTTAGCCCATTGAATATTGTACATTGTTTATCATTACTGTTGATATATCTTTTGTTAGAACAGGTTCGACAAAAAATGAATACAAACCTCACTTCAGAATAATTTTGAGCTTGTTGAGGTTTATTTTCTATAAAAAAAAATAGCATTTACAATGATCAGCTAGACTGGTTTGATGGTATGAAAAACAAATTACAACATAAAGTTTAATTGATGTTTCTCTACTGATTAATAATTGAAGAATAAAAAAATAAGGTTTTTTTCAAATAAACGATGCTTATGTTTATATCGAAACTAATTTTAAGCATTATAAACTCTTGACAGTTCATTAAAAAATATTCTTTAAATTATCAGTAATAATACTAAAACCAAACCTACAATTAAAAGAAAACTCAAAAAATTCAAAATCAATTATATTCTTCTTTTTTTGTAAATTCTTTATAATTAGAAGTTAATTGATATTTCTTAATGTTCCCTGGTCATCTACGTAAGTATTATTTATAATTAAAATACAAAGTGCATTTCAATGCACTTTGGAATACAATAACAAACTTTTGATAGAGGTGTACATAAAATGATCTTATTAGTCCATTTCCGCATGTCCGTCTGTATATTTGCCGATATATCAGTAGACGCTAATTGAACAACGAAAAGAGATAAATAAAAAGCTGAAATTTGATGTGGAGTTCTCGACCTAAAAAGTGAGCTTTCGTTCGTATATGTGCGTGTATGCGTGAGTTCGTGTATGGGCGAAATCGGACCGTGAACTCCACAACAGGAAAAAAATGCCCATTAACTTAATAGCTAACCCAACCGAGGCGAGGCGAGGCTTGTCAACATTCTGCCTGGGCCGAGGCCGAGATGAGGCGAAGTGATACCAAAACCTCGCCTCACCTCGTGCCTCGTGAAACACAAAGATCCAACGTGGACAGTAATGTAATGCTCGATGCACATCGCACGTGGCAAGTTGTGGTACTCATTCGACGCAGAATTCAATATTCTTCAATTGATTTTACAAAGACTTTTTCGCTAGGATGTACCATCTAGGAGTTATAGGTGCAAATCCAAAAAGCCCAAATATGACAAGGTTTTTTGGCTGCCAAAAACTAGTTTTTTACATATTCATACACATATATACAAGGTAAAAAAAAAATTGTTACGCCGGAGTTGCGTCAACTTAGCGAATTTCGTTAGAATACATAAATCACTTTAGCGGTCATAATTTTAGTGTGATCAAAATGAAATATAATATATGATGTGACTTTATGATATTTATCTGATATGAGTATTTGAAAAATTAAATTTATTAATGGCCAAAATAGAAAGATATATAACGATTATAGTTTATAGTTACTATGGAAACGACAATCAACATTGACATTTCAAAATTAAAACAAAATTTTAATAAAATAATTTTATAGTTATCTTATAGAAGTAGAGTTTCCCTGGAGTTGACAAAATCCACAAAAACTTTAACCAACTCCAAAAAAAGAAGGAGGAGATCCTATGTACGACTGTTAAGTAATGTAACAACTAACTGACTTAAATGTTTGAATACCCAGATATACTGAGTTGTATATCAATGATTAAATTGTTAACAATTCAGCGTATTCGAAATGTTAACAATTCTTTCCGAGGAACATATAATCCCAAATTATGAGAAAACTATTGAGTTTATGAAAATCTTTTTAAAACAAAAGTTGTTTATTTTAGAAAGAAGATTTTTTGTTACAAATGTTTTTTCTATCTCTTACGATTTCAAAGATGTATATATACTAAATTATACGTAATAGGTTTGGGCAAGCATTGTCTTAAATCTGTAAATTGTTATTTTTAGCTTTTTAAGATAGTGACTTTTTGTGTTTTTGAAGTCGGCTGAATTTAAAAAAAAAGTTTTTTACAATAAAATATATTTCATGTATTCGGTTCTAACAAACACAAAATATAAAGTATCTCTCTTAATAATAGAATAATCGATAAATGTATAAGGGGAAAGTTGTAGAAAATCAAGTTTGCTACATTACCTGATCATTTTTCTCAAACTTTAATATGAATAGAGATATTTAGAATTTTAACTTTCAGTCTTTATTTCTAAATATTTCTGTAAATATTAGTGTAACAGACAAATGATAAGAAACAAAATTACAGTAAAACTTAGTATCTACTACTTAATTCCTGATAAATTTTTCCATTTTTCAAATATTAAGGGAGATAGTCAAATTTTGTGTTTCCCCCTCCCTCCAAACCCCGTTGTCCGATTTTAACCAGTAACGAACTTTACCTTTAGAATACAAAAAACGCCTCTAATACCAAAATTTATTCCAATCGGAATAAAACTGTGACAGCTAGAGAGTCCACAGATACATAAAAAAAAGTACATAAATTTTAGCGATAGTGATTTTTAACATCTAATAGGTAGGATCGATGGACATTTGAAGAAATTTATACAAAATTCCAACAATAAAAATGGTGCAAAAACAATAGCTGCATTTCCTTTGGAGGAAATTCGCTAACAATACACCACCCTTTACATCATACAATACCTCTGCTGACTGGCGTAAAACTCCACTCAAAAATATTATTCTGAAATTAGAAAACATTAACTGATTTTTTAACGAAAATACAAAAACATATATTTTTTAACGAATGGTTAAATAATTTTTGGTTATAAATTATTTAATTATAATTTGTTAAAGCACTCATATTTTTCTCATTCGTTTAAAAAAACATATTCTTTGAATAGAGATTAATTCTTACATGTAATACCATACACATTACATGTGAAATACCGCAGGAAAAAAACCTTGGAATAACATAAAAATATCCAGTACAACATATATTTAATAACATATATAACATAAAACAAGTTAAAAATAAGGTAATTTGTTAACATAAATTATAATACAAAGTATTTATTATATGACTTTGTTGGTTGATATAGATAGTTAGTTAGCTTGGCATCATAATAAAACAAGACTGTCTTGTAATTAATGCCATTTTGGGATTTTTAAATATATCTAGAAGAATTGCTTATGTTCTGCTATTATGTGTACAATCACAGCCCTTTAACCGTTAATAAGATGACGGTCAGAATTTTTATTATTATGATCATAAATTGAATATTATTATTATGAATTTATTATTATAAAAGGGGTCAGTACAAATTAAATTTGAAATTGTAATTGTATGGCCACAAATCCATAAACCAGTAAGGTGTGGTCACATATTCAATAATCAATAATACAATACGCCTTACTTTTTATGACTCTGTGCCCATAAAATCCTCATTCGATTACTGTATTAAATTTGAATGTGTACCAACCCTTATATTTTAAATTTGAATTTGGGTTATGATCATGACAATAAAAACTCTGGCCGCCATCTTACTCAAGACTAAAGGGCTATGATTGTACATATATATTCTACATATATAGTCGTATTTTGTAACTTACATGGAGCTTACCCCTCATTATAAGCAAAGTCAAAGGAAATTGCCACTGAATATGTGGGCAGGCTACATTGCTCTTTTATTATCATGGAAATTTCCGGGACAAGGTTTAGAAAGTAACGAAATACTCACAAGAGGAAGTATATGGTTGCATAAAATAAAAATTCAAATAGCAAGTAATAAAGTGCCATTATGGGACATTTGAAATTACCCTGTACAGAAACTCAAAATTTCAAGAGACAAGAAACATTGTCGACGAAATAAGGACGCTTCTATTTGCATCCTCAAACATATGAAATTAGTTAAGATTTTCGATAATATATAAACAAGAGGACTAGTTATTCTCCAATGTTGATTTAGATGTTTGATTCCTCAGAATATCAGGGAAATCCACAAACCCATTACAGATTCTGTAATCTTGTCCAAGAGCACATAGATAACTTTATTCTCCAGGAATATCTCACAACACGTCTCATTTTGAACGTCTTCAACGCGATTCGTTCTTTAATACAATACATACAAACTTTATAATCATATAGTAAGTATCATACGTCTTTTATTAACACACTTTTATTTTGAAACTATAGTACCACGAGAAAGAAATTCATGGGCGGTGTTAGTAAAATATAGTTTAATTTCTTTTTTAACACGTCGACTGTCTAGATCGACAACTACGAATTCTCTTGTAGCTTATTTACTTGCCATATTTGTGCAGCTACGATGATATAATTGTACTAATATAAAGATTATTAAAATAATCAAAGAGAACTCTAGGTTTTTTGAAATTAAATTTCAAAGTTTTTCCCAATTCTTAGAACAATTCTTTGTATTTTATAAATACGTATTTCGACTACAAGGTCTACAAGGTAGTCATCATAAGTATGAATTAGCTTATCGTAACTATCTCTGGGATATTACTACCTTGTAGTCGAAATACGTATTTAAAAAATACAAAAAATTGTTCTAGGAATTGGGGCAAAATTTGAAATTTAATTGTACTAAGTTTATTCAAAATCAACAAACAATGTTTATTGTTTGTGATTATTTTTAAAACAATCCATGCAAAGGGATTAGATCTGAATCCGGCTTCTTAGACAGAAATCCTGAAAAGTAGGTACCGTGGCAGTCAACGTGTTAAAAACAAGAGTGTTGATTTAGTGGGTATACATTAAAAAATAAAACATAAAAATATTCGTTACGCAGGAGCTGCTTCCACTTAGCGAATTTCCTTAGAATACATAAAACACTCTCTAGCGGTCACAATTTTAGTATGATCAAAATGAAATATCGTATATGATTTTAGTATTTGCAAGTCCAATTTTATTAATAAATGACATACGTCAAGAAGAATGGGGGTGGGGGGGGGGGGTTTATGAAGAAAGAAAAAACAAAATATAAAATATCTCTCTTAAAATTAGAACAATCGAAAAATGCGTAAGAAATAAAGTTGTAGAAAACCAAATTTACTACAATTCATCACCTTATCATTTTTAACTCAAACTCTAATGTGTACAGAGATATTAAGGAATTTAATTTTCAATCTTAAACCGTCAATATTTCCGTAAATATTAGTGTAACAGAAAAAATGATAAGAAACAAAATTACAGTAAAACATAGAACCTACAACTTTACTACTTATAAATTTTTCGATTTTTCAAATATTAACGGAGTTATGTCAAATTTTGTGCTTCCCCCTCCCTTTAACTCATAATAACCCCTCTTTCCCCTTGTCCGAATTTACACATTAACGAACTAGACGTTTTGAATACCAAAAACGCTTTAAATACCAAATTTCATTCCGATAAAATGAAAACTGTGACCGCTAGAGTGATTACAGACACATTTATATACATGTATATATATATATATATATATATATATATATACATATATTGTCGCGGTATCTTGGCTCTCTTTTTAACTTAAAAAAAAGGAGCACTGTTGAATCTACTACAGATTCGAGTACTCGAAACAAAAAATAAAAAATAAACAAAATGTTTAATTTTTATCAACAATTTTTTTTTAATTCAAACAATACTAATTTTTAACAATGATTAATTCAACAATGGTAACATTAAACCGCACTACTGTTCCTTTCGGACTGAATTTAAGAACTAGATGTAATTTCTTTTCCAAATTTAATAATTATTTTCCTTATTATTATTTTTTTTTCATTTAGATTGTGTGCTGAGGTCTTAAAAATTATTTCACTAATTTTCATTACAACAATATATATATATATATATATATATATATATATATATATATATATATATATATATGTCCAAAGATATATATATATATAGATATAAATTTTACAGATGGTGATTTTTGGCATCTACTAGATAGGATCGATGGACATTTGGAAAAATTTTGATTTCGGTATGGGACCAATAGCTTTATTTCCTTCCAGGAAATTCGCTAATAATCAAATAACTAAACGTAAAATTGTGGGATGCTTTCAAATTTTCTTTTATAGAAAAATATTGGAATTTATTGCAGTTAGCACAAAAAATCGACTCGGATGGACAATTTATCTGTGAGACCACATAGAATTCAACTCAGACGTACAGCACATACTGTGGGTCACAAAAGTATTGCTCATTTTGTTCATTATAAATATCAAAAAATCTTCCAAAAAGCGATTTATAAATAAGGCGAAAATCAACTGAAAAATGAGCGAAACTTTGGGGCCCACAGTATGTATATACAACTTGTTTAATTATCACTTGTTGAATTTTTTTTGTAGGTTGAAATGAAAACACAATAACTTAAAAAATTGCATTGTTGAACATGTGATATTAATGTAATATAATTTTTTTTTTAAATAAAAAAAATATAATTAATTTCTTTATGAACAGAATAATTAATCAATTTTTAAATTCAGCTATTTGATATGTTATCTATAATCGAATCAACATTTCAATGATTTTTTACATAAATTGTCATTTAATTTAAATATAATAAAAACTTGTTTAATTATAATATATATTAAAAGTTAAAGTATTTCGTAATAAATATTTGGGATCCGTAAAATAAGAACTTGAACCTTCAAAACAGAAGCACATTCCATTATATGTACTGTTTTTATTCTGTTATTTATTATATGAACATTTATAATTTTTATAAACGTCGGAAACAATTCAGAAAATAGTCAACAGTCATTATTTAATTGTATACATTAATGATTATACAACATTCTTCCATAAGAGTAGTGGGAATTTATATCTTACATTAAAAATGTAGGTCTAAAAAAGACAAATCCTTCGAGTAGCATTTAAAAAACCTGATAATCACTTGAGTCAAATCGGTTTTAGTAGTGTGTTCTGCCCAAAATTTCATTTATTTGAAGTTGTAGTAATGGATCCATTACTAATTTCTATGAAATTTAAATTTTCTAGCTAATCTTTACATACATCCACAGAATCTGTGGCTCAGATTCAAATAGCTGAAAAAGGTATTTTTGGCATCAGGGATCTGACAATGTAAAGATCCGGTGAAAACTCAAGATTTTTAGATCCCAAACAACAATAAGAAACAAATGAAAAAGATATTCGAAACCAAATATCTCAAGAACTTAGCGAAAAACCAATTGAAATTTGATTTTTAGTTTTTATAATAAATGAATCTATTCCCCATTCTCACCAAAACTGAATTCTCATCTAGCGCTAAAGAAACCTAATACCTATTCACTAAAAAAAGAGGTTTTATATAATACCGTTAGTCTAAAAAGAAAAATTGTATAAGCTTGAAAAGACTTCTGAGAGCTTGCAAAAACTACTGTGCTTTGTTTTCGAGAAAAATAGGAAAACCACTGGAGTAAAGTCTCGTTTCTGGCGACACAATTTTTCGAAGAAAGATTTTATTCTTACATATTTTTACGTGTTACAAACTGTAATTTGGAATTCCAATATCTTCTAATGCTTTTCACTTTGGAGATATCGTGGTTCACGTTACAGACATACACATCTATATACATGCCATTGGCCAAGAATGATTATTTTGGCATAATGATAGTTCAAGGCAGATGATAAAACATCAATTTTGGACGTCAAGTACCATGGCCTCTATATTAAACACTACGTTGTCGTTTGTGTGTAGACGTTAAAATACTAAAACATTATCTACATTCTAAAAACTAAATTAATTAATTCGCAAACTGACCCACCCGTTGCCATCCTATACGGATTGGTATATTTTCCTACTAAAGTATTTATGTTATAATTAATTGTTCGTAAAGCATAAAAAATGATACTCATATGGATCATACACATATCTATAGTATAATAATATAATCAGATATTCAAAGATAATTTTTACATATTTTCATGTAGTGTAGATTTTAATCAATATTTTTTTAAGTTTCAAAAAATAAAAAAATACCAAAACTGTAAGTCAAATAAGAAATTTTTCGTAACTTAGGTTTTGTGTCGTCACTACATGAACCAATTTCATAAAATATTTTTCTTTAACATGTGTTTTAGATTTATCTGTACTAGTAATACAATTTTTATATTTATTAAGCAACTCCGTAAATACATGGAAAGTATTTTCAAAATACAGTAAAGTCTCACTAATCAAGCATTATTAGTATCCGAACATAAAGAAATGGTGGAATGTAAAGAAAGAAGAAAACACAAAATATAAAATATCTCTCTTAATATTAGAACAATCGAAAAATGCGTAAGGAATAAAGTTGTAGAAAATTTGCTACAATTCATCACCTTATCATATTTGCTCAAACTCTAATGCGTACAGAGATATTAAGGAATTTAATTTTCAATCTTAAACCGTCAATATTTCTGTAAATAGTAGTGTAACAGAAAAAATGATAAGAAACAAAATTACAGTAAAACTTAGTACCTACAACTTTACTTTTTATAAATTTTTCGATTTTTCAAATATTAAGAGAGATAGTCAAATTTTATGTTTCCCCCTTCCTTTAAACCCCCCCCCCTTTCCCCTTGTCCGCATTTACCCATTAACAAACTTGACCTTTTGAATACCAAAAGCGCCTCAAATACCAAATTTCATTCCGATAAAATGAAAATTGTGACCGCATATGGGCATATAACTGTGGATATATATATATATATATATATATATATATATATATATATATATATATATATATATATATATCCACAGTTATATGCCCATATGCGGTATATATATATATATATATATATACATATATATACATATATATATATATATATATATATATATATATATATATATATATATATATGTCCATATATATATATATATATATATATATATATATATATATATATATATATATACATATATATACATATATATATATATATATATATATATATATATATATATATATATATATGTCCATATATATATATATATATATATATATAAATTTTACAGATGGTGATTTTTGACATCTGCTAGGTAGGATCGATGGACATTTGAAGAAATTTTTGTGAAATTTTGACTTCGGTACGGGACCAAAAGCGCTATTTCCTTTCAGGAAATTCGCTAATAGGCATATTTTTAGCTTCATGGAGGAACTTGAGCACAAATTATGAGAAAACTATTGAGTCTTTGGAAAAAATTTTCAGTGAATAGTTGTTTATTTTAAGCGATAAGCAGGGAAGTGGTAGAGTCAGTATTTATTCTCAGAATTTTATTCTCTTAAAGTATCCTGCGGTCCTTTCTGGACACCCAGTATAATATGTGAATAATCTAGCATATTATATAAGTGCAAATGCTGAAATATGATCGATTTTGATTTTTGTTTTAATGACAAAGAACGTTATCTAATTAGCACAATCTAAATTTGATGGACGTCTGATATGAAATCCGGAAATATTAGTATAATGGTTAATTTAGCTGGCCCAATTCCGATTAGGTTTTTTCATTTGTGTATCGCTTTGAAGCGAATTCTTAGATAGTATACTGCTATTTTGTATTCAATTTGCATCACTTCAGATCAGGTGTTTGGTTAGGATAAGACTGGCATGTAAGCATTTCTAGACCTTTTCTACCAACTCCACATGGACCCATCCGCTTAACCTCTTCTATCCTCTACCTCACCTGGTTCGTTTCTTCTAGCCATGTGCTCGTTGTCGAACATATGTGTACACCTAACCGTTCTTTTTACGAATGACATGAAACAGATTCCCCAATTTCGGTTGAATCGAAGGCTAGGTAGCTCATTCTGGCTCTGCAAGGGCATTCTGCCAGAAAGTGTGAGGGCGAATCATCCGCCCCGTTACAGTCCGGGCAGATCGCACTGTTCTCCAACCTGATGAGGGAGATGCCTTTTGAGTCTGCAGTGACCGGTAAGCAGCCCAAACAGAATGTTTATATCTCTTTGCGGTTTTTGCTAATAAGCCAGATTGACCTAGCGAAATTGTAACTTCTGTTCATATGTATTATAATTATTTCGTGGGACAAAATTATTATTTCAACTTAGCAAACCTGACTCTTTTACAACTTTTCAAATAAAATACCTGTTAGATACACACAGTAGGTTAGGTTTTTCGCCTGCTTGTCTATTTTAACTACCCGTATATTTAACAGTATTTTTCTGGCATAATTTTTTCGCTTTAGATATAGCCGCAACAACTTTCAATCGTTTATCAAGTGTTTTCGGTTTTATTAATCTGCCTTTCCAATGTACTTATTTGACATTTTTATAATATTTCAAAATTAATTAATGGGCGAGAGGCCGAAAAACGTCAAAAACTTTTGTGTTGACAGTATACTATATACATGGGTTGTACCATATTCTGTAGCGTAAACTTTTTGCATAGGCTTTTGTGATACAACTGCCTTAATAGCTTATAAAGTCAAAGAAACGCCATTACAATTACATTGGGTGTATTCAGAAATATAAATCAGTATACTGGCCAGTGCCATCAGTATATTGTACTGGTATACCGCCATATTGTACTTGTGAGAAAACTGTGACGTATGATTATTTTGCCGGGTACAGTGTGCTTCAGACTGTTTAGAACTTCTTTTTATATAAAATAATTCATTATTATTAAAAATAATGGCATCTGAAGAAACTAAAGATTTACTTTTAATAGACGCAGAAAGTAGTAAAATGCCAGTGTATTTTTGAACGATTCAGCAGTATGGCGTCAATTCGTGACGTCATTAGCACTGGCCAGTATACTTACTGATTTATATTTCTGAATACACCCATTAAATAGCCATTATATTTTGTCATAAATAATAATTGAGTCAGTGCTTTTTAAAATAGTACTTTATAAGTTTGTATTTTTCACTAATTTCAAATAGTACTATAGTAAATTTGTCATTTTACACAACAAATCACAATATTATCTGAAACAATAACAATAATCAATACACATATGTAATGAAATACAATGTCATTTTACACTTATAAGACACAATAACAATATTTATTTATGTATTTATTAATACACGACATTAATAAATAATGTAATATTGATGAAAGTCTAAGTGACTGATTTGAAAGGTATTATTATTATTGGCATTGTATTGTATTATTTTTTCAAAAACCAGTATCGATAAAATTATAGTATTACTAAAATAGCACTCACAATGTTTTATAATTTATATTGAATACAGTATGGTCCAACAAAAAATATTTATTTTTGAAAATTTCTACAATGGTTCAATTGTTTTTGTTTGTTAAGCGATATTGGGAATCCTACTGTTTTTCCCCCGTAAGTCGTTTCAGATTAACAAAAATAATACTTTGTAAGATTTGCTTTTATATTTTCAAGAATTATTTGATATTGACAATATGCTTCTTGTATCATAACTCAATAAGGTAATGATATTAATCGTCAAGCAATGCTACACGCTTGTATGGTCCTGTATTGTAGTTTATCCCCATCTAGGCAATTTATGTGTTCTTTAATATGCACACTATGGGACTAGCTCATAGGTGGGCAGACCTTGACTTCACTCAGCTCTGAGTGAGAGGTAGGAAGAGAGATAGAGTAAAAATAGGGTACCTACCAATTATTATTATTTTCTTTTTTTAATTAAAATATTTTCTGAAAAAAATATAATAATACCACCTATTATTTATGGTCACTATTATTCAAAGTATACAATACATTCAATACATTGAATACATACTCTGGAATTTTGGGCTGGTAATTTGGGGCATAAAATGTACCTTTTTAATATATTTGGGTATGAATAAAATATATATGTTATATAAATTATAAAATACAAATCTTTTGACTTTTACATTTACCGCTTGTAAATTTTTTGATCATTTAGCTTTAGTTCAGATTTTAGAATTAGATTTTAGGAAATTCCGAATAATTTGCCTAAACTATTCATATCGGAGAACTGATAAACCATTATTTACTTGATTTAATTATTTTTTCTTAGTAGAGGGTATAGTGTCATGGGAATTTGATCACACTTGATACAAAAAAGATGCCAATGATAAAGCTGGGTGGGGGAGAGGGTTGGTAATTTGTTACTAATTTCTAAATGGTTAAATTTTACATAAAGTGGGAATATATATAGTAGTTGTTGTTGTAATTATTGTTATTGCTATCATCGTTATTGTTGTTATTATTGTTATTATTGTTATTATTATTATTATGTTTTTTGGTGTATCTCTCCATATTATCAAAGATATTTTTTAAACAATAAATATTTTATAAAACTAATTCTAAATTGATTGAAAAAATTATTGGGCAATAATACCTTTTTTACTTACTCTCACCCAGCTTATGGAGAGTCCGTTCGACTCCGGCGAGCCGTCTACGCCCACCTCTTGCCGCCCGCTTGCTGCAATAAATGGAGGACTAATTTAATCGCTAGCTAAGTCATATTATATTTTTAATAATAAACAAAAAAATAGCTTTTTTCAAAATGTATTACCTCAAAGACTAATACACTAAGACTAAAGCATTGCTGTGCTACTATTCAAAGATTTATTGTGAGGCTTTCTACAAATGTCAAAATGAATAACTATATCAAAAACAAACAGGTGAACGGCTCCAAATTTTTGCATTCAAAAAGTATTGATACTCCAGAAAAAACAATGTTTAGAATATGGAAAATCTTCCATAATTCAATAGATTTTGCATAATAACATTTTTATTATATATTTTGTTCAATGAATTAATTTTTTGCGTACTCAAGTAATTTTCTATCAAGATTTATAAAAACAAAAGATGAACAAAAAAAATTGCCGAAAAAATCGCACAAACAAAGTACAAAACTCGCACAAAGAAGTAAATATAACCAATAATTGTTATTTGAATGCCCCTTCATAATACCATAATGTACTGTTTCTTTTATTTTTTTGAAGTCGGTTTGTAATATGGTGATAGTTTTTATACTATCACTTCTTTTATGTAATCCAATTTTACTATCTCCTAACGTTTATTGGTCAAAATCATGGAGGTGGAGAATTTTAGTTGGATAGACTTTTCATAATTAAAACTGCAGTAAATTTACAATCTAGTCTCATTTACCGATTATTATAATCGATAGTCAACGACACATATAATTATTTTATTTAAATGCGTTCTTATTTTAATTTTATTCCATGTGACGAATGTCCGTTCAGTTAACAATAACTGATTAATTGTTTTTTTTTTTTTTTAAATTTCACTTAAAACAAACTATACTATTCGAATGGTATGCAATGAAAATGAACTATGCCATTGAATATTTTTTAATTTATAGTAATCCAATTTGGCAAGCATTTCTATTCGTATACGTTTATATTCATATCTTGGACTGGGAGGTTATGGGTTCGAATCCTGACATCGGCAGTTTGTTAACTATTAAAAAAAATTGGGCGGGTAATTGACTAAACTGTCGGCTATTAGAGTCGGCTGCAGCCGCACATCCAACCAATTCGTAGTCGACACACAACAATTCATTCCACTCCACTCACATCCTCACATCCTTAGGCATCACCATATGGTCGAAATGTAGCCCGTCCAGGGCAGCCGCTACAATCTCTCTATCTAAGATAAATATATCTTTTAGAAAAAAGTTCAAAAAATATACTGCCAGAGACGAATAAAATTTCAGAATATGTAAAAAAAAAGAATATGTAAAAAATGGAGTGGAGGGAATTTTTGTGTATATACTAGGAATTGGTAGGATATGCGGCTGCAGCCGACTATTATAGGAACTATTCTGATATTCATCTAGAATTCGTACTAGTAACGTAAACTGCAGAAAACCTTCTCAAGCATAGCCGGTTATACTTGGTTTTTGTCCATATGCCGACAGTTTAGTCAATTAACCCCCCCCCCCTCCCCCTTTTTTTTCTTAATAATTGACAAAATGCCGATGTCGGGATTCGTACCCATAACCTCACAGTTTCCAAGTAAACTTACTGCGCAGACAAAACGCCTTAGACCACTCGGTTACTTGGACTGGTCATATCTTACTTATCTTACTTATGGCTCTCTCTCTGAAAGTATGAATATAAGAAATAAACCACGTTTTTTTTTATTGAATGATAGGTTGGTAAATTGTCTATAAAAATACATAGTTTATATAATTTACATGGATTTAAATATAACGTAATTATAACACTTGATTATTGTTGTGAGTATGGAATTTTATCGCACGCAATAATGTTACGAGACAATAACTTTTGTTGTAAACAATTATTAATTTCTAAGTATAAAAATATATAACAGTTGTATGTGCTGCAATAAGCAAATAATTATAACATTGACCAATAAATTCACTTGCGTGAATTTTAAAACATATTCCCTTAGATCTATCTAACCTTGAATTATCTCATGTATCAACTACGTGCGTGATTGTTGGAGGATTTTCATGTAATTAAATAATGTGTGACACATGATGATACGTTTTAAAATTTATATAGTCCAATATAAATTGCAAATTGATTCAGAAATATTAATTCGCATTTTACGATAAATTATAAAAATTAATTTAAATTTTTTTGTTTATGTTACAGAAATTAACAAATAGAAGAATGTTATTACCATTAGAAAAAGTAAGTACAAAATTTTAACGCATTTTTAAATCATTAGTAAAAAATCTGTCGTGTTTTCCGCTTGGTGTCTACTACACAGACCTTACCTCTGCATCCCACCCTGGCCAACTTCTAACAGGGATATAAGGATCTGGATTCGATCCAGCGATGAATCCTGCCCCTTTACAACCGTATAATGCGGGAAATAGAGATGTTCCGGAGCTTCATTTCAGTTAAAATTATTGAGAAAAAATTATCTTCTAAACAGCTTTGGGCTTCTTGAACAACTTTCCACTCTATCTGCAATTAAATTTCTCTGCACCCGTACATGATCGGATATCCAGACTAATTGACTTTATTGTTCTATCACAGATTATTGAACTTTTCTAGACAGTCCGAAACAACTTTATCAAAGAGGATTGCTATGTCCCACTACTTTTTGAGGTTCTACTTGATGCGTCAATAACTAATATTTGTAAGACTGAAAAATTGATCTACAGGCTCCGAACATTTAATAGCCCAAAACTACTAACCCAGGTTATTCGGAGGTCTTTGATGCATACGTGTACTTGATGGTATGCTTTTCATCTTCTTCTAATCAACAAATTGTTGCTGCTGATATCATATTTAGTAGCAAATTTTGGCACACCAAGGAACACCTTGTTTTACGGTAATAAGCAATATTTAGATTTCTTAAAAGTTACATGAACATTCTGCAGTAAAAAATTTGTACAAACATTGTCTGCCCTTCATAATTTATTAAAGCTGCCATGACATGTTGTATGAAGTATGGTAATTTTTTCTACCCAAAAAATTTATTAATTACTTTTTGTGGTTCCATATGGTTAAAATTTAATTTATTCCACAAAAATTTCACGAAACTTTGGTTTTGCTTATCTCGTAGTATGCTCATTAACTAACTTGATTTGTCTGGTATTGTTTTAATAATCAAACAAAGTGTTCAAAGTAAACTGTATGGAAACAGTCGTTCTAACATTAAGATTATATTTGTAATGCTGAAATTCATTATAACGTAATGGTATAAATATATACAAACCTCTTTATTCAAACAAAGATGAATATATATGTAATGCTTTACAGAATGGATAATTCTGCAAAAAAAGTATATAAATCTTTTCTGCAAATACTAATTGTCTGTGGTTAGTCATATAAACTCATCATGAATAGAAGAGCTCTATAGGACAGGCAGAATTAAATTATAGTGGGTATCTTTAAAAAAAAATGTTTTACAAACTCTAAATTAAAATACTATTAGGATTCAAATAAATACCGAATCATGTCATTAAGACGACAATATCTTTAGTTACACAAAACTTTCTGCGTACAGAATAATTTCTGTGAATTTTTAAGCCGTCGCTAAGATTAAGGTAAAATTAGGAATTTTAAACTTCGCACATCTTCAACCATCAAGTATAAACACAGACATTGAACTTTTTGAAGTTATCGATCTATCATCTACATAAACGAAATGATCATTTCGGGCGTTATGAGTTTCGTTTTACCAATTTTGGAGTTCGAATAAGCATACGTCATTCATGTCCTACATAAATATTGTATGGTATTGTGCCCTTTCTTTACTCACACACGTCCATATGAAACTCAACGAGAAATGGTTATATAAAATGCTAACAGTCGCCAATAAAAATTTAAAAGGTTAAGTTAATGTTCTATCAACCATTATTACTAGTTACACAGACTACTTATTTGAAGAACTAGCTTCTGTAGTAGCCGAAGTGACCTTCGAATAAAAGTTTGCAAGTTGATCTTCTATTTTGAAGAATTGATCGAAAAATTTTGGTGGTGTAAAAGATATATAAAATCTTTAACCTCAAAAATAATGACAAACAAAATTTATTAAAAACATATTTTGTACTCTTAGGGCCAACGCACACCAAAAGAGCAAAACTGCTTTAAACAGTGTTAGTTAGCCTAACACTGTTTTGTTAAAAATATAACATAGGAAATTACATTAGTCAAAACAAAACGTTTTTTATCAGTGTGCGTATGCAATGTAATCTCCTATGTTCTATTTTAACAAAACAGTGTTAGGCTCACTAACACTTTTTAAAGGAGTTTTGCTCTTTTAGTGTGCGTTGGCCCTTATACTGGCAAATTTGGCAGTTTTGAATTTTTGAAGGTAAAATTATCTTGAGCAAAGATTCTTTGTACATTTTTCAAATAAAAGTACTCTCCCCTTTATTTTTCTTCCGTACGTACACATGCGTACATGGGAACAAACCAAAGATATAAAACCATGAAGTAAATCATATCACGGAAAATTCATTACCTTTCATTGCACTACATACGGCATTGTTTTGAATTGAGAACATGGATTTATTAAAGAGACTTTTAAAGTATTTATGTTTCGTCTTCATTTTACCCCCTGCTCTCTTCAATCTTACATCTTTTCTGTTGTCATTATTATCATCACAACTTATATCAATCACAGACAACAACATCAGGTCATCCAGTTTTATACTTTCTATGGTGGTGGTATATAATACGAACATCACAAAATGATCTAGACAGCTTGATAAGGCTTGGTATCCATATGAACTACTTTTTTATTTTCCATTATATATTGTATAATATAATGTACATGAATAAAATATAAAATAATTATATATGTAATACATGCTCTATGTATTATGGAATATAAAATAATACCATTACTTACGACACTGGTTAGAAGAGATTGACTGAACAAAACATGAACAAATGTACTCATAAATTATTGTTTAAAGTTATTAACAAAATATATATTTTATTTGTAAATGAAATTGAAAAAAATCAAAATGTTTTCAATATATATATTTTGTTGAAATTCAAATATTTTAACAAATAAATAAAAAATGTTATAAGGTGACTGAGACGAGGTAAAAATCAACATAGCTTCCAGATTCGTTTGAACCAAAAATATTTTTGGCATCAGATACCTTAAATATTATATTATCGAATGATCATTAGTGAGAACTCTCGGGTTTTTGAAATAAAATTTCAAATTCGCCCCCTTTACCTAGATCAGGTTTTTTGTATTATAAATACGTATTTGACTACAATGTAGTCATCATCAGTATAAATTAGTTAGTCGTAATTTACTCTTTGATAATTAAAAATAGATAGAAAGTCGATATCAATAGACAAAAGTAAAAATAAATAGAAAATTAACTAAATTAAAATATATTAAATTTAAAATATATTAAATTTTAAATTGTATTGAAATTCCTCTTTTCTTTCATTCACATTTATTCTTGTTACCCTACTAAAATTACTCTTATATTGTCTCAGGATATGTTACTCGTCGCTAATGTGGTGACAATTTCACAATCTTTTTTGGTATATTATTATTTCCTATTGGCATTTGGTGAGTAGCTTTGTTGTATTGAAAATTATTAAGAAAAAGACTTCAATACATAATTGTAAGTATATATAAATTTTAATTCAAAATGAAATCTTGAATTGGTAATATGAAATCCTGTTGTATTAAAGAAAAATAATTTAAAACAAATACTTTATTTTTCTCCTTTCCGAAAGGAGTTTTTTTTTGATTCAAAGTAAAAATGGAAAGTCAAATCAGATTGCAAAAAAAATTCGTCATTTTGATTTTTTTTTTTTTCTTTTTCAAGAATTTTTTTTTTTTCATATTATACTTAATTTATTTTAAAAAAAGTATAAATTAAAATTTGACTTTCAAGTTTATGTTAAAATAAGTCACACGAGCGCGTGCCAAGAGGCATCAGACAAATGGTATAATTGCGAGATCGATGGTTCGAATATCAGTGGGATAAATTCACTTATTATACCCGTTGTTTAATATACACCAGGGTATATTAAGTTAAGCCCCGAGTTTGTAAGGGTCGAAATAATTAGTCTATTTCCGCAAAGTTGTCCGTCCGTGCGCCCGTTTGTAAACACGATAACTCAAAAACGAAACGAGATAGTAAGCTGAAATTTTGTATGTGTGTTCTAGAGCTAAAAAGTAAGTTCAATTTGGAATGGGCAAAATCGAATAATATTTGAACAAAATGGGCAAATCTGTCCATGTTTTAAACCATAAGAAAATTACAAACTTTTGTTTGAAACTTTTTTTCATAAATTCAATATATACCGGGTATTTAAACTCAGTTATGTTCACTTATTTATTTGTTTTTGTTGTTGTTATTCTCACTTGTTAATTATTAAATAACTTTTTATAATCCCTCTGAATGCGATCATGTCTAAAAAGTAACTGATGATTCTAGAAGAACCTGTAGAAAAAATATCAAAAACAATGTTTTCAAAAACATTTGTATTTGCTTTTTAAACACCGCAGGAAAATTCTAATTTAGTCTAAAATTGACGTTGTATCAATCAGTTTAAATTGACATTTGACGAATTATTCTTTCTTAAGTCAAGTGCGTGTTGTTCCAATTGGAATCAATTTAGTCAATTTTTACTAATGTAAAATTAGTAAACTATGTACACTTTATAAATAAATTTAGTAAACATTGTGTGTGTCGAGTATCGGAGTCTGTTTTAGGTTCTACAACGCTTCTTTGGAAGTGAAGAGAGACAAAATACTGCGACAGTTTAAGAGAAACTACGCTTATTAGAATATTTTAAGGTGATGCAACCGGGGGTCAAATTTTTGTTATCCCTCTGTACCCCCTTAATACATTCTGTTGTCATCAAGTTTTACCATCTACGCCTCAACCCCAAGCTAACTACTATTGTTTCAAGCCATTTGTTTCAATTTTACAAATTATTTGTCGTCCGGGTTGTTTCTAAGCTATTTAATCAAATTTGGGCAACTTGAATTCAGGTTGTGTATGGTAAAATTACTTTTTTCATCATATTTCTTGGTTTTTCTCTGCTGTTATTTCACCCAATATTCTAAAGCTGATAATGATTCCTTTTAGTTCTTTTTAGAAGGTATACCTCTAAAGCTGTAAAGGTGTCCTGCATTGACGTAGAATGATTGCTTGTTGGCAAAATGACTTCTGTTATGTTATGTATTTTGTCGATATATTTTTCTAGGCATCGGCTTGAGCATATGCAGATGTTTATTGTATTTAAAGACAGCGCATTTTTAAGAAATAATTTTTCGGAAATTAAAATACATTTATTTATAATTCTTTTACTGTACGGCTATTAAAATACAGTTTTTTGTTATGCATTTTACAAATTAATTTAACGTATAATTTTAATTTATTTGTGTTATTTAAATGAATAAATTTAAATATAGACATATCAACATTTTTACGTGACTTCCGATATGATATATTAGTTTAGATGTCGTTGGCGCCAACACCATAATACACGTTTCCTTACTACAATTACATGAAATTAACATTAAAATCAATGTAATTAATGTTATGTTATTATTGTCTCGAGAGTAAAATGACTTGAGTAAAGAAAGTGAAAGCTTGTAGATTAAAATATTTATAATGATATAAAAAAATTTAATGACAAATATTAATTAAAATTTTTATATTAATAATAAAAAAAAATTGTTTTTGTTTTACTTAATATGGTGGCTAAAATTGTTCTATTTTTTATATTTTTATTAATTTTTTTTTAATAAGTAAAATTAATAACTACATATGCAGTAATTAATTATAATTATAATTGAATCGGTGTAGTTTTTTTAAATAAATGAATTGCATTTATATTTGCTTTTTATTTAAGAAATATTATATAAATTTAATTCAGATTATATATCCTGTAATATGTATTATTTTATTTGAAATTAAATCGATTTTTAATAGTTTTTTTTGTAATTCACATTCCAACATTTTAAATACTAAGATAATTAATTTGCTGCCCTAAATAAAATTAATTAAAAGATAAAATTTGTAGTAATATCCACAATTACTGTAACTGTATGTTAAATCGGCAGCTTTGAACTTTTGTACTTTGGACGTTATTGAAATATTTATTATCTTATATCATGTTAGTGTTAAAATAAATATTATTCTATCTATTCGTTCTAGATATTTTAATACCATAATCAATAGAAAATTTGTTTTTAACAAATTTTATAACGATATACACAAAATATGTCAGCATATGGAATCCACGATCTGCTCATTGAACTATGTCTCTGAAAGAGCTTTATTAAAATTAGATATTTTGATTTGATTTGATAATATCTATAAAACAGAGAGAGAGAGAAAGAGATTGCAACGTATGGCTAAACTAAAACAGGCACTTGATTGAAAGCTTTTTTCACCATGATTATGAAACTTGATAAAGGTTAGAAAGGGAAGTCTATAATTATTTCTTAAAAATGTATTCATTAAAATTACTAAAATTGCTTATTCTATGTTGAGCATATTTTCATAGAAAATTATCTTTTGCTATTGTGCCGATGGGCGAATTTTTATTGTCTATCGAATAGATGTTGAAAATATATACGTATGGATATGTGTTGTACGAGATCGGGAGCCCGCAATTTTAATCGTAAATGGGAAAAATCGGTTTAGATGAAAGGAGACTTATGGGCCAGAGTAAAACGCAATGTGCGAGATATCTCTTCTAACATTAGTTAAACTGGAAAATTTATGATAAGTAAAGTTATATAAGAAAATATATATAATTTCTGATCATAATTTCTGTAACTCTAGTATTAGGAACTTTAAACTTTTGATATTTATAACTAGCTGTTAAGTAGCGCTTCGCGTGCACTAATGTTTAGTGTTATGTAACTCTTCGCGTTATGTTACTCTTCTCGTTATGTAACGATTCACGCGTTATGTAACGCTTTGCGTTATTTAAAGTTTCACGTTAATTTTTGAATAGAAATTATGGCAAATCTAAAAATTTTAGAAATAAGAAAATTTTAGAAAAAATGTATTTCCAAAATTTTGTTAATGCGTTTCTATAGAAACTATTAACTATAGTAGACATCTGGGTCGGCTATTACTTTGGAAAGCCTTGGAAACCTTGATATTGTATATTTTGTGTTTTCATCTATCTCTATGCCCCTCAATCCCGTTGACTTATGCCATTTATTAATAAAATTGAAATGCTAATACTAAAATCATATTAGGTACGACATTTCATTTTGATCAGAATAAAATTTTGACCGCTAGAGAGTGATTTAGGTATTGTAAGGAAATTCGCTAAGTTGACACAGCTCCTGCGTACGAATTTTGTATATATAAGATGGTAGAAGATCGCCCTGCTTATTTATTTTTTATGATTCTTTTTTTTGAGAAAATTTTTTTAGTCTTCGTAGTTTCGTTTACACACTCTTTAAACATTTTGATAATTCTAGATACATCTAGACCTATGCTACTCGTATAAAATGTTTATTGTTAATAACTATTTTAATATGCATCAATTTAAAAATAAAATTGCACACCTTAAAATTATTTTAAAATGTCATGACGTACTCATCGAAATGTTATGTGGAAGGAAGATGATGCATTTTATATAACATTTAAATAATAAAAAGTAAACCACAAGTAAACTATTTATGACATAAAATGTGTAAATTTTCAATACATACTCGTATATATAAATAGCTTTTATTATACCATTTTAGTTTAGAATTATTATTACCTTTCTCTATTGTAAATATGAATGAAAATTTAAAATAATAATATTTTTATTAAAAAATATGTAGTTTAACTTTCAATCGTCATTTTAATGGTAATTAATATAATTAATTAAAATAAATACACATGTTTTACATGCATTTTTATATTATCATTTAATCGCTGCCTATTTGAACTAACTTGTTGTTTATCAATAAATTCATTGACTTGTACACATGGCCACAAAAGTTCAGCTCATTTTTCAAAAGTGTATAAGGGATTTGTGTCTTTTGGTTTTTTCGGAAAAATTCTTCAGATAAAAGTTGTTCACTATAAATGTACTAAAAACTTTTATTCGAAAAACTTTGATCTCAAAAAGGGAATGAAATCAACTAAAAAATTTTGAAAAATGAGCGCTACTTTTGTGGCGCTCAAATTGTATCGCATATACTAGAATGTAGTTAACGGAGAAACATTTGGAGACGTTTCACTTTTGATAGAAAAACGGCTACTTCTCTTCACGATTGTTATTTCTAGTAAATTTAATAGTATTTTCCTTTATTTAATTCTTTAAATTTTATGTTTCTGATCATTTTATAATGATTGTAAAAGAAAGCGATTCGATATATACCAAACTCGTAGTCATTGATAGCGTTTCAAAGAAGAAATTTTTCAATATCTGATTTCCAAGGCATATGTACACTCCTGTTTATAAAAATTGGACCAGTAAGTCACATTCTAAGCATGTATATTACTGAAAATATGTATAATATTACATACAGTAACACTTCGAATGTTTCAACTGGTTCAATTTTTATGAACGGGAGTGTACATTGGAACGGAATTTTTAAATCATTTGTCTATTTCTGGCCAATGGTTTGGTACACGTACCTAACTGATTTGTAAATTGTATGGGGCAATCGAAAAACCGATATGTGGTAGTTTTTCTGAAGCATGAAGTTTTTGGGGAAATTGGTGGCTAAAACTCTTTTTAATATTAGAAGTCTATGTACTAATCGACCGACACTCGGATGAGATCACATTGGATCACTCTGATAAACTAATTGAAAATTTAAATTTTAAAAGAGTTGAAAATCATTAATTTCAACGTCACTTAAATTAATGTTGTTTTTCTTTAAATGTTTAGATGTTAGAAGTTGGTTATTTATTTCTTTAGATGTTTCTTTAGATATTAACAAGAAATCGCAATTTTTTGAATTTTTATGAATACGGTAATGCAACAAGTTATTAATAGAAATTATTAAATCTTTACGTTTACATTCTAAATCAATTACAACAAATTCAGAAATAACTGTTACCTTAGTACAAGTTATACTAACCACCACGCTTGACTGCCATCAATTTTTAGATATTATATATAAAAAAGAAGTTCTCAAAGATTTTTGCCTAAACTTTTTTTATTCACTATTGAATCTTAATTAGTTAAAATAATATACACACAGTGTCAGAATAATATTTCCCCACCAGTTGACACTCTTTTCTTAATAAATGTTCATAGTCGAATGGATTAAGATAGCTTTTCCTTGAAATAGATCAGCCAGTACAAGGAATTAAGTTTTAAATTAAGAAATTAAGTTTTCGTCAGTAACAGTTAATAGATCCAAAATTAACCGATGATGGATACGTAAAACCCAAGAGGCGTATTAGGTTTTAAAGAGCATCAAGGGAAGTATTGCTAATACAGAAACATATACGTTGCCGTTAGTTAATGCGGTTCACCCTCACCCATCTTCGCTGATCGGGCGTGGCAATACTCTACGCCCGATCGTTCAAATTTTAGCGAATTTTCGAAATAATTGTAGCTAGTGGTTTTGTACCCATGAAGGAATTGCAGAAAATTTCAAATTTCAACTATTTACCGAACTTATTCACCGTGCTTTTTGTATCTGAAAGTTCGTTAATGGACAAAATTGAACAAGGGAAAGAGAGGCTTAGAGAGAAGGGGAAACATTAAAACTTAATCTATTTCTTAACTTAAATTATTTCTTAATGTTAGTAAACTTTGTAATAAGTCAACTGTTAGAAAAAAATTTTACTACAATTCATTATCTGGCCATATTTTCTGTTACTCTAATATTTACAGAAATATTTGCAATTTAAAATTAATACCTTAATATATTTTTTGGAAATCATGACTGTATTAAACATGCATACATCTAAATATTACTCAGAATTAAAATAAATAGTATTTTCCCTAAATAGAAGAATATATTAAATTAATAATATTTTCCATGAATAGAAATTTTGTGTAGGGGGACTACAAGTATTTATAAGTGATATTTGTATTCCCAATTTTTAAAAACCTTTAGTTTTGACACATTCTCTCTTATTATATTTGAAATTTAATTCTTACCTTTTGAAATAGCAGACTAGAAATTAAAAACTATGCAATTCAATAATATTACTATATTAGTATCGCATTTTGAGAGCCACTGGTATATGTAATAACAATACATGATTATAAGTTATCTTTCTTACACAATACACACACAATATAAAGGTAATATAGTTCCTCCTAAAATGTATAAATATTTGCCAAGCCTATGTTGTTTTCTTATTGAATAATATAAAAAAAAATATGTATTATATATGAACATAGTTTTCAATGTTATCTCAAGTTATAGCACCAGTCCGAGCGGTCTATGGCTGCGCAGTATGCCTACTTGGAAACTGGGAGGTTATTGGTTCGAATCCCGACATCGGCAGTTTGTCAATTATTAAAAAAAAAAAAAGAGGGCGGTTATTTGACTAAAATGTCGGCGTATGGACATGAACGAAGTAACCGGTTATGCTTGAGAAGTTTTCTGCAGTTTCCTTCACGAACTCCAGATGAATATCAGCATAGTTCCTATCATAGTTGGCTGCTGCCGCACATTCTGCCAATTCCTAATCTATACACAAAAATTCCTTCCAATCCACTCACATCCTCAAATCCTTAGGCATCACAATGGACCTTATGAATGAAGTGCAGCCCGTCCAGGGCAGCCTTTACAATCTATCTAAGTTATAGCTAGCTGTAACATTCATAAAATTGCGGTTGAAGAAAAGGAATGTCTTCAACCGCTTCTAACGTAAGGGGACGTAAAATATCCGGTGGGAATCAAATTGCTGAATAATACAAAAAACCGATTTTCAACGCCTCTTATCCTTTCACCAAAAAATACAATAACGGAATCAAAAAGTCCGTTTTCAGATAACGTTTGGTACATTTTCAAAATCAATTTTAGATCAAAATCTGATAGTTTTATCTGACGACATTTATGTCTAAGGTACGATATATTGTTGAGGAATGAATCAAATTGAACAGAGACAGACCTTATGTGTCAGCGTTCTTTAAAGACATACGATTCAGTTGCGTATAAAATTATTTGCAGAAAACATTTGGCAACATAAACCCAATCTCCACATCTTCTATTTTGTGAATATTTAAAAGTGAACAATGTACAATTTATGAGCAGATATTTTTACAAACATACACAATTTTATTGGCATATTTAGATTTTATCTTCTCTACTATTCTAAAATGTAAATGTCTATTATTTGTTTGTATTTGGTCGAGCAACACGAAAACAATACTTAACCATTTTTGATGAAAATTTTTTTTTATTTAAAGCATATGATAAGACTTAAAAATTGGTATGTATTTTATCTTGTTATGAGACATAGGATTCGAAAATATTCGCTGAAATTTAAATTTAGTGGAAGCGGTGGAAAATTACATTGAGGTTTTTAGAGAGGGATATTTTTAAAATGAGAGGGAAGCCGTTGGTTTAGGCCATAGGTGGGCAGGGTTTGGCTTTACAAGCTCTGAGTGAGGGTAGGAAGAGAGATAGAATAAATACAGGGTATCTACCAATTATTCTTTTTTGAATTAAATTATTTTCTGAAAAAAGTATAATAATACCAATTTCTTTTTATGGTCACTATTATACAAAGTATACAATACATTGAATACATACTCTGGAATTTTGGGCTGGTAAATTGGGGCATAAAATGTACCTTTTTAATATATTTGTGTATGAATAAAATATAAATGTTATATAAATAATAAAATATAAATCTTTTGATCTTTTTCGTTTACCGCTTGACAATTGTAAACCACTTCTCATGGGAATTTAATGACACTGGATACAATAAACATGCCAATGATAAAGCTGGTAGGGGCGGGGGGAAAATTTTTACTAATTTCTAAAAGGTTAAATTTTACATCGTTTCGTCTTACTTCAAAACATACCTTTCTTACTTACTCTCACTTTCTTATGGAGAGCCGTCTAGGCCAGAGGTGGGCGCAGACAGCTCGTCTGAGCCTTACGGGCTCTCCATAAGCTGGGTGAGAGTAAGTAAATAAGGTATGTTTTGAAGCAAGACGGAACGATGTTTCAATACAGGTTGTCCTACCGACTATTGCCCAATAATTTATTCAATCAATTTAGAAATAGTTTTATAAAATATTTATTGTTTAAATAATATCTTTTACAGTATGTAGAGATACACGAAAAAACATAACAATTATAATAATAATAACATAATAACTAATAAATAATAACATAATAATTGATGGATTCCCACTTTATGTAAAATTTAAATAATTCATCAAATTCCCATGACACTATACTGAGCATACTCCATACGAAGAAAAAATAATTAAATCAGGTAAATAATTCTTTATTAGTTCTCGGATATGAATAGTAAAATATTTAAACAAATTATTTGGAATTTCCAAAAATTATAATTCTATTTAAATTATCCTTTGCAAAAATTTCCCTCTTTTATTACAATGGTCCAGCGGTAAACTTAAAGGTTCCAAAGATTTATATATATTTTTTATATTTTTTTATTTTATTCATACACAAATATGATATATACTAAAAAGGTACATTTTATGACCCAAATTACCAGCCCAAAATTCCAGAGTATGTATTGAATGATTGTATGTTGTATAATAGTGACCATAAAAAAGATTTGGTATTATTATATTTTTTTCAGAAAATGTTTTAATTAAAAAAAGAAAATATTAATAATTGGAAGGTTACCCTGTATTAACTCCATCTCTCTTCTCTACCTCTCACTCAGAGCTTGGTCGAGTCAACTCCTGCCCACCTCTGGTCTAGGCCCACCTCTGGTTTAAGGTAGTATGTTATAAAACAAGTTGTTTAAAGTAAACACCTGGTATATTATTCAAAACTCGTAAATTAATAACAACAATTGAACATTGATTAAAAGTATCATTTTATTATATGTATGCAACAAACAGCATTACATATGCCTATTTATTTTTAGTCCTTATAATTAAAATTATTTATTATTTCTAGTTACTCATGCGATCATATTCATTTATTATGTCTATTGTGTTCGTATAGCCACCAATCCTATAAACCGAATGGTTTTGGAACGAATCTCATAAAATCAATAATTAAAATGATGTGTTCAGATTATTACTTTTATGAGCTTGATGAAAATCGACACCGTTTGACGAACTTTACAGCCGAATAATATTAGTCTTTTTATACGGCTAGTGTCTTCTATTCGAAAAACAGTAATTGTTTAATCATTGATATCTTAGCAGCTAAGTTACTACCAGCTAAGACTTAGCTGGTAGTGTCCGTTTGTTTGGAAAAGTTTAATGATATTCATTGAACAAACATTTTTTCGATTTTTTTTTACAATTTTGTTTATAAAAGGGAAAATATTTTTAAATTCGGATTTATTCACTTAAAATTTGTATTCAATTGTCTACAAATCAATTTATTTTGGGAAAATTCAAGATTGCGATAACTATTTTAGTCTGATGAAAATGTAGTTCAAATGATTTTTTTTTCTAATTTATACTCTTGATTCTATGTGAAATCTATTTTTATTCCCGAAAAAGGGATTTTTTTGTTATTAGTACTCAGAGATGTACTTATAAATGAATTATTTTAAGATTTATATCTAAATGAATCCCACTGTCTGGAAACCCGAGGCAGCACGGGATACGTAGTTGAAAATATGGTTTAAAAATACAAGAGTGTTTATTAAGAGAGCTGAATATTCTTCTATGAACACATTATTGATTGATTGATTGATTAATATCGGGGTAAAACTATTGCACTTCGACCCTAGGGTTCATTGTGCTCCCCCTTGAACATATTATAATGTTATAATCACAAAAATACAATAATATTGTACAAAAATAAAAAACAACTTTTTTTTTTTCAAGAATAGAAAATTATATCATTTGCCCCGTTCTGCCCCGGATACGGAGCAGAACGAGTCGGTAAGGTCAGGTTATTATAATCACATATAAACTAGTAGAAATTCAGAAAAAATAAGTGTATGCACAAAATTCATAAAATAGGACAGCCTCATCATTTTCGCTATCTCTTCCCGCAGGTGAAAAGTACCCAGAGGTAGTAAAATTAGCCTTTTCACTTGAAGGCTTTTCAAGTCCGCTATCAGCTGTGTCTTCTGGAAGACATTGTAAAACATTGCGGCAGAATAGGGAAACGCATTGAGCTGAATGGGATACCCCATTCCGCCTCGAGAGACACGATTTGGGTTATGAGGCTAAATTCACTTGAAAAAGATATGTAAACAAACATTTATCTACACCAAACTAAAGTCAATTAAAAGTACTTCAAGCATGTACTAACTGTAATTGTTGTATGTACACCTTATCTTGATAACAAAATCATCATAAGGTACAATACAGGTGCAAAAAATCACACAACTAAATATTCACGCACCAACGACCAAGAAAACTAGACTAACATGAATATCGTAGTTGAACAGCCACAGGTTGGTCTAATTTGATGTATTGCCGCTCTGTAGTAGCACCCTCTTGACACCCGAAAATCGTCATACTTCATTCCGCCCCGGTACCTTGTTGTGCCCCGGGTTCCACTATGTAGTTTTTGTATTAAAAATCATTATAGAAGTAACATGAAATTTAATAATAATGATATTTGATTTATTTATACACATTAGCTATCATAAAAAACATTAACACAATGATTTGTTATTAAAAATATTTATAAATGCATACATACTATTACACCTACTTTTTTAATGAAAATTATTTATTATAAATTAATTTTACAGTACTTACATTATTACATTGTTTAATTTTGTATCTAACTGAAATATATTTAAATGTTAATTTCTTCATTCCTTTAAATATTTAAAAATCATAATAATATTTTATTAACATTTATTGTGTGACAAATCACACCTACAGCTAAAATTGTTTTTAATGTTATTTATTCACTTTACTTATTTTTTTGTATTGTACATAAATTATTAATTTCATTTTTTAAATTATTTATTAATTTATAAATCTTTCTTTTGTTAAATAAATTTTTTTATTTTTCTATAAAAAGTAGTTTATTAACATTTATAAAACTTTTTTTTTGTTGAAAAATCAGTGACGTAGTGTGTAATTTAAAAAAAAAATTATTCTAATTTATAGTTTAAGAATACGAAAACTAAGTACATTATGAGTACAATGAGGTACAAATGAGTGGTATGTACCATAGAACTGTGTTAATTTGTATTGAACCCTTGAATATTGTCACAGTTTGAGTGGCTCAGTCTACTTTCAAAATAAAGGGAGGGAAATATATCAATGTTTTCCTCACTTTTAGTCAGATAAATTAGAGAAATAAAATCAGTTATAACCAACTAGAATTAGCAAATAGTTGTCTAGTGCTACTGATCTCAATTTACTGTTGTTAATAAATTGTATGGTTTATAAAATCTGGTTTTTGTATTATGAATTACTTAATATTAATAAATCAAGATGAATATATGATATTACTCTGTACCTGAATATTATTTTAGCATTTTTAATTGCCAAGAAAATAGTTTTGTTATAAGTTTATATTGTTATATATCTATCTCTTATCTTGCCCAATACTTATATTTTAAGTCTATTGATCTTAAAAAATATAAGTGTTAAAATAAAATAAAAAGTGTTGGTATTCATTAATTGTTTTTATTATAGTAGGCGTAGCAATATTATACAAATTTCAAATGGAAAATAAGAATGAACATTGTAATTACATGATAAAAATACTATTTGCCCTTTTAATACAGAGAAATATATATGCCGAAATATATTTATTTTTAATCATAAATATCTTTACTTTTATTATTTAATAATCATGATAAATTGCTGTTATTGTCTAATATTTGAATAGAGATATAGATTATAGAGAATATAGATTATAGACTATAGTGATATAGATTACAGAAAATATATTTTAGTACAATATTTTTCATCAAAATTGTAAATTGGCCATCTGCAAATTCTAATAATTTCATATAGAATGACCATAATAAGTAAACAGAAATATCAAAATGATTTTATTTCAGAATCTTAATAAAAAAAGATTTCAAAGTTCTACAAATGGATATAGAAGATATAGTTTAAACAATACATACCCGCTTATGTTCATTATAATAGTAACAGATCATTAAAACAAAATTATTGATTAATTAAGACCACCGAGATAGTATATCTGTATATTATATTCTTACAAAAATATATCTTTAAATTTACTGATAGTTGTATAATATATACTATATATTTGTATATATATATCTATATATATATATATATATATATATATATATATATATATATATATATATATATATATATATATATATATATATATATATATATATATATATATATATATATATAAATATATATATATATAATATTGTCATATATTATAATATATATTTTTGTAACAAATATTTATATATATAATGATGATGACAATATAGAGGATGATGATTATTTTAGTTTTTAGTAGATTATTTTTAATTATTTAGTTTTCGCTTAAATAGCTTAACAACCCAAGTATGCTTCACACACAGCGTAAATAATCCATTATGATGAAAAATGGACAATATTCTTATCACTTATATACTGGAATATAAATGGACTATATATACTTTTTCCATGCTGAATTTATGGAAATAGAGAATTTTCGTAAGGGGAGTGTTAATTCCGAAAAAAATTCCTATTTTGTAATCAAATTCGGGAAGTGGGATCCCCGAATTTATTGTTAGTTTCGAAATTTTTCTTTTGCCATCTATCTGATTTTATTATGGAATTAGTGAATACTCGTACCCACGAAATAGTTATCTGCTAAACAGTGCAAAGTAATAATCTATAATTACTAAAATTACCAAAAATATTTAAAACCACTTCGTTTTGGCATTGATGCGTTACTAATAAATTATGTTTTTTTTTGGACATAAAAACTGTTTCGCTCAGTTACAATTATGAAATTAGTTTATCGAATTTTAAAATGGCAAATAATTATTATTATGTCAGTTTTATAAGATTGAAAATCCATTGTATTTTTTTGCATTTCATTGTATTTTTTAAGTTTTGAAAACAAAATAATTCGTCATTACTAAAAAACACAATCAAGAACAGCAACTTATTGTTTGTTTTCTCAACACAATAAGGTTATCAAAATTTCGCGGTAAAATATTAATAAAATTAAAAAATATTGCATTGTTTTATATTAAGACCAATCATATAAGACTAATTTTATCAAATATACACTTTATTTAATGTTCTCTGTCCTCTATCCGTGATAAATAGATGTTACAACACACACTTCCATTTTCTTGGTGGAAGACCTAAGCTTGGTAGTAGATAAAGAAGGATTCTCGAGATATGTGGTATCTTTACGAATTCTGTTCAATGGAAAAAATTAAAGCATAGTTTAAAGCAGCCTTAATAATATTTAAAAACTGTCACGATAAAACGTTATTAAGAGTAATTTACTCATCGTGATCTAAGACTATGTAAAGATAATAAATGTATGGGTTTAGGTATTATACACGCAAACGATTTAAAGCTAATATAATAATAAAATTAGCCACTTTCAAGAGACACTGCGCTTTGTGTAGTATATATAATCGTTGCATTCATTGTGATGATTATATTACAATAATTGACCAATCTAAAATGATGGTCTTTAATTTATTTGTATTCAGAAATTTAGAAGTATTATAAAAATTGGTTCCTCGAATATAAATATCTAAATCGATTAAAAAAAGTTTAAGTCACACCGTGGTTACTACTGTCTTAATCTCCTCCTCCAGTTGATTCACATAATTTGCACCATATGTTTTTTTATTAAGCCATAACGACATCTATTGATCTTAAAATAAATGCAAACGTCTGCGGGTTCGGACGACTTAAGAAGTACTCTTGATGGGGATTTCTCGATATGAAATTTTAAATAAATGACATTTTAACAATTCGGCGTTGTTGGAAATTCCCCATACCGAGCGATAGGTTTGCGTACAGAAGATTTTCCGTACCGTGGCATCTCGAAATATTCGCTCTCATCACATAATCGATAGAATCTGAAATATTAGATAGTTTGGATACTAGACAAATAAAAGCTGATTTCGCAAGTACAAACGTTCAATTGTTCCATAAATTCTGACGAAGATGACGGCTAGAATTTTTATTATCAAGATACTAAAATGGGGTGGTACGTATTCGAATTTAAAATAATGATTGAAGAATATTTTATGACCATAGAGTGACAAACCATCAAGGTGAATCATTGGTTTATTACTTTGTGATCATAAAATCCTCATTCGAATAATATTTTAAATTTAAATATGTAACACCTCATTTTATGATCTTGGTATTAAAAATTCTGGCCGGCATCTTACCAATAATTTTAGGGCATCCACTGTACATCTAAGTTTGATTGGAGACTTTGTGTTTTTTTATACACTATCATAACTATGTAACCAAATTCAAATTCCTTTCTAGAAGCTTAGCATGGAAAAAAAATGATGGAGAAGAAGTTGTCAGAATTAGGTAAGCGGCGGGTCTGGGCTGGATATTCCAACCCAGTTCTGGCTTTAACCTATAAAAAGCATAAACAAAAGGAAGTAATAGGAATTTATACCAAATTTTGATTTCCATGACCAGGAATTATAAAAAGGCATTAGTTTCCTGGTGGTTATATCCCGAATTTCTTTATAAAATAAAATTTTTAAACATTACTTAATCAAAAATAAATGAGCCAACTAATAAAAAATAGTATAATTTAGATTCCAGTTATTTTTGCATCATTTTGGTTATAAATATAACAAATAATAATAATATATATCACAAATTCTTTTATTAGGTTTATGAATGTCTAACTGTTTTTGATATTCATATTATCATTTTTAGTTTATTTTACATAAAAAAACAAATTTAAAATAAACATATGTAATCGTGTTTTAGTTCCCCTTCAAAATTTGAAGTTTTGTATTTCGAAGGACGTAGAATCCGAAAACCGAATGAAAACATTCCGCCGGTCCGATATACGCCGTATACCGTCAGATTCTTGTCATCTGGATTACTCCTTAACTATAAAATCAAATGTCTTTTGGCTAGAGCGTAGAAGGTAAAAAATTTCTTGGTAAATTAATCTGAATTTTTAAGATTATGCAAGTGGGGTGTGTTAAATATAACACCCCCGTAAAATAATCAGATCGGGTTGGAAGTAAATTGGATCAAAAGGACGTTGTAACTATGCACTGTAAAAATTTTCAATTCGGGCTTGTATAAGCTTTCCAAAAAGGTGGACAATTTCCTAACTTTTTGTCGTCCTGGCTTGCTCCTACACTGTTGAACCTACATTATATGGGTTCAAAATATGTTGAATGTATGTGGTTAGGGCATAAATTGTAAAATAATCTAATGGTATGGGAAATGTAACGGGCAATCCGTATCTACCGTGGTCGATAAATAAAATAAACTCTTTTGTAAGTTATTTGCAACGTTTTTCAAATAATACCGTTAGAACATGCATGCACGAGTATCGCAGTTACAAATCCATATATTAAAATTGTGAAAACAATTGTCCTAATAAAATATTTTTTACATATTTGTAAAATTTACATATTTTATTCATTTAATTTTATCATTTATAATATATCTACAAATTGTTTATAGTAATGACAATTAAATTTACGCGGGTGTAACAACATAAACATACAATTATTTTTATACAAAAAAATGTTTAATATTATTTTGATTCCTTTGATATTATTGAAAATTGATCTAATTAAAGTTCAAATTTGTTATTTATTTAAAAAACAACTTGATAAGTAATTAGCGTTTTGATAGCTTTACTGTCAGTCTACCGGTAGAAATGGTAACCTCACTTATGTAGATTTGATCACCACCTGTTTACAAGGAAATGATTTTTGACAGTGGCAGTTAATAGGGATTGCAGACGTGCAACCTGTGCAGGAACATTTTAAGGACAAATGAAGTTTCGGTAGTAGGTTGCTAGTCTGTATAGCTGACTAGAACAAAATTACATGTCCTTGATCTGGTTGCTGTAAAAATCAAAATTATTTGATATTTTGTGGGAGAAGTTTAATGTTGCTGTACAAATTTCTCGTGTGTAGCGATATTTGCAACATATTATCTAAAATTTTTTGTTTTCCTAATATTTTTTTATGTTTCATAGTATAGATTGTCAAAAAATGTCACATAACAAACTGGAAAAAACTGTAGAGATACATAAAAATAAACTAGTAGATAAATAAGCTACAAATTAAATGAGATAGATAGAGACAAGATGAAAAGTGATTGAATTTTTAAGATAGAGTATAATAAAGTAATAAAGTAATAAATAATGTTCCCAATTTTGGTTGCACGTCTGTAGGCAAAATATTTTGTAGCCGGAGTTCAATGTTGCTGCACAATTTCCCGCGTTTGCAGCCTAAAGGACGTTCTGACAAGTCAAATTTAAGAGAACGATATTAGTTCATCGTTCAAAATCGGACACCCAACGCCCCCCCCCTCCACCGTAATGAGGAAGGGGGTTTATGCTAGAAGGCTGGAAGGTTTGTTTCATGATATGTGTTCTTTCTCGGACGCGAAACCAAGACCGAAAGCCGCACCCGGGGCCAAGCTCAAGCATAGCGAGTATTATTATATTTGGTAAATTAGCCGTTGAAGATACACATACAAATCTCAATCAAGAAATATAAAGTAAAGTATTATCCCAATTTGATTTCAATTAGGGCAAACAATCGCCGGTTTTTGTTTTGTTAAAGACAGATATGTTCCAAATTTAATATGCATTCAGTTGTTTGGATATAAAATGATAACGTATATGGATCTATCACTTATAAAATAAGATTATTAAATTAGAGATTTGGATACAATTGAAAGTTAAAGCCCGTTGACCATAATAATATTATATTCTATTAAGAATTGGATGAATAAAAATTATAATTTCTATTGGAAGTGTATATTTTTGTCGAACGAATTTTGGTATTCCAATGGTATTTGTTGATTTAAAATATTACTTGTCTCTACATAAGTGTTTTTACCGTATATGTCAAAATAAAATAAAATTTGTTATGTATAAATGGTATGAAGTAAATTACATCATACAAAACCAGTTGAGATAACAATTCCACATTATTACTGAGTGTACCAAAACATATACAACTGTGCAACAAAGAAGGATTATATCGCTCCTCAACGACATTTATACATACGAAATTAAATAATAATAGACGTATAGTCGTTGTATAACATTCAAACCAATATAAATTGAATATAGAATCAATAGAGCAAATTTATAATAACCTGCACCTTTGAAATCCCAGTTTTTCGGGCTAGATCGGACCATTGACTGGTGAGTGCTCGTCTATCTTATTCGCAAGAAAACATAATTAAGTTTATAGCTAAATAGTAAATGCCGTTTAACTAGTCAAGTAGCTGCGCTTGTAAAGGCGTTGTGTGTACTTGGAATTGGGATATTGTGGGTTCGAATTCCGACATTGGCAGTTTGTCAATTATTTTAAAAAAAAAGAAGAAAAAAAGGGCAGTTAATTGACTAAACTGTCGGCGTATGGACAAGAACGAAGTAACCGGCGATGCTTGTGAAGGTTTTCTGCAGTTTCCTTCACAAACTCCAGATGAATATCGGCATAATTCCTATAAAATTCGGCTACAGCCGCACATCCTACCAATTTCTAGCCTACACACAAAATTCCTTGTCCTCCACTCACATCCTCACATCCTTAGGCATCACAATGGACCTTATGTTCGAAGTGTGTCCCGTCCAGAAGAGCCTCTACTATCTATCTATCTATCTATCTAAATGTCGTTTAAAGGTAAAAAATGAGGGATTTAATGGCGATTTTTTAAAACTGGCAAACATGATCTAACCAGGTATCCTTGCTTGGAAGAGGTATGCCCACTATCTCTATCTCCTGTATGACGACCACATAAAAATATTTAACAGATTGTTCACCACTTATGGTATACAAGAAAATTTTCCCAACTAATTTAGAAAGATTCTTTATTATATATAATTGATTGATTAAATAAAATGTAACTATAAAATGCAACTAAATATGAACTAAATAAAATGAAAATTTGTATTATACAACTGATATAAATATAATACACCTGGCATTTCAAAGAAAATAATACAGACATATAAATAATAATACAAACTTGGAAAAGGTTATGTTAGGTATTTTATATTATTACTCTGGTAGTATGATGAACATTTAATTTGAGTATGTGATAATTTTGTAAAGACAAAAATCTGTGATAGAGTAAAATTACTTAGGCGAATAGCGGAGTTCATTAAACTTTATATTACTATGTTCAATAAAAAAACATTTTTAACAAATTATCAACTAGATTTCTGTATAAATTTTGTATACTTTTGGGTCAATTTTAATAAGAACCCGGATTAACTGTAATCTCACTTGAGTTCATGTTTAATACATGTTATAACTAGCTATACCCGCGACTTCGCTCTCGTGAATTCTACATCAATTCTTTTGTATGAAAACTCTGCAAACATTTTGGCATTGAAAAAGTCAAAGTACAATGTAAGAAACATTTGCAAAATATTATAAACTCGCAAACATAAACAAACATAACCTATAAAAGTGAAGTATTCTACAAAATTTGGTATATATTTTTATCTTGTTATATACATCTTTCGATTCTGACATAATATTACTAATAAAATGTCAAATAGTTATTTTTTTCAAAATTTCGCTAGTTCGGAACATCAATTTTTTATATTACTGGTATATTTAATATATACAAGGGTATATTAAGTTTAGCCCCGACTATGTAACGATTGAACAATTCAGAAGAAAAATATTTTCGGAATAGGTGTTCATAAAATGATCTAAGAAGTTCATTTCCATGTTAGTGTATGTCCGTCCCCTGTCCATCTGTCCATCTATCTTTGCGTACAAAGATAGATCTATGAGCTGTTGTGAGTATGTGTTTTAGAGCTGAAAAGTTAGGTCAAGTTCTTGAATGGGCAAAATTGTACCGTGCTTCCCTCCGTCAAGAGGGAAATATCCAGCCAAAACCGTAGAGATTAAACATTTAAAGACAAACAAAGTTTCCTTTAAAAAAAACAACTTTTGTTTGAAATTTTTTTCATAAACTAGTTCATATCGGATATTTAAGCAATTAACTTGGTTAGTTCAAGTTGCTAGGAGATTTTAACCAGTATTTTAGCCATGAAAACGTAAGAAACAGACATATTTACTTTCTTATTTTGAATATGAGTATGGATGAACAAATGCCACTCATTATACTTCAACCCGATATTTCATCAATAGAAGATGTATTAATTTTGGTTTTACCATTGTGTAACATAGTTTCTATATTGCCCTGATACTATGATAGGCGACTGAGACAAGTTAGAAAAAACAAGTTCTTGTCATTTTAAGTGGTGGCTTAATTGTTGTTGAGTCATTTTCTATACTTTGCAGGCACACCGTATCTATATATATATATTAATATTTGAAAAATTAAAAATTAAAATTGAGGTTGTGTGTCACTGAAACTACCTTCTAATTTGTATTTACTATGATTATTTCGAAAGGTTATTTTTTACGGTTATTTCGTGACAGGGACATATTGTCGTGAATGATTCATCATCGTCCAGAACCCCTTAAGAGGATAAAACACGCAGTCAGATTTACCCGGTTTTTGTAGTTAGCTAGATGTAAATTGCTATTTAAGTTACGGGCTGTAAAAATGTGTTAAGAAAACCGGTGCATGGCGGGAAGAAATATGCACATGTTACTCAGCTATACAATTTTTAAAATTACAGTTTTCGCAGGCGAACCGCAACGGGTAATGTTAGTACTATACAGAATTGCTATAAAAATACCCATTATTCAAAAATATTTCCATTTTTAGGTAACTAATACTAAATAATAATAATCTAGTTACAACAAAAAATGTTCCTCGTAGTTTGAGGGTATAATAAATAATATAAAAATTTAGCATCATCCACGCATTATTAAATAATAATGAAGGTGAAGAATAAAATAATAATAATTACAAAAACAACAACAACAAAAATTAAATTAATGATACAGAAAAATTGGAAGTAACTATTCACGGTAATTATCATACTTATCATGTTTGAAACATTCCTACACGAGTAGTAGTATTTCTGAAGAGTGATTGTTGTACATGGAATTATAAAAAAATTGTACATTTTATTGTTAAACTAAACATCATATCATGAAAATGAAATTATTAAATTCTTTATGAAAACTAGTTTTGAACATTTCTACGTTAATTAATACACCCTGAAACTAACTGTTTTAAAAGTACAGAGCTGTAGTTGTATGGCATTATACAGGATGTGTCATATTTTAAACCAGAAAATTGAATAGTCGATAGATCCAAAAATAAGATGAAAAGTTCAAATGAACGTGGATGTTTTCAGGCTTCGTATTCGTAATATAAGTTGTTAAAGTTAAAAATTTTGGTTGATTTATACTTGGCACGTTTTTAGTAATAAATAAGTGGCTTAATTTAATGTAATTAGATTTAATATAATTCCAGGGACGATGGGGGTGTGCTAACTAAACATTGCTTTTTTCTTATAATTTATAATTTATAAGTTTTATATTATTTTCAGATAAGTAAAAAAAGGAGCGCGAGACATATAATCTTTAATAATAAAACTGTCGATAAATTACTAAATTATTATTTTCAAGCCGAGACTTGCAGATTTTATCTTGCTTTTCTTTAAGAAATAAACCATATTGCTCGTTAAATTTTTTTTAAGTTAGATGATAAGTGTTTAAGCTAACGATTAATCCTTATAAAACCTAAAAATATTAATTTTTATGAGTTAATTCTCAAAAGGTAAAACATATGATAACTCTCTTAAAAGTAAACGTATCTGGATATTTTTTCAAATTAAAGATCTAAAAGTTAAAAGAAATAAAGTTTATTTGAATAATTTCTTAATTTTTTTAATTTATTTATAGCGCGTTATAAACCAATTAAATAATAATGGGTAAAAATGCAGTTAAAAAAATAATTTTTTCCATTTTATAGATATGTTTAAGACATTTCATTTAAAAGAAGATTTATTAATCTAGCATCAATTGCCCCTTTTTTATACATAAATATTGATAGGTGACATGGTATTTTATTAATTGTCGGAGACCAAATTTTTTTTAAGGATTTATATTTGGCACATTATTTTTAGCATACAAAGGGCATAATTTGTCATATTTTAAAAAAAAATGAAGTAATTTTTATATTTTTATTTTTATTTAAATTTTTTGCGTTTTTCAAACTTTGAGAATATTTTTCTCTTTAACAAGCCGATTTTAATTTTCATGGACTCATTTCTTTCCTAGTCTGAAAAATACTAATTTGCTCTAGTAATCTTTCTGTTTCAAAAACTACATTATACTCGTACATTAGAGCTATCTTTAAAACATAGAGGAGGGAGGTTATCCATTAAGAAAAAAAGAGAGGTCGTTAAGTACAAAAGTAGGGTTCTTTTTTTTAAATTTTTATACTCGGCTTCCGCACTAATCAACTTTAAAATTTTGAAAAAAGAATGCAACTTTTAGTTCCGATAGTAGTTTATACGGCATACGGTATATATGCAAAATTTTTTAACTAAAGCTGCATACCTTATTTCGCAAATTCAGCAATTTTCAATTTTTTGTTCAATGGAAAATAAATTTTTCCATTATGCACGCACAAATTTTGTGCTGATAAGAATTTTATTGATTGATTGCCAAGTCAATCGTAAAAGTTTGAATAAGGGTACTCGTCTCTTTTTTAACCCTCGACGCAAGAAGAGGAGTGATATAAGTTTGAGGTCTAAGCGTGGCTACCTATCTGTGAGTCTGCATGTTGCACCATAGCACCATAACTCATGGTCGGACTTAAATGGTTTTTTAGTTATTATATAGCTGGTTTCCTTGCGGTGGTTCTTAGCTATGATAAAAATTTGTTCAGTAATTTGAATATTATCAGCTGTTATCAAAGATGATGTATTGAAAATGTTGGTTTTTTATACATACAAATTTGATGGAGGTAACGGGAAGTTCTAATTATGTTTCATATTATTGCGTTGGGAATTTTTTTAATTTTATTTGTTATTATCAACTGTTCGGGTTTTTAACTGAAGAAATTGCGAAGTTACCTACGTACGTTTTAAATTCAATTAATAGGGAATATGCATGAAAATTTTTTTTTCACTTGAATTGAAGCATGTTTACTTGACAAATATCAAGGTAAAATTACTTTTTTAATAACTTTAAAAATAAGCGAGATATGAATGATTGAAATTCCCCATTAGACAAAGAGGGTGATAGCCCTCTTGATATGTTATGTGACGTCATATTACACTTTCACCATTTAAAATACACGTAAAACTCCGTTTTTAGTATTTTTGCAAGAAAGAGACAGATAATAATCTTTAAAAGCTTATAGCTTCCTTGATATTTGTCGGATTTTAATTTCGTTTTTAAATATTATTACAGTATTAACAGTATTTTCATGTTCTGAAAATAAATGTGAAAAAAAATTTTCATGCATATTCCCTATTATGTAATGCATTCTAATGCGTACGTCGTGTCTCAAAAACGGAGGTTAAACCCCATTATTATTATTATTATTATAATGCATTCAAAATATTGAACAGTTGAATATGCCATCTCCTGTTTTAAAAATTAGTTATATACCCAAAAATAACCTGAAATATCAAGTATAATTTTGTAAAAAAAAAGGTTAAAATTGAATCATAGCTATTATACTGGTTTCAGGCTTTTTTATATATTGTATAAAATTACAAATTCTCGATGGAGTCTTTATAGGGGTAATTTGAGTAAATAGATATTGTAATCGTGTTTTATATTAATTTATCGCCTTAAAGCAATCGTGCCATGTAGAATTTTTTCTTTCTTTCTTAAAAACATGACATAGTTTATACAGAACTTCTAAATAAGATAAGGTATTTTTCGTTATGCTAAAACCTGATATATAAGGATAATCGCGCAATCTATATATATATATATAAGAATGTCACAAGCGGTGGTGTAGTTTTATACTAAACGCACTACTTCATCACAGTACATTACCTAAGCGTATAAAGTATGCGGCATGAATTTCACATTAAAAAACATGTATAAGAAATATTTTCACCACTCCTTGAATCATTTTACATGCCAAATAATAATTTTCACCATAAAAACACAGTAAAAGTTCATCAATTTGAAAGCAAATCGATTTGAATTTACTTGAATATCAATTCGAACTATCGGGCAATACCGGACAATACATTATCAGAAATAGGAAACTTGAAAGGGTGTTGAATTTTCACTCCAAAGTAAACTCCTGAAATTATTATTATTATTATTTGGAGGTTATTAATCACTGCGACCAATATGATCTATTGTGACCCCCTACTACTGCTCTGTTAAGGCTTGCCTCAGAGCTCCTCAACTAGTCTCAATTCTAGGAGGAATTTGAGGATCTGGGTGGGGTGCAGGGATGGTAAGTCATCCTCCTGGAGTAGGTACTGGTCGAAACAAGCAGCCCGTCTTCGTGCCACGGCTTCACATTCAAGTAGGAGATGAATTGGAGTTTCTTCCTCCAGCTCACAGAACCTGCATGAGCCGACATTGATGATTCCCATCTTTCGGAGGTGCCCATTCAGCCGGCAATGCCCGGTGAGAAAGCCCGTTAGGATTCGTAAACTCCTGAAATAGTCAAGGGTCAAAAAAAATCCGTAGACTTATTTACGCTTACGTGATCAATTGTTATATTTGGACTGATCGCGATGTTTGTAGTAATGGTGGACAAAGGACCTCTACACATGACGGAGATTTCTTGACCAATGTATATCGGACACAAAGTTTGAAGTAATTAAGAGCCAAAAATTAAATATGAATTGCTGGTTTTCGTGCAGTACTTTATCCCCGAATTTCCTTATTTCAAAAATATTTAAACAGTAAATGTTTTTTTAAACTATTATTTTTCTTTGAACGCGTTCATACAAACATTTTAAAAATTAACTTAGGGACAGTATTTAAATAATTCGAAGTTATTGTTATGTTGTTCTTACAGTGATTAATTAATTAATTCATAAAGGACAAAAACAAAAATCGAAACAAAATGTTAACATTCAATATATTCTAAACATATCTTGGAAAAGAATTTTATACAAAAATATTCTTATGTAGAATAACAATTTAATACTTTGTACGTACAAGTAATGTTATTTTATTACAATATATACAGGTATTAGTTTTTTATTATTATTATTTTATTTTTGCTATTTTTTGTATTATATTTATAATGGTGTTATAATGTTTATGTTTTATAAATGAATTTGAAAGTTGTACATCTAATACACGATTATTGTGTTCATGTTACAGTATATACAGAACAATATATACTTTAACATAGTTTTCAATCTATCGATATTATGTCTCTGATAATCATACAGAATGTCTCATAAATAATATTTGTATTGATTTTATTTAATCCAAGAATAAAAGCAATTATGGAAATAGTGAACTACGGTATTATATTAATATGGTATTATTGGTGATCTATCCATAAAATTATGCTAAAATACTTGGATTTATAATCGTTACTTTATCTGGTAAGCATATTATGTTGGTAATATTGTAGCTTTTAATGTCCAATTTATCTTCTAAATTGATGTTTACAACAGGAAATCTCGAAAACTTATCTTATTATGTAAGGAATAGTTTTATTGAGATTGCATCAACAAAACCTATTAAGGCATTAGTATCAAATATATGATTATTTTGAGTGTCCAAGTCCAAAAATATGTCAACAATAAATTATTTATATATATATATATATATATATATATATAAATATATATATATATATATATATATATATATATATATATATATATATATATATATATATATATATATATATATATATATATATATATATATATACATATATATAATAAAACGACTTTAATACCAAGAGTCTTGGTTTTTGCAGCGATTAATTTTAAATTGATCGTTAATTAGTGCATTTCATTTGTGATTACTTATTTTTTGTAAATAAAAGTACACTTTTGTACTTTTATTTAAACTTTTATTTAGCAGAAGTGTACATTTTATATAAAAGTACACTTCTGCTGAATTTCCTCTGCCAGCTTAATTTTCCTCAACTGTGTAAGTGATAATGTTGGCAATAAACCGAAATACTTTAGAAATCTGAGAAAAACGACATAAAGAATCTCCTCCCAATCTCTCTGTATTTACTTTTAAAAGTATATCGTTTTTTTTTAAATCATTTTTTTGTTGGAATTTATTTTCTCGAAATAAAACTGTCTTCGCTTACTATTTTTCTAAGCTATATTCAATTAAAAAAAATTTAATTTGAACAATACGATAACGAGAAATAAACAAAACTTGATTTTATAAGGATTCTGCACAGCAAAAATAAAAAGCCACTTATTTGAAGTTCGTATTTTAATGCATTCTGTAAAGAAATCCGTGCTATTTTAGTTCAGTATTTTATGCATTTACAAGAACACAGACATCCATACACACACACTGACGGTATGATGGTATTTTTTGATATGTTGTTGTTAAGTTGCCAGTATAACTTGCCTTTTTTATTATTATTTCATGCATGTAGGTTGTTATTGTTGATGCTTATGAATATTATGAAGGTACTAAGAAGTAGTAAGGCCATGAAGATGATACTTGTTTGATCATAAATTTATGTTTAGAAGTGAATTGAAAACGAAGAAGAAATATTGTTGAATACATCTTTTAAATGTCAGCATAACATTATAGAATATAGAATAAATATTTGATTTTATAGTTTGATGTATAATAAAATGTGCATTACAAACTTTTCGGTTGTCGGAGTGCATTAAATGTGCAGTAAGTAAAACTACATGCTATCTAGGAGAAAATAACCATTCTTAAGTGGATATTTTTTTTTTCAGTTGCATTCTTGTCAAGAAGATGAACCTTAACAAAGCTTCTTATATACTTCATTTTGTATAAAGCAATTTGTTGGTATTGGTCTTGGTATCAAGTACGCGTGTATGTATACAGATTCCTTAAAGAGAACAAGTTGAATTTTTCCCTCGAAGATACACACCGTCTTTGGTGTTATGAATTGAAAACAAAGCACTGCTTTGCGTGAGACAAAATGTGTTTACTTTCGAAGGTAAATACTACAAGCAAACATTTGGAACAAATATGGGTAATCCATTCTCTCCGTTTCTAAGTAATATCTTCATGACAGATCTTGAAGAAAAAGCCAAAAAAGATTTCAATTATTTTCCAACTGTATGGTACAGATACGTCAATGATATCTTTACTATTTTTGATACGAACAAAGAAAATCCCCAAACATTTTTAGAGAACTTAAATAAAATGTACCCATCGTTAGAATTTACAACCGAAATAGAACAAGGAGGCTCAATTCCGTTTTTAGATATAAAAATTATGAAAAATAACGACACTAATAAATTAGAATTCGATATCTACAGAAAACCTACAAACACTGAACGATACATTACAGACGATTCGAACAGCCCACCTCAACACAAAATGGCTATTTTCAATTTTTTGGTAAACAGGCTACTGAAAGTCTCATTGTCCAAGAAAAATTACTTTAGAGAAATAAACCACATTAAGCAAGTTGCAATCTTTAATCGCTTCGACTCTAACATAATAAATAATTTGGTCCGCAGAACTAAATTTAAAATTGCACGAAACAATTCCACCGTACTAACACCAGAAATTGGCAACGTTGAACAAACTAAATGGTGCAAACTAACATACTTCCGTCCATGCACAAATATAATCACTCGAGAATTAAGGGACCACAACTTAAAAACAGCGCTTGTTAGTAAAAATACTATCAAACAGTTACTGGGCAACCCTAAGGATAAAATTAGTAATAAAAAACAATCGGGCATATATGATGTTAATTGTCAAAACTGTTCGAAAATTTACGTTGGTCAAAGTCGTCGCCAAATCGGTATTCGAATTAAAGAACATCTGGCTCATGTTAAATTTGGGAGAACCGAAAAATCGTGTATAGCGGCGCACGTTATTTATAACAACCATAAATCGATGATAAATCGAATCTAAAACTACTTAAATCGGTACAAAACCCCACAGAATAAGATGCATACGAAAGCATCTACATATACAAATTGAGAAAACAGATAATGAATTTAGACAATGGCCCAATTCCAAATTCTGATTTAATAAAATTAAACTATTTTCAAAAATAAAAATCCAATACCTGAATGTCAAGGTTAACGTAGGTACACTCACTTTATTGACAAAACAAACGTCGCATAGTCACCAAAGAATACCGCCAATAAATAGGTGGGGCTTTCCACACACCTAATCCAGTAGTCAGGCAACTTAAATAATCCTCAAGTCAGAGTATACCCTCAGCTAAATCGTATAAAAGGACAGAATTTTTTTATATCATTGTGACACAGGCACCAAATTAGCAACAAGCAACATATCTCTGAATCCATATCCCAGAGATAGTTACGATTAGCTAATTCATACTGATGATGACTACATTGTAGTCGAAATACGTATTTATAAAATACAAACAAATGTTCTAGGAATAGGGGCAAAATTTGAAATATAATTTATTCTGATACGATTTTTGTTATTGCATAGTGAAATTTTATCCCATTGTTTTAAAGCGAAAATGTATAATACTCTCAAAAAATGGTCGTTTTCGAACGGAAAAATTTCTTTTCATATTCTTTACAATAGAAATATACGGGATTATGGGTTTATCTTTATAATGTTGAATCTGAAAATCCTTCGTTTTAAAAACGCATTTTGGTGGATTTTTAACTGGTAGAAAATGGTCAAATTTGTGACTTTTTTATACCTATACATTATATTTTTATACTTATACAAAACTTATACATTCTGAAATATCAATTATAAATCGAAACGTCAAAAAATTTTGTATGTTTGAATATAGCCAAACAATATGAAAAAAGTTTATTCCATTCGAAAACAACAATGTTTCCATATTATTTAAAAAAATTTGCTTTAAAAAATTGGGACCAAAGTTCTGCATGTTAAAATGAATATCTACAATCAGTGCAGCGTGTAGAAACGATTCAATAAAAATAAATTGCGACAGAACGGCTTTTGATACTCATCTGCCAATTATGCCTGTACTAAACACAATTTTTATATTCAAAATTTCATGACATATATATACACTGATATCAATACAATAAACAAAGTACACCAATATTGGGATCAATTATATTTGGTGAATATATTAATATACTAATAAACTTATACATTATAACAGAGAATGACAGAAGTGAGGAGAAAAATTTGTGTGTGGTATCAATTATTTTAATATTTCATTTGATTTACAGTATGTCTCTAATCAATAGATTACGTGAAATTTTGTCTTAAAAACATATATAAATTATGATGTCAGTTACATTTTGTATGAAACAAACAATATATACAAGATTTTATTTTATTTTAGAATAAAAATATTTAGAATATTATTTTGTTATTAAACCAGGTTAAATAGATACAGTAGTTAGGTTACTACGCATCTGTGTATTATATTATTTTATTAAAATAACAAATAGCAAGTATACAACAAAATTAAAATACTAAAACCATTTATTATTAAATTGTTGTTGAAAGAGATGTACATTTTCAAAGAATATATAGTTAGTTACTTATCTAATTTATATAATAATTACCTACATTATATCCAAAAAAAAAGTTATATTAATTCATTAAATATATTTACATGTACACTTGGACACAAAACTTGATGACATTTTTTTAAATAGTTGATTCGTGCATTGTGCATTCGGTTTTCGAATAAAAATTTCGAATAAAAATTGTTACTATATTTCTAATGAAAAACTTTTATCCAAATAATTTTTTCAAAAACCGAATATAAATGGCACAAATAAATTATAAAATTTTAAAAAGTGGCATCAACTTTTGTGGTCCATAGTACATACAATAAAATAAACGTACGCCATACCAAGTCACTGGCTAGCGTGATAATAATGTTTCGTTTCTGTGACGTACTGCAGTTTCAAACAGAAGTTACTTCATTTTATTATTTAGTGTAGAATGAACTTGTTGGGGAGACTGTCCATTGGGTAAAACGACGCAATCATTATTTGTACGAAAATTGTTCGATGGTTTTTTTTTAAAGGTGTTATCTTAAAGAATTTCAACGTTGTTTTAATCTACCTCTAAATCAGGATTCTTGGATTTGTATACCAATTTAATTTTCGTTTAGCAAAGTAAACATGTGATCAAAACATTTGCGGTCCATATAGACCTACCTTTTTTTAGGCTAAAAATGAAACTACCACGCAACATCGTTGGATTTGTGTACCTAACATTGTTATCGTGTTACTATTTATGGTTTTTCTAAATTGAATATTTGTATCTTTGCCCACTGATAGCATTCTTGCATGAATGCTATCAGTGGACAAAATCGAAAATTTAATTGAGGCACGCGCCGAATTTCATTTCACAAAATATCCACCTGTTATGTTTTCGTTTCAACTACTGGTTTCATGTTTAACTGAAAACATGACCAACCTTTGTTAGTGGGATTACAATTTATGGGAATTTATATAAATATTTTTATTAGTAGATAAGTTATTTCAAATTCATTTGGTAATGTATCAATCATTAAATACACACATAAATGAATGAATATTTTACTGTAAATAAATTTAAAAAATTCGTTACGCAGGAGCTGCGTCAACTTAGGAAATTTCCTTTTGAATACATAAATCACTTTCTAGCGGTCACAACTTTAGTCTGATCAAAATGAAGTATGTAATTATTTAAATAAATGGCATAGGTCAAGGGGGAAACGGGACATAGAGAAAGAAGAAAACACAAAATATAAAATATCTCTCCTAATATTAAAAAAATCGAAAAATGCATATGAAGTAATATGAAATAGAAAATCATGTTTGCTACAATTCATTACCTGATGATTTTTTCTTTAACTTTAATGTGTACAGACATATTTAGGAATTTAACTTTCAATTTTATTTCGCAAATATTTCTGTCAATTTTGTGTTTTCCTCTCCCTCTAAACCTCCCTTTTCCCTTGTCCGATTTTGCTCATCAATCGGATTAAAACTGTTTACCACTAGAGCGATTACAGACACATTTATACATACATACACACATAAATACATTCCTGCGATTCAGAACATTCCTGCGATTTTCTTGTACGAAAGGCTGTTGGTCTCGTACCAAAGTCAAAATTTCGCAAAAAGTTCTTCAAATGTCCTGCAATCCTACCTAGTAGATATCGAAAACCACCGTCTCTAAAATTTTTATATATATACATATATATATATATATATATATATATATATATATCTACTAGGTAGGATTGCAGGACATTTGAAGAACTTTTTGCGAAATTTTGACTTTGGTACGAGACCAACAGCCTTTCATTTGAAGAACTTTTTGCGAAATTTTGACTTTGGTACGAGACCAACAGCCTTTCATACAAGAAAATCGCAGGAATGTTCTATTAAGAGGAGAGATGCCAATGAGTTGGCGAATACCGAAAATCGAATATTCAGCCACCGAATATTCGGCGATACAAAACATGTGTACACTGCGCATTTCGCGCGTAACAGGTTATGATATATTTCATTGTGGAGTGTGGCGGGGCGACGGGTAAGCTCAATCATTTGCTACCCACAAATTCTGAAAAAATTGATTTTATTCATCATAACTTACCCCACTAGATAGATTTTTAGTATTCAAGTAATAATTTGTTTTTAAAATAAATACATTTTTGCGTTTTTATTCATAATTAATATTTGACCGAAGGTATTCGACCGAATATTACCGAGTATTTGGCCGAATAGGCCGGATACCGTATAGTAGCCGAATATTCGTGGCATCTCTAGTTCTATTGAACCTTTTTTATACATATATGCATGAATGAAATAATTCCTTGAAAAATAAATTGATGTAAAATGATTTACGAATATGATGTAAAAGGCAACATACAAAATCTACAAATAATTAAAGAAATTTTTTTGTTTATAATTTTTTCTTAGCTCTTATGGTCAAAGAGATTCACAACATTATTTTTCATTTATGTGAGCTCACAACTCGAGTGATAACAGTGTGTCTCTATATAATAGAATTCAACACGATTATTCTAGCGTGTGAGTAGACATAACTTACAATAGGGAATATGCATGAAAATTTTTTTTCACTTGAATTGAAGCATGCTTACTTGACAAATATCAAGGTAAAATTACTTTTTAAATAACTTTAAAAATAAGCGAGATATGAATGATTGAAATTCCCGATTAGACAAAGAGGGTGATAGCCCTCTTGATATGTTATGTGACGTCATATTACACTTTCACCATTTAAAATACTCGTAAAACTCCGTTTTTAGTATTTTTGCAAGAAAGAGACAGATAATAATCTTTAAAAGCTTATAGCTTCCTTGATATTTGTCGGATTTTAATTTCGTTTTTAAATATTATTACAGTATTAACAGTATTTTCATATTCTGAAAATAAATGTTAAAAAAATTTTCCATGCGTACTCCCTATTCAATAATTATAATTATTGTTTTTGTTAATTGTTTTTTTTTTCTGTAAAATATTAGGTCAACTTGTTTCTTATCTTATTTAAAATATAATTATACCTCAATTCAAATATTTTTAAATGATTATAAATAAAAAGAAATAAGATCGTATATAAATAAAAAAAAACATGAATTTGATGTTGTTAACGTTCTTGATAATTGGTTATTATAAAAACTGAAATAGTTATTGAACGACACTTTGTTGAAACATGCGATTGAAATAGGCATTGATTGATAGGAATGTGATTAAAGTTGACTTGACAATTTTTTTTAAACTGTTTAAAATTACTTTGAATCATGTAGTTTTGGAAAAAAAAAAAATTCATCGAATGTATACATCAATTCAGGTTTCCGTTTTTGATTGGCGTTATAAAGTATATAGCTTTTCAAAGCGTCTAAACAATGTTGTGTATTCCAAAAGTATTTGCACATATATTTCCAAGTCCATTAAAAATTATTATCAAAAACATTTTAGATTGGTAGGTGTAAATGAAAAATTTGTAATTGTGTAGTCTTTAAATTTACAATATGATTGAGTTATTCACAATAACTGGTTCATCGGCAGTTCTAGATTTTTAAATATCCTCTTTGATATAATCTTAACTATTTTAGATTAATTATTTAACATAAAACATAAGCTATCTTTGCACTATGAATGAGTAAGTACCTTTCGAATTGCTTTAAGCAACGTTTCTCGTTTGTTTATTGCTTAATCAAGCTCTTATTATATGAAAATCAATAACAAATTAACATACAAAATTTCTTAGTTAACTCGTTGACGGACAACTACGAGATACCTCGCAGTTTGCGTTATTGCCAAGGACGCTAAAACCGCGAGTTACCTCGTGGTTGATACTATGATTTATAATTAAATTAAATTAAATTGGCTTTTTAGCCCGGATAACAACATTCCATCGTAGAGACAATACTATTACTGACAACAACATTACATCGTTATTAATTAACAAATTTAGTATATTACATTGTTTTTTATTTTCATATTTCAGATGTTTGTTAATCATAAATGAAATGCGAAACGTTGCTCAAAGCAATCGAAATGTTTTACCTCATTTCTCATCCACGTTACTATCATTTATTTACATAATAATGGACATGAATCATCACCATAATTATTAATTTTTCCACCGTGTAAAATCGTTCTCGGTCGCAATCATATTATCGATTACACAATACACAGGGCCGGATTACCCTAAAGGCCACTGACGCCATGGGGCGGCAATTTAGGGGGTAGTAAAATTTTAGGATTTATTTTGTATCTTCTAAAATATTTGAAATTATTGATGCTCGATATGAAAAAAATTATCTTCAACTCACCCAAAGTAATTTAAAATAATTATTTAAATTCATTCAGAATATCAATAATTTAAATAATGACGAATAAATTTAGAGTAAAAATAGAGTAAAAAAAAATGACTGACAACATTTAAAAGATATTAAAATTTATTAATGACATATTGTCGAGCTTTTGAGTCGATTCTATCAATTTTTTTTTTTTTGGCCGTCTTCTCTTTTGCTTTTTTTTATATTGTGCATCACTTAATTGTTCTCGTTGATTGCTCATGATTCGCATGTATTGAAATGTATAGTTGTTAGCACTGGCGTCTGTCTGTGTGCATTAACAACGGTTATGCGCGGCGCGTAATTCAGATATTTAAATTCAAATTCGTGCAACTTTCAAATAAACTGGTTTTAAGAATGATGTTTTTTTTTATTTAGAGTGTCATATTTTATTACGTAATTAAGTATATTATGACGTTTTGAAGTTATTTATCCAGGTCTACATTTTATTTCGTAGTATCATTTCAGTAGTATTATAACTTATTTTGCATGAAGCAGAGTTACTTGGAATTACTCAGGTTACACGGTTTAATTTCGATTACTCTGTTCTCAGTACGTATGTTGAATCATCAAATATGTATACAAAATCTTATTTTTATCTTGAGAATGACTTTTTCCTTATCTTGTGCGGTTTAATATTAAACTCTACAATACTTACAAAATATAACATATTTTAATTAAATTATTCTACCATTTTTTAAATTAAAGTACTCTATAAAATATCAGTAAATAAATTATATTTTTTTGGATCATTTCTAAATGACATTATAAATTAAGTTTTTATTATTATATTATAATGTAAATTATTGATAACAAACTTCTATTGTATATATTTTTATTGATTCGATACGTTTTTAAATAATATTATAAATTACAACACCTTTGACCGTTTGTTTTGAATATTTGATATAAAATAGGCTTTATTTATCGCGTATTATTAATAATTTTTCAGATGATATACGAAAGACTAGCATAATAAAATGATCATAATTGGATAAAATTATGCGTTAAAAATTTAATGGGTCATTTTATGCAAACCAACCTTTAAAATTAATAAATTTAGTACATATGAGCTCTATATATTGGACCGAGTACGGAAATATTATTATAAAAGCTTTTGGATGATCGGTTACACAAAATTTTTTTAAACTTTTTATAATTCTAAAATTTGTATACTTCGAAAGCTATGAAATAGTCATTATGTTAGATATTATAGATTTGAAAAAGACAGTGTTGATTATGGTAGATAGCAAATAATCAGGCTTTATATGTTTTTAAGGTACTTCATAGAATTATTTTTGAAATATTAACGTTTAAAGTGCGAATTTGAATTCATTGATTGCTCTGAAGATTCAAAATTGGCACAATCTGAATATTTAATTTAATACAGATGTTCACTTAAATATAGATAACATAAACAGAAACAAATCTGTCAATAACCTGGATCACCATACAATAATCGGCAGAAATATGAATCCGTCCAAAAACTAAAATTTGAGAGGAGTGACAAGTTTTTGCATAAACAAATTAGTGATATCCCAAAATAAAAAATGTTTGCCTTTAAAAGTAGTAAAATCGATGCAAGGAACAAGTTTTTAATCAAAAATGAGAAAATGATTGGTATATATTTATTGTGTATGTTTCTCAGATGCAGGGTAATTTATATTTTCAGGTTAATTTAAATTTGAGCCTCATAGCTTGCTTGGTTCCTCAGATACAGAAGCCTAAAAACCGCGTCTAATCGTTCCTGTAAACATAGTTTTGTTTTTTGTTGTTTTTGTTTTTTGTTGTTTTTGTTTTTTTTGGTCGTTCGAGGAGGAAAAATCTTCAATAAAACACCGCCTATTGAAGATGAAGGTCAGTAGTGTGGGATTTTTACCCACTAATAAATCTCCTCTTTTCTGCCATTCTGATGAGAAAGGGACCAGACCGGAAACTGCTTGCGCAACATAGTAAACATATTAGTTAGGCGTCTATGCTTAAACTTTGACTGACGCCCTACCGTGCTATGTGATGTCCACTGCCTTAGTATTTTTCAGATCGTCCATTACCACCAGGCATTTGTGATAAGTTTTTGGTTAGTCACCAAATTAGCAACGTATAACATTTCCTGAGAGAATATAAGAGTAATTTTAATAGAGTGATGTTAACAAGGGTAAATTTGAATGAAAGCACTTTTAACAAGAGTAATTTCAATAAAATTTATTATATTTTAATTTATTTTGTTTAATTTTTTATTTATTTTTATTTTTGTCTATTGATTTCGATTTTTTATCTATTTCTAATTGTCAAAGAGTAAATGACCACTAGATAATTTATACTGATGATGAATACTTTGTAGTCGAAATACTTATTTATAATACAAAAACTAGGTATTGGGGCGATCAAGGTATTATAATACTAAAACTGATCTAGATATTGGGGCAAATTTGAAATTTTATTTCAAAAACCTAGAGTTCTCATTAATTATCATTTGATAATCGAATATATTCTTTAGTTATTCATCTCTATATAATGGGAAGTAATATGAAGTAATATGTACAATTATTATTATTTTTGGAGTCGGTGTCAGCATAGAGAGTTTTTATTTCGAAAATTTACATAAAATTTATCCTTCACAATTTATCTGTCGCAATTATTTTTTTACTTTTTAATGCATTTTTGGTTTTAGAATTTTAGATTTTTGAGGTCGGGTTTCCATTTTGTCAAAATTTTTTTTATTTCTCGCTTTTTAGTGACCCTGAAGTTCTCTAACTGATTTTATTTGTCTGAATATAGGTAGACCTACTAAACGACCGACTAATTTTTAGTGCATTTTTTTATCCGTTTTTTTTTTTTTTAATTTTTATTGTATTTTTTCATAACAGATTTTCAGTTCTTTACATGCATTTTGTTTTTTTTTTTTTGTAAAAATTTTTTTTTTTGGGGTTGGTTTTTTGTTGTAAAAAAAATTTTTATTTAAAGTCGGTTTTTCAAAAAATTTTCTTATTTTTGTATTATGAATGAGTATATCCTTTCAAACAAAACAAAAATTTGCGCAGAAATCGGTGATCACATATAAAATGAGGATTTTCCTCGATTTCCAGGGGATCTCCTCATCAAAATGCGATTTAGTGACAATGGGACTAATGAGAAATCAAACCCTTTCATTCAAAAAAATTCAAAATCGGTTCATAAATGACGGAGTTCTGAGGTAACACACATTAAAAAAAGAAAACAACATACAGACGAATTGAGAACCATCCACCTTTTTGAAGTCGCGTTAAAGAGGAGACCAATTCATAAAACTTCTCAAACGATGAAGAGACATATGACGCTAAATTTGTAGTCATCGCTCCATTAATAATTAATAATTTATTTAATAAAAAAAGAATTGGACAATACTTTTGTGTGTTAAGTTTCTTAAATAGGTGAATTACTTTGAAAACTATCATATGGGATACTTGTAAATGGTAGGCAACGACATCGACATTGAATTTTCTTTAGAAACTTTTGTATTGAAAGGGTCGTTGATTGATTGATTGATTGATAAATTTATATCGGGGTAAAAACTATTGCACTTCGACCTTATGGCCCATTGTGCTCCCCCTTCTACTTCAGTCTGCCGAGATTCGCTTCTCCCATATATTGGCAATAGCCTGGAGAATGGGTCGTTACTTGACGAAAATTCATTCTAATTATTAAATAAAGCAAATATTTGAAGTTTTCGTAAAATCACTTTATTTGACTAGTTTCGGAACACAGTTAGTTTCTTCCTCAGAAATAAAAAATGAAAGACGAATGATTCATTTCTTTTATTTCTGAGGAAGGAAGTATGTTCCGAAACTAGTCAAATAAAGTGATTTTATGAAAATTTCAAATTTTTATAATGGATTTTCATCTTTTCGTGGATTTTCATTTTGAAATAAAATGTCTTTGAGTTGTAGATGTTGAATCAATAGTCGAAAATTACCTTTCTGAACTCAAACATCTCTTACATTTTTGCGGATTTAAAAATGCTCTATTTAACCGTTTGAAATATTTTTAAACATTGCAGGTGTTTACTGTTTTCCAAAAGTAATTACACAAAATATTTAGAAAGGTATAATAAATATCGTTTATCGACAAATATTATAACAGGTAAATAATGTAAATTAATCAATCTGTTATAAAAAAACGAATTTGAATAAACAAAGAAGTATGTATAATATTGTTTTTTGTATTATTTATTTATTAAATTCATACATTCAGTTGAAATTTAATACCTTTGTACATAAATTTCTATCTGTAATAAATTTTATGCCTTTGAAAATAATATGTTGTTCAATATAATAATCCTATAGTAAAATATCAAATATTTACAATGGAATTATTAGCTAAGTGTGCCGAAATTTAAATATTCATATTAATGTGCCTTGTGCTTTAAATTTAAAGTATGTCATATCAAAAAGATAAACCCGTTGAAAAACATGAACCCTTTTTTGATCTGTAAATTATCAGAAACTTATGAATGTATCCATTATGATTTTTTTAAAATCATTTAGGATCCACTTAAGATTTTAAAGGATCTTTTTCTTTAAATTAAATATGGAAAAGTGATAATCTGCAGAGTATATTGTTTTGAGGTTTTGAGGTAGTTTGACTGGAAACTGAACAGTGAATACTCAAGTACGTTTTATTTATTAAGATTTTGTATAAATTAATTATGAATCTTATTAGCTTCCAAAAAACTTTTTAGAGTGATAGTGAAGTTATAACAAATTAACCTAACTCACTCACAGACGTATACAAAATCTAAACCACTTCTAGACATGCTAGAAGGATGCGGTATTTTGCATTCGACGCGAAATAACTTCAAACTTATACGAAAATGCGGAACACTTTAATTTTTTTCTTTTTTCTTTATGACTACTGTATAATTTTGATTTCATATTTGATTTCTACGTAAAACCAATAAGGAAATACTTAATTTCTGCGAACATAATCGAAAATTGTATTAAGAGAAATAATAGACAAATAATTAAAATTTTTTAAATATTTTAAATGACTATCCAAACATCATAGCTATGACTTGGGCAAAATTTCTTCAGAAACAATTATAGTGATATTTCAATTGATCTGAAATACATTGAAATGTTAGTTTTCAATCCAAAATTATCCAAAATTTGTCAAAATCCAACCATGGGAAAGAAAATACTTAAAAATCAAATTCAGTACCATCCAATCACCTTATTACCCCTTTCTCTTTGATGAAAAATTAATTTTTTTGGAATCGATAGAGAAGCCACTATTCTAAGCTATAAACTATATTCACTATTCTAAGCTAAAATTGTCCCAGAGACTTTCTTCTTAAAACGCTAAGTTTCTGAGAAATAACGGGTTAAACATGATCAAATTAGGCTCATTTCAGGAGTGATTTTCTTTAATAATTCGAAAACATTTATCGAAAATACTGTTATTACTTAACTGAAAGGAGACTTTAAGACAAAATTTTTTGATTGTTTCTTCATATAACGACACACGGTAAAAATTCAAATTTAAGCCTTTACCTTTTTAAAGTTTATGGTGAGAGTTTCAAAATAATTTTCCATCAATTTTACGATACCTACAAATTAAAGATAACCGAGTTATTACTGAAACAAAATTGTCTACGCATTTAGGTTAAATATTATGAAAAATCCTTGTGCAGGATATTTCATTATATCAACACCAAAACGCTCAAAAAGTCTGCGTTCTTTATTGGCATACTTTTCGAAAAGAATAATTTTCATTTTATTGTAAATAACTCAAAAATGATAGATATACTTTACTTAAATACAGATAAAATAAAAGATCAAAATTATAGCTTATAAAAAGCTAAATATACTTTTTTTAATTTTTTGCGATGAAAATTTAGCAAGAAAATGGTGTTTGAAGGTACTCGAATGATCGGTCGTGGGTTAAACAATTCTTTGAGGGCAGTATAAAGAAAATTCGAGTTTTTTATTTATTTTTCTTACGAGGTCAGGGTTGAAAAATCTCTGAATGTGAACTCAAGTTGAGGTTGAACAACAAAGTTAAATACTTTTCAGAAACTAAGCATTTTAAGAAGGAAGCTTGTACTCCAAGGGTCACAAAAAGTGCATTTTTCATATACGAAAACGGGCGTTACTGAATTTAATTTTTTAGTTACTTTCCCATGATTGGATTTTGTCGAATTTTCGATATATTAAAAAATAACATTTGTTGAGTTAAATACCATTCCAATGGCTTCGAAAGCAATTTAGCACAGGTTTAGGAGCCATTTTTCTTAGTTTGACTTGACTATCAAGATATGTAAATTCGTTAATTGCAAATTTAAATTTTGTACTTATAATAGTTATATTAAATTCAATTCAAGTTTTCATTACGACTGATAAAATTTTATTTTACATACAATCATTTATTGTAATAATAATATGAAATTTACGATGAAATTATCGTAGTAACCTACTTCCTATAAAGATAACCATTTTTAAAGCCTTGTATACTGTTACATACATTTTTATTGTTACTACTTATTTATTAATTCACTATAATTTTATCTGATTTTCAATTGAGTTTAGTGTATACGCGTGTTCTATCACACGTTCATATAACTGACCTAAGTAATAAAAATATTATTTGGTTTGTATCTCTTTTTCAGGTTATGGATAAACTTTTCCTTCTAGTGCAGGTTAGACCTGTTAAGCCAATCACTTTTTAACATGCTTTTATGAGCTTGACCTACATCTATCTATGTTTATGTATGAATATAATTGCATTTTGTAACTGATATTTCACCCACTTCTGGGCGTCTGAACAATCTGAAATTTTGCTCTGGGGAGCTCTGTACTTACGTCTGCATAATGCCTCTACTTTTACAAGATTAACTTTATGCTTTTGTTTATTATATTTCTATTTTAAATTATTTTGTATTTTTTAATGTATAGTGCAATAAAAAAAACTATGATATTTAATTTTTTTCAACTCTAAATTTTATATGTATACTGTAAAATCAATGCATACTATTTATGTGTTATATTCTCAAACATTTATTTAGTACTGAAAAGATCAAATCGCAATATACTTTTTAAGCTTTACGAAAACACAATCCGAGAAATAAAATAAAATATAAAATGTAGAATATATTCTAACGCAACTGCTATTCAACAAGTGAAAACAACATCTAACTGAGTAATGCCATGTTTTTGAGCTGAAATTGTGGTCAAAATAATCAGCTTATGAATAAATTTGTTCCCTGAACTTTTTTTTATGTCTTACGGTTTCAAAGATGAATATGTCCGTCCTTCTGTTTACGGACAGACGAAAATGCAGAAATGGACTAATAAAGTGATTACGAAAATTTTTTTCTGTGAACAAGAGGTAGACTGTAAAGGCTGCCCTGGACAGGCTACACTTCGACCATAAGATCCATTGTGATGCCTTAGGATGTGAGTGGAGTGGAAGGAATTTGTGAGTAGACTAGGAATTGGTAGGATATGCGGCTGCAGCCGACTATGATAGGAACTATGCCGATATTCATCTGCAGTTCGTGAAGGAAACTGCAGAAAACCTTCTCAAGCATAGCCGGTTACTTCGTTCTTCTCCATACGCCGACAGTTTAGTCAATCATCCGCCCTTTTTTTTTATAATTAACAAACTGCCGGTGTCGGGATTCGAACCCATAAACTCCCAGTTTCCAAGTGCTGCATACTGCGCAGACATGACGCCTTAGACCGCTCGGCTACTTGACTTGTCCTTTGAACAATGTTTTAAATCGAAACAAAGTCGGGACTTAATTTAATATATCCTATTTTATCTAGCAATTATAGCTATACCGGATATAAAAATATTAATAAAGTTGAGAGTAATACCTAATACCTAATAATACCAAACAGGCATTACTTAAATTGTATACTCTGTCAAATGGATTTCGAGTCCTCTGTTTCAAAATAAAGCAATTGATGGCGTGAGATACGCCTATTATATACTATCTATCCTTAATGAAATTATATTTATTATGTAAAACTACTGGTTGAACTAGGTACTTTATTCACACTTTTAATATTTTGCAAGCAGGTATTTATTGTGTTATAAATTTAACTATAAAGAATAGTACATTTAGTTTTGTAAACTTGTGTTACGTAATAACCGATATTACTAAAAATCATGAAATTGTTATTATGTAAAGTATAGTCAGAATCTAATAGGAAAAATTGATTAATGTCTTATTCAAATCATAATTGTTTATTGACACGAAGTTTATAAACTGTATATTGTAATGTACGCTCAAAATAACTTAATAAGAATAAATGTAAACAAAATTTTTTTTAACAACCCTTTATGATCTAAACAAGTAAAAATAACAAATAACTTAAGAGTTAATTGATTTAATACCCGGCATAGTACTGAATTTAAAAAAAAGTTTCAAGACATTTTTTTCAAAAGTTTCAAAGATAGGCAGCTTTGTCCATTTTGCACAAACATGGTCCAATTTTGCCCATTCTCGAACTTCATTCTCGAACGCATACGAAATTTTAGCTATCTCCTATCGTATTTGACTTATCATGTTTACAGGCATATGGGTAGACAACTTTGCGGAAATGGACTAGGTCATTTTATGAACACCTATTGCAAAATTTTTTTTTTGTAAACAATATTTTCAACCATTATAAAGTCGGGGCTAATCTACCGGGTATAAAAATAGCATTTGGATATTAATAAATACCCAAATTATTTAATAGTTTATTATAGTAAAAATTGGTTTTAAGAGTATTGTAAGGATGGATGTCCTTTTTACATCCTGAAAATAATTGTTATCATCATTTTGTATCATAATAGATGATTTTCACTGAAAAAGGACTGAGATTCCGAAAAAGATCCCTGGTAATATGAAAGAATCTTGGAACAATCATGAAAAAATTTTAATAATATTAGCTATATGAAGTTCTCTATCCTCTAAATAAATAAAATTGAATAAAATATGAATTTATCTACTTTATTATTATGTTAACCATACGGATACGATGGTGTATTCTCCTCTCTACTCAACTCATCTGTATTTCTCACCTAAAATGTAATATATTTATGTAAAAATTTGAATAAATTTATTTTCTTTTTTTTGTTTCAGGTAAGTTTTGGCCAAATTTTCCAGAAAATAACATATGATTTGTGTGTGGTAAGATTAAAATTTAGAAAATATAAACAATTTAAGCTGTAGTCTACTAGGCCAAAGCTTAAAAGAAGTAATATGACTCTTTGACCCGGTTTAGAAAATTTTTGCTGCGTTTGATGTCTAAAATTCACAAAATAAATAGCCAAATGTTTTTTTTTCTAACATAATAAATTCGAATATTTTGTAACATGTTATCAGTTAAAGCCCACCAACTAAACTTATTTTATTTATGTTATATTTTATGAAAAATAATATTAACCTAAATTCTATATAAATTAATTTTTAACGATATTTTTTGATAGATTTTAAGTGTACTTTGGTTATAAATTTATGTATAGCATACATAAGTTAATACCTTGAAAGTGTTGATAACAAACTCATTATTCAAAAACGATATGTAATGTTGTACTTTTTTTCCCATCAATAGATAAAAATTATAATCAACTGTCGTACAAAAATGTAATAATTCGTTAAAAAAATGTTTGTAATTAAAAAAAATTATTAAAATTACTTTGGTGGGTTATATAATACTGCATACATTTTCATATTTCTTTCACGTTCCTCTATTATCCATATTACTTCATCAATTGTATTCTTTATAATTTTAATATTATTTCGTAATTTGTGTTTATAATTTGAGTTTATATATTGTTAAGACCCCCGACATTCTTCCCATAAACCCTTTCTTTTTTGCATCTCTTTGTATGCGTGTATAGCCGTTCACATTTACAATTTTAGTACAATCAATGAATGTTTCTGCCAAGGCAACGATGGTATATTTCATACTTTCCGTAATTTCTATGTTCCAAAATAATAGTTTAAGTGAGTCTTTATTTCGTTTCTGCTTAAGACATTTATAATTAATTATACTTAAATTTAGAATAGTTCCTTGTTTAATCATTTGCTGAAGTACTTGGTTTCTGTTAGTATTCCTCTCCCAAAAAAAAATTTTATTTTCCCATCCCGTTCCGAACTATTTTCACCCATATTTTCACTATTTATTTCTGTCCTCCTCGTCTCTCGTTTCTATTTGCATAGGTTTTCTTCCTCATCACTGCTTCTCATCCTGTTTAGGGTTTGAATTATCAATTTGATTATCGCTTGCTTTTCCTCAATCTATTGTCATAGTTTTAGCTTCAATATCTTTTCTGTAAACACTTCGTTATCAGAAATGAGTTTATTATACTTTATATACTCGTATGCATTTCTTTCTTTTTGCTGCTCTTTCTTTGAGATTTCTCGTATAATTTTTCCTTCATATCGTATTTCTTGCGTATAATCTTCATCTATGAATATTTCGGTTCCTTTTAACTTTGTTCTGCATTTTAGAACCTTATCTATCATTTATTCACATCGAAATGTTATGTGTAACTGTTGGCCGCGCTTGGTGACCTAAAGATTAGGGTTTCACCGAGGCTACGAGGTAACCTCGCCTCGCCTCGTACCTCTTAACCGAGGACCGAGACGAGGCGAGGCGAGCTTTTAATCGCGATTTTAATTCGCGATTTTAATCCTCGTTACTAGCCGAGGCGAGGCGAAGTATATCGTCATAAAAACCTCGCCTCAAATTTACAGGCAAACCGAGGCAAATTTACAAAAAAAAAATTTTTAATTTATATATGCAGTGTCAGTGACAGTGTAAGCATTTAAAAAATATATGTAATGTTAATACATGTTAAGTGTTATATCTTACTCTTACGTATAAAAATTAAATAAAATGTTGTATCTATAACAAACATTTATTACAAGAATAATCAAAATATTGACGGTCTGTTCATTTTATATATAATATTGTAATACTATATTATATAACGTATGTTTTCATTATTGTTATTTCAATGAAAAAATATATAATTAAATTAATAAATTTAAAAGCATTGAAAATAGTTTAATTTCCTTTATACTTACAGTAACTTGTATATGGGTTTCGCATTGGAAATCGTGGAAGCATTTTGAAGAACCTCTTATATAGAGTTCTTAAAACATCACGGGATTTCCTCTTTTCATAATATTTTCTTTAGGCCAAGTTTTTTTGAATTTACTGTTTTCATTCGAGGAGTCATAAAAATGTAGAGACTAAGCAACTTATATTCCGTGTTTTAACATTTATTTTCTAACAAGTTTTTTTAACCATATTATGTACATTAATGCAAAATAAGTCAAATTTAGTAAAAATTTTACCTCGGGTGAGGCGAGGCGAGGATGATAGCTAACCCAACCGAGGCGAGGCGAGGCAGGTCAACATTCTACCTCGGCCGAGGCCGAGGCGAGGCGAGGTTGATATTTAAAAAAGCGAGGCGAGGCGAGGTGATACCAAAACCTCGCCTCGCCTCGTGCATCGTGAAACACTACTATAGATCCTATTCTGTTCATGCTCTCAATATTTTCACTTCTCTTACTCTCTCGTTTATCATTAAAAAAAAGCACGTAAACTCTCGCCTAAATCATTTTCCTCTTCCTGCTCTTGTATACCACTACCAAAGTCTATTTAACTAGTCATAAAATACCTGCTATAACAATGTACTAAAAAATAAATGAAATAAATAATAAATTATTCAAGTAAGCATAGTTGAACATGTCATTGTAATTTTTTTTTTAATTTCATGAATTTTATACCGGATTTAAGTATGATTAATTTAATTATACTCAAAATTTAACTAGTCTAGTTAATACCATTTAACTAGTCATAAAATACCTGCTATAACTATGTACTAAAAAATAAATGAAATAAATAATAATTTATTCAAATAAGCATAGTTAAACATGTCTTTTTAAATTTTATGAATTTTATACTGGATTTAAGAATGGATAATTAAAGTATAGTCAAATATCTTAAGGATACGAATAATATTCTTAAATCAGGGAAAAGCATGACAAACTGTACTGGAAAACTAGGAATTATTAGGTAATTTTAATATCATTTTCTTGTGGCCACCCTGATAAGAAATCTTTTCTTAACTGTATCGTTCTAATAAAAATAACAATAAGAAAATAAAATAATTACACTACCATAACATAAAAAATGTTTCACATGTCGAATATATGAAAACAGGTCATACTTTTATGTTATTATTATTACACAGCCAAGCTAATGTATCAAATGACCTATGTTGACCACTACTTCACTATCATATTATGAATTATGATCATACCGCATTGTAACCAGATCTTTTGTAACATAAGTAATATCACACAGACTCTACAATAATATAGAATATTTGGTTTGTTTTATAAAAAGTTTCTATATTGTTTATACTATTTAGTTTTATTCCAAATATTATACAGACTGTACGAACATTTTTGTATCGTGTATTAAATTAATGTAAAAAAAAAACATTTTTAAAAACAAGCTTTTATTTAAATTCTCGAAAAAGAAGAAAATAAACTTTAAATTGAATCAAACCTATTAATTTATTACATTACAAAATTTATATGATATTAAAGCTTAGCGCGAGATTTAATTGTGTATAAAAAAAAATTAAATACATCTACACAAGTAAATTCGCGACAAGCTTTAATATCATATAATTTTTGTAATGTAATTGATTCAATTTTTGTAATTGATTTAATTTAAAGTTTATTTTCTTATTTTTAGAGCATTTAAATAATAGCCTGTTTTTAAAAATGTTTTTTTTACATTAATTTAAATGACGAAAACCAGTCCAAGTAGCCGAGCGGTCTAAGGCGTTATGTCTGTGCAGTCTGCAGTAATTGGAAACTGACAGGTTATTGGTTCGAATCACGACATCGGCAGTTTGTCAATTATAAAAATAAAAAAAGGGCCGGTTAATTGACTAAACTGTCGGCGTATGGACAAGAACGAAGTAACCGGCTATGCTTGAGAAGGTTTTCTGTAGTTTCCTTCACGAACTCCAGATGAATATCGGCATAGTTCCTATCATAGTCGGCTGCAGCCGCATATCCTACCAATTCCTAGTCTACTCACAAATTACTTCCACTCCATTCACATCCTCACATCCTAAGGCATCACAATAGACCTTATGGTCGAAGTACGCACAATTTTAATTGCTAAAAAGGGAACAATAATATCTTCGTTGATTTATTTATTTTTAATCTTTAAAAAAGGACTAAATCAAACTTGCAAATCAAAGAATAATTAATCAAATAATTATTGAATATTGATTTTAAATTTTTATAAAATCAAAGATAAAAATTATTATTTTTGGAAAAAAAAATATATATAAAATTTATTTACACAAATTAAAATAATTTTTATACATAACAGTTAAAATGTTGTAAATAAGTAAATATTTTTTTTACGTAACCAAATTCACACAAGCAAGTTACGAATAGAATATTATGTTGTAGTATATACAAATATTGGATTGGTAAGCTAGATTGTCATAAAATATGTTTTGAAAAAAACTATATTTTATTTTTGTTATTCGTTTTAACATGTCTGAATTTTGGCTGTATATAAAGACCCGATTCTATCCATCCAGAAGTGAGTTCTTAAATTCAGACCGAAAGGAACAGTAGTGCGGTTTGATGTTACCATTGTTGAATTAATCATTGTTATAAATTTGTATTGTTTGAATATGAATAAAAAAAAAGAATTGTTGATAAAAATTAAACATTTTGTTTATTTTTTTGTTTTTGTCTCGAGTATTTGAATCTGTAGTAGATTCAACAGTGCTCCCTTTTTTTAAAAAGTTAAAAAGAGAGCCAAGATACCGCGACAAGTGGCGACCGTGACAGGACCAGGAGACGCACGGAAGAAGAAAGGAATTACAATGGCAAGTCGCAGCATTCCCATGCCACGTCTGCGTGAGATGATGGAGGCCGAAGGGCTGGACAGCACTGGCACAAGAGACGTCTTACAGGCAAGATGGGAGGAGCACCAATCTAGGCAACAAGGAACACCAACTTCAAGGACTCAAGGACCAGCCAACCCTACATCGGAACGACAAAGAAGTTTGGTATCAGACCCAGAGGAGCCAATTGCATCAACAATGGAAAAGATGTTCGCAGCTATGATGTCAAACTTCAAAAATTTGGATGAAAGAATGGGTGATCGACTCAAAGGATCTGAAGAACGGATGGATGAGCGACTTGGAAGTCGTCTTCAAGAGTCCGAAGAGAGGATGAGCAACCAACTTCAAGAGTCCGAAGAGAGGATGAGAAATCGATTACAGGAATCTGAAGAAAGAGTGGGCGAACAGAAATTAAGTATAATGCAACAAGTCCAACAAGAGCTGAAAGAGGACTTGTCGGAGCGAATGGAGAACCTAAGAGAAGTGTGCGTACGACGTATCAGCCAAATAAGCACTGACGTCGAGGCTGTGAAAGCTGACATCACGAACATCAAAACCGATGTCGCTGTAAACCGCACACAAATCGAAGGCATAGAAAGCAACGTAACCACACGACTTGATGGCATGGAAACGAAAATGAATGAACAATACAATAAAGTCGTGGATGACATCATACGGATCGAAGAGCGTCAGACACAACAACTGCGCGACATGCGTATTGATCCGCAGGAAGTGAATACAGTCATTCGCTCCGCCACATTGGACACAACGACGCTTCTGTCCATCATGCCGGAGTTCAGTGGTAGACCGGCTGAAGATCCAGTTGGTTTTTTGAACAGAGCAACGACATTACTGCGACAAACGCATCTGCCCGTAGACTGTTGGATTGAGATGGTCACAAAAAAATTAACAGGACCAGCCAGAGATTGGGCATTGATGAATCGTGGGTTGGGCTACACCTTCGATGAGTGGAAATGGCAACTGGAGAGTTTCTTCAACAGTATAGGAAGAAAAGCTAAAGCCGAACTGGAATTGATGACCGTTTCCCAACCCACAGGATTGAAGACAGAAGCGTTCGTCAACATGAAGATGCAGCTACTCAGAAGAGTGCACGCCGATAGGAATATTGATGACGTGGTGCCCATAATATTGAATTTACTACGCGACAATGTACGACCGCTGGTGAAGATTTCGAATCCAAAGTCATTAGATGAGCTACGTATAACCGTTAGAACACTGGATGAAGAGCCAGCGAGGAATCGGCAAGAACCACCAGCAAGAGCACCACCACCACCACGTCTGAGCAGTCCAGGCACGTGCTTCGTATCGAAGGGGACAACAAAATAGACCTGGGCCGTCGGGAAACTAATTCCAGGATCAATGAAGGAGGAAATTGGTTCTGGGGTACACATTAACCTCCACAAAGACGCACAACATCGGCGTGAACACCTACAATTACCGGTTCATTTGACAACAATGGAGACCAAGAACTCACACCAGAATGGGCCAATTGTGGAAGTTGATGTGCGTGGAAGATCAATATTGACACTGATCGATAGTCAAGCATCACACAATTTCATAAGCGAAGAATTGGCGAGAAGTATTGGTAAATGCACCCTGTCAGAGATAGTACAGGGGGTGGAGCCACATGCAATAATACTTAATTAGAATTCTTGGGAAAATGTGCATGGATGTGATGATATCAAGAATGAAGTTCAATGTTGTAATGGTATGAAGTAATGGTTGTACCTGGCCTACGAAACCATTTGATACTTGGTCACGAATTTTTAACAAAAAATGGTGTGAGCATTGATTACCGAAGTGGTATAATTTACTGGGGTGTGATAAGAGAGTCCACATTGCATGGAGAAAACCAGATGGAGCCCATAGAGAAATGGCAGCAATTAACAATGCATTGGGCGAGTTACAAATTAAACTCCTTGAGAACCAAGAGCAGTTAAAAGATGTCATTCGGCGACATCCCAGCGTTTTCGGCAAAGTTGGAAGGATAAAAACGATCACACATAAGATTGAGATTACGAAGAATTCCCCCATTAAATTACGACCATACCCGTACAACAATGAGAAGCAACGGGTATTAGAAGAGATGATTGAAGAGATGGAAGGCGATGGCATTATAGAACCATCCACATCGCCTTGGGCCGCACCCGTCGTATTGCCGAAGAAGAAAGATGGTACTTTTCGATTGTGCGTCGATTACAGAAAATTGAACGATATCACAAAGAGCAATGCGTTTCCGATTCCAGATCTGCAAGAGATGTTGAGAAAAGTCAATGGAGCCAAAATATTTTCTACATTGGATCTTCAGACTGGTTATTGGCAAATTGAGATGGAGCCACAATCGAAAGAATACACAGCATTTACCACCCCAAGAGGTCTCTATCAATTTCGCGTCATGCCGTTTGGACTGAAGAATGCTCCAGCTACGTTCCAGAGTTTAATGAACGAAGTTTTATCTGGATACATCGAAGATTTCTGCCAAGTTTACCTGGATGACATACTAATCTACAGTCGATCAGTCAAGGAACATTTACATCACCTGGATCTTGTACTTGAAAGACTAGAACAACATGGATTAACTTGTAAACCAAGCAAATGTGTCATTGGCAGCAACAAAGTCAAATACCTGGGACATATTTTGAGCGAAGACGGCATTGACAGAGAGGAAGAGAAGAATGAAGCTATCAGTAATCACCCTGTACCAAGAACACTAAGACAATTACGACAATTTTTGGGATTATGTGGTTGGTACAGGAGCTTCGTGAAAAACTACGAAGATATAGCTGCACCTCTAAGCGAAATGCTCAAGAAGAACATAAAGTGGCGCTGGCTAACATTGCATCAGAAGGCGTTCGAAAATTTCAAGTCATCAATAATAAATGCACCGAAACTAGCATATCCAGATTTTAAGAAGACGTTTTGTTTAAATACGGATGCTAGTGACGTCGGACTGGGTGCAATATTATTCCAAATGGAAGATGATGGCAAGACAAGGAGAATAATAAATTACGCCAGCAAGAAGCTTGGACCCACAGAAAAAAAGTACGCCACGACAGAAAAGGAATGTCTCTCGATAATATGGGCATTGAGGAAGTTTCGAGGATATTTTGAAGGAAGACAATTTAAATTATACACAGATCATGCAGCGCTCCAATGGCTGAACAAAACTAAAGATAGTCGAGCTAAATTGACAAGATGGGCATTGACATTGGGAGCCTATGATTTTGAGATAATTCACGTCCCCGGAAAAGATAATCAAGCCGCCGACTCCTTGTCCAGACAACCACAGGGCAAGGCTGAAGATGAAGAAGTGGAGGACATTCCAGAGTGGGTGATTGAAAAGAGGGCAAAAATACCGATAACCCTCAACGTAATTGAAGTGGAAACACCCACACTCGACGATATTAGACGATGGCAGGATGAAGATCGTGATGTGACTGCCATCAGAAGATATATCAATGATCATATAGTCCACTGAGAAGCAATTTACGTCGACGAGTGGACAGAACACGAGCTAACTACACCGTAGCTGACGGGATCCTCTGGTACCATAGTCAACAGATGGTACAAGAAGTGCCAGTGGTTCCCGAAGAACGCCGACTTGGTTTTCTGAGAAAATATCACGACAGTGATGAAGCAGCACACCCAGGATGGAGAGAAACGTATCGTCAAATCCGTAACCGCGTCTACTGGTATGGGATGCAAGATGACATATGCAGATATGTAAAAGGGTGTGACACGTGTGCTAGAGTGAAGCCACTGAATAAGAAACCAAGTTCAGCAATGAGAAGTCGAAGACCTACTTCACCATGGGAGGTAGTCAGCATCGACTTGATGGGTCCATATCCACGCACATCACGTGGAAAAACGAATATATTGGTTGTGACTGATCTTTTCACTAGATGGATCGAAGCATTTCCATTGGGGGCCACGTCGACCTCGAAGATAGCACAAGTACTTAAAGACGAAGTATTCAGTCGATATGGTTATCCGAGAGTAGTACTTAGTGATAATGGTCCCCAGTTCAGATCAAAGGAATGGAAAGCAGTGAATAGAGATTGGCACACAGAAATTTGGACAACGCCAATATACTATCCACGAGCCAACCCCACGGAACGTCAGAACCAAGAGTTAAAGAAGTTGTTGCGTTTAAATTTATTGGACCAAGCACATAAGAATTGGGACCAACAATTGCACAAATCATTATTTGCAATACGTAATAGAGCAAATAGAACAACTGGTTTTTCGCCTGCCCAATTGTTACTGGGGGCAGAGATGAAGAAGCCTGGGGATTGGCAGATACAAGTCGAAGAAGAGCCTCAAGAACTTCAAGAATGGGCCAATGAACGAGGCCAAGAACGTCAAGAGAATGAGGAAAGAGCTCGGCAAACAATATTGGCCAATGCCGAGGAAAATCACCAAGTGGAAACGGGACTCAGTTATCAACCAGGAGAGTCCGTCTGGATGCGCAACCAAGTGCTCAGCAGTAAGGTGGAGGGTGTCCATAGTGGACTGGCACCAAAATGGAAAGGGCCTTACAGGGTGCTGAGGAGTTTACCAGCTGGAATATATGTTGTGGATACAGTGCCTCCCACGAAAATACATGGAGGTCTCTTGAAGCCGGCCAGTGCAAGGACCGCCGCCAATGGGAATCTGAGAAGATTGAGTGTGGGAAACGAGGTGTTCGGCCAACTACTTCCAGATCGATTGGGGGGTCAAAGGCATGGAGGTGATGGAAGACGACGAGATGTACCAAGTGTGGACGAGCCAGAGGCCAGAGCATTAAGGCCAGGGTACAACTTGCGGCCCAGACGACCGGCAATCAACAACAGGCGCCGTTGATGAAGAGTGAAGAACTAATGTGTACGTACACTTTTAAGTTTTGCTAGCTAGCTAAATGTACTAGTACAGTTCAAATAGTTCTTAAGTCAAAAATTGGTCGACCAAATATAATAAGCAAATTAGAAAATGTGTGTTGGAATCTAGAGGGGGAGATTTTGTTGTAATGAAAATTATTGAGATTAATTTTTTTTGATCCAACACACATTTTAATAGAAAAATATTAAGTAAAATATTATGCAAAATATTTAACAAAACAATATTTTTCTCCTTGCAAAAAGAAGGAGTTTTTTTTTTTTTTTGAAAGTACAAAAAGAAAATAATATAGCTCGATTTATTTTTTTTCTCAAACTAAGTTTTTTTTTAAGTCGAAAAATGATAATAAGATTAATAAGATAATAAAGATAATAAGATGCTTTTGATTTAAAGTTTTCTATTTTTGAAAAAAATCAAAAATTGAAAAAAAAAATTATTACATATAATTTAATTTAAAAAATTCAAAATCATACAAATTGAATGTTTTTAAATAACATAAATAGATCACAAACAAATAATTTTGTAAAAACAAGATAGTTTTTGTAAAACAAACAGAAGTAAGCTAGCTTACAGTAATGAATGTATAATAAAATTTGTGTATAGATTTAGAATTTACACTGGCCGTGTTCGTTAAGTCGCTAGTTGAATATCAACCAAGCGGGGTATGACTATGGGTCAAACCCAAGGAGAGGTATAATTTTTAATTAATTTTATATATAATCTGAACACTCCGACTACGTCCATGGGTGTTGATATACTAAAATATTCTAGAAGCCTCCATGCGAAAATATATTGTCAAAAACAAAATATTTATTCAAAAAAACAATCATATTCTAGAACGACCCATGGCGGGTATATAAACCGTGACCAGTGTCGATTCAAATCAGTTTTAAATCGACCATTGTGCGATTAGTATCAGTTTTAAATCGTGTCTGATTAGTTTAATATCGACTATTGTCTGTTAGTATCAAAGTTGAAATCAAGTATTGTCTGATTAGTTCAAAGTATATAATTGTTGTTCAATCCAGATCAAGTTAAAGTTGGAATTTGTACAAGTAATTCGATCAAGTAATTCAAAGTTGACATTGTGTGAAAGAAATTAAAATAATTGTTGAAAAAGAAATTGGATAATCATTTTTTTTAAGCAATAAAATCAGGTTTTTTTTTTGTTTCGTAAAAACTTGTGTTTAATTTAATTTTTTTTCTTTCTTTTCTTTAAACAAAAACGTGCGTGTTGTTTCAATTACAAAATATTTAGTAATATCTTTTACTAATATATTTTTTTTGTTTTTGTCGAGTATCGGAATCATTGCAGGTTCGGGCAGCGCTCCTTTGATAAAGTAAGCCAGGATACCGCGACAATATATATATATATATATATATATATATATATATATGTCGGAATCGTACGTTTATCAAAGGGATAAATGTGTTTTTTTATTTATGGATACGCCTGTTCGAACATTTCTCTACATTTATAATATGTTTACAGTTTTACACTTTTATTTATAAGTACAAAGAAACTATTTTTTAAGAAAAGGTTTATTTTATTACAGTATGTCTGACATAAAGAATCCTCCAGACATAGAGGTCCGGAAATTAGATATTATCAATACTTATATATTCTTAGAATAAAATAAATTGTCTAAAAGTGCAATAAAGAATAATTGCTTTAAGATTTATCAATTAACATAGTAAGTGTTCAGCTGAAGGGGGCATGTTTGACCTCTACTTAGACGCAAATTGTACGGTACGGATGTAATAAACCAATTTTTGTGATATACCTTAGATGGTACATAAATATGATGTAGTAATAGGATGACCCCTTTCCAATATATTTTTACAAACATCAAGGAAGGGAGATGAGTTTCAAAAAGGAAGCAGGACAGCCAGTTCTGAGAGGACAGCACCCGAGTACAGACCGTATCGTGCAGTTGCGTATTAGTATCAACTGAACTCTGCTGAAAGTTACATGAAAATAGCATCACATGGAAATAGTGTTTGGATTGTTGGTAGCCCTTTTGGACTAGTATAATTAATTATGTTTATTGATGAGATAACCGTGGTATGGCATTTTGTTAGTATTATTCGTGTTGTATCTGTATTGTTAACTGGAGCTAACTCACTGTGTCGTAGGTTGAACTAATTGTAATTACTGATTGTGAAAGTGCGGGACACCGGGTATTATTGTAGACTAGTGCGTGTTTGTGAAAAATGCATTTTTCAGTGTGCTATTGGAAAATTGGTAAGTGTTTGTATTTTATAAAAACAACAATGCCTGACAACATATATACTGGTTCAAACGACCATGCTCCCAATTATGCAACTCCGACATCAGAAGTGGGATCAGTGCCTGGTATATCATTGCAAGATAAACATGAGAAAATACGCCAAAAGTAATATCTGTTCTAACAAAAGAACTCGTATCAATTATCTTTGATTCTAATTACCCTATTAAGTTCCATACTGACGCTAGCTATAATGGGTTTAGGGCTATGTTAAGGCAAAAGATCGAAGTAAAGATCATTCTTATGAACTATAAACTTTAGCTGTAGTAAACTCATTAAAACATTTTCGACATTATTTACACGGGCGGAAATTTGTGGTCATTACAGATTGTAACTCATTAAAAGTATCTCAAAATATAGCAAATTTAAATGATCAAGTCCACAGATAATGGGCTTTCTTGTAGTCCTTTACTTTTGAAATTATATATCGTGCGGGTAAACGAATGACTCTTGTAGATTTCCTTTGACGAAATCCAATAGATGTTAATAATAAAATAGTAAATAAAAGAAAAGAAAAGGAAATTAATCTAGCTGAGAGTCGGAAGATTCGTTATTAACCGAACAACGTCGCGATCGTCAAATCTAGAAAATTGTTACCGGGTTACAGAACGATGTGATTGTGGAAGACATCGCGAAAAACATACGAGTTGCGATCTTGTATCCTTTTCCGCAAAACTCGGAGAAATGTAAAAAGCTTATTGTTTGCCATCGCTTCAAGGGGTTTCGTTGGTCCGTTATTAGGGTGTGCATCAGTCAATTATGCACTTGGACTGGGATAAAGCGCTTGAGGGGCTTTATGAGTAATTTTGATTTGAAGGAATGGCGAAATATCTGTATAAACCATTGCACGGTCGTAGAGAGACGCGATAGGAGAAACACAATTGGGTTTTAATAGTACTATCAATCGTGTAACTAAATCCAGTCCTTTAGAGTTATAAATTCGTAATGTAGCGAGACCTCACGATATCTCCAAGGTGACACAGCAGGCCGTAGATAATATAAAAGCTAATGCTAGATACGATAAAAAAAAAATAAAAAAAAAAATAAAAAAAAGATTCGATAAAACTAAAGCAAAAAATAATTAAATTCAATATTGGTGATTTTGTATTGTTAAAAAGAGAAGAAAGAAAACAAACTAAATTAGAACCGAAATTTAGGGGCCCATTTGTAGTGGCAGAGGTTTTAGAAGGAGATAGATACACTTTAAAAAAACAGTAAAAGGTAGAAGGACTTACAAATACAGTCATGATAAATTGAGATGCATGCCGGAGGGTTACATTCCTAGTGAGTTAGATGTCTGTGATTCTGATAACGATGTTGAAAACGATTCAGTAGAGAGCTCTGATGAGCACTGACAATCGTTTTGTAAAATGAATTAAGCCTTACACGGTTACCATGATTTTCCCACACACCATACATATGGTAACGGGGTCTAAAGAAATTTAGATGTGATTATGTGTAAGCGTTTTGTAAAATGAATTAAGCCTTACACGATGTATTCAGTAATGGGGTTCCCATGATTTTCCCACACACCATACATATGGTAACGGGGTCTAAAGAAATTTAGATGTGATTATGTGTAAGCATTTTGTAAAATGAATTAAGCCTTACACGACGTATTCAGTAATGGGGTTAGCATGATTTTCCCACACACCATACATATGGTAACGGGGTCTAAAGAAATTTAGATGTGATTATGTGTAAGCATTTTGTAAAATGAATTAAGCCTTACACGAAGTATTCAGTAACGGGGTCTAAAGAAATTTAGATGTGATTATGTGTAACTGGAGCTAACTCACTGTGTCGTAGGTTGAACTAATTGTAATTACTGATTGTGAAAGTGCGGGACACCGGGTATTATTGTAGACTAGTGCGTGTTTGTGAAAAATGCATTTTTCAGTGTGCTATTGGAAAATTGGTAAGTGTTTGTATTTTATAAAAACAACAATGCCTGACAACATATATACTGGTTCAAACGACCATGCTCCCAATTATGCAACTCCGACATATATATATATATATATATATATATATATATATATGTATATGTAAAAATCGACCCAATATTTGTTGTTATGTCGATATTATACAAAAATATTGTAAGTACTATTGTAATATTGTATAGTACAGGCTGGTGACTGCAGCTTTCACTGTGATTGTTTACTGTTTTCTCTTGCTTTTTTGCTCTAGAACACACATACCAAATTTCAGCTCGTTATCTCCTTTTGTTTTTAAGTCATCGTGTCCACGAACGGACAAATTTGGAACTAATCTTAATATACTCTTGTATATTTACATATACCGGATATAAAAATAACAATCTGAACAAAAATTTTCAAAAAGATAAGCTTCATCTTTTTACTATTATATTTTGTTTTTTATTGTGTCACCCGCTAATAAAAGCGTGTTATTTTGAAAACTTATATTTGAAGGACAATATTCGACTAGAAAAAATATTTGTCTGAACTAAATCTATAGTACGGTAGTGCGTATGGAAAAGTTTAAAGGGGGGATGGGGTATGGCTATGTGTACCTACAGTGACTACTGGAAATATTAGGCGCAAGATGACCACCTTGTTACTTTTGATCTAAAAGAGCTACAGAATTTAGAAAGATTTCGTCTTTTGACTATTTTGTGACGAAACCCGTAATCCAGTGAATAATGATAGTAAAGAAGACTCATCGAATTTTCCGATATTATTGGCAGAAGTAGAAGCAGCAATTTGGTGATGATAAAGCGTATAGAGAGGATGGAATCTTTGCAGAGTATCTAAAAAATCTCAATGCGTATGGGATAAATAAATTATGGAAACTATGCAATAAAATATATACAGAGGAAAAAATTTCGAACATTTTAAGTAAGTCGACCTTCATCCTGCTTCCAAAAAAAGTGAGCTCCAGTGATTGTACGGATTACAGATCGATCAGTTTAATGAGTCATATCACAAAAATTTTCTTAAAAATCATACGAAAAAGAATCCAGACGGCTATACAGAATGAGATAGGACCTACTCAAATGGGTTTCAGGAAAGGAATGGATACACGGGAAGCAATTGTCAGTCTAAATCTCCTTATTGAACGGACAATAGAAAATAATTTGCGTGTGTACTGTTGTTTTATTGATTATCAAAAGGCGTTCGATAGTATCTCACATAATAAATTGTTTGATATACTGGAATGTTTAGACATTGAGAAGAAAATAATAAGAATTTAAAGAAATCTGTATTGGAATTAAGAGGTAACGGGTAAGACCAACTACGGAAATACTTCTAATATAACCGTGGAGACGGGTGTAAGACAATGATGTGTTTTGTCTCCATTATTGTTCAACATTTATGCCGAAAAAGTGATAGAAGAAGCTTTAAGTGAACATAACATTGGTGTAAAAATTAATGGAGCAATAATTAATAATCTAAAATATGCAGACGATACAGTACTGCTAGCATCAAGTGAAAGTGATTTACAAACTATCGTGGATAAAACAACCAGAGTAAGTGAACAATATGGATTAAAAATCAATATCAAAAAAACGGTGTGCATGATATTCAGTAAAGAGTCTGTTCAACTTACACTTAATATAAAATGTAATGGCATAAAATTAAAGCAAGTTAACCAACTGAACTACTTAGGAAAACTATTCACCTGTAATAATGACCAAATAAGTGAAATTAAAAAACGTATAGCTGTCGCTAAAAATAATTTTGTAATACTTAAGGTTTATATAACTAATAGAAAATTGTGTTTTAATAGTCGGTTAAAAATGTTAAGGTGCTGTGTTGTCCGCACTACTATATTCGTGCGAAACGTGGACATAAAAAGTGTATGTGACGCCAGGCTGAATGCATTTGAAACGAGGTGCATCAGAAAAATGCTAAAAATAAAGTGGACGGAGAAATTAAGTAACGTTGAAGTATTCTGTAAAGTTAAATATTAATGATGTTTAGTTATATTAATTGAAAAGAGAATATTGGGATACTTCGGACATATATACAGAGGAAATAGATACGAACTTCAAAGACTAATTATGTGCGGTAAAATGGATGGCTTTGCATCAAGAGGCAGAAAGCGGATCACGTGGATCTCAAATATTAAAAAATATTCAAACTTTAAATCGCTCTAGAATTTAAAGTCGGCCGCAATTGACAGAATTCGATGGGATGCAGTGGTCTCCAAGATCCTGTAATATGATATGGAACCTCATGATGATGGCGTCTTATGAACAATATGTTTTCAATCACATCGTTTTGGAACAAATAGTTTTAAACATATTTTAATTCAAAAATCGAAAAAACGTGACCACGCCCAAAAAAAACTGGTAGTTAGGATCTTAATTCCAAGTGGTTCTTCCCGATATCCATTAAAACTTGGACCGTTACCCCCAAATACTTGGACCGTTTATACATGAATGTTTTGGATTCGATTATAATATTCAAATAATAAATGCAACCAACATAATTATTTTCAATAACGGATATTCTTTAGATAACTCAGATAGATACATATTAAATTGAATAAAAATAAAATAAAATGAAAATTTATGCAAATTACATAAAATACAATCACCAGAATATATACATATAATGTATCATCATCAAACTTGAACATAAAACATGGTGAATGAATCGTGTTTAGAGGATGAAACTCTACTTAAAAAATGTACACGAACATCACAATAATAATAATAACAATGTATACAGCTAACAAACGGGTACGATCGATTGGTTGAAGATGAAATCTGTTTAAATGTCATCTTCTATTATAATGAATACATAGAAGAAGGTTAAAAGTGTAAAAGTTTCATTTTATGTATGCAGTAATTACAGGATGAGTCAAATTCTTCGATTCGAAGTCAACACCTGTTGTTATTTTTTTTCTTTAAATATTATTTTTAAGATAGTGTTTTAATGATATGGATATATTATGGCACTATGTTGCTTGACATAAAGATCTTTCATTTTCATTTTCTAGGGTCAAAAGGGTCAAACAAATACATTTATAAAGGTCTCTGTGATAAAATTTACACGTTTAAATAGTCAAGTTTTCAATCCGTGGCAGTTGCTTGTAATATCATTCGCCTAAGTTATAGGTTTAGTTTTCGTTCTTGCCACCGCTAATTCTAAATTAAACCATAAACCTTCAGTTTCAGTTAGTTCACCGGGTTTATTTCAAATAATTTCTAAATGATAATTCTAAATGATAATATCAAGATAAAATTAAGTTACCTCGGCGACAATTTACTATTCATTATTATTACATTGAAATCTCAAATATTACCGATGGTAATATTTTGTAAATATTACCGATGTTATAGAAAAAAATGGTCAATGGGTAATTTGACTCGTATTAAATTTTTACAACTATTATAAGAGATATTCAAAATTTTGCTTTTCCCTTTCCATTTCCCATTGGCCAATTTTGCCCGTTCATGCGGTCAAATAACAAAAGAACAACACACACTAAATTTGATTGAACATACCAAGTATATTTTTTTATCTTGAACTTGTGTTTTGCTTCTCTAAAATGATGAAATTACGTATATAATTCATTATTACTTACCAAAATGCATTTGAGCATACCTTCATCTTTGGCTGAAATAAATCTTTGTTTATTTAACAACAATTTACATAGTTTTATAAAAACCTCTCTGCATTTTAAACTATGTTTTATTCGATTATAAAGATTAAATTTGTAGTTTCTCCATAAGACCCAATGTTAAAAGTATGATTTTCAATATAGAAAAGAACGAAAAAATGCATTTGAACTAACATTTTTAAGCATACCAATGAATGCGTATTGACTTTTTTTATAACATATTTAATTTACAAGAACTTTACTGCATTTTTGTTTTCTCTTTCGAACGTCCTTAAGGCCAACTAGATAAATAAAGCGGAATCCATGTAATATGTTAATATAATTAGTATAGACATTTTAATGAATTTATATGAATTTATGTTAAAATATTATTATACAAAGTTTTTATTATTATATAAACAGATAAGTCAGTTTGGCACGCATACATTTTCTATGATATGTTATTGTATGCTATACTGCCATTCCTGTATTCAGCTCAACAAAGAACGTATTGTATACAGTTCTTGAACATATATATATTTTTGATATCACTAAACATTTTGTGAATCATTCTGTAGTTCAGATTGAAAATATCATCTCATGTATTTACTTTAAGCCACATCATTACACACTTTCAAAACGAAGAAGATTTATCTTAAAACTTAATAAATCTTAACAAGATTGCATACATAACATGTATTAAGGAAAAAATCACTGCTTTCTGCATCACTATAGCGTAGGAGCACAAATGGACATCTTGGAAATGTCCCCACATTAAACAAGGGTCTTCATATAACAAAAGTCAATTCTATCTTTTCAAATCGGATTGGCAGTTCCAGAGATTAGCGCGTTCAAACAAACAAACAAACAAAAAAAAAACTCTTCAGCTTTATTATATTAGTATAGATATATTATAATAATAACTATGAATGAAATGAAAAAATAGAATGCAAATAAATTCGAAATTAAAAGGTTTTACTAGATAAACATACGGAGAAAACAGAATGAAGACATTTATTTAAAAAAAAATTATTTTAATATAACGGTGTATTTCATAGATCTGAAATTAAATTTTAATTTCCTATTGTATTCAATATTTAAATAATTGAATCATGCATATAGAATTTAAAAAATCAAATAAAAAACTTATTATTGCCTTCACTTTTTTCCATTTACATAAATAAATTTAGTGTTCGATTTTAAAACTACCATGACGATCAACCAATATAATTCCATTAATAATAAATAATTTACAGTATATTTATTGCAATATATCAGTGGCGTGTTTGAGGTTGATTCACACTATACGTTCCGCAGTTAATTCCGACACGTAACCATTTCATAAACGTTCTGTCTAACTCGTGTATATTCGGTGTTTGATTCAATTGTCTTAGTAAAGACGCAAAAGTTAATTTATATCGGTATTGGGGCTGCGAAAACATGTAAGGGCGTGTTTTAGAAATATATTGATTCCAACCGATAAACATATAAATTCCAAAAATTGTAGAAAAGTATTTTGTTAATAAAGCGAGTATAATTTTTATAAATTTCATTAATTTCCAGCTCTTCTATCATAGTTATTTTATTTACAGTTCAAACACAGGGCCTCTTTATCCTTAATCCAAAGGCATATCCATTAAAAAAAAGTACTTCCAATAGACATTACAGAGAATTATATCCATTGTATGCTATAATATTTCATGTAAACGGAATGTATGATGTTGATGGACCACGTATTAAAAGGATCCTCCATTGATGGTTCGAGAACCGTCAAATTAATAGGCGCAGAGAGGTACCCATATTTAAAATGGCAGTACTAAACACAATTGAATGCATCAACATATTACGCCAATACAATGTAGAAGACGTCATAGCATTAAACAATCCCATTTCCGATATAACTCAACTTTTGTTTCGATAGAAAGTCAATAAAAAAAAGCTTGGAAGCACACATTTTAACACTAAGTTTCTATCTTCCTATTGGCGTTCCGACGGTTTTCGCTGCACCCAAATATTAATTTTAAGATATGCAGATTTGATTGATATGTGCTAAGCTTTTAAATATAAGGACCTCCTTTCGGTTACTTGCTAGTAAGTTTATGATCGCATTCTCCTTTATAATGTTATAATTATTATATCATAATTCGTAAAAATCAAATAACAAAACAAACTTACGGAAAGCCTTGAACAAACAAGTACGGCATTTTGAAAGAAAAACGATAATACCGGATAGTGATAATTTATTTTGTGTGAAATTAAATGGTTCTTAAAGTATATTAGATGCATGATGTTTTATTATCTGTTTTATCATGTTTTATCATATAATTTTAAACAAATCTAGGGAACCGCCACTGGAACATAATTTATATATTTTGTATTCGATAAAGTAAAAGGAGTCTACAGTTACATAGACACACGAAAACAAAAAAAATTGTAATTCCCAACTATGGGCAATACGCCAACGAATTTTATAAATGTACACAATATGTAAAATAATTGTATACAAAATAACATGCTTTATCTAATTATTTATACCATAAACTACGTGAAAATAGTCAATTTTATCTTTATCAAAGTTACGTACATTTCGTAAGTATTCAGTCCATATTTACAAAATAAAAATTACTAGTATAATATATTAGTAATAAGTAAGAATATACACATTAAAATACTAATAAGAACTTGATATTTTACCTTCGAGCATCTTAGACTGTAAAAAACACGAAAAAAAAAATTCTCTTCAACGGTCTTGAACTTTTCTAGTTCAAAATTCTAATTATTCTAAAATATTCTCTAGATCCTCTTTTCCAAACTGTGTTTCGCGGAATGCCTGTTTTTGGGGGAAAGTTAATAAGTGTTCCGAAGAAAAAAGGCAATAAAAAAGCAGTTTTTCTGACATGTTTATGAAACTAATTTGACGGATGTAAATTTCATAATCGACTGTGTTGGTGCCACAAAACGTCACATGCATTTATTACCGAAAATATTTCGCCCCCAACTACTTTAGGCTCTTTCAAAATATACTAGTTGATAGTATTTCTGATATATTTTTCATATATTTTTTATAAATCTGATTAAAAAGCAACCTTAAAATACGTGTCAACTTTTTAACATAACGACGTCCAAACTCCGGAGGATACATATAATTCACAAGCTAGTCCCAATTGTTGTATTAGAGCCTGGGAGAGGATGATAAAACGAGTCGATGATCTGAGATAATTTGGGTAAGGTTGCATTCGATTAAAGAGTGAGTGTGACCATGGGAGGGTTGTGGACCGGTTAAAATTGAACTGAAAAAAAATTATATGCGGCTAGCTCAAATATTTAGTACATTATAGTTTGCAGTATACAAAAATCAACGATGATCGTCAGTAATCAATGTAAAAAAAAAGTTTTAAAAGTAGGGATGATGCATTGACCTTTTTAAGCTCTAAAGCACACACTCACAAAGTTCAGCTCGCATACTACTTTGCGTTTTTTAATTATCCTTTTGACGGTCGGACGGACGGTTACAAGATCAGGATTAAACTTATACTATATATAGAGAAAATACATACAGAGTGTTATATATTAACATATTCTTACGTAAGGACGAGAAAGTGGATAAATTCAATTTTCTTGATTCTCTACTATCATGTATGCATTTGACATTCAAATATAATCAAATATTATATCAAATATAAAACATATGAAAGGATGTGCTATTGGTGTGCTATGCTATGAGATTTTGTGGAGTTTATATGAATAGTGAATACAATTTTATAAAATTCAAAACTTACCGAAAACTAAACCGACTTACTATGAAAAAATGCAAATTTTCTGGTAACAATTTTGCAAGGATGAAATAATTAAATTGTACGTAAGCTCGAATCGCTTTGTATAAAAAATTTCTTTCAGAAGCCTATGGCTATTTAATTTCAATTAAATGTACACCAAGATTTTACAGTTATCTTTTTTTTTTTTTTTACTTTTTGCAGTGCGTTACCTGCGAATAAAAGCTTGTTTTTCAGTATCTTTCAAAAATAATATTTGGTAAAGATAGTTCACTCGTTACAGTCAAAGCAGAAAGTATAATATACATTATGATTAATTTACATATTACAACTATAACAATTGAACATATCTAATGTAACATATATAGTGTTTTAACATTTATGATCAATATTTTTGGGGTCGAAACTGCAAATGATTTTCCATTAAATATCAATAAATATTTAAAAAAAACCGCAATATAATGTTTTTTTTTTAAAGTAGTTCGTTAAGTTCAAAGTTATAGGATTTATGTTTCTGAAAGAAATGTATAGAATATTTTTCCAGTTTAAAAAAATGGAGTATGCGCAAATTGCTTACGCATACCATGCATGATAAAAATTTGAACTTTAGTTGCAAATATCTTGCTTCACAATTGCTCAAAAAACATTTTTTTTTTAATAAATGCAAAATATTTAGATTAATATTATATTTCAATTTTATCAAATTATTAAGAAAAGTGGGTATACAAGTAAACTACCTTAAGACTAAAAAATCAATTTAATTTATGGACGCTTTCACTTTTACTGACGCCTCCACTAAATTTTTATTTAGGAGAGGCGTCAGTAGAAGTGGAAACGTGGATACATTACTCAATCATGTCATTAAGTAAAGATTATTAAAATAATCAAAGAGAACTCTAGGTTTTTTTGAAATTATATTTCAAATTTTGCGCCTATTCCTAGAATATTTGTTTGTATTTTATAAATACGTATTTCGACTACAATGTAGTCATCATCAGTATGAATTAGCTAATCGTTACTATCTCTGGGATATGGATTCAGAGATATGTTGCTTGTTGCTAATTTGGTGCCTCACAATGATATTAAAAAAGTTATGTCCTTTTGACTTTTGACTTTTGACTTTGGATTTTTATTTTTACTTTTGAAAATGGTTTATTATTAAATCAGAATTTGGAATTGGGCCATTGTCTAAATTCATTATCTGTTTTCTCAATTTGTATATGTAGATGCTTTCGTATGCATCTAATTCTGTGGGGTTTTGTACCGATTTAAGTAGTTTTAGATTCGATTTATCAATTTTATGGTTGTACTCAATAACGTGCGCCGCTATACAAGATTTTTCAGTTCTCCCAAATTTCACATGAGCCAGATGTTCTTTGATTCGAATACCGATTTGGCGACGACTTTGACCAACGTAAATTTTCGAACAGTTTTGACAATTAACACCATATATGCCCGATTGTTTTTCATTACTAATTTTATCCTTAGGGTTGCCCAGTAACTGTTTGATTTTATTTTTACTAACAAGCGCTGTTTTTAAGTTGTGGTCTCTTAATTCTCGAGTGATTTTACTTGTGCATGGACGAAAGTATGTTAGTTTGCACCATTTAGTTTGTTCAACGTTGCCAATTTCTGGTGTTAGTGCGGTGGAATTGTTTCGTGCAATTTTAAATTTAGTTCCGCGGACCAAATTATTTATTATGTTAGAGTCGAAGCCATTAAAGATTGCAACTTGTTTAATGTGGTTTATTTCTCTAACGTAATTTTTCTTGGACAATGGGACTTTCAGTAGCCTGTTTACCAAAAAATTGAAAATAGCCATTTTGTGTTGAGGTGGGCTGTTCGAATCGGCTGTAATGTATCGTTCAGTGTTTGTAGGTTTTCTGTAGATATCGAATTCCAATTTATTAGTGTCGTTATTTTTCATAATTTTTATATCTAAAAACGGAATGGAGCCTCCTTGTTGTATTTCGGTTGTAAATTCTATCGATGGGTACACTTTATTTAAGTTCTCTAAAAATGTTTGGGGATTTTCTTTGTTCGTATAAAAAATAGTAAAGATATCATCGACGTATCTGTACCACACAGTTGGAAAATAATTGAAATCTTTTTTGGCTTTTTCTTCAAGATCTGTCATGTAGATATTACTTAGGAACGGAAACAATGGATTACCCATACTTGTTCCAAATGTTTGCTTGTAGTATTTACCTTTGAAAGTAAACACATTTTGTCTCATGCAAAGCCGTGTTAGTTTCAGATATTCACTTATTTCATCTGCGGGTATTCCTTTATTTGTTTGCCATTTTTCTAGTATTTTTATTGCGTCTGGTATTGGGACGCTTGGGTATAATGCTTTTACATCGAAAGACATTAAAACTGAATCTGGTTGTAAATTAATATCTTTGATTTTTTCGATTAATTCGATACTATCCTTGACTGAAAATGAATTTAATTGATTTAGTGATTGAAATTGGGTTACTAGCCATTTTGAAATTTTGTAGGTTGGAGAATTTATGCCTGATACTATTGGTCGCATTGATCCATCTTTTTTGTGAATTTTTGGTAGGCAATATAGTCGCGGTATTGTAGGATTTGAACATTGTAATTGAAATTTCAGTTGTTTTGAAATTAACTTTGGGCGTGAGTTGATGGTATCTTTTACATCATTTATAAATGTTGACGTTGGATCAGTTCTTTGGATTCGATATGAACCTTCGTCGAGCATTTTGTTGACTTTATCCGAGTAATCTTGTTTACTCATTATTACAATTGCGTTGCCTTTGTCCGCTTTTAGATAGTGTACCTGTCTTTGTTTTAGTGATTTGACAGTTTTTGTGTTATTCTCGCGCTTATTGTCATTCTTATAATTTTTTATTAGTTTTGAGCAATTCTTTCTAAATTGGGTTTTTGTTGCTTCGTCTTTCCATTTTATACCTGTTTCGATATCTACTACTAGACTTTCGGACGGACATTGTTTTTGTTGAATTGCAAAATTTAGGCCTTTATTTAATAATCATGTCATTAAGTGATTCAAATTTGACTTGCCAGATTTACACCAATACCAATAGCACAAGCAACCAGCAACTAACTAACTGAATTAAAATTTTAAATTTGCCCCTTTACCTAGATCAGTTTTTTTGTATTATAAATACGTATTTCGTCTACAATGTAGTCATCATCAGTATAAATTAGCTAGTCGTAATTTACTCTTTGACAATTAGAAATAGATAGAAAGTCGAGATCAATAGACAAAAATAAAAATAAATAGAAAATTAACCAATATAAATTAAATTGGACTTGTCGATTTTATGGTCATTCTCTATAATATGTGCAGCTACACAGGATTTTTCTAACCTGCCGTATTTCATATGTTCTTTGAATATATTGCTCAAAGAACCGATTCAAAGAATATATGGCTCATATGAAATACGGCAAGTTCGAAAATTCCTATGTAGTAGCACATATTATAGAGAATGACCCTAAAATCGACAAATCCAATTTAAAACTTGTTAACGCAGTACAAAATCCCTCAGAGCTGGATGCATACGAAAGCATATACATTCAGAAACTCGAAAGAAATCTTATGAATTTAGACAATGGACCGGTTCCAAATTCAGATTTTATCAAAATTTTACGGTAAAATTAATCGTTAATATGTCCGTCTCTCTCTTTCTAAAGATGTCAAAATATAAAAACCTGTTTACTGCGCAACGCATAACTCAGCACTAATCAGATGCGATCTTAAAAATAGTATCAAAGGTCGGCCAAACATATATAAGCTGGATAAAACCAAGCAACATCGTGAAACTGTCACCAAATTAGCAACGAGTAACATATCCTGAGACAATATAAGAGTTATTTTAATAAGAGTAAGGTTAACAAGAGCGAACTTGAATGAAAGAAATTTTAACAAGAGTAATTTCAATAAAATTTATTATATTTTAAATTTAATTTATTTTGGTTAATTTTTTATTTATTTATAATTTTGTCTCGACTTTCTATCTATTTCTAATTGTCAAAGAGTAAATTACGATTAGATTATTTAACTGATGATGACTACTTTGTAGTCGAAATACGTTTTTATATTTATAACACAAAAAAACTGATCTAGTTAAAGGGGCGAATTTGAAATTTTATTTCAAAAACCTAGAGTTGTCATTACAAACATTTCTGAATACAAACATTTGTCAATGTATGATGTCAGTATGCTAAAGAATATATTTTTATAAAAATTTTTTGAAAACTTGCAGTGTTCGAGTTGAATCTCGGGTCGCTTGATTTAGAACTACCCTTATATTACAGAAACACTTAACGAGATTTTATGTGAGTTTCAAATAAACAAGCAAATCGGACGTAATTCTACAAATTGGCACATGTTAGACAGTTTTTATGACAATTTTTCTACTTTGACAAACTTCAGTATTGAAATAGAAAAAAATTAAAACAAACATTTTTATATGTGCAAAAAGCAAATGAAATTGAACCGGTAAAAGTAATTTAAAAAAAGTGAAGTGTATAAAAACAGTTAAAGGTGGTGTGAATGTTTTTCTAGTAATTCTACAAATTGGTACATGTTAGACAGTTTTTATGACAATTTTTCGACTTTGACAAACTCCAGTATTGAAATTGAAAAAAATTAAAACAAACATTTTTATATGTGCAAAAAGCAAATGAAATTGAACCGGAAAAAGTAATTTAAAAAAAGTGAAGTGTATAAAAACAGTTAAAGGTGGTGTGAATGTTTTTCTAGTTACAACGAGACTTACTTGTTGATAGATTTTATAATTATAATAAACATAAAGTTTGGTGACCCCAAACAACAAATGACATATATACACATACATTTATAATGCTTATGAGCTACAACAAAACAGTTCCTATTAGCATTATTCGCTTGTATGCACTCTGACTGACTACATTATAATTTGACTTTACGATTATTATTATAATGGTCACAAAGTTACTATATGCCGTGCTGCTGCCTACTACAATCAAATTATCTTTTAGCATTTAACACTTTATAATGTATAAAGTCACTGAAAAAAGTATACAGTTACGTCACTAGCGAATGACTAATCATTGAAAACTTAAAATTAGAAAATCAATTTTTGAAGTTTTATTTCTATTGGCAATCGTTATGACAATCCGATCAGAGTATATTTTCAGAATGTCACGAATCACTGTTACAACACACGACTAATATAAGACTTTCTCGATCGATATTACCAAGTTTTCTATTGTGCTTGGGAGACATTTAGTAAAAAAATTCGTTACGCAGGAGCTGCTTCAACTTAGCGATTTTCCTTAAAATACATAAATCAGTTTCTAGCGGTCACAATTTTAGTCTGATCAAAATGAAATATCGTATATGATTTTAGTATTTGCAAGGCCAATTTTATTAATAAATGTCATATGTGAAGGCATAAAGAAAGAAGAAAACACAAAATACAAAATAACTCTTTTATATTAGAACAATAAAAAAATTTGTAAGGAATAAAGTTGTAGAAAATCATGTTTGCTACAATTCATCACCTTATTATTTTTGCTCAAACTCTAATGTGTACAGAGATAGTGAGGAATTTAGTTTTCAATCTTAAACCGTCAATATTTCTGTAAATATTAGTGGAACAGAAAAAATGATAAGAAATAAAACTACAGTAAAATTTAATACCTAAAACTTTACTTCTTATAAATTTCTCGATTTTTCGAATATTAAGGGAGATATTTCAAATTTTGTGTTTCCCCTTCCCTCAAAACCCCGAACTTGACCTTTTGAATACCAAAAGTGCTTCAATTACCAAATTTCATTCTGATAAAATGAAAACTGTGACCGCTATAGTGATTACAGACATATATATATATATATATATATATATATATATATATATATGGAGTATATATATATATATATATATATATATATATATATATATATCCATAGATGTATATATATATATATTTTACAAATGGTGATTTTTGACATCTACTAGGTAGGATCGATGGGCATTTGAAGAAATTTTTGCGAAATTTTGACTTCGGTACGGGACCAATAGCTCTACTTCCTTTCAGGAAATTCGCTAAAAATGAGTGTCATACAGTAGGAAGACGAAATTTATATATTCATACATTAGGTTCTTAGCGAAGCAGACAAGAAGTAAGTCTGTCACATAAGTGACTCCACTTTTTAGTGGACAATAATTTTGTGTCTGCTATGATTTTTGCATTCTGAAATACAATATTGAAGCTATTTGGTAAATAGCTTCACCTTATAACCCTTACCTTATAACATTTAAATTTGACTATACAGTTGAAATTAGGTAAAGAAAATGTCTTCATCATTGTTACTCCATGTTTCTGATAAAAGAAGTTCCCGTGAAAGCATGACTAAAAAATTATTGCAGATAAATTACAAATCTTTTTTAGCCCTTGATATGATATGAATTAAAACTGAGAATCGTTATGCAGAATTTCACAGCAGAAAATCTTTGTATATTGATTGTAGTAGAATCTCGATAGTTATCATTACAATTTTTAAATATGCCAGTAGCAATTGCTTTTGGCATTAAATGAAAAAAGAATAAATGATTATAGCTTCGGAAAATAAATTCGAAACAAATGTATCGCATTAATTTGGTTGAATAACACTTACATAATGGCATATATTTACAAAACTCTGTGTACATTTTATATACTATTTATTATAATTAGTGTACTAAAAATAACTTATATATAAATAAATACCAAACGACACTATAGATAATATGTTTGTATGTGTCGTAAGAAATAAAATAATCCGCAACAAAATAATAGTCTAGCCATCAAACATAATTTCGACAAAGAAAATAATGGATCCGGACAACATTCAAAATACTCATCATTCAGTTCTAGATAATAAAATATTTTATGTCAAAATCAAAAGAATAAGTTTTTCACTAATTAATCGGGATCATCGTCATTCTTAAACTTGCTTTTAGAGAAATCGCTTATTTACAATCATAAGTGAGTATGGAAATAAAATCTTTCGGATACTTAAAGAAAATGTTATAAAAAATGATATAACATTTAACTAAGCGAATTTTTTCAGAAATTAGGAATAAAAAACCACTTAATAATTAAATTAATATCATTAATATCATTTAATTGTATTCTCCCAACAAAACAATTCTATGTATGGAAAATATCTATTTATTTTATTTTTTAATAATTATTAGATCAATGCAATTTTGACAAAGTGTTTCAAAGACTTAAACTGATTTACTAAACTGAAATAAATTTAGATTTTTGCCCAATTTCCTAGATAAAATTTTTTTTGTATTTTATAAATACGTATTTCGACTACAAAGTAGTCATCATCAGTATGAATTAGCTAATTGCAATTATTTTCCGAGGAGATGTTACTTGTTGCTAATTTGGTGATGGTCTGCACGTGCAATTGATTAACTAATGTGAACCACTCTTTCCAGAAAATTCAAAGTACAGAAAATATGGATATATATGGAAAATATACAAGAGGCAATGAATTGTTGAAAAATTTCTTAACTACAATTTTACTCATACATAATTTTTCCATTTTATGAATACTAAGAGAGAAATTCACGATTTTAAGTATTTTATAATTTTTTTGAAAACATTTTTCCGAAAGGCGACTAACTAAAACACAAATCAATTTAAAAATTTTGAAATGATAGCTCGACTTTTGATGTCAAGTATACATGTGATTTTATTACTTGTTATTTGATTAATTACATATGTTTCACTATTTTTGTAAATTTGACATATTTCTCAAATGACAAATTAAATAAACGCTAGTCACTTCCGTTGGTATAACATAACCGAAAGATAACCACACTTACAATCGATGGATACAGAAAAGTTCACTAAAATAGTAAAATATATATTTTATTGAATGAACAAATTTAATTCGAAACATTTTATCGAAAACCGAATGAATAAGGCACTTTTTCAAATGTCCATTGATCCAACTTATATATGGACTAGAGATGTTGCGGATACGCGTATCCACATCTGCAATCGCGGAACTTTCTTTATTTAAGCATCCGCAATAATCAATGCTTTTTGCAGAGCTTTTGCGGTTGTTTTGTTTCGCATTTCTGACTGTAAACAAATCACAACGTGTTTTTATATGGATGTTTTTTTATTTATTTCAACAAGTTACATTACCGTTTGAGTGTTTCGCCTTGAATAATCTATTTGACAAGTGCATCAACAATGCCACTACCGACGAAAAGTGTGATTAAATCTTATTTTAAACTAGATGAGCATGGCCAAAATAAATCTCGGTGTTGTAAAATATGCAATAAAAAATATAGCAAGAGCCGAGCAAACAAGTCTTTGAGGAATCATCTAAAATCGAAGCACCTAGAGCAGTTTAGCCTTTTAGCAAGGGATTAATCTATGAACCTCTGCGAAACAGTATGGAACCTGAAAAGCCAGTGAAATTGCTCTATATCGAATATAATGCACCAAATTTTATATTTTCATACTTGAAATTTGATTATAATATAAAGATTATTAAAAATGATTACCATCTTTTTCTTTTAATAATGAACCTAAATTAAGTATCTGCTTTAAAAAAATTGGCATAAAGCCGCATCCGCGAATGTGAGCCTTAAAATATCCGCATCCGCGGATATCAAAAATTTCGTATCCGCAAAATCCCTGATATAGACATTTAAAGAAATTTTTTCGAAATTCTTTTATTTGTGCATAACGATTCATTTATTTTATTAGCGATATTGCAAATAATATGCAGACAATCGGCTTAATGACGAATTGTACTTTATTTACTATACAACACATATTAGAATTGTACGACTAACAAGGGTAGGAGTATTTTTTATAAAAATAATTACTATACGAGTATATTTGATATGAACAAATATTAACAATAAGGAATAAACAACAAACAACGAGAAACATAACATGTATTAAACAATAATAACACACAAAATTAACAACAATATTAATATTAATAATAATGTAAATTTTATTGAATAAACAACTGATGGTATAAAATGATAGCAGAATTTATTTTACATGTATGAATGTAGTAAAACAATGTTTTTAATAAATGAACTGGTTAATTAATTAATATTAAAATATTTTATTATTATTATTATTTGATTTATTGTTTAAGATAAACTTTATTGATAATTCATGATTTTATGTTGTTAATTAACATAGAAAATTGAAATTGTTGTTTTGTATTTGATTTATATGGAAATGTAAATTAATTTTCCAAAAATTATGTCGATTTTAAACAGTTTTTCCATGTCACAATATGTTTATAAGAAGTAGTAGGAGTCTGTTAGGAATCGAACTCAGAAGAATTAGTAGGGAGTAAATCAAATTTAGCTTTTTCTTTCAATTTTTGACGTTGGTTCTATTTTTGTAATTGTTTTTATATTTGAACCATGAGTTTGTTTTGTTCGTTTTCTTTAACCGTTATACATTTTTGTAATAGAAACTTTGGAGTGCCAAAAAAAAATTTTTGCCCGTATGTAATAAGGGTATTGTTAATAATTGTTTATGAACTGGAAATCTCGAAGTACTACTCCCCACAGGAGAAATAAATAGGGCAATTTGGTAGTTTAATATATATTAATTATAAACTGATATTTAATAATTTTATATAAATTTTATATAATAATTAATAATAATATTATATTATGTAAAGAATTAATTTGCAATTGCATTTCAAATTTTGGCCCTATCCCTACAACATTTGTTTGTAGTCATTATCAGTATGAATTAGCTAATCGTAACTATCTCTGGGATATGGATTCAAAGATATGTTGCTTGTTGCTAATTTGGTGCGTGTCTCACAATGACATTAAAAAAGTTCTGTCCTTTTATACGATTTGACTGAGGGTATAATCTGACCTGAGGATTATTAAAGTTGACTGACTAACGGATTAGGTGTGTGAAGAGCCCCACTTATTTATTGGCAGTATTCTTTGGTGGCTATGCGGCGTTTGTTTTGTCACTAAAGTGAGGGTATCGAAGCTAACCTTGTCATTCAGGTATTATAAGTTTTTAAATGGTTTAATTTTATTAAATCAGAATTTGGAATTGGGCCATTGTCTAAATTCATTATCTGTTTTCTCAATTTGTATATGTAGATACTTTCGTATGCATCTAATTCTGTGGGGTTTTGTACCGATTTTAGTAGTTTTAGATTCGATTTATCAATTTTGTTTATCAATTTTAGTTGTTCTCAATAACGTGCGCTGCTATACACGATTTTTCGGATCTCCCAAATTAAACATGAGCCAGATGTTCTTTGATTCGAATTCTGATTTGGCCAACGTAAGTTTTCGAACAGTTTTGACAAATGACACCATATATGCCCGATTGTTTTTCATTACTAATTTTATCCGTAGGGTTGCTCAGTAACTGTTGGATTTTATTTTTACTAACAAGCGCTGTTTTTAGGTTTTGGTGCCTTAATTCTCTAGTGATTTTCTTTGTGCATGGGCGGAAGTATGTTAGTTTGCACCATGCCAGTCTCTGGTGTTAGTGCTGTGGAATTGTTTCGTGCAATTTTAAATTTAGTTCTTCAATTTTAAATAGTTATGATTAGCTAACTCATACTGATGATGACTACATTGTAGTCGAAATACGTATGTATAAAATAGAAACAAATGTTCTAGGAATAGGGGCAAAATTTAAAATGTAATTTCAATAAACCTAGAGTTCTCTTTGATTATTTTAATAATCTTTAATGAATTTGCACTTTATCAATATTACTCACTATTAACAGCAACCATGTAGTATATTTATACGAGGTCTAATATTTAATACGAGGTTTATTAAACTTTTGTTTGCTTTCGCTCTTAAATATATGTTTCGATGAAATCAAAATATCATATTTAGATCAAAACTTTTTATTTTAGAAACATACGCTATGACTCACTGTACTAATAACTGTAATATCTCCGCCATTAATACCCAAACCTAAAGTATAAGGGATTGTTAAGAGTAAAATTTTTTTTAAATAATTAATTCATACCCAAATGAACTGGTAGATAAACTGAAATGTAATTTTAACTATAATTCAACAACAAAAACCGAGAATGCGTCAATTTTATTAAGGATGTTCCAGCACTGTGTTATGCAATCAGCACAACAAACCGGTTTGATTTTATTAGAGCACAAATACATAAACACACATATACAACACATAGACACAAACACTGTTCACATATACAAAATAATGTTGAATTGAAGAAAATAAACTTTTATATTTCGTAAACAAAACGGTAACACACGATTTTTTTTTAAAATTTATATAATAAATATTTAGTTTTACTCTCCTAGTTTTTTTTTTAATTCTGTCAATTATTTTTTCTAATACAACTGATAATAGTTGGCCGGGCCTGAAGTTTTACATGCTTCTAATGAGGGAGAGTGAGAGACAATGATAAGTTTGATATTAATATATCGTGTTCTAAACGGTCAAAAATTCTGAAACTTCGGGATTTATTAGAAAATATTATTTTTAGTGAAAAAAGATGAGCAAAATCTGTCGAAAAGTGGTAGTATGCTAGAACATCCTTAACAGATTTTATTTTTAACTTAATTACGACTTTTTGTCACATTTTACAGCTTACGAATCTAAAATTCCTTACGATATTAAATTATCTTTTTTTGAAGTTTATTTTCAAATTCAAAAATCTTATTGTTTTAAAACAACTGATAATTTTTTTTAATTAAATTACATAAAACAAATATTAAACTTTCTTTTATAGAATTTAAATTTTTAAATGTTAACTTTACAAAATATAAAAAAACTGTTATGGTTGGACGTTTTGTCTGTATGTTAGTAAGTAAATCATATAAAAATCCGGAAATAACAATACAAATATGATGAATGGTATTAGAATTCTTTAGTAGTGTGTTTTGCATGGTTTACTTATAAATTCAGCAACACAAAAACTTTGAATAAATGAAGAATGATTTTTTTAAACTTTTCTATAGCAGAATTAATATATTGCAGAATAATGATTAAATGATTTACAGATCCATAATAAATAAATATGGTAAATATTATCAAATCAATTTTTATTTGAAAAATCACTTTTAGTACGTGATTTATGGTAAAATTTTTATAGGTGTACATTTTATTATTGTTCATATTCATGTTTCATATTCATGTTTCATAGAAATGAAAGTTTGACCTAAATTTGGTGATATTTGTAACAAATTTGTCAATTTATTTAAAGATTTTTGTGACATTGGTTGGGCTTATACACTGATAGAAGGAATTTCTCAAGAAAATATATTTTCTTCAAAATATTTGCTTCAATAAAGAAACCCTTGGTTTCATTCAAGATTACGTAGTCGAACCAAAAACATATGTTTAGTTATATTGTAACGTTTCGCTTTTCTTTGCTGTATTTTATTGCTGTTTTATTTTTTTAATATTAATTTAAGTTAAATAAAACAGTGCCACTGAAACATATAATTATGTGGTACTGAACCATTAATAATTTGACAGTTCTATTAGTGTTCAACTGAGCCCTCCTCTATTGCCTCGTACAATATGATCAGTGTGCTTTTAAAAAAAAGTGACGCCCTTCGCTATCCGTACTAAACTGATTAATTTAACTGGATAAGCGGATAGAATTATGAATGTTGTGTAAAGTGTTTAATGAGTGTGTTTGTGGATTGTGTATTCCTCAAGATATACCCGAATTCCGTGGATAGTCTAATGGTGTCGATAGGTGTGGGCTTATTGACGCGTAAGTGGACTAATTTGAATTTGACAGTTAATTAACCGACAAATTCAACAATCATATTCAATCGTGAAATATCCAGACTGTAAAATAAAATGTTTGAAAAGAAAATAACCTGAATAAATAAAATGTATGAATTAAAAAAAAAATGTATTTATTGAATAAAATAAACGAAATAATATGGGATATGAAATATAAAATAAAATAAATAATGATTCTTGTTTTATTTTACAATCTAAATTTCTTAAATATAATTGTTCTTGTAATCAACTTACGATGCCAAGTTAGTTATTCCACGTGCAGTCCAGTATTCGTAGAATGTTATCGCAATTCATGCAAACAGCATACAATTAATTATATTATCCAAATTGTATTTGAATTTGTTAATTCCAATCGTAGATTTGATGAAATTGTTTTAATATTCAAATGTTGAAATTTGTTATAATAGTAATTGCTGTTGTCGGCTCGAATGTCTCGTACGAAGTGAAGTTGTTTATGCCTTTTCGTATGGCGTATCGTTATTTTGGTTGTTATTGCCCGCGATTTTTGTTGTTGTAACTTGGTGCAATTAATTACCCTAGAATATGTTTGTATCTAGTGATTTTAGTTATTATGTTGAAATAATTAATTACACCATCGTTACAATATGTTTAGCGAAGACTAAAATTCTTGAAAGGTGTTAAAAATTTTATTAAAAAGAGTTCGTTAGGCTTGGCTTACGAGAGTCTTTCTTGGCCAAATACTTCTTGTGACTCTTTAGTCAAGAAAATGAAATTCTTGTAAAAAGAATGTATTTTTCTTATTAAAAAAAATAAAAACTCAAGAAGAGAAAGTTTATGCAGCTTCTTTAACTGAAGTATGTATTATATTTAACTGAAATATATTTAATTGAATTATATAATTACTTCTTTAAAAAGTTTCTTTTGTTTAGATTAAACAAATGCTTATTTTGGTCCGAAATTTTAGCATCTTGGTCCAAAGAAATCGTCATTTCAGTTTAAGAATTTCGAGATTCTTGTGTCAAGAGTCAATTTATCTTTGGTTAAGATAATTTTTCTCAAGTCGAAACTATAGATGTCAAGATACTTATTTTCTTATACCAAATATATATTATCTTCCCTATATATGAGAGTCAGAAATTCTTGGTTTAAAAATATTTTTCTTACTGCAAGGAATTCTTTCTATCAGTGTTCACATGAGTATACACATATGAGTATGTATTATAGTCCAGTCAAGATGTACATCCGTGCTTGCAAAAGGTCCGGTCGTTCTGAATTTTTATTTGTTGTTAGGACCTAAACCAATATTAAAAAACCAGATTTGCAATTTCCAAAGTGCTGGGCAGGCGGCGGTGTACCCAAAAAACTATGAAATTTTCGGACTTTATTAAGTTTTTGTTCAATATCTCAGTGAAGGAAGGGTCTAATCGGTATAGTCATTCAATGTACTTTTAAAGTAAACTAAATTTGCTACAATTTGAGATCAGAGAGAGCTCTATATAACCATTGATTTCGCAGATACAGTTATTCGAAAATAGGCCATTTTTCCAAAAAGTGAAATTTTTTCAAAATGGCCACTTGTTTTGTAAAATATCTTCTAAAATACGCATCCCACGTCAAATATTATATGAAATGAAGTTGTAGTAAATTTAATTATCTTTCATTTGAGACCACAATGGTACCTGTGACCTCAGCAGTTCTCTCAAAAACGACTGATACCCAAAAACAGTCAAAAGTTAACTAGCGCAGATAACCATCGCAGCGCACATATTTACTAGATGTTTGGATCCATATTTTTGGTAAAAGTAGGTACCAATTACAATCAGAAAGAAGGAAACAAAAAATTGAGGTCGTACAGCAGCTATCAGAGCATGAGAAAATGACACACACTTCTTCTTCCATGCTTCTAGGAGGCCACGCTTGTTTTTGAGAACAACAGTCTCAAAACATAGCTGTACTATAGTGTAGATGGGCTCCAACAAAGGGACACTCGTCTGTTTCAATAACACCGGCCATACAATTTTGTATGATCATTGGTACAAGGAACAAAAAGGCGATGCGCAGCAAGAGCAGTTGAGAGTTGGGAAGGCGGCAGCAGAAATCATCGTGGAAGATATCCGCACACAAGTGTATGACACCAGCCAGTATCCCCCCTCGGACGATTTCTTCAACAATGTTGATTCTGTCATCCCTGAGTCAGTACAGCTATGTTTTGAGACTGTTATTCTCAAAAACAAGCGTGGCCTTCTTGAAGCACGGAAGAAGAAGTGTGTGTCATATTCTCATGCTCTGATAGCTGCTGTAACACCTCGATTTTTTTTCCTTCTTTCTGATTGGAATTGGTACCTACTTTTACCGAAAATATGGATCCAAACATCTAGTAAATATGTGCGCTGCGATGGTTATCTGCGCTGGTTAACTTATGACTGTTTTTGGTTCTCTCAAAGTACTAGCAGTAGGTACCCAAAATACTAGCAGTAGGCCTACTAATATTTGACGTGGGATGAGTATTTTAGAAGATATTTTACAAAATAAGAACCCATTTTTAATAAATTTCACTTTTTGGAAAAATGGCCTATTTTTGAAGAATTGTATCTGGGTAACCAATGATTGTATAGAGCTCTCTCTGAACTCAAATTGTAGCAAATTTAGTTTACTTTAAAAGTATATAGAGTGACTATACCGATTACACCCTTCCTTCACTGAGATATTGAGCAGAAACTGAAAAAAGTCCGAAAATTTCATGGTTTTTTGGGTACACCGCCGCACAGCACTTTGGAAATATTGGTTTAGGTCCTAACAACATATAAAAAATTCAGAACGATCACGACCCCCTTTTCATGTTTAACTTTACTGTTCTATTATTGCTATCATAAGAGTTGAATATTCAACTAAAAACTACTATCGTCTCCAAATAAAATCGTTTCCATCACGTTTTCACCTCAAACACGTATTAAATAAAAAGTACCATTTATTACTCCAATTATTTTATTTGTTTTTTTTTACATTTCGGTAGTTTTAATTTTTTATTGTGTACATGTACACTTGTCCACAAAAGTGGATGCCAGTTTCTAAATTTAGAATTGATTTGTGCCTTATCCATTCGGTATTCGAAAAAAAAAATCGAATAAAAGTTATTACAATATTTTTAATGAAAAACTGTTATCCGAATCATTTATTCGAAAACCGAATCAATGAGGCACAAATCAATTTTAAAATTTTAAAAACATCAACTTGTGTGGATCATAGCCCAGTGGGTCGATATTGGTGTATAAGATGATGCCCAGAATTTTTATTATCATGAGAATGAAAGGGGTTAAAATTTTGAATATCGAAACTTTAAAAATAGATTGATAATTTTATGGACATACAGAGTCGTAAATCAATAATACCCGTAAATATTAGTGTAAATATTAGTGTTCTTATCATTTTTCTGTAAATATTAGTGTAACAGAAAAATGATAAGAAATTATCATTTTTCTGTAAATATTAGTGTAACAGAAAAATGATAAGAAACAAAATTACAGTAAAACTTAGTACCTACAACTTAACTCCTGATAAATTTTTCTATTTTTCAAATATTAAGGGAGATAGTCAAATTTTGTGTTTCGCCCTCCCTCTAAACCCCCTTTGCCTCAAATACCAAATTTTATTCCAATCGGAATAAAACTGTGACCGCTAGAGAGTCCACAGACACATAAACATATATATATATATATATATATATATATATATATATATATATATATATATATATATAAATTTTAACATTGGTACAAAAACAATAGCTATATTTCCTGTGGAGGAAATTCGCTAATAAGAACTAGAAGAACAACTGATTCCTAGTTTTACATAATTACTTTGCAAACAAGAATTTGTTAACAAGATATTATCATCATAGATATTAATTTCTAAGATGATAAGAGATATAATTTATTCTAGAAGTTTTATTCAACTTTCCTATTTGGTTAAACTTATATGGTAAACGATTCTATTTATATCTATTTCCGTTGAGCTATGAAATTTGGCAAAAAACCTAATAGTTTAAACCTTAATAGTTTTAGATCTAAAATTTATGAATAGAAATTAGTTTTTCTTTTTGCATTCCTAAATTTCCAGAAAACGAATCAAACATATTCAAATTTTGAAATCTATCTGGAACTTTTAATATTCCAAACTATTTATGAAATATTTGAACGTAAATTTAAAAAAAAAAGTATAAGGAATTTATAACATTCCACGATAAATCAACTAATAATTAAAATTCAAAACATACACATAATTTATGCTTATGATAAAAAAAAGGTACATTACATTATATACGAAACTATTGCATATAGAGTTTATAATCTGTTTTAGGATATATTATAAACTTTGTTCGATTCATTATTATTATACTTCTATGGACAATTAATAATTTGCATTATTATTATTTAATATACAAAGCAAAAACGGTTCCTAGAATAATGCACTTGTTTCTCATTGATTGTTAATGCATTTCAATGAAAGGTTGAATGCAAGCACATAGGGAAATAAAATTAATACATGATAATTTCATAACATTTTATAATAATAGCGGATTGTTTCTGAAAACAAATGCAGACGGAAAATTGTTAATATTCAAATATGTGGATTTCTTAAAATACAGGGCAACTCGTCACTAGTACTTATTTAACGTTTAAAGGCTTAAATAGATACGTTTGAAGTTACGAAACCCACGCAGGTTTTTTAAACATCACTTTAAATGTAGATAAAAATAGAGCAGCTTATGTGTGAAACAAGCAGACATCATATAAAGAAGTTTTTAAGACCGTCCAAGTAGCCGAGCAGTCTAAGGCGTTATGTTTTCGCAGTATGTCTACTTGGAAACTGGGAGGTTATGGGTTCGAATCCCGATATCGGCAGTTTGTCAATTATTAAGAAAAAAAAAAGGGGCGTTTAATTGACAAAACTGTCGGCGTATAGACAAGAACGATGTAACCGGCTATGCTTGAGAAGGTTTTCTGCAGATTCCTTCACGAACTCCAGATGAATATCGGCATAGTTCCTATCATAGTCGGCTGCAGCTGCATATTCTACCAATTCCTAGTCTATACACAAAAACTCCTTCCACTCCACTCACATCCTCACATTTCTAAGTATCACAGTGGACCTTATGGTCGAAGTGAAGCCCGTCCAGAGCAGGCTCTACAATCTATCTATCTATCTAACTCGTCAATAATGTACGTCGAGCTGAAATTAAACGAAAAGGAAGGGACAGTTCGGTTTTTATTTGTTAAAACCACGCATTTTATTGTACATTTTTTGCATTGCTGACTTTATATTTACTCTGACATTTTAATATCCTTGCTGTTTTTATTTTATGGTTAACTATATTTTGATTCCTCTAATTTGTGGTATTGATACTTAAAATTCTCATTTTCTTTACTGACGTCCATGTGTCTAATTACTGTTAAACTGTTTTTTCTTTCTGTCAAATCAACGATCAAAATATTGCCGAAAAGCTAAAAACCATTTTCATATTGAATACAAAAACTGTCGCTGAGATGCATGTGCTTATTATTATATTTAACCCACTTGTATTTGACAAAAAAAAAAGAATTTTCGCTCTTGAAACTATTTATGAATCTTAGTTTAAATGTTCATTAATTGTTCATCTAACGTTAACTCTCATTCTATAGTGCATTTTTTGTCGGTTGTAGTGCTTCCTGATCTTCATCCAAAAATAATGCAAAAATCGCCTTTTGAAAAAAAACGTCTTATGAGAAATTGATTTTCAAAGAATACTTAATGAGTATTGAAAGACCAGTGGTAACATAGAAAAGGGACATAGAAAGCATGGATAGTGATCTAACACATTATTGATGGTTGCGAACGGTCCCTTATTCTACATGCTTTAATGAATTACCCAGTAAATACATATTTATAAACCGTTATTATTTAGCTATGAATAAAATAAATATAATAGACTAAGAGCCTGGCTACATAAAAGTGAACTGATCAAATAAAGTCGTGATTTTTTCTCATATGTTTCCAATGATATCGTAAAAGCAAGAGCCGCATTTTGCAGAAGTCACTTTAAAGGCAGAGAGTGTGGGAGCGGGTCATTCTTGTAGAGTTTTACACAAACAAAAACGATCGAATATAGTTTTGAAAATTGATGTAGTATTACCTTTTGAAAATAGAAATTGAAAGAAAATGTTCCCAGAAGTGAAGGTTGAGGCCCAAGCGCTCCCAAGCGGTAAAGTAGTTAACTTTGAGTTGAAATTAAACTCATAAGATATAGTTCTGCAAATTTGTTTACTGCAAGTTTACGATAGAATTAGACTTTTCATAAATTTGCAGAAGTTAAAAGTGAGGCTAAATGAACCAAAGTTAAAAGTGAACCAAAAAATTAAGTTTTCGCAAAAAATTAAACAAACAAAAAACGGTCAAATATACTTCTGAAAATTAGTGTAGTTTAATTGGTATAATTACTATTTTTTCAATAAATAAAAAATTTTTCAGAAAGTTAAATTTTTGGTGATTAGCAAAGTAGAGTTGCAGTGAACAAACTTGTAGAACTATATCTTATGAGTTCAATTTCAACTCAAAGTTAACTACTTTACCGCTTCTGGGACCGGTTGGGCCTTAACCTACACTTCTGGGAACATTTTCTTTCAGTTTCTATTTTCATACACTATTGACCCCCACCAACACTCTCTCCTTCCAACGAAACTTCTGCAAAATGCGGCTCTTACTTTGACGATATTATTGGAAACTTAATCACGACTATCTACGATCAGTTCACTTTTATGTAGCCAGCTCTTTGACCATAATATTTGAATACCGGAAAGACTTGTGTTGGTTGCGTTGAATACCACAATATAGTGTCCACAAGTCGTTTACACAATGTCTTCACTTTGTACATATATTATTTATATAAAAGTTTTAAAACTCTTACATTTTAACATTTTACTATATAATCTTCAGCATGTATCTAAACTTATATAACGAATATAAAATTGTATGTACATCATTACTATTATTATTTAACGTTATTCTTCACGTTTTTCGTATGCAAAAGATATGTTTTAGTGTGCAAATGTGCAAAAAATATTTAATTTTGTATCATGGAAAATTTTTAATGAAATGTTTCTGTTTTCATCAAATGCATTTTATACGACAGGTTAACTGCTACAGAATAACTGTTGTGTAATATTTTAATGGTAGATATCTCTTGGGATATAAAAGGTATTGAACTGCGACGTTATGGCTCATTGTGCTCTCCCTTCTACTTCTTCAGTTTGGCGGGATTCGCTTCTCCCATATGTTGGAAATGGCCCCAGGAGCTTGCTTATCAGGTTTTTCTGAAGGTTCATATATTTGGGGTGAGATGCAACGAATATCTTGTATCCGCTTACCCTAGAGATTTGCAGTTAAAGATGAAGTGGCTGGATGTTTCAACCACCTAACCGCACAGTCTGTACATAATGGATCCAATGTGGTCCTAATGGATCCTATTGTGTGCAGCTGCTTTCGTAGGTGATAATGTCCGGTGATGAATTCGGTAACCTTCCGAAGTTGTATCCTGTTCAGGCCGAGAGACAGCATCATGGATGCATTCCAAAACAATAATTTCTCGAGTTTTTGTTGCGGTATATTGTCCCAGTGATCACGGTGTTTAACGTTCATCCACTTGCTGATCACTTGTTCACATGCGTTGGAATTTCTAAAATAGGTTCTGGTTTTAAGAAAGTCCTTCCATATTTAGCGAAGGTATCTGGTTTTTTGTTTAAATCGAAACCACTGTGACCTGGTACCAGATGAATTTAACATTATTATGTTTTGCCAGCTCCAGTAGGTCATCCCTAACTACCCTTTATGTGACTTCAGTTGTAGGTTTTCAGAGCAGCTTGACGATCTGAGAAAATATATATGTTCTGATTTATGTAGCCCCTACGTAGGTTCTCACTGATGCAAGCCAGTATACTTCTGACTGAGGCTGTGGCATATTTCCCCAAGTTAGGCTTATGTTCGTTCCGTAAATTCCAGGTTCTTTCCTCAGTTTTGGGCCGTCTGTATACTAAACGATTCCTTTCTTGAGATAATATGGTTCCCTTTTCGACCACATGTCTCTATCATAGACTACAGAAAGATTTTGAGAAGGAGTATATTTTGGGAAGTACATCTGTGTCCATTTAAAAAACAGGATGTGTGAAGAATGATATTCGTATGATTCTTGCATGTCAAACCTGGTTATTTTTTATGATACACTTACTAGTGAAAGATAGTCTATAGGCGGTGGATCTCACTTTAGCTATTATTTCAAGATTCAACGGAGTCATCTTTAGTATGATTTCCATGGTAGCTGTGGTTGTGCTGTTCCTGGCTCCAGTACTCCGTAAACAGACTGGTGTTTGAATCCTGGACTTCTATATAGGCCGTTGTTTGATTTACCTTTGGCCACCACACTAGAGCAGCACATGTTATGATTAGGCTAACTAATGTTGTGAACAACCAGTGGCTGATTTTGTGTTTTAGGTCCCAAAATTTCCCACATGCTCTCTTGCAGAGTAAGAAAGAAGATTTGCTCTTATTTGTTATGTTTTCCAGATAAGGATTCTAGGTTAGCTTGGAGTTTCCCTTGCGATCTATAGTCTTTGACCGAAGAGAATTGGGTTTTAGTTTATCTACTTATATGTTAGTTTTGTTTTCTTCGTATTACAAAAAATAGATGAACCACCAATAGTAATAATAGTAGTTATGATTTAAACATAATATAAAATAAAAATACCAAGTAATTACTCATTTATCAAAATTACTGTTATAAGAAACATATTTTAAAATAAGACAACGGCAAGCGTAACTTTATTACATTGCATTAAACTTCAAAGCAAGTGAAACGTAATGTAATATTATTTAATCGATATATTGGATTCCACAATAAACACGTATATTTATTTTAATAAGGTCAAAATTAATATAAATTAATGTTTTAATACTTTTAATACTTGACATATTAGTCATAATAAAAATAATATATATCTTTTTCGTAACTACAAGTTTCCGGTAATTGATGACAATAGTGTTAAATTCATAATTTAGATTTATATTTTGATTTATTTGCACTATAAACTACTACCGAGTATATTAGAATATAAATGCATAGGGTACACTACTGTTCAAAAAAAATAACTAATCTGAATTGTTAATTTTCTTGCAATTCATAAAACTCCTCACTTTTGTTACTCTCTGTATAATGTATACTATTATTATTTATTCATCAAATATATTTGATCCCATTAGTAAGTAATAGTGTACTTTGTTTATTGTATAGATATCAATGTATATATATCCTTCTGTAATTTCGAATATAAAAAAATAGTGTTTAGCATAGGAATCATTGGCAGATGAGTATCAAAAATTGTTCTGCCACAATTTTTTTATCAGTCTTATCTACAAGCTGCGCTGATTGAAGATATGCATTTTGTCATGCAGAATCCGTTAAACATCTACCAAAATTTGCTTTTAAAACGAAGGGTTTTCATATTTTACATTACAAAGATAAACACATAATCCCGAATATTTCACCACTTCTACTTTTGAAGTCGATCATAAATTGTTGTTTAGAGCTTGTACTAATACAATCAACTGCTTTTGAGTTAAATTTTTTCATGTAACTAAAAAAAGACAAACTTAAATTAGTAATGTAATGTGCCGAGATTTATACATCATAGTTCTATTTAATTAATTTGTCTCATTTTCTAGAATACGTTCAAGTTTTATAAGTTTTATTTGTTTCGTAAAATATTATTCGTGAAATTCTTTAATACAGTAATTGAATTATTTAAATTATATATTTTTTAAATCAAAAGTTTAAATCAGTCTTATAAATAGTAAAACAGTGTTTGATGGGCAATATTAACATCCTGTTAGCTATCCGGATGGAGCAAATCATTAGATACACATTTATTTTACAGCCTAAAGCAATATCAACTGTCGTATCAATTAACTTTAATGATACGTATTCATGAAATTTTAAAATAAGTTATAAACGTCCTGCATAGTTATAAAATGTAATTTACAAACGAATCGTGTCAATTTGTTGATCCAGATTTCATTCTTTATATGCGAGGAATATTTTAAGCAAATAAATGACTAAACTCTGTACAAATTGGGTTCTTTATCAGGGCGTTTATTGCTTTTTTTACTTCTATGCCGGCATATCTGTATGTATACAAAATTATATGTGTTTTATTTATCAAGATAATGTACAAATGGCTTCAAAAGTAGAGCTATCATGAATAAATTTTATAATTGATTTGTGCCTTATTTAGTTAGATTTTGGAAAAATGTTTCAAATAAAAGTTGTTAGTATAGTTATAATGAAAAACTTTTAACCGAAGCTTTTTTTCGAAAAACGAATAAATACGGCACAAATAAGATATAAATTTTGAATTGATAGCTCGACTTTTGAACTGATAGCGAATTTCCTGAAAGGAAACAGGGGGAAAGGGAGGTTTAAAGGAAGGGGGAATGCACAATTTGGTATATCTCCCTTAATATTCGATAAATCTCAAAATTTATAAGAATTTACGTTGTAGAAGATTAGTTTTACTATAATTTTGTTTCTTATCATTTTATGTGTTACTCTAATATTTACAGAAATATTTACAATTTAAGATTGAGACATTAGAGTTTGAGAAAAATGATTCTACAACTTTACTCTTATACATTTTTCGATTGTTCTAATATTCAGAGAGATATTTTATATTTTGTGTTTCCTTTTTTCTCCATGCCCCTTTTTCCCCTTCACCTATGCCATTTATTAATATAATTAGCCTTGAAAATACCAAACTCATATCAGATATGACATTTCATTTTGATTAGACTATAATTCTGGCCGCTATAGACTAATTTATGTATTTTAAGGAAATTCGTTAAGTTGTTGAATCTCCTGCGTAACGAATTTTTTATTCGTATGTATGCTTATGAAATCTATAAAGTAATTACAGATGATTGATCTGAAGTTGTGGCAAAACTGTTATTATGACCTGAGATTATGAACAAAAAAAATGTTATTTTAAAAATTAAGCATTTTTAGCGAATTTTCTCCAAAAGAAATGCAGCTATTGTTTTTGCACAAATGTTGGAATTTCGTAAAAATTTCTTCAAATGTCCATCGATCCTACCTATTAGATGTTAAAAATCACTATCGCTAAAATTTGTAACTTTTTTATATGTACTTTTTTTCAATGTCTGTGGACTCTCTAGCGGTCACAGTTTTATTCCGATTGAAATGAAATTAGGTATTTGAGTCGCTTTTGGTATTCTAAAGGTCAAGTTCGTTAATGGGTAAAATCGGACAAGGAAAACGGGAGTTTAGAGGGAGGGGAAAACACAAAATTTGACTATCTCCCTTAATATTTGAAAAATCGAAAAATTTATCAGGAATTAAGTTGTAGGTACTAAATTTTACGGTAATTTTGTTTCTTATCATTTTTCTGTTACACTAATATTTACAGAAATATTTACAATTAAAAATTGAAAGTTAAAATTATAAATATCTCTGTTCACATTAGAGTTTGAGAAAAATGATCAAGTTATGAATTGTAGCAAACTCGAATACATAAAAATAAATATAAAATATATTTAATTGTAAAAAATTTTGATTGTCGTTGTCTAACTAAACTATAATCGTTATACCGTTTTTTTGGGCTATTAATAAATTTAATTTTTGCAAATACAAAAGTCATATCAGATATTATATTTCATTTTGATCACACTAAAATTATGACCGCTAGAGAGTGATTTATGTATTCTAAGGAAATTCGCTAAGTTGACGCAGCTCCTGCGTAACGAATTTGATCTTTTCTTCTATAACATATGGTTTAAAAGATAAATTTTTGTGGGGAGATGGATGGACCGAACTTGGAATAATTTTTTAGTTCAATACATTTTTGCTGGTTACCTATTTTGTTCTTGAGTTTGATAAATGAAAATGTAATTTTCATTCTAATTACATTTGTAAATGTAATTGGAACGTGCAGTAATGAACACTTATACCAATTTTTTTTCTAAGATGAATTTTCGCAACCGATAGAAACTTTTTTTAGTTAGACTTATAAGTTTAGTTAGACTAAACGTATACCATTAAATATATTATTTTTCGTCAGGTTATAAATAATAATAATAGGCCCAAAATGGTAGGCTGAGAATGCGACAGGTTTAGTTTTGCGAATGTCATATATTTTAAATAATCGTTTTATAACAAAGAAAAATGACACACTTATTATATTAAATATCATTGACAAATGTTGATATTCTTTACTTCAAGTGATAATTGATGTATCCTATAGGTCTTAGTTTCTATAGTATTGTGTGTAGAAATATTAACACCTAATGAATAAGGAAGAAGTCAATGAACAATTCAAGAATAAAACAATTGCATTCACAAGTACCATGACACAACTTCAACTAAATGACTTCAATAGCCTCGTTTGACTATTGCAATCAAACTGTATTATTATAATACGTGGGCGATGCAGTATATACAGAAACAAGTGCAAGAACCGGACGTTCTTTAAAAGCCTTACTTCGATTCGTTATTATTATATTATTTTAGAAAATATTCTAGTTTACAAAATATTATTTTATTAATATACTACTGATCCATTTCTTATAGTTGAAAATTATTGAATCTTTTGACATCTAACGAACATTTAAATTTTATATTCAAGGGAGCGTTACTTGACGAAAATCCATTATTATAATAATTAAATAATATCAAATATTCTGATGAAGACAGTGTTTCGAAACTAGAGTAAAAAAAAACTCAAATATTTGTTTTATTTAAGAATGAGCAGTTAACTTTCAAAACAATTTTACAGTAATATAAAAATTCAAAAAATGTGAAATAAGTCCAGAATAGGTGACATTTTAGTGTTGACGACTAAAAGCTTATTTTTGAATAGTTTATTAGTAGGAAAGTTAAGTATAAAACTTCATTCCGTTTTGAAGATGTTTGTACCTCAAAACAAGAATCTTTCTAATAATATTTAGAACATTTCGAACACAGTTTGCAATATATTTATTTCTATAAAAAACGCATAAATTTACCATCTTGAAATATATTTTCAGATCAAAATTTTAGTTTTCTTTGACTTGGTTTTTATGTAAATATTACAAATATGCTAACCAGTGGTCACTTATGTATTCGGTAGTTTAATAAATTATATAATTAGACTGTGGCTTTATACAATTTCAAACTAGTTTTGGTTCAGTGCAGTATATATCTTCCAACAATGAAAAAGAGATAATTTACAGATTGGTTATAAAAAACGTCTTATAGATAGGTAGATTGTAGTGGCTGCCCTGGGCGGGCTACACTTCCACTATAAGGTCCATTGTGATGCCTAACGATGCCTAAGGATGTTCGGCTGCAGTCGACTTTGATCGAAACTATTCCAATACTCATTTGGAGTTCGTGAAGGAAACTGCAGAAAACCTTCACAAGCATAGCCGGTTACTTCGTTCTTATCCATACGCCGACAGTTTAGTCAATAAACTGCTCCCCCCCCCTTTTTTTTCATTATAATTGACAAACTGCCGATGTCGGATTCAAACCCATAATCTCCCAGTTCCATGTAGGTATGACGCCTCAAACATAACGACTTAGATCGCTCGGCTACTTGGACGATTTTAAAAACTTCTTTATATGATGTCTGCTTGTTTCACTCATAAGCTGCTGCTTTTATCTACATTTAAAGTGATGTTTAAGAAACCTGCGTGGGTTTCGTAACTTCTATTGTATCTATTTAAGCCTTTAAACGTTAAATAAGTACTTTATTGAAATAATATTGTTTTTCGATTTGAAATCATAAATAAATTTTTATAAATTCAACATCAATCATAATAAGTCTCTACTAAATTAAAATTGTGTAAAAATATATTTAAAGCCATTAAACACATTTTTTTAATACAGAAAAGGGGAGAGTTTACGTTTGCTCTATAAGCACCCTTCATAAATTAATAAAATAATCTACAGGCCAAGCAGATGCAAGTTTTGTTAAAGTTTTGCGTTATAAGTTATAAGTTATATATTATTTGTCATCGAAAATCTGAGAAATAGTTAAGTTAAATATCACATAGCACGGATACTAATAAAATATTTACAATGGCCTGCATGTAGATATCAATCACTATTTATTTAGTAACGAAAACTTGGGCTTAATTTACATTTATGGTTTTGAAAGAATATTAGTAGTTTTTAGTAAGTAACTATACAAAATTTCAGGTTTCTATGTTAACACGATTTTACTTGGTCGAACGCTCTTCCGTGCTATGTGATATGCACAATGATATATTAATTTAATGGTCGTCCCGTCTTTATAATGGTTAAACAGAAAAAAATTTTGGTATAGGAGTTCATAAAATCATCCATTTAGTCCATTTTCGCATGTCCTCTGCACGAGAGATGGTAAACTTAAATATTTTATGCGTTTTCTAAAAATAAAAACAAGTTTGTGAATGAACAAAATTGGTAAAACTGTCGGGACCATATAGTCAAATTTATATATGTATAGGATTCTCAGGAATAGTAGGGTTACTAATCCGCAAATTAAAAAAAGTACTTGATATTCAACATTATTCATAGATGATTATATAGATCGTCATAGGAGGATGATCACCTAATTTTATATTTCATTCACTTCAAAAACTCAAACGTACATCTTGTTTATCAAAAATTTACTAGTTGGTTTTAACTATAAAAGTCTAAATTGTTTATTAATTCAAAAGAATAAAAGAACTATTTATTAATTAAAATTATCTAGTCGTAAAGAAATTAATCTTACCAAGCTTTAAGTTCGCATGTTATTCTCACATAAATTCACTCAACTGTAGTGTTTACAAAAAGATATTTGCAAAGGCAGTATACGCTATATTGAAATTGCATCGAATACAAATTTGCAAAAAAATCTATAGTGTATTAATTTAAGTACAACCTCTATATGTAGTATCTGCACACACGCTTTTATACGATTTTGCATGCTTTCTGCATCATAGAAGTAGAAATTATTATGATGAACGCAAACGAACTAATAGATTATTGGCGGACGGAACAGCAACGCGAATAGATACTTATTATTTACTGCCATACACAAGTTATTTATTTGATTATACATTATATTCAGTACGGCATGCAAATTATTATAAAACATATATGTAATAATCTGTTACTATTCTATTTGGACGTTGTGTTTTTGATTTATTATTAGAATTCATTAAAGATCGAGGTCTATCTATATACAAACTCTTTTTTTTATAACATATAACAGTGAAAAATAATTTAATTATCTTTTATGCAATAATAATGCATAATAACATTGTAACAGACAGGCACGGATCCATCCCTCAAAAAAGGTTGTGGTCACAGCCACCCGAAAATCGGCCAAGTTTGAGACGGAGTATGAACTCGCTTATGATCGATTTAGTATATTCCTACAATGGAGATGTTTACAATATATATGACGCCCTGACCAAGGTTGTGTATAGTGTATAATTCCACGTGGGTAAAGCCGTGGGGCGAACACTAGTAAATTAATAACCCTATAAAATGTTAGTTTGTTCGCTCACAAAAATTACAAAAGTGAATGTGTGTTTGTTTGCACATTACATTTAGACTCGTAAACTACTGAACTGATTTTTGATGAAATTTGTACAAATTAAATTAAACGCTAGTATACATTTTACATTAAATAATTTTATTTAGGTGCTTACTTAAATTACAAATTCATGCTTACGTTTCTTTTTCGCGAAAACGTTGATAATTTCATCGATATCCAGGTTCACATCTTTGTGTATATTTAGGAGAGCTAGCCTGGGTAATCTTTCCTGTACCATTGAGGCACGCAACCAAGATTTTACTCTGCGCAGAGTATAAAACGATCTCTCTGCGGTAGCTACGCTGATCGGGAGAGTTGCCAGTATTTGCAAGAAAATTTTTATGTTAGGGAACAAATCTTGTTCGCATACTTCAATGAGATGAGCTACCGACTCGGATATGGTGGAATTGTTTTCACATTCCCTTTTCCATTTGGCCATCCAGAGTCGGTATTAGTTTATGATAGTTGATTCACTATCATTAATGACTAGACGGTATATCTGGACCATCAGCCTATCGACTTCAATAGCCCGTGAAAGAGTAACGTCACAAGTCTGTTAGTGTTGTGGGCATTCCCATCGTGCCCACAACGGTGGATCGGCGCTTGGTAACAGATTATATTCTGTATATAATAAATTTTATAATAACAGTTGCCAGAAAACTGTTTTTCAAAATATTATGTGTCTATATGTTTGTTCCAGCAACATTTTTAAGCGGCTAGAGAATTTCACACATAAATTTACTCTGTCATGCTTTCGTACTCGAAACGCAGTTATGTCCGAAACGTATATGTTTAAAGTAGCTAGGTAGAAAAAATATTTAATTACAAAAAATATGTATATTAAGAACAACAGCTTTTTTGAAATATTTGTTAATATCCCAATTATAAATTAAGGTATGTAAAATATATGCAAGTCACTGCCATATATTAATAAACATTTGGATAAAATTCTCCTTTCACCCATTTAGTTTTATTACCTTGATTTACTTAATAGACAACACTGACATTTGAGGTGTAATTTTTATTTTGCTGTAGGAAAATCACATAAAATATAACGCTATGAAATTTTTTGTAATTGGACTAAATTGTAAACAGTGTAAACAAAATTGAAACCTCAAAATTGAATATATAATTATAGGTTATTAACACATGGTTTGATAGCGTACTCACAAAATTTTAAATCGTTGATTGTGTTAACAACTATAAAAATTTCAAAAAATTATTACAATCAAATAAGGCAAAAAATAGACTGAACCTCGGATTGTAAGGTAATAAAAATTCGCATAGACTATTCTTTTGACATTCTTTTGACAGACAAATATTGGTTTAAAAGTTTCCTGTACTATGGACCACAAAAGTTGATGTCAGTTTTCAAAATTTATAATTGATTTGTGCCTTGTTGATTCGGTTTTCGAAAAAATCTTGTTCATTAGAAATATAGTAACAACTTTTATTCGAAATTTTTTTCGAAAACCGAATTAATAAGCAACAGATCAACTATAAAATTTATTTATAAAGTTTACCTGTATATAAATACGTATTTTAAAGTATACAAGGGGGTAGGTCAGCCCAATATCTCAGTTGCTTCGCGTCAAATCGTGTTTGAAGTTAGTATGAAGCTTCGATAGTATGAAAAGTTTTCTATAATTTTCGCCCCGGCCTTTGTTTACCAACTGTTAATCAAGGACCAATGTGCCATAATATCTGAAACGGTAAACTACAAATTATATAAATGCTTGAAAAACATTCCGATTTGTACACTTGGCTTACAAAAGTCGTTTTCAAAATTTTATAGTTAATTTTTTTTATAGTTAATTCGGAAAAAAAATCGAATAAAAGTTGTTACTATATTTCTAATGAACAACTTTTATCCGAAGCATTTTTCGAAAACCGAAACATTAAGGTATAAATCTGTTATAAAATTTTCAAAAATGATCAACTTCTGTAGTCCATAGTACAATAGACTGCAAAAGTGACGTTTTTTTATTTAAATTTTACAGTCCATTTATGCCTTATCCATGGGCACAGAGCACCCCTTGATCTAGGTGCTAGGGACCCATTTGAGGTACCCCTCTTTCTTATGTCTTATCCATTAGGTTTTTGAAAAAATGTTTTGAATTATAGCTGTTAGAATTTTTCTAATGAACAACTTTTATTCTGACCTCTTTTTCTAAACCGAAAAGGATAAGCCACTAATCAACTATAGAATTTTGAAAATGTCTACACTACAGTAATGTTCAGAGACAATCAAATAATTTGACTTCATTGTTAATTATTAAAATATATTCTTCCGTTGAAAGTTAATTTTCATTAGATCACCTCAATTTCAAAATCGATTGTATCAAAATAACTTCTTAATAATATAATATTAATATTATTTTTATGACTTTTATGGTTAGTAATTATAAAATAGTTAAAACTGATTAAAGTACCTGGTTCATTAGTATTATCAGTAAATTATTTTTTGGAATTGTATTCTCATTAAAGAAAAAATATATAAATTTAATCTTCTCATAGCATTTAAATATACACATTTTAAAAATGTTATGATTTATTAATTTATTTTATTCTTGTATGTTGTAATTATTATTAATAAAATTCATTTTATTTTATAAATTTTAAATTATATTTAAGATAAATATCAATTATTTTATTACAAAAGAATCTCAATTACATTAACAATTACACTAAAATTAATGTTATATCTAAGCAGTTAAAAAATTCAAAACATAATTAATTGTGTAATTTGATGCAATCTAATATTTTGGTACTTTTAGTTTTATTTTTCAAACCAATATCATCGCATGAGCACCGGAAACTAGTCGGTCAACATTTTTTAAAGTAATTCTCTTCAATTTAATTAGATCTAGTGCTGGAGTTCCCATTAGGAAACAATTTAAATATTTAATTTTATTTAAATTTCAAATGAGTTTTATGGAACATTTAAGTTTGTCCATACGCCGACAGTTTAGTCAATTAACCGCCTTTTTTTTTTAATAATTGACAAACTGCCGATGTCGGGATTGGAACCCATAACTGTCAGCGTATGGACAAGAATAAAGTAATAATAAGTTTCAATACCTAGTTTATAATTGATTCTAGGGTCTATTATAGCTTTATCGCCTTGTTCATACTGAAATTGTGTCGGTTTTCTTCTTGGGAGAAGTGCATTTATTGGTGGGAATACTGTTTCAGCATCTAGTTTTTGTGCCACTTCGGTAGCTGCTTATTAAATAATTTCAAGATGTTCATCAGTGCGATTATTTGTGAACTTATCGATCAAATTATTTAGCAAATTTATGCATTCTTGAATAAATTATTTAGAAAATTATGTGAATGAGAGATTCCTGTGTTTGCCACCCCCTTGAAAGTGACGCCCTGCACGCCCGCTTCTTGCGAGCCTGTCAAGAAGATACTCACAATAATAGTTCTGGGACTTCGTATGATTTAAAAAACACTCGAAGGTAAAGACCTAGTTAGCTATTTTTCTAAAAATGTCCCAATGTGCAAGTTCTAATTACTTTTTAGGTTGTACACAAGATTATAAAACAATAACATATGTTAAAACTTTTATCAATTAGTACCTACATATAAATTTTTAAATATATGCAAACCAGTTAGGTTATGTAGAAAGGAAGTAAATAATCACATTTATGTTATCAATAATTTTTATATATAATATATAAAACATATAAAATCACATTTATTATATATTTTTAATTTTATTTAAAATACAAACACCTGAATGCCTTCAGGTTGACTTAACCTGAGGTAACCTTGAAGTAACTATACTTTATGTATGTATGATTGTACATTACATACATATCACTTAATAATTATATTCTTATAATGAGCACACCAGCACATCTTAATAATAAATTTTTATTTTGTGTGAAATTATTTTTTTAAATAATATTTATTTGATGAAATTTCAGTTCTTTTATGTAGAAACATTTTTATATAAAATTTAACACGGAGAAATTTTTCTGATACTCTGACTACTATGACTACACTGCAAATCCAAGTGTTTTATTTTACACTTTATGCGATTAAATGCTTGCAGTCATATATATAAATTTATATATATATGTATATATATATATATATATATATATATATATATATATATATATATATATATATATTTATAGTCACCAAGTAAGCGCTAATATGGTGTTTAATATAATGTAAACATCTTAAACGTTTAATTATAAAACATTTGAAGTGCTTTAAATAAAAATGCGTTTATGGTTTTTTAATAAGAATACACTGGCTATAACTTGTTCTAGAAATGACTCGTGATATTTTTATCTCTTCTCAGTTTCGAGTTGCTTCAAGTAGCCATGCGATTTTGTTTTCCGCAAGTATTTCAACAAAATACAAATGGTGTTAAAATTTATGAAACCTTTGAAATATAAATTAAAAATGGTATATAACATTGTTTTAATAAGGAACGACTTTACAATTTATTCTCTCTCTGTTTTTCTCGTACCGGTTTTATAAAATTTATAGTTGGGTAGAGGATGGTGGAAATGAAAAACGATATCCTATTTCGATACAGAAGTGATCATGAGAGACGATCATATGAGAAGTGTTTCACATTGAAATTTTATTTAATCGTTTTCAACAAAATTTTTATTTGGAAAAAGAAGTACATAATTATATGTTATCAGATTCTTATTAAAAAAAACACAATTTTTCGATTTGCGAATTTGTAGTATTTTTTCTCTTATGTGTAACCAATATGATTATTAATCATTTTTTATGCATAATTTTATTAATTTTTGTTTTTTTGTTACAGGTAAGTTTTGGCCAGACATTCCAGAAAATTACTGTTACTTTCTATACGGTAAGGTCATTGAATAAAACACTACTAATAAAGTTGTAACGGGTCGAATGACACGCCTTTCACCTTCTGACAGAATGTTCTTTCATAGCCAGAATGAAGAATCTAGCGTTCGGCTTAACCGAAATGGGGGGATCTGAGGTAAAACAGCTAAAGCGAGGGCCTGTCCTGTCAGTTACAATGAAGACGGGTAGCTGGTTCGACAACGAACATATGGCTAAAGTAAACGAAGCGCTAGTGGTAGAGGCTAGAAAAATATGAGGAAATGAGTTTCTTAGAGATCGGTAAAAAAGGTCTAGAGGCATATTTGCCAGGCATCGGCCTCCCCTCTATTACTATCACTACTATTACAACTACTGGTAATAAAGTAATTTATTTACTCGCATTCCAAAAATTGAATAACTTAACTTTTTGATGTTATTTTTTGTCAAGATAACGGGTGTATACTATTACTTAAAATTTTCCAGACTTATTTTTATGTAATAAGTACACCGAGCATTAAAAAAAATTTACCAAGCTAATATTTGAAAATATTTCTGGATACAAATCTCCAAAAACTTCCAAAGCAAGATTACGAGGGTTTGAGATAGAAAGATTGAGTTTAATCTGCATCTATAAGAAAGAAATTATATGCATTTCCTTATTCTCCCAATCATCAGAATAATTATGAAAAATTTTTAACTAACTTTTTTACCCATTTACACATTTACACAGTTTTTACACATTAATCGCAATTTTTTTCTTGAACATTGGGAGAACGTTTGTACTAAAGTTTTCAACTAAATTCATATGCTGCAATTGGAATTAAAACAAGTAACAATAACAACTAACTGAGTTAATTGCTCAAATACCCGGTATATCCTGAACATATGTAAAAAGTTTATAACAGTAACAAGTTGTGTATTTTTAGAAAAGGAAAATTTTTTGTCTTTACATTTTTGGGCAGTTTTTTCTCATTTTGCCAAAATATGGTCCGATTTTTCCTTTTAGCTCTAGACTACACACACAAAATTTCAGCTAGTTATCGTTATTTTCATTTTTGAGTTATCGTATTGACAGGCAGGAACTATAAGCTCAATATACTCTTGTATATAAAAATTTAATATATACCGGGTATAAAAATATTTCTAATTTAGTTCAATTCATTAAACTAAAAACATAACATATCATTTAAATGTTACACACAAAACAATAACTATTTTATAAAACTTGTTCAAAAGTGGAAAACTTTTTCTGAACTCTTGAATATCGATTTATTTATTTATATATTATTATTAATAACAAAATTGTCACGTTTCATTTAAATGTACACAAACTACAAACAATGTGAAAAAGAAATAAAACATAAAAAAATTAAATAAATAAATAAATGAATGAATAGAATTCAAAATTGAATTATTTAAAATGATAAACATGTACTAAATTTATTATTGATATTTATTATTTTTTTATACGCGAATTATTTATTAAGAGTACACACTTAGAATAATACTCAATGTAACGAGACATAAAATAAATACATTGTTAGTCTGAAAGGCGATTTGATTTCAAACCTACACGGAAATATTAGGTTTTAATAAATTTAGGATGGTACAAAAGAAATGAAATGATGTAAATCTTTATTATTTTCATTCCACTTATACACTTGTGAAATGGTTTAAATTAATCGAGATTTTTATGTTATTTTAACTATTAATTATCATTTTCTATCAATCAATTGTTCACTTACAAATACTGTTATTTAAAGAAGGTTCAAGAATTGTAGAATACCAATTTTAATGCAGAAATTCGAATTTGTAGTGGACCAACATTGTCGGCTAATATTTACGAGACACTATCACAGAGTATTCAGAAATTTTGATTCTCTCACAAGTAGACATAAATTTACTTCAGATTCTAATCTCAATACACTTGAAATTACTATTAGTACAGGCGATACGCTCAACCTTGAAACGAACGGTAATATGCTGAAAATTTGCTTTTGAAAACATTATTTGATATTCTAGGCAGCACCGCAAAGACACTCTTATTCACGTGAACACATCTTAAGTCAATCATGGCCAAAGATCGCGAAAATATCTCGTTTTTTTCTAATTCTCCATAATTTAAGCCTTGACTACCTTTCTTTATCATTAACCGTTTTTGATATATTACAATGAGAGTGGGAGGCCGTGTCTGTAGATAAAAAGAGTGAAATTGTACCTGAAATCCTTGAGCTCTTGGAATCTAAGAGATGACCAGAAAACAAAACGATGACTAATATTAACTAATAATAATGTTAACTGAATGCAGACCTACAGTTATTATTTTGTAATTCAACAAAAAAAAACATTTTTTGCTTACATTATATAAAAATTTAATAATAATGCATTTTAAAATATTTAATTGTCAGTACCTTGATATTTGTATAAATATGCTGAAATATTTGCTTACAGATGTCATATTTATGAATAAGATTCATAAAAATAATTAACAGACGAATAAATTTAGTAAATTGAATTTAATTAATAATTATGATATTTTTTTACTTAATACTTAACTTTGCAAGCACTACAAATGCGTGTGTGTTTTTCTCATTGTATTGACCTACATACGCGTCATATCGCAAAACGGGTGGTGATTACAAAAAATGGCATTCATTTTGTGCTCTACATGCAGAAAATGGTACTTTTTATTGAATTTCGTTAAATGACTTCGTTGACATTTTCTAATCGTTCAAATGCAATATCTAGATCGTGATCGTCATCTTCGTTATCCGTTATATTGGACTCCAAGGTCTCAAGCAGTTTAGGTGCAAATTCACTCTATTTACGAATATATTCGACAAGTTTTATAATAATTTCAAAAAAGTTTTGACAAATATGAAACGAGATATTTGCAAAAAACTATTTCCCCAATCATAATTTCGAATGTTAAAAGAAATGTATATACTAATAATAAAATAAAGGTTATATACTATACTAATTTTCAGCTTGTTGGTTGTTATTCCGCAGTAGAATCCTTATTTTACTGGTATATAGTATTTGCAAATTTATTAAAATTTAATTCGGTTAGAAAATTTAATTTAATTAAATTTAATTCAATTTACAAAAATTGTAGATCTGTTATATATCATTTGTGTCTATTTTGGGGCACAATATAATAAATATATGAAGAAACTAATAATCATATTGGAAGTAAAGAGTTCTCCAAAATATGATATATGTCGACGGAACCGAGATATGATGACTAAATAATTCTGAGATTTAATAAAGCACATAAAAATGCATGCTATAAGAAAAGTTTATGATACATGTGATTTATGTATGGTGAACTTTACGATAGTAATCAAACTTGAGTAAGTTTTCATGATGATGCCTAAAAAATTTACTTTCTCGACCCGCGATGTATTGTGAACTAGTAATGAATATTTTCCAATATTCACAAAACAATAGATTTAACTAACTATAAAATATGCACTGATCCGTAGCCGAATTTCCCATTAACTTCGTATCATCAAATTTTTTCAAACCTACTCAATATCTATTCAATTTTGAGGTAAATTAAATAATATAGAATATTTTTTATTTGGAAAATAACATAATTTTAATACAAGATAATTAGAAATTTGTATGAAAGTTAATTTTGCCGCAATTTTTTTTTAAATTATATATAATTAAAATTATTTATATAATTATTTATTACATCTATAATCAAATCACTACCAGTATTACACATTATATTTGTTAAAATTTAATTATACATTTCACAAATAAATAACAAATAATATCTGATTTCAAGATACAGGTTAAGTCACTTATATAAAGTCGACTATATACTGCACACACATTGGTTGAGAATACTCTAAAGTTTAACGGTATCGGAGTTTTTACGAAACTAAACGAATAAATATTCGATTATTTCAATTTATCTTCATTCTTATAAGAATTTTTGAAAATCTTTCTTATTAATGAAGTGTATACTCGAGAATCGAAATTTTACTGTAGTTGCAGACCATGGCCGTTAATTCAACAGCACAATAGATCCATGAGCAGAGTGCTTTTGGGATACACGGTACGGTCTAACATGCAATCTATGGTGGTTAATTCACTCAAATGTTTAAATGTTATTGAATATACTAGTGTAAATAATTTTTGCTTACATTTTCGACAGTCTATGATATGATTATTGTGCCCTTAAGTCTCTTATTTTATAAAAATCACATGTACACTGTAATAAATCAATGAATTCGATCCTTTAATTTTTTTTAAAGAAGGTAACACGTTTAAGGCAAAAAATTCTGAGTGGGTGGTATTTTCACGTTCAGGCAGTACCTATTTGCAAGAAACCTGAAGAGCATTTTACTTCATTTTACTCCGGATTGATTTGCTTGAAAAGAGGGACATAACCGAATATTTTGGGTAAACTGCAATTTTTTATTTCATTATATTTTATTTCATTATATTTTATTTCATCCTGATTTCATTGCCATCTTAAAAAAATAACGTAACCTGTTTTCCTCCTTATTGACTAACCTAAAACTATTTTTTGTAGATAATAATACGACTTGAAATAAATAGATAATGGAAATAAAAAATTTCTGCCTACGCATATTTACGATTTATTTACCAAATCACAGTGAAAAGAATCCTTTGCGGACAGTCAAGTAAAATGATTCATTTCTTAATTAATATGAATATGAAATTTTTTACAAAATAAATAAACTAGAGGTACATACAAATAAACTAGTAGATAAATAAACTACAAATTAAATGAGATAGATAAAGACAAGATGACAAGTGATTGAATTTCTAAGATAGTGTAATAAAGTAATAAAATATTGTTCCCAACTTTGGTTGTACGTCTGTAGGCAAAATATTTTGTAGGCGAAGTTCAATGTTGCTGCACAATGTTCCGCGTTTGTAATACTTAAAACATGTTGGCCACGAGTATATTGACAACATGCTTCTGAACTATGGTACAAATAACTGTTGTACAAATATTTTGTATGGTTACAAAAAGAAATTGTAGATCTGTTGTAAATATCGTTTATGTCTATTTTGTGCACGAGGATCATGCAGAAGGAATGTACCAAGAAAACATTATCATTGATTTTACAACGGGATTTTCGTCTCATTGTTTAATAGAAACAGATAATCGCAATTTTTCTACACCAAGGACTGTGTTATGTGTGTATCTATCAAGCTCAAAGTGTGCAAATAAACCAGTAGTTCAGCTAATATATTTATAATTAAATAAACAAAATATGTGTTAATATATGTTTATTTAATTTACATTCAAAAGTTTTGAAGCGATAATAGCCACCAGTAATTATTGATTCTTCATAAAGTTTTGAATGTAAAATGTAGTAAGTGGTACCTACTCATAAAATATATAGATAATAAATGCCTTAAAGTAATACAATATGCCAACTAATTTGTATTTATTGTATTTTAATTATTTATTTATTTTCAAATTATTATTATTATTACTTTCTAAACTAATGACAAATTGTTTTTTTTTTCCTATTCGAATGCAATACTTATGTATAAACATTTATTATAATTTATAATATTTATATAAATTATTATTTACCATTTGTTAATGTAAATTTATATTAAAGATTTCACAAGATTTAATTTCTGTAGAGGAAACACAATAAACGCACATTGATTGTCCTTTAAATTTAATATAAATCGCTTGCCTACCGTTAGATAAACATTGTTGATACTCGTATATGCTTTAACATGAAACTATGAGAAATCAATTGTATTTTTAGAAAATTAGTCAAGTATTTTTATTGTGTCAAGTTTTTTAGATTTTTATAATTATACTTACAGTAGATAGACTTTCACTTAGTTTTAATATAGAATATTAAAAAATTTTATCATCTAAATTACCTAGAATATAGAAAGTTTTTCGATGCCAAATAATTTGTTAATTCAATGGGGCGGTTGACTTAACTTAACTGTCTTAACTTGATTTAACTGTAGCGTATGGGCAAGAACGAAGTAACCGGCTTGAGAAGGTTTTCTGCAGTTTTCTTCACGAACTCCAGATGAACATCGGCATAGTTCCTATCAAATTCGGCTGCAGCTGCACAACCTACCAATTCCTAGACTACACACAAAATTCTTTCCACTCCACTCACATCCTCACATCCTTAGGCATCACAATGGACCTTATGGTCGAAGTGTGTCTCGTCCAGAACAGCTGCTACATAATCCATCTATCTATCTACCGACAAACAGTTGTAAGAAAAAATTTTACACTCATTTTACTATATAGGAACGTTCAATAAACATCATGCATAGAGCTGAATTCATTTGTTTTGACTATTGTATGCGCGTAATGGGCACTGACATGCAACATTGAACAGCAACATTGAAGAGCAACTAGCATGTTGCTCTGTGTGTATACTGGTTGCAGCAACAAAAAACATGACCTTGAACGGTTGCTGCAACATTAAAAATTATTTGATATTTAGTAGGAGGAGTTAAATGTTCATATACAAATTGCCATATTATCTGAAATGTTATGCTTTCCTAATATTTTATTACCTATATTGGTTACAATTTACATTATATATAATACATACAGTGTGTCTACTTAAGTTGGCTCCATATGGAAAACTTTTTTATTATAAGGTTTACGAAAAAAAGTTATCCTTTATAAAAATTTCTGCTTTCGAAAATATTAACATGCCGCCATTTACTTTTGACATCAAATGTACAGGGTGTGCAGAAATTGAAAAAGTTCGATAGGAATTTTTTTTCCACTTCAATTTTAAATTAAATTTTGCAAATCCTACTTATAAAACACGTTATCTGTTATTCGAATTAACCAGTCATCGTACTTCAAATGTTTATTTGCTGATTTGAAACCTTTAATGAATGATATGTAACAAAATAATGAATACAGAACATTTATTTTTCATACATTACATTACAAATACAATTATTATTGTTGACGTAAGTAACAACAGTTATCTTCAGTTCGTTTTTGCCTCAACGTATCCACCTTCGCGTTCCATACATGTAATTGTTCTTTTACAAAATTATTTAAATCCACTCGTATATATCTCGGGAGTGATTTCTTGAACCGTTTTCCGTATAATCTGTTCTATATGGTCTTCATTTTGAACAAAAATATACAAAATTTAATTTAAAATTGAAATGGTCGACACATTCCTATCGAATTTTTTCAATTTTTAGACACCCTATACATTTGATGTCAAAAGTGAATATCTGAATATTAATATTTTCGAATGCAGAGATTTTTATAAAGAATAACTTTTTTTCGTAAACATTATAATAAAAAAGTTTTTCCATATGGAGCCAACTTAAGTAGACACACTGTATATATTTTATTGTATAGAATTATTTGTGTAGTTTTTACTAGAGATACATACATAAAAATAAACTATACAAATTAAATGAGATAGATAGAGACATGAGAAATGTTTGAATTTTTATGACTAGAGTCATAAAATAATAAAAATTAAATTTTATGATCCCAAACTTTGGTTGCAGCGTCTGTACTGTAAATATTTTATAGGCGGAGTTCAAAGTTGCTACAACCAAGTTCTGTGTCTATTCTGTACTTAAGGGGAATTTATCTAAAAGTAGAAGAGCAACTTATTATACTGGTTATATTTCACACGTTTAAATAAAATGATAAATGGATTACAAGTGGGGGAAACATTAATATGTTTCCTCCCCGTCATTTTGAAAATAGACTGATCCATTCAAACTGTGACGATATTCGAGGCTTCTTTACAAATGAATATACTTCTATAAAATTATAGCAAAAATAATTTAAAATATTTTAATAGTATGATGATTAGTTCTTGGGATGTGCTAACCTGGATTATGTTTTTGGAATACACCAAGTATACTGCTATATAAAGTCTTACCACAATAAGATTTTTTAAGTACAATAGCTTTAACTGCCAAATTAAATGTGGCAAATAGGGTAACAATGGCTTCAATCTGTCGTGATATAGAATATAGATAGAGGGGAGATATGAAAGGGAAAAAAATACAATAGCATATGTAAACTGTTTAATGCCTATAGCATCAAAACAGCGCTTTGTTAAATTCATACGAATGACTTCTTGTATATCTGTTAAATAAATTCTAATTAAACTTAAATTAAAAAATTTTTGAAAAAAATTTCATATTTGTGTCAGATATTTTCAATCTATTGACGTAAATAAATTTAAATTTTTATAAATAGAACAATCTTAGCTATGGACTGACTATCTATTTATTAAATAAAACAAATATTTGAGATTTTCGTTATAATGATTTTATTCTGACTATATAGTTTCGAAACACAGTTTCTTCATCAGAAAATATATTAAAATATATAAATATTAATAAAAAAGTAAAAATATTTAGGTACATAGGTACTTAAATAAACAATTAACGAACCAATAAACATGGGTAAAACCAATACATAAAAATTCAATAAGAGTTAGCTGAAATAAAAATAAACATGTAAAAACTATTATCGTAATTATGCGAACAGAAATATATACAAATAATATTCATAATTATAAAGGATTTTCAAGTAACGACCCATTCGATACAAAATCTTTTCGATAGAAAGCAATTTTCATGCATCCATTATGGAAAAAAATGCATTGAATCCAAAAGGTTGAAATATAATTGTGTTCATTACGATTTATTTCTTTTAAGCGAGCAATATTTCGTATTTTGATGTCTTGGTTTCATTCTAGAAATCCACTGACAAAATCATAGCCAGCCTTTTGTTTTCTTTATTAAATACGATTTAAATACGATGTTTCGTAGATCGGTTATTGTTAAAGAAAATCCCATAGACTGCATTTTTATTATATGACGTGAAAGTATGTTTCATTTTCATAGCCGAATGTGATTTTTGGTCCTAAACGCTTTTATTTGGTTGTTTGTCTTCAAACGTCTCTATCAGCCTCTCACAATAACTCAAATGCATTTGATAACTGTTCTTGAGTACAGTTAGCACGATTCGATATCCGGACGTATTTTGACATACTAAAACAAGAAATATTATCGATAAAAGGATAACTCACTATAGCGATATTAGCCTGAAAAAATGTCGTCTTACTAACCGGATTCTCAGGGTAAGATGGCCATACAAAGAAAAATATTCACACAGTAGAAGAAACGTGGCAATTTTATAGTTAGAAAATAAATAAAACTACAAACACAGTATAATTATCTGTAATACAAAAAAACGTAATAAAAATATGTGTATAGCTATAGTGTAAAACTTATAGTTGAAAATTTTTCAAGGAGTAGTAACATTAAACCAATAAAATACTCACTTTTTAAATTTGTATTGTACGAGTAACTGCATTAAGTTTATTACTTTGGAACATGGTCAATGTACTAGCGATAAACCGAGACATCTATTAGTAAGTTTTAGAGTTATTTCGAGTGGCCATATCAAACTATAGGCCATATCACCCAGAATTACCCTATTGTTTTCTTATATCTGGTATTTTAGATTTTTGTTTGTTTGATACAATACATATTAATATATACGTTTGTAAACAATTAATGAAGTCAATTTTTACTTATAGTTAATCCGATCAAAAGTTATGTAGCGTTCAAAAGTTATTTCGGGTTAAATCGGCTCTGATTTTTCGAGTAATAGAACTGTAACTGTTTCCCGCGAAGGCAAGAAACCCCTTAAACTCGACCTGTCGCACTATCGTGCTATAGATTGACACGACGTATCAGTTTGAAGCTATGGAAATGTACTCAATTTTTTAAATAAATAAAAAGATGTATTCAGTGCTAAACAATCGTAAACAAACAGTTTTGAATAAGATATTGAAGTGTGGTCCGTTAAACTAATAGTTTTTCAACATTATTTTTTCATCCGCATGTTTTGGTATGAAAAATCTTACACATTTTGGTTGGGAATCGAACTTAAGACCTCTGGTATACCAGAACAGTGCTCTGCCAACTAACCTATCCAGATGCGCTAAACGATGTGTTTTTTACTGAACTTCAACAAATTAATAGTATACAATTCTCATAACAATACGATGATGTTTTATGATGAAACTAATCTATACTGATTGAATTTGAATATCTACCATGAAATTTGGTAGCAGCGTTGAAAGAAATATGGACTATTTAATAAGTTAATATTTTTAGATTTTCTTCGCCTCAAACATAATGTATTTAAAATAAAAAGGAGAAGATTAAAAGAAAAACCTAAAAACACAACTTTATTATCAAGAAATTAATAGAAAATTGTATGAGCTTGGGGCGCGATAACAAAACAAATCTCCCTATGCTGTTTATTTCGGTATTTTATTATTTTTTGACTTACTAGTACCTACCTTACTACCTTACTAATAAAACCGAGTTTTTGAATTTTTTTTGAAAATATACATTTTTTGTGTTTATTCCGTGCATTTACGTTAATATTAATTTACATATTCTTGAAATTATACACTCAAAAAAAAGTAATTACACATCCAAGTCCATCGTAAAAATTATATCTCTCATCATATCATGCTTGTAAATTCACCGAAAAAAACTTTCTATAACATTGTTAAATATTTAAGAAATAAAAACATTATATTTTACAACATATAATTACATATTATTATAAATCCAAATGACAATATTATTTACTATAATCACGTGATATAATATATTTATAATTGTTTATAAAGCCTTATCTTCATTAAGTTTGAGGTTTATTTAAACCGTTTTCATTTTTATACTCCGATTTTCAATTAAGTTTTGGTTAAAAATTTACCATTAGATTCAGGAATATCACTTGTAATCTTACAATTAGTATACGTTGTTCATACGAGCTTTTAAATTGTCTGGCACTCTCGGAGAAAACGACCAACACAATTTCAAATACTTTAAGTGTCCGGTTGTATATACTCGTAATTCATTTTACGAGGAAATGAAGAACCCACATATAAAATTACGGTGAACCGAATGAATCAGTACCCTGAACTACGCGGCGAATTTAAAATAATTATCTGAAGTTTAACGCGAAATTAAAAAATTTCTTGTTTGAAAGTGATTGTCACTTGAACACAAAATATACATTATTGAAATTAAAAAAAAAAAATTTCATTTGATGTAGTAACTATCGTTTTATTTCAAGTAGTTTTACATTTGTATTATCTTTGAAAACATTATTTATTTTTGCACATGCACTCACGGTACAGGGTGGACCATCTTTGAATGTCCGAAACTTTACAGGGTTATTTGTAGGGTAAAAACAAGCAAATAATGCAATGCAACATGTGTGCTAACTTGCTACTTTTCTGTCTGTCGGTCTGTATGCGATTTCTACAAAAACCCCAATATGTAAGAAACGGTACAAGTTAGAATCGGCGAATTTGGTACGAATATCGGTCTACGTAGGATACATTTAACCTGAATTTGTTTTGCTGCAACAATCCGTTTGATTGATATAAATATATATAAATACATACATATATATATATATATATATATATATATATATATATATATATATATATATATATATATATATATATATATATAGATATATCAAAATAAAAATTAAAAAATTAAAAAAAAAATTATGGGGGCTAAATTTGGTCACCCTAAAATTACAATTAAATTTGATATAATACAAGAAAAATAACGAATTTTTGTTTTTGTCTTAATACATGTTACCTTGGTAATCCATATCGTTTATTTGTTTTTCGTATATTTGTTCCCCGGGCCCCGGATTTGATTATTTATGCGCACATAGGTTTGCCAGCGTTGTTTGACCCGCCTGCTTTATTTTTGTGCGCACATTGATCTGAGTGTTTTGGTTGTGGCTTAAATCATGTCTTTGGGTGGTCTTCGTTTTGTTATAATGTATTGTCGTCTATTGGATGTTGTAGAAAAATGATAGAATCGTGGAAGGAAGTGGAGGTGTGTGCTATTATCCACCTGGTTCGACTCACCCTGTATATATATATATATATATAAATTGCAAATATTTCTGTAAATATTGATTTAAAAAAAATATAGTCAGGTCATAAATTATATTTACACTTTTACAATTTAACTTACTACTTTAGGGGGTAAATTTAAGATTTTTTAAAACTATCGAATTGCCGAATGACTTAGGTCTTCATTTCACTGAAAAAGTGTGTGGACTGATGGAGAACAAAGTGTAGATCAGGCATACAACTTTAAATTATATTAATGAATTGCATTATTTTTATTTTAAGTCGATAATTGACCTCAATCAATAAATTTCCGTTATTAATATTAGGATTTTTTTTTTTTCAAATAAAAACTTACAATCTTTTTGGTAATTAGTTGTTTTAAAACTACTAATAAATGTTAATTTTAGAAATACATAATAATAATGATAATTTTAAAACATTCAGAATTGAGTAGGTCTACCTACCTTTAGATTTAGTTAATTACATAGATACTGAAATAATCACGTATTTTGAAATAGTTACTTTACAGTTTTTATTACTATATTACCATTAAAATATTGTTATTTATAAAAAGCAAACAATATAATTAAAGTATTTTTATCAGGTTGTATTTTCATAAGAACTACGTTCGTTAAACTTCTTGTAATTGACTCTACCTCCTTCGATGTATCAGCTTGATCATTTGATGACTCAATACAAATTTCGTCACTATTTGTAAAAAAGTATATTTTCATCCCCCTTTGTAAAAATAATAAAGAAAGTGTGTGGCAAATTTGTCTAACAGAAATTGTCAATATTCTGATGTCCACTTCTATACGAATATAAAATGCAACCGAGTTAAATATTTTAGATTTTCTAAACATTGTTAACTTATATTATTGGTTTTAGCGAATTTGCTCCAAAGGAAATGAAGCTATTGTTTTTGTACCAATATTGGAATTTCGTAAAAATTTCTTCAAAGGTCCATCGATCCTACCCACTAGATGTTAAAAATCACTTTCGCTAAAATTTGTATATATATATACAGTGATATATACAGTGTGCAGTACAGGGTGGATATATACAGTGTGTCTACACTTAAGTTGGCTCCATATGGAAAACTTTTTTATTATAAGGTTTACGAAAAAAAGGTATCCTTTATAAAAATCTCTGCTTTCGAAAATATTAACATTCAGCTATTTACTTTTGACATCGAATGTACAGGGTGTGCAGAAATTGAAAAAGTTCGATAGGAATTTTTTTTCCATTTCAATTTTAAATTAAATTTTGCAAATCCTACTTGTAAAACACGTTATTTGTTAGTCTAATTAACCAGTCATCGTACTTCAAATGTTTATTTGCTGATTTGAAACATTTAATGAATGATATGTAACAAAATAATGAATACAGAACATTTATTTTTCATACATTACATTACAAATACAATTATTATTGTTGACGTAAGTAACAACAGTTATCTTCAGTTCGTTTTTGCCTCATCGTATCCACCTTCGCGTTCCATACATGTAATTGTTCTTTTACAAAATTCTTTAAATCCACTCCTACATATCTCGGAAGTGATTTCTTGAACCGTTTCCCGTATAATCTGTTCTATATGGTCTACATTTAGAACAAAATTATATAAAATTTAATTTAAAATTGAAGTGGTCAAAACATTCCTATCGAACTTTTTCAATTTTTAGACACCCTATACATTCAATGTCAAAAGTGAATAGTTGAATATTAATATTTTCGAATGTAGAGATTTTTAAAAAGAATAACTTTTTTGTGTAAACCTTATAATAAAAAAGTTTTCCATATGGAGCCAACTTAAGTAGACACACTGTATATATAATCCAGAACCATATCTTGGAATAACCAGAATACAGACTATCTCTGCCCTAAATGAATGGGTCACAGGGCTATGAATAAGAAATGAAAAGCTACAGCAGACTGTCAAACAAATTATGGCTGGGTATATAGAAGCGAGGTCAGCCTGGCTTTTTGGCAAAATTTGGAAACTGCACTGCAGGCTCAAAAAGCACCAATCTTTTATGACGTTGGAGGATCCTGAGATCTGTTCGGATTGTAACGGACAGATCTTTTGGCAGAATGCTCTTACTGAGCCAGAATGCCAGAATGTTGAGAAGAAGTCATTTCAACCAAAATGGGGGAAATGAGATAATCAAACTAAGTACCATTACCACTACTACTTAGGCTATTATTATAGATTCGAAAACAAAGATTTATTATTGGATTATATTTAAGAAACCTGCATAGTTTAATAAAACGGCAATTTATTCAAAATTAGTTGCTGTTTCATTGCCTAAAATTCAACTCTGCTGTTACAATGGTAATTTAATAAATAAAATATAGAACACAAATTAAGAGAACAACTGTCTTCTAGATAAAACATTTTTTGACAAAATGGAAACCCGACTTCAAAAATCAAATATTCTATAACAAAAAATGCACTAAAAAGAAAAAAAATTATTGCATATTCTTGTGCCAATTTTAGTTCACCTAATCAAAAATTTTTAAATATATATGTACAATTATTGTTATTTTTGGAGTCGGTGTCAGCATAGAGAAATTCACATAACTTTTGAACACCGCCTCCAAAAATAACAATAATTGTACATATATATTTAAAAATTTTAGCTAAGGTGAACTAAAATTGGCACAAGAATATGAAATTATTTTTTACTTTTTAGTGCATTTTTTGTTATAGAATATTTTATTTTTGAAGTCGGGTTTCCATTTTGTCAAAATAGGTTTTATTTCTCGCTTTTTAGTGACTTTGAAGTTCTATAACTTTTTTTATTTGTCTAAATATGGTTAGACCAACTAAACGACTTACTAACTTTTAGTGCATTTCTTTATAACACATTTTTTTTATCCGTTTATTTTGTTTTTTTAATTTTTAGTGCATTTTTTCGTAACAGATTTTCAGTTTTTTTTACATTCATTCTGTTTTTTTTTGTAAAAATTTTTTTTTGGGGTCGGTTTTTTTTTTTGAAAAAAATTTTTTTGAAGTCGGTTTTTTAAAAAATTTTCTTATTTTCCCCTCATCAGAATGCGATTTGGTGCCAATGGGACCAATGAGAAACCAAACCCTTTAAAACAAAACAAAAAATTCAAAATCGGTTCATAAATGACGGAGTCCTGAGGTGACACACATAAAAAAAAAATAAATAAATAAAATAAAAATACAAGCGAATTGAGAACCATCCTCCTTTTTGAAGTCGGGTTAATAAAAATAAATTAGTAGCAGTATTTAAATCAGATTGATATCTACGAAAAGTAAATGTTTGCATAATATGTATAAAGCACAGATTGTATCGTTATGAGAAAGTTGTGTAACACACAAAAAGATGTTCATTATATTATAGAACATTAACATACAAAAACTGAAGTGATTGCAGCGTTTTTATAATACACATTAAATTTTGGTACTCATAGAATTTTTTTTAAATAAATAATAATTTAATTAGTCATTAAAAATTTATTATATACAATAATAAAATCTTAAGAACTTTTTGGATATTTTATATATTTAAATAAATCAATATTTCATAATTTTAATTTTTTTATATTTAAGATATAGTTAGTAAGAATAACTTGTGTGTGTGTGTGTGTGAATGGGAATTCAATTCCGGCAATCTGAGTACACCTTTATTAAAATAACACACTAAGATAACGGTATACCGTAAAAAATTAAGACTGTTAATATTATGTTTGGTTCCGTTGATGAAAACAGTTATTGTTTATTTGTGAGATTTAATTCAAACAATTGTAATTTTTATTTTAGTAACAGGCTACGCCACCCTTATGTACGCCACCCTTAGTGTCACTTAGATACATTTATAATATTAGAGGAGTGCCATATGATATTTTCAGAAATGTCCAAACATAAAACCGAGAAGAGTCAAATATGTAGTTGAATACATCTTTATAAAAGTTTCAAAATTTGCCCCATTTAAGCTAATCGTTGAATGAGGTATATCAACCATAAGATGAATATGATGTCTCTTGATTGATGCAATATGATTTTAGTGAATTTTCAAAGAAAATGTAGCTATTGGTTTTATACCGATGAAAGAATTTCGCAAAAATTTCTTCGAATATTCATCGAACCTTCCTAGTAGATAACAAAAATCTCCATCACTAAAATTTACGTATATCTATGCCTCTATGTATACAGGGTGAAATTCATTCAAGAAAACTATTCCACGGTGAGAGCTGCAAAAAACAAACAAAAAAGTTAAATAACGTTTTTCGATTTGACGCTTACTTTTTAAGATTTAATCAATTAAACATTGATAAACTTAACCAATCACACAGAGCGCTTAGTGTAAAGAGGTGCATAGTGTAAGGAAGCGCCTCAACAGTAGAGCGGGGTGCTTTAAAGGCTCGCATACTGTAAGAGGCCCCGTCTCCTTACACTATGCGCTCTGTGATTGGTTGAATTTATCAATGTTTAATTGATTATTTCGTAAAAAATAAGCGTCAAATCGAAAAAGTTTATGATTAAATCTATACCACGTAGCTCTACACTGTGGTATAGTTTTCTTGAATAAATTTTAGAACCCTATATATATATACATATATATATATATATATATATATATATATATATATATATATATGTCATTGATCGCAATGAAGTTTGCTACCTGGCGTGCTTTTTATATTTGAAGGACTAAGTTCGTTAACGAGCCAAATTGGGCCGGGGAAAGGGGGTTTTAGAGAGAGTGGGGAAATAAAAACTTGAACGTGTCTCTTAAAATTATTAAATTGGAAAAATTTGTAAAAAGTAAAGTGGTAATAAATAAATTTTACTATAATTCATTTCCTGAATATATCTTCTGTAACTCTAATATTTACTGCATTATTTGCAATTTAAAAACAATACCCATAATAATGAATATTACAAATGCATCACCATGGTTATACTTCATATTTTTAATGTACTCAATGAATGTTTCCAATACTAAGACGGATATTCCATATTCCATATTTCGTGTTTTCTCCTTTCTCTAAACGTCCCTTACTGCAGAGGTGGGCAGGAGATGACTCGGCCAAGCTCTGAGTGAGAGGTAGGGAAGAGAGATAGAGTTAATACAGGGTAACCTACCAATTATTAATATTTTCTTTTTTTAATTAAAACATTTTCTGAAAAAAATATAATAATACCAAATATTTTTTATGGTCACTATTATACAAAGTAAATAATACAAGCAATCATTCAATACATACTCTGAAATTTTGGGCTGGTAATTAGGGTCATAAAATGTACCTTTTTAGTATATATCATATTTGTGTATGAATAAAATAAAAATATATAAAAAATATATATAAATCTTTTGAACCTTTAAGTTTACCGCTGGACCATTGTAATAAAAGAGGGAAATTTTTGCAAAGGATAATTTAAATAGAATTAAAGTTTTGGAAATTCCAAATGATTTGTCTAAATATTTTACTATTCATATCCGAGAACTAATAAAGAATTATTTACCTGATTTAATTATTTTTTCTTCGTATGGAGTATGCTCAGTATAGTGTCATGGGAATTTGATGAATTAAGTTAAATTTTACATAAAGTGGGAATTTGAGTTCGTCGAGTTAGTCTACTTTGAATTGAAAAAGTGAAAAGTACTATTTGTAGTAGTGGAAATTATTTTTCGCACAATTTGTTTTTCAAAAAAAATAAAAGTAGTGAATTTAATAATGGAGAAGACATCGCAAGCAGCCTTGGATAAGTTCAGATTATTATTATTATTATTATTATTGTTATTATTATCATTATTGTTATTATTATTATTATTATTATTATGTTTTTTGGTGTATCTCTCCATACTGTAAAAGATATTATTTAAACAATAAATATTTTATAAAACTATTTCTAAATTGATTGAATAAATTATTGGGCAATAATCGGTAGGGACAACCTGTATTGAAACATCGTTCCGTCTTGCTTCAAAACATACCTTCTTTACTTACTCTCACCCAGCTTATGGAGAGCTCGTAAGGCTCAGACGAGCTGTCTGTGCCCACCTCTGCCTTACTGTTTATCGATTTTGTTCATTAACGAATTTGACTTTTGCGATACCGAAAGGATATCAAACGCGAACATTTGTGAAGTGATGCATTTATTCTCAGAAAATTCGGAAAAGTTAACGCAGTTCCTGCGTAGCGAATTTTTTTAATTGCAATATTTCTATCAAGATTTTCAAATTTATTCACCAAATTTTTAAATATAATTAATTATTGGTACATTGTTTTGTTGTTGTCTATGGGCCTGGGCTAAAAACTAATACCGCCTATATTAAAGAAGACACATAAATTCATAAATCAAAACTAACGTAAAAATATTATGTACAATAATCAATAATGGTTTTAAATAAATATAAATAAATAATATTATAATAAATTTAAATAAGTTAAGGTATTTTGAATATATTTTTATTAGTCACTTTATATAATAACAGTTTATAGAATCTCACTACTAACTATATCCTAGCGCATGTGTGTGCACTTTTTAACCCGACTTCGAAAAGAAGGATGGTTCTCAATTCGTCTGTTTTTTTTTTATGTGTGTCACCTCAGAACTCCGTCATTTATGAACCGATTTTGAAATTTTGTTTTAAAGGATTTGGTTTCCCATTGGACCCATTGGCACCAAATCGCATTGTGATGAGGAGATCCCCGGGAAATGGAGGAAAATCCTCATTTTATATGTGATAACCGATTTCTGGGAAATTTCTTTTTTAAAGGGTATACTCATTCATAATGGGAAAATAAGAAAATTCTTTTAAAAACTGACATCAAAAAAAATGTAAAAAAAACTGAAAATCTGTTATAAAAAAAAGCACTAAAAATTAGAAAAAAAAAAAACGGGTAAAAAAAGTATGTTATAAAGAAATGCACTAAAAATTAGTAGGTCGTTTAGTAGGTCTACCCATATTCAGACAAATAAAATCAGTTATAGAACTTTAAAGTCACTTAAAAGCGAGAAATAAACCATATTTTGACAAAATGGAAACCCGACTTCAAAAATCAAATATTCTATAACAAAAGATGCATTAAAAAGTAAAAAAATAATTGCATATTCTTGTGCCAATTTTAGTTCACCAAAGCAAAAATTTTTAAATATATATGTACAATTATTGTTATTTTTGGAGGCGGTGTCCAAAAGTTATGTGAATTTCTCTATGCTGACACCGCCTCCTAAAATAACAATAATTGTACATATATATTTAAAAATTTTTTGCTTAGGTGAACTAAAATTGACACAAGAATATGCAATTATTTTTTTACTTTTAAGTGCATTTTTTATTGTAGAATATTTGATTTTTGAAGTCGGGTTTCCATTTTGTCAAAATATGGTTTATATTATATAAAATATATCCACATATGGTTTCTTAAAAGTCACAGCATGAACTAATATAAGACCTAATGCATTACAAATTATAAGATAATATAAAAGTGTATATTATATAATAACGTAACGAATTTTAAGAAGACTCTTTTAAAAACAAGACCTCCAACATCGGAAACAACTTTTTTTCGTATCTCTTTTATAGGTAAAATATATCGGCGTAGTTTTGGGTGGGTTTTAGAAAATGAATCTGTATTTTATACGTCTTGTCTAAACGAATACTACAGACAACTTATTTACATTAAAAATAGGTGGACAAATGAAAGGTTATTTTTAATCCTCCATCAAGTTTATGCAAATCTCAGAAAATTTTAGCATCTTTTCGATTATCGTTAGGTTCAAAATTTGTATTTGAAAATAAGAAAAGTTTAAAAGTCTTATAATTTGGGCTATTTATAGTATCTGGACAAGAATTATATCACTATCAGAAGAACAATTTTTGGTTCCGCATAACTCTGGTCTATATAAATGATTTCTTATACTTGCTCATGTAAATCCAGTATGTATAGGAGACCAATACAGTCCACGAAATTATGTTGTCAATATTGTGCTCTTTGTAATGCCTTTGTTATAAAGCCATTATTATTTTGGACAGTTAATTTTAGCTAGTTGCTGGTTTTTCGAATATAAGCTATTTAGGGAATTATAAGAGAAAAAATTTTGACTTTTTGTTAAGAAATAAACGGTTAAAAAGTTATTTCGGTTCAAAAACCGTAAAATACCGGGTACGCCCATAATTTTCATTAGAGAGGATAAAAACGTAGGTCCTACACCAGATATCCTTTCAAGATGATATTTGGCATAAAGTTAGGTCTAGTACCCAACGCACAGGGAAAATTATGAAATCGTAAAATTTATATCGGGAAATGGGAATTTTCGTTGTGCATTTTTGCATTTTTGGTAAAATTAACATAAATATTGCTGCTCTATGATTTTTTATATATATACTTAAAAAAATTTTGTTGAAAAAATTTATTTCGTAAGTTTTCCCTTAGTATGTTTTGAAAATTCTATAACGCGGCAAGTTTTAATTTAAAATACTTGAATCCAAAGAAAACAAATTACTTGCCGCGATATAAAATTTTAAAAACATACTAAGAGAAAACTTTAAATTTTTTAAACCAAATTTTTTTTTTCAGTTTACTTTGCACTTATATTCTTACATTTTAGTTTTCGTTATTTACTTTATAGATAGCTCGACTCTTTAATGGGATATCATCACTTTTTAAGGAGCAACTATTATATGAAGTATCTCCCCGAAAACTCTGTCCTTTTTTACATTTATGTTTTTGATCGGATTAGCTTTATTACAAAAATAGATTGATTGGAAATGTTATAACATTAGATGTAACGCATTGAAAAATAAATGGTACAAAGACTATATAAGTTCAAAATAGTTGTACAAAATAACTTGTAATTTGTAATTTTCATGTTGAAAAAATAGTACAGCGAGTATAATTCTGTTTTTAGGCTAAAGCTTTTGGCCAAAATCTATTCACGGAATTTGAGTCATGTGCATTATGTTATTAAACCGAATTACAAAACTTATATGTTCTAGACTTTTTTGAATAAGATTTTTTGAATTATTTTCGAATTGAATTAAAGTTATTGGAGTTAATTGTTATTATCACGGAAAAAACCGTGCATCGCAATTTAAAAATAAACTTGTATATTTGTAGCGGATTTAATACTAATTTTAATATGTTTTTTATACTTAATATCCCGTTTTTTTCTATAATAACTTATTAAGATAAACAAGTTTTTTGTGTAATATTTGACGTGAGCAACAACACTGAATAGTTAAGTCTTATACGTAAAATTAAAAATAGTCTCAAAATATTGTATTATTATGATACTGATTTTTAATATTTATAATTTTATTATATAATTTAATTTATCCGGTATTACTTTGTACCTTTTTTTATTTTAAATTGTTATTAAATATAGCTGATGATTTTATATTGTTTCTCCCCTTTAGTATTTAAATCATATCACATAGAAACATATTCCAATTGAAAACATTTGATCTGAACAATCTTGTTTTATAAATACACTGTGGTTAAAATAAACGAAAAATCACATATGACGTATTATGGAAAGGTTTTATATTAAACGTTAAACTATAATCAAAACTTCGTACACTTCGTTACATTTTGATCAGACTAATAAAAATTACTGGTAATTAATGATATAAGAATATATCTAATATAACTTATATAACTGGGTATCTAATATAACTGGGTACTACATACCAACACACAGCGGACTACATGTCCACTACAGCGTAAGTGCAATTTACATACAAACGAATTTCTGTACACTTTGTCGTCCCTCTGACAAATTATAACGCAATTCACATTTTTTTAATATTTTAAGTTTAAATAGAATCGATTTTCATTTGAAACTCGAGTTGTAATTTCTTTTTCCCATTACAATACGAATGAATATATCTAATACATATTGCGACTCAAAATTAATAACTTTGAGCATTATTTATTTTATACATTTTGACATTTCGAAAGTAAATAAATGTAGCACGGCATTGCTCTTTTACTGCAACGAAATCAAAACTACAAGATTTACCGTTTGATCACCAAACATATTAAAAGAATATTTTAAGGGTATGATTGGCACGACCGTCAGTTGAATGAGTTATTATTGTTCAGTGTAACATAAGCTTTATAGACTTTAATAATATACTAGAGCAAATTCTTTGGACGGTTTTAGTGCTCAAAAGTTTATCTGCCGTACATACATAAATTCAACAAACCAGTACATACATAGCCATTCACAATTGAATATGGGTTAAGATCAGTGGCGGAGTTAGGTTCGGTGTGGCCCTAGGCCCCGTCCTATATGGCTCCCTTTTTGATTTCTGGTATTGGTTATTAAAATAAAACATTTAATTTATAAATATTATTCAAATATTATGTTTTGTGGTTTATTTATTTAAACGTAATCATAAATTTCGGAAGATTAAACAAGAATACATTTTTTATGACTCATATATCACATTAACTTCTTTTTTCTTGCTTTAGCTCGCGCGTAAACATCGATTATATCCTCATAATTAATTTTCTGCTCTAATCTTGCTTCAATAGGCAACAATGCAAGTGCATTAAATCTGCCTTGACCCGTATTTGCTCGCAAATAGCTTTTCACTCTTTTAAGGGTGGAATAAAATCGTTCTCCTGAACAATTTGTTGCTGGAATACTTAAATAAATGCGTAAAGAAATATCTACATAAGAGTAAATATCGCAAAGATTCCGTGAATGTAAAATATTGCATAAATTTAATGCAAAGTGTATATTTTCATTATGTTCGGATAAATCTCTGAGTTGATATTATAAGTGAATGTATTCATTACCTAACGTCTCTTCCAAATCGTCGGAGAATAATCTCACTATAAATAAATAAATTACATTATTTGGAATACTCTCCAAAAACCTCAGGACCTCCACTATACATGACCCACGTCTACCAACTTGACTCGTAGAACTATGGATTTCAATCAACTCGACTGGTAGAACTCTTTTAAGGTGTTTCAGGTGGCATATCCATCCCAGCTTCGATTCGATTACGCAAGAGTGTTTCATTTTTATGAGAGACTTAATCTTCAGACAAAGAAGAATCGATCTCGAATGCTCCGTTACCAACGGGAAGTTTTTGAACCAGTCGGTATTATAGACATAGTCATATAAATAATTAAGCAAATACATTTAAAAAAAACTATAACCTGTATTTAAAATAGCTGGACAATCCCCGACTATCCGGGACATTCCAATTTATTCAAATAAAAATATAATATAGGTATTCCTATTGTGAAATATTTCGTCAACCATGTGATTACTTCCAGGCCAATTGATATTTATCTATTAACATTTCTCTGAATAATAATATCATAAAATGTATTCAACAAGACTGTCACTAAATTGTGGTTTTAAAATAAATTTATATAACATTCGGTTTGGTCAAATCATTCAAGCAAGAAAAAAATACTACTTTTTGGTTTCAGTCTTATTATTCAAAAATTATGGTAATTTTATTACATTGTTATTTTATTGAACGTAACTTGATACGATTGGTTTTTTTTTTTATAATTTATATTAAAATTTCAAATTCGTCCCCTTTACCTAGATCAGTTTTTTGTATTATAAATACGTATTTCGACTACAATGTAGTCATCATCAGTATATATTAGCTAGTCGTACTTTACTCTTTGACAATTAGAGATAGTTATAAAGTCGAGATCAACAGACAAAAAATAAATAGAAAATTAACTAGATTAAAATATATACTAGATTTAAAATATAATAAATTTTAAATTATATTGAAATTGCTCTTGTTAAAATTTCTTCATTCACATTTGTTCCTGTTAATTTTACTCTTATTAAAATTACTCTTATATTGTCCCAGGATATGTTACTTGTTACTAATTTGGTGACGGTATCACAAACTATTTTGGTTTTACGCTACTTATATATCTTCGGCCGACTTTAGACGCTATTCTAAGACCGCACCTGATTGGTGCTGAGTTATGCCTTGCGCAGTGAACACGTTCTTTGTATTTCGACATCTTTAGAGAGAGATGGATATATTGGTACTTGATTTTACCATAAGATTTTGATTAAATCTGAATTTGGTACCGGTCCATTGTCTAGATTCATAATATTTCTTTTGAATTTCTGAATGTATATGCTTTCGTATGCTTCCAGCTCTGAGGGATTTTGAACAGCCTTAACAAGTTTTAAATTAGATTTGTCGATTTTATGGTCATTCTCTATAATGTGTGCAGCTACACAGGATTTTTCTAATCTGCCGTATTTCGTATGAGCCATATGTTCTTTGAATCGGGTTCCTATTTGTCTACGGCTTTGGCCAATGTATGTTTGTGAACACGAAGGACACTCTATGCTATAGATTCCCGATTTTTGTTCGTCTATTATTTTTTCTTTTGGGTTTCCGAGGATCTGTTTAAGTTTACAGTTGCTCACGAGAGCTATTTTTATATTATGATCTTCCATTTCTTTTTTAATTTTGTTCGTACACGGCGGGAAGTACGTTAGCTTGCACCATTTATTTTGTTCGTTGTCGACCCGTTCTGGTGTTAGTGTCGTAGTGTTTCTTTTAAGAATTTTAAATTTAATTTTACGGATCATGAAATTTATTAATTGTGGAGTGTAGCCGTTAAATATTGCGATTTGTTTAATATGTTTGGCTTCTTTAAAATAATTTTTTCTCGACATTGGCACTTTTAGTAGTCTATTTATTAGAAAGTTGAATATGGCTAGTTTATGTTGAGGTGGACTGTTCGAGTCAGAAGTGATGTACCTTTCTGTGTGGGTCGGTTTCCTGTATATGTCAAAATCTAATTTATCTGTGCCCTTGTTCCTGCTGATTTTTAAATCTAAGAAGGGGATCGAGCCTTCCTTTTCGACTTCTGTTGAAATTTAATTTCAAAAACCTAGAGTTCTCACTAATTATCATTCGATAATATAACGTTTAATTTATATTGTGTTTCGTTCTTAAAAGGTACCTCATTACTTAAGTATTGGTTTTTGGTTAATTTAAACTTAAATTATTATTTTAATATGAAAAATTAATAGAAATAGAAATTGATTGATTTTTTGTAATGTTAGAAATTGAATATTTATAAGATTCTTGAACTGACAGTGTATGTTGAAAATCCGAATTCTGCATGTCCATTACCTTGGCCCCGCCATTTTGGAATTTTTCATATATAGGGATTGTGCTGAAATGTGCTCAAAATGTGCTAAAATGTGCCGCATTCAGTGCAAAGAAAATTCAGAAAATTTCATTTTTCTGAGGGGGTGCTTTTTGCTACGGGAGTTAGCCCCCCTACTTTACTTTATCGAAACCACAGCATTTGTACCGTAATCTGCTCAAGATGTGCTGTCATGTGCTAAAGTAAAAAAATAAATAAAAATAAGTTTTTCGATTTTATAAGTGAAAAATATTTTTTTGGGAAATGAAAAAATTTTTTCTCCATATAATCAGAGGTTTTGGTTGAAATCGATATAAGCTATCTCGTGCCATATTGAAAAAAAAATTGTATCGCGAAAAATTTGAGGAGGTCCTTTGAGGAGGAAATTGTTATGAGGAGGTCCTTTCTGGCCACTACAGATCGTTGCTTTACTCTATCGATACCATATATATATATATATATATATATATATAGATATATATATATATATATATATATGTATATATATATATATCTATATATATATATATATATAGATACATATATATATATATATATATATATATATATACATATATATATATATATATATATATATATATATATATGAGAGAAAAAAGATAATGAATTTAGCCAATGGCCCAATTCCAAATTCTGATTTAATAAAATTAAACCATTTTCAAAAAATCGAATACCTGAATGTCAAGGTTAGCTTCGATTCCCTCACTTTAGTGACAAAACAAACGCCGCATAGTCACCAAAGAATACTGCCAATAAATAGGTGGGTCAGTCAACGTAATTAATCCTCAGGTCAGATCATACCCTTAGTCAAATCATATAAAAGGACATAACTTTTTTAATGTCATTGTGAGACACGCACCAAATTAGCAACAAGCAACATATCTCTGAATCCAAATACCAGAGATAGTTACGATTAGCAAGTTCATACTGATGATGACTACATTGTAGTCATCATTAAAAACTTTAAAACTTTAAAATTGTTTTGTGGCGGATCCATTTTTATGACCAACTACTTTTATTCGAGACATTTCTTCGAAAAACAACTGGATTGTGTATACACCACATGTGTATACACCACTTTGTTAGTACCCATTGATACAACAAAAGTATTATTGAAACAAATAGTTTATGCAATTCGAATAGAAATTTTTATGCTAAATCTAATGAAATATTATAATAAATAATTTTTGCATAAATTACAAGATTCGATTGAGGGTCATAATAACAAGCAAAATTAAATAAGTATATATTTAGTGGCGAATATATATAATTATATATTAATAAATATATAATTAAAATCTAAATCAATGAAATCTAAATCAATGAAATCTAAATCAATGAAATCTAAATCAATGAAATGAAAAAGAAAATGAATTAAAATTATTATTACGCAATATTTTAAATTCTAATAAATGTAATGTAATGAATTTTAAAAGAAATTACCTTTTAATACAACATGTACACACATTTATTAAACATACATACATATTACAGGTATACAACAGTGATACTTAACTATACAACCTACGCAAAAATATTCGTAATAATTTAAATTAAAACATTTATATATGTATCGCATTACCTTCATGTGTTTCATTTCATACACATGCATGAAGATGTTTTGACTATTTAATATTCTAATTACATTTGAATCACATTATAAGACGATTTCTTAATTAATTTCTTAATTAATTGTCTTTGATCCTTATAAACAACTCGTCCGTTTATAAGATACATTTAAAGTTCTCCACCATTCAAATTCAAGTGTTTAATTTAAGACACTTTAAGTTTTAAATGCTTCAATTCCCTCCAGCTTTTAGTAGAGTTATGACGTTGCTTAACGTTGCTGTCAATGAGAAAATTAAAACATGTGTAGCCTCTGGTGGATGTGTAGCCCCCCACTAGTGCATTCTCTGGTGGAAATTTTTTAATCTTCAAGGGAAAAAGGCTAAATTAGCGTGGTCAAGTTAGTCATGACGTCATATTGCAAGATGGCATTTTAAGTTTGCTACTCATAAATTGAGGTGAAAAATCAATATTTTAAATATATATATATATATACATTTATATATATATATATTTATATATGTATATATATATATATATATAATCCAAAATAGGAATATCAAATATATTTCTATCTCCTGCTTGAAAATGTAGTGGACACACAACTGTAGATTTGGTTATTCATCTAAATTTTTCCACGATCTGATATTTGAATGTCTTCATGAACATTTTTTATTTATCTGTCTGTCTGTCCGTGAACCCGATATTTCAAAAACGAAAAGAGATAAGGGTTTTACAATTTTTTGTGTGTTCTAGAGCAAAAAAGGAAGGTCAAGTTCGTTAATGGGCAAAATCGGAACGTGTCTCCCCCCTGGTGGGGGGAAAATATCTTTAAACCGTAAGAGATTGAAAAAAATTTTTTGACAAAAATCAGCTTCTCTTTAAAATAAACAACTTTTGTTTGAAAAATTTTTTCATAAACTGAATAGTTTTCTAATAATTTGTGCTCAAAGTTGAAAATCAATTGATAGGTAAACGAAGGCATGCATGTATGCATGCACAATAGCATCCATACATACTATTTTTATACCCAGTATATTTGTAAATATACAAGGTATATAAGTTTAGTTCCAACTTTGAAACGCTTGAAAATCTTGATCGCAGAAAAAAATGCATATCTTATAAACTTTGAATTTGAAGAATTGTTCAAACATTGATATACAAACTCACTATATACTGGGTATTCAAACAATTAACTCAGTTAGTTGTTACATTACTTGTTAAAATAAAATTTCAAATTCACTCCAATACCTAAATCAGTTTTTTTGTATTATAAATACGTATTTCGACTACAAAGTAGTCATCATCAGTATAAATTAGCTCATCGTAATTTACTCTTTGACAATTAAAAAATATGTAGAAAATAAAAATAAATAGACAAAATAACAATAAATAAAAATTAAACAAAAATAAATTAAAATAAAATAAATTTACTTGAAATTACTCTTGATACAATTACTTTCATTAAATTTACTATTGTTAAAATTACTCTTATATTGTCTTTGGATATGTTACTCGTCGCTAATTTGGTTACAGTTTCACGTCTTCTATAAATTATCACGAATATATTACTATACTCGCAGTTTTGCCTGACTAGAAAGTCGTAAGGCACAAAAACCAATAGGTCAGAAACAGAATATGATGTATGTAGGAATAACAGAATATGATGCAGTAGGCATATTACAGAATGTACATTGCACAACATTTTAAGACTTGTTAAATTATTCATATACCAGTATTTCATATTTACCAAAATAAAATAATTTTTCTTCCGAAGAATAAGAACAAATGCATACATACTCAGTGATCAATATTCCTCCTAGTAACATTTATTATTTAAATATTAAATTAACTAATTATAAAATTGTACAAACGAAAGTTACATGAGCATTTCATTCCAAAAATTCTTTATTTAAAAAAAACAATTACAAATGTAATTAATTTTAAATGGATTAATAAATCATATTTTAATACTCAAATGTATCTCTATCTATATAATAATAGTTATATTATTACTATTTTAAAGTTATATATATATATTTATTTATGTTTATTATGGTTTATATTTCATGTTGGTACCTTACAAAATTTTTTTATTGCTAAGAAGATTGTATTATATAAATAAAGTTACCCATGTCGTGTGAGATTTTGTGTGAGAAAAAATTTATTTTGTTATTTATTGGCTTCTTTATTTTTTGATGGAACCAGTTTATTTCAAATATATTGCCGTGTATTATCTACATTATTTAATAAGAAGACAAATGATCATGTAATTTGCCAACGATGCAGATGATTTCCCGAAGATATTCACGATTTGGAGTATATGTCTGATCAAAGTTATAATTATGGGGACTTCAAGACATCATTTTACCATTATACAACTTGTAAAATTTCTAATGAAAATTAATGAAAGCTTATCCTATCACCCTTATTTATTCGGCCATTATCTAAGTATTTGAGAGAATTCCACAGCTGCCACTATGAAATTAATTTGGTTATAATCCTTTTTATTCGTATGGGGTAAATGCGTCAACCATTACCACCGCTACTTATTATTTTCAAGAGATATTCATTTATTCTTCTACATGGTACAAGAAATAGTGGGCTTGTCCAAAACCTATTGAATGGAAAATTTATTTGAGTCATAAAAGTTTGATAAGGCATAGAACAATTTATTATTTGGAATAACTTTATATTACAAACCATTTCTTACTACAATTAAATGAAGTTGAATGCTACGTTAAATCAGGGGGTTTGATTTGCAGCCGTGCATTGAAGTCTTCTCGAACATAACAAATTAAATAGATGATTTATGATTATTTCTACATTATTTAAGTAATAAAATTCATTTATACATCTTTAATATTCATAAATTCAAATGTTTAATATTTCTTCATCGATTACTGTGCTTACGATCGATTTGTTTTATTACTGAATTCTTGGTAATAATTAAAGCGTCGCTGAATATTACGATATCCTTTCATTTGTTTATATTTAGCGATGGTGACAAACTTGAGTCATCACAATTATTCCATTGAAGTGTTCGCTAAATAATTTGAAGAAACGTTTCATGGGGTCACAGCGTATTTGAAGGACAGAATGGTCGACGCTAACTTTTTTTTACTAAACGGGTCGGGAACAAAAATGTGTATTAACCAAAAGATTTGGATTCTTCAAAAAAGGTTTTTATTCGGGACGATCTTGTCAAACCTCCATTATTTTGTAATTATAGAGGTCCATACTCTGTAATACACAGGTTTTCAAATTTTTTTAACTGCGTGCCTTTTTCAATGTTAAATTTTCTTTAAGTTATATTTTTTGTTCATTATATTTGTACAAAATAAAATAAATTATGTTTCATATTATTTAATTATTACTTGCTTTTGTATTGTCGTTGGTCACCATTCAGTAAAGTTATCTCCCTGAGAATGACGTTGTTTCGTGTCCAACGTTTTTCTCCGATTTTTCTTTATTTAATGGTGGAGGAAGGTGTGTAATGAACTTGATTTTAAATCTTAATTTTCTTTCATAAGATACCTCTGCGTGCAGTACATATTTCCTTGAGCCACCACGGTGATCATTCACAAACTCATTATGAATCATTATTTATCAGGCAAAATGAACTCCTCATCATTAAATAGAATTTTATAACGGAAGAAATGCAATAACTCTGTGGTAGGTATATTTCAACGAAATGTTTTTTTTTAGTACTAAACGTATCTCAAATTAGTATAATGAAGAAAGTTTATTTTTCGAGATGTACTGTTTAAAAATAATGAATGTGACGACAGTTTACAATACGTTATAAATGTAAAGTTAGGTGGGTGTTGTGTGTCGTTTCGAAATTTTTGGAAATTTAATATACCTGTTAATAAAACTAAACTGAAATATATAAAAAAAGGCTCCGAGTTTAAACCTAGCTGAAACACAATTGCAAAGGAAGCGATAATTATATTATATAATTTAAATTTCCTTAATATACAGGGTGGCCCGTAAGTAGTCGAGATCCATAAAACGGTAGGTAGAGGGTACGATTTTGGAATGAGGGTACGAAAAGTCCTGAGACATTGTTTATTAGACGCACCGTTAATTAATTATTAATTAATTCAGGAGGGTAGGTTGAAACCAAAGTTGCAAAAAGTGCATTTTTTTGATAATTAATTTTTGATTTAATTATCAAGAGTAATAAGGCTTTTTGATCCTATTATTATTATTATTATTGTCATTATTATCATTGTTCAATTATTATTTGAAATTTGAAACAATAAAAAAAAAAAAAATTTACAAAAATAAAAAAACCTTAACCGAAAAATTGGAGTTAATTATTTGATAATAATAAATTTTGAAACAGATTTTATTCCAGCAGAACGACTTTTCCAGAAAATGGCTCCCTCAGCTATAAATGCTTCTGGTAATAACGAATTTATTAATTCATTTTTTTTCGCTAATGAAAGTGACTTTTTACTGTGTTCGAAACCTAAATGAAAGAGTTGAGATTTGAAGGGTTGGATCTTCGTTTTATAGAGGCGCATGTATCGGGGGATTTTTAACAGGTTTGGGACATCCTGAAAAAAGAATATCTGCTCACTATAACTTGTGTCCCAAAGCTACTACTAATTTTATCTGTCGCTCGTATATCCACAGAAACAGGAGAGTAAAATTTAATAGATGGGATCTATGTTTTATGGGGGTACGGTATAACGATTTTCAATAAAATTAATCAATAAAATAATTTTTTTAATTGACTTTTGAGAAAACTTTATAATTTAATGAATTTAATTTGCGCATTGTTTTAAAAATTGATTATTAAAACAATTTATTTATTACATTTTTCAAAAAATAAAAAAAATTAATACATTCGCTTTTCAAGGAATTAGTAATTAAAAAAATTTTAGCAATACATTTTTCCAAAAATTGATAATTAAATCAAAAATAAATTATCAAAAAAATGCACTTTTTGCAACTCTGGTTTCAATCTAGTTTCCTTAATTAATTAATATTAAGACTTTTCGTTCCAAAATCGTAGCCTCTACCTACCCCTCTTGTGGAACCTGACTACTTACGGCCACCCTGTATATTACCTATATATGTTTTCGAATTGATTTTGGTGCCTTATTGTAAGTGGAAGTTTAAAAAAGTAATCGATTGAGAGTTTTATACCCACAGAGCAATAAACCAGTAAAGTGTATTATTGATTATTGAAAATGTGACCATATCTTCTTAGTTTATTGCTCTGTGCCTTAAAATTCTCATTCGATAACTGTTTTAAATTTGATTATGTACAAATAGCGTCAAAAGTCGAGCTATCCTTTCAAAATTTTATAATTAATTTGTGTCTAATTTATATGGTTTTCGATAGTAAGGTGAATCCTAGCCAAGAAATTCAAATAATTGAAATAATATATTTTATTATTTTATGACATTTCAGTAATAAAATATTTATTAGGTAATAATAATAATAATAATAATACTTTATTCACCTTAAAGACGTACAAGTACATATAGGTTTGTCAACAAAAGAAAAAAATTCATCTAGTGAATATGGACTACATTTAGTTATGATTTTCTTACAAGCAACCTTAAAATGATTGATACTTGTGATACTTTTAATGTCGTCTGGGAGAGCATTGTACAGTTTTATTCCATTGTAAAGTGGACCTGTTTCGAAAAGTGTTAAATTGTGCCTTGGTATTCTAATGTCTTCCGAATATCGTGTGTCATACGTGTGATGATAGCTATTTAGATCAAGATTATTTAGATTTGATTTTATATATACTAAACATTCAAAAATATATATTCCAGAGAGCGGAAAAATTTTCAATTTTCGAAAATGTTCTCGACATGAAGTGAATTGATTTATATTTTCAATAATCCTTATGATCCTTTTTTGTAGAATAAATATTTGTTTTGCTAGAATTGAATTTCCCCATAAAAGTATCCCATATTTGATTCTACTGTTGACGTATGCATAATACAGTGACACTAAGATGTTATTGGCTAGGTTATTTTTTAGATTTCGAAATAAGTACACCATACAATTTAGCTGTTTACTTAAACTGTAGCAATGCTCTCGCCAGTTCAAATTTTCATCGACACATATTCCCAAAAATTTAGTACTAGCGATCCCTAATATTGTCTCAGACGAGCACGTAATATCACAAGTTTCCAATGTTATATTTGAGTTTCTTGTTTTAAAATGTATGTAGTTTGTTTTTTGTAAATTCAGATGTAACATGTTTGCTCTGAACCATGTTGACAAATTACCAAGTATATTATTTGTTTTTGTTTCTATGTCGGATGTTTTTTTGCTGGATAACTGCACTGTTATATCATCTGCATACATAATAACTTCCGGATGATCTAAGAACAAAGGAAGGTCATTTATGTAGATCAGAAACAGTAAGGGGCCAAGTACACTTCCCTGGGGCACGCCAACGTATGAAAACTTCACAGACGATTTCGCACTATTATTATTATTTACGCACACATATTGAGCTCTTTTATGAAGGTAGGATTGTACAAGGTTATTCGGTAATCCTCTTATTCCATAACCGTTAAGTTTGTTCATCAATATTTTATGATCTACACAGTCAAATGCGCGACTTAAATCACAGAACACATTTATTACACTCATTTGTTTATCAATTTCGTTAAGCACATTAACATAAAACTCTACCAATGCTGTATTTGTAGATTTACCTTTTGTAAAACCATGCTGTTTATTTGTAAACAAGTTGAATTTGTTGAAAAAAGCAACGAGACGTTTTGCTATTAGTCCTTCAATAATTTTGGACAGGGATGATATTATGGCTATCGGTCTATAATTTTCTTTTGATAATTTGTCACCTTTGTTTTTAAAGACAGGTTTTATCATTGATATTTTTAGCTTTTCCGGAAAAATTCCCTCCTGAAAGATCACATTTATTACAAATGATAATGGTTTTGCTAATATGTGTTTATTGTGCTTAATAATATTATTTGAAAGCTCGTCAGCACCACTTGAACATGTATTGGACAATGATTCGATGATTTTGATCACTTCTGTTTCATCAGTTGGGTACAAATAAAAAGAATTGAGTACTTTTGCGTTAATGTCGATTGAATCACTGGCTGGTATTTTCTGTGCTGCCTCTAAGGGTAGGTTAATAAAGTATTCATTAAAATGTTCGGCAATGGTGTGTGCATCATTTGTTTTTTCGTTATCAATTTTTAACATAATGCTTTCATTCTTGATAACAGATTTATTTTGTAGACCGTTTATTAGTGACCAGGCTGTTTTTATTTTATTCAATGAGTTGTTTACAATATTATTATGATACTCCTTTTTTGCTTCATCGACCATTTTTCTATGCTCTGCTTTTTTCTTTTTATAGAGGTTTCTCAAAACTGAATCATCAGATCTCCGTTGAGCTTGGAACATTAATTTTAGTTCACTGCTGGAATCTAAAATTTTAGCCGTGATCCATTCTTTTTTCGTGTTTTGATGTACCATTTTTTTAAAAGGAAAACTGACGTTGAAATAAAATGTAATCGTTTCAATAAAATTTTCAAACGTTTCATTTGAGCCTTTTAAACCGTTTGAAAACAGATCAATCCATGATTCATTACTAAGCAGATGCGTAAAGTATTCCTTATTTGCTGGCGTGAAAGATCTTTTATATAAAATGATTTTCTGCTCTGATTCAAGTTCGTACTTACAATTTACGAATTGAATTTCATGATCAGATATAGGTAAGCTTGTAACCACGGTGTTGAAATCACTCGATATATTTGTAAACACGTTATCTATCAATGTTGCTGACGTTGTTGTAATTCTTGTCGGAGACTGAACTGTAGGTATCATATTGAAACTTTTTAGCAGGTCAACTAAGAGGTGTTTTTCGTTTGTATCTTTTAGAAGATCTACATTAAGATCCCCTGCCAGAATTATATGATGTTTACTATCGAATAGTTTATCCAAAACACAGTTGAGAGTGAATATGAATTTATTAAAGTTCCCTCCTGGAGATCTGTATACACCAAGTACCAGTAATTTTAGATTACTGTTCAAGTTGCACTTCACTCCACATATCTCTATGTCTTTTTCATAGCAGAAAGTATTTAGATCAATTGGCGTGACAGTGATATCATTTCTAACCCAAAGGCACACTCCTCCTCTAATGTATTTTGTTCGGGAAAACTCACTGCAGAGATTGAACTCATTTATGTGCTGCTGCATCAATTCGATCGTATTCATCCAATGTTCTGTTAGTACTATGAAATTTATATTAAAATTATTACCAGTTAAAAGTTTTTTAATTTCGAGCTCTATTAAATTTGCCTTATTCTTGAGTCCTTGAATATTTAGATTTACTACTCCCAGAGAATTATTTTGTAGTATTTTTTTATCGTTGTTTTTTGAAATACCTTGATTATTTTTATGGCATATTTGTAACTTTCTGGTTGTAATATGCTTTCTAGTTTGTGTTTTCTTCAATTCTTTCCCATTGTTGTTTTGACTGTGGCTTTGACCGAAAAAGATGTAAATTAAATCTTCGTACCGTCACTCCTTCCGGCCAAAACTCAGGGCTATATAACTGGTCTTTCAGTGACCAATCGACTCCAACTTTGAATGCTTTATTTCGGCCTTTGGTCTCCATTTTTTCGCAAATAATCTCGTTATCATTATTGGTATACTTTTTAATGTATTTTATTACATTCTCTTCAGTGTTTTGTTGTTCCACACCTCCAACATAAATCCACACCATTCTTGGTGCAGCTTTCATTTCTATTGTGTTGTCTTTCTTTGTACCCATTATGGTGTTTCTACTTTGCCGTTTTTTATATACAACAGTTTTGAACTCATTAGGATCGTGTAAATCATGCTTTACGTTTTCTGATTTGTTTTGTTCATTATTAATTTCGGTTATAATATTATCTGATGTTTTTATATTTTGATTTTTTTTAATTACATCATTGTAGGATGTTTTGCCTGTAATATTCTTGCTGATACTTGGTACATTTTTCAACGAGGATGTCTCTTCTTTTCCTGCTATAGATTTGATTGAAGTTGAATGTTCTTTGTGAATTGTTGAATTATTATTGCTAAAATTAGATTTTTCTTTTAGCAATTCTCTGAGAAGTTTATTTTTCTCATCCATCTCTTCCAGCAGTTTTTTCAATAGATGATTTTCGTTTTTTAAAAATGTATTTTCAGTTTGTAATACAATCATCTGTGTAGTCTGTTTTTCTTCAGCAGAATTAGAAATGCTTTCATTCTGACTAGAAATTTCAACATACCTAGCATTTTCTGAACTATTATCACTTTTAGGATCAATAGGTGAGGTTATGTTACACTTTACACAATTCCACGTTTTAATAAGTTTTTCATCTACTAATTGTCGATATTTTTCGATAGAAATATTTACACAATTTAAATGATATGAAAAACCACATTTAGCACATTCTATAGAATCTTCGTATCTACTTATAATTAGATTACAAGTAGAGCACACTACACCACGTCCACCTACCATGACGGCAGTTGACAATTATATATTACTTGAATTTAAATTATTTGATGAAGGTTCACACCTTGCTATCACCACATTGGGTTTTTGAAAATAAACCACCCAAAAAAATAAAACCTTAAGTGGCTATTTTATGCAGGACTTTAGATTACTCATTAAATTGTACCCGTTTCAATACAAAATATTATTCAACTGTCAACTTAGTAGAATATACAGAATATTTTGAGAATATATAAAGTGAGTTCTTTGTAAATATCCAGTAGAGTCCTTTTAAATTTACCTGTATCAAACGTATCCAAATACATTGTGACAAATATTGATTTCTAAATTGAACGAAATCATTCATAGCCATGTGAAAAGGATAAAAACTAAACTTCCGTTGTAGACTAAGGGTTAATAGCAGGCAAAGGTTCGGTTCATTTCTAGTTGATGTATTCACTTAAGCCTACAAACGAGGAACATTGAGCAGCAACATTGAACTCCGGCTACAAAAATATTTTTTCTACAGACGTGCAACCAAAATTATGGAACATAAAACTTAATTTTATTATTTTATGACGCTAGTCAATTCAATCATTTCTCATCTTGTCTCTATCTATCTCATTTAATTTGTATAGTTTATTACTTTATTTATATGTATGTACCTCTAGTTAAGACCTTTAACTAACTAGTTGTTGGATAATATCTTCTATTATACTAATAATAAAGTATATAAATTATGATGTAAATTGTAACCAAGCTAGGTAATAAAACATAATAAAATATTAGGAAAGCATAACATTTCAGATAATATGACCAATTTGTATATGAATATTTAACTCCTCCTACTAATTATCTAACATTTTTGATTTTTACAGCAACCGTTCAAGGACATGTTTTTTGTTGCTACAACCACTATACACATTTGCAACCATACTAGGTTGCTGCATAATGTTGCTGTTCAATGTTCCTCGTTTGTAGACCCTATTAGGTAAAGTTAAGTCCGAGTTGATTTATTCCACTAGACTTTAGGTGCTTGAAAGTTTTGGTCATACCTTTGGAGAACAAAGCATTTTCAAACACATGATCATATGAAATTTTTTTCTCATTTTGGAAAATTCCATCATCTATTAAAATAATAGTGACGTTTTCGCATTGTTATAATGAAATTGGTTGAATTAGTATCATGTTTTTTTTTCATTTTTATGTTAGGCTATGATAAATAGTCTAACTATTAATCATAAATTAAATTTAAAGTTTAGTAATTTAGTTTTTTTAAACGATTTTTTTACGGTTTTTGTACGTGCAATTTTTTTGTATTGGTGTTTATAACATGACCTAGACGGAGGAATCATTCAAAGTGATAAATGTAGATTGCCTTTCATTTTTGTTTCATCCAAAGTGTACACTAAAGATGAACGATGAAACATATTGACTCCTTACCAACTTTTGATGAAAGAGTCGTACCACGAATCGATGATCCAGGCTTCGGAGAACTGGATTAAAGTATGTAAACATGGATGATCATTCTGGATGATTTCACTCTGCGTGATTCTCTTTGGATGTACATCAAAAGTGATACAGTGTTAATTCCGCTTAAGGTAAGTATATACTCTTACCGGGTCAATTTATGCAATTCGGTTAATTTATGCAATTAACTCAGTCAGTTGTTATTTTTTTTTGTTATTCAGCAGTTTGAAATAGTCATTCCATTATATTGAATCTGTCCATGCAAACCTACGTCGTTGAGAAATTACAAAATATGTAGGACCTTAAAGGAACCTCCGACTGAAATTCGTAAAATATCTCAACAAGAATCGTATTGAAATACCGAAGGTTTGCCAGCTACTTGTTCTGAGACTATTACCCTGAATTAAGTAAACTTTTATTTATTATTTCCTTATATATATATATATCTAATGATACATATATTTAGTATAATATTTAAATCAAAATCAATTTGAAAAACAATAAATTTAATGGGTAACAAGACATTATTTTAAATTACAAACATGTAATATACATATATTACATATAAATATGAATAATATAAATTATATATAATATAAATTTAATTATAATTGTTTATTTAATTAGTTTTTAAAAAAAAATCAAACGAAAAAATAAAAATTTGATAAAATCTAAATCAATAAATGTATATAAAATAAATAAAAATTATTTTATATGGTAAATTTATGATGGTGTTTATATATTCAATTATGTAATAATGATCATGGTCACCTTGAAAATATCATTTATGAGTGTGACTGTATAGTTATCATTGTATTTATTATCAATTTTTCACTTATGTGTACTGGAAATCATAGAATTAGAAAATGTATTTTCCAGTTCCGTTCTTCTGCGTAGTAACGGACAGTTTACAGTTTATTTGTGCAAAATCAATTTGGTTTTCGAAAAAATGTTTGGATCATAAATTGGTAGTATTTTATTAACATATTTTATTCGAAACATTTTTCGCAAATAAAAGATTCAAAAGAAGTTAAGGCATGTTTAATAAAATATTTTTGAGATATTTGGAATTCGTTTCTTTTCTACTTATTAGATTTTTTAATTGAGCGCATTACTTATATTTCTGTTACATTTGTTAGACTCTGTCTGTTCTGTGAACGAGAATCGATTTTCTTTAAAAACTGAAATTATATGATCTTATGAATGCAATACTTCTTGATTATCTCGAGAATCAAAATGACAAATTGGAAGGGCATAGCTTTAAAGTTAAACTCACTATTAGCTGGGATGTTAAATTCAAATTTATTAAAACACCGAAGAATTTCAATATAATAATATTTGTGTAGGATATCCGACCAAAAACATAAATGTGAGAGGCATGAAATTTTATTTTTATTGGATTATAACTGGTCACTACTGGAGTGGCTACAGACATATCGCTCAAGATAATTGACAATGTGTGAAGAGAAATTATGGAAAATCTATTAATTTTATGAAAAAAAGTTTCAAACGAAAGTTATTTATCTGAAAACAAGAAAATTTTTTTTTTTTTCATATCTCTTCTATCTCTTACCGTTCCTTGAGGTATAAATTGTCATCTTGAGGAAAGTCGTTTTAGATGTATCTGCCTACCAAAAATTAACTTTCTAGGACAACTGAAAGTACCCTAGAATATTGAGGAGGGAGAGAGTTTTTCAGTCAGTCAGTTCCCAAAATATAGATTTTTAGAGTTATTTATCTGGTAAAGCTGTAATGTTGAAACTTGGTACGTACCGTCAAATTGATTCAAGCTGTATTTTTAATTTGACCTTCCTAGCTTTTTCAGTTTCTGACATATAGAGGTCTAAAAACCATCTCGAATCCTTCCTGTAAACATAGTTAGTGCTCAAACTTGGTCTAACGCACAACCGTGCTCCGTAATAAGCGACAAATTCAAATGAATCCTTGCATTTTACGCTCTAGCGATGTAAATTGATACATATTTTCACTAATCATACTTCCTAAAATGAGAAGGCCAATTATAAAATTTATCTCAAACATTATTATTTATAAAAGTAATGTAAATTAAATTCAATATAAAAATGTTATCTTGCGTGATTTTTGAAAGTCGCGTTGCGAGGAAATATAGGCGGGTAGTTGTAGCCCATTATATCTGAATCGGTAATAATTTAATGTTTGGTGTTATCGTTAATTTTTAGAATCGAAGCAAATCAGCGTTTCCAAATTTTTGTGCTCTTTGAATACTTTTGCGCTACCGTATACTTAAATGAATACAATCGTTTTAGATAAAATTCAATCAGCATTGTCTGTATTCATCTGGTTTTAAGTCTACTATAAAAATCCTTGAACACGTACAAGAAAACTAAAGAATTATGGATCTTATCTATATGCATAAAAACACCTCTGAGTGTAAACACAAGTGGTTACTTTATACTTATATTTATTGAGTTATTAAAATTATATATAATTATAATGTGGGTGTAATTTTTTTCTATTTCGTATTCATTAATAGGATTTAATTTTACAGTTATAGTTACAGCATTCAATCATTTTAAGTTTTTGATATGTATTACAATCCAAATTTTGTTCTATATTAATTACCTATATAGGCATCTATAAATTTTTTTGTATAAATAGTTTGCTTGATAATGTGGGTAGTCTAAAAATCTAAATCATTTGGATCAATAAATGATATAGTTAGATTTAAATATTGATACCATTCCAAAAAACTTCGAAAACAGATTGCAGTGTTATGAATAAATAATATTAACAAGGCGAGGCGAGGATGATAGCTAACCCAACCCAGGCGAGGCAAGGCTAGTCAACATTCTGCCTCGGCCTCGGCCGAGGCGAGGCGAGGTTGATATTTAAAAAAGCGAGGCGAGGCGAGATTTTGGTATCACCTCGCCTCGCCTCGCTTTTTTAAATATCAACCTCGCCAAGCCTCGGCCAAAATCTCGCCTCGTGCCTCGTGCCTCGTGAAACTCTTATATACCCTCGAAATTATAATGTAAAAGTATTTAACTAAATATTTTGTCTTTGATAATTTGAATTACCATACAATTTTTTAAATATACTTTAGTTAAATATTCTTTAACATACATAAAATTACACTTCAAATTATTTCATTATCATTTACGTCATATAAAACTGCAAACTGAAATGCGTAAAATTTCAAAATTTAAGATCGATTTTTTTTAATAATAATTTTTGAAAAAAATTCATGTTTATACTTTATGAAAAACTACAAACACAATTCATTTATAAAATAATTATCCAGTGACATAAACGTTGACTCGGCTTGATCAATAAACACATCATACAGATAATTAAAATTATTTGAGCTGTTCTAATTTTAAGATTTGTATCGCTTTGATTGTTAAAAATAATGACCTCATAAATATTAATAAAATAATTAACACATCAAAGCCACCATAAACATATCGACGGGATTCTACCCGGATTTGAGTATACAAAAACTACCAGAGTACTCAATGGTGGTTAATGATGTGGATCCATTAACGTCACCCACGCTATCTTTTGCAACAGACACACTGATAGAAGGAATTTCTTTCCTCAAGAAAATATATTTTCTTCAAAATATTTGCTTCAATAAAGAAGCGCTAGTTTTCATTTAAGACTACGCAGTCGAACCAAAAACATATGTTTAGTTGAGCAGGGAAAATTAAATTCTTGAACGGTGTTAAAAATTTTTAAAAAAATAGAGTTCGTTAGTCTTTGCCTAAGACAGTCTTTCTTGGCCAAAAACTCTTGTGATTTTTTAGGCAAGAAATTCTTGAAAAAAATCTCTCTTATTAAAAAATAAAAAAAACATGTAATAACTAACTGAGTTAATTGTTTGAATACGCAGTATATACTGAGTTGAAAATAAATGTTTGAATTGTTAACAATTTTTTAATTGTCCCAGAATTTAAAAAAAAAGGATTTTCAAGATCGGCATATTTTTCGCTTTCCGTGGAGCTTTAAACACAACTTATGGAAAAACTATTGAGTTTATGGAAAAAATTTTCAAAAAAAAATTGTTTATTTTAAAGAGAAAAAGATTTTTTGTTTTAAACTTTTGTTATATCGCTTACGGTTTCAAAGATAGGCAGTTTTTGCCAATTTTGCCCAAATATGGTCCGATTTGGCTCACGAACTTAACCTTACTTTTTGGCTCTAGAACACAAAACCAAAATTTCAGTTCGATATCTCTTTTTGTTCTTGAGTGATCGTGTTCACAGAGGGGCGGACAGACGGACATGCGAAAATGGCTGAATTAGGCCATTTTATTAACACATATGCCAGACATTCATGTCTACGATCAATATTTTCAAGCGTTACAAAGTCGGGACTAAACTTAATATACCCTGTATATTTACATATACTGAGTATAAAAATAGTTATCAGTTTATAATATATACAAACTTCATATAAATTAATTGATTTTCAATTTTAATACTGATACTAAATTAACGTAAATAAACCTAAATTAACTGAAGTATATCATTACTTCTCAAGTCAAAACTATAGATGTCATGATACTTATTTTCTTCTACCAAATGTATATTTCTTCCCTATATATGAGAGTCAGAAATTCTTGGTTTAAAAAATGTTTCTTACTGCAAGGAATTACTTCTATCAGCGCTAATGTAACAGACAAATCAATATTTGTTTGCTACTTCTAAGCAATCCATAACTTTGATGTAGATGCTATTTGGTGGGTGAATATTTTCACTGCGTTTATTAATTTTCAATACATCGAAAATAAAATTCTTTATTTGTTTATATTTTAAAATGCACCGAAAGTTTATTTGGAAACTTATAATTAGCAGAACAGTAAGTATGTCGAGGGATCTCATGGGCGTTTTCGCACACCTAAAAAGTAGCCACCGGCAATATGCAGCATTTTGTTCTTTAAGAACTCTTATAGAAATCACCTTCCCCCTCCCAATAACGGTTTCGTTTATACATATTCAAACCCATCGAGGGTCCACCTAAAACATAAAATTTAGTCGTAGGTGCTCGTATGATTAATAAAATCATTTATCATATCTCAGGGTTTATAATATTAAAGTTTTAGCATATTTTTATACAAAGATTTATTGTCGCCATTATTTTCAAAGCAATATAATATATATATATATCATCACGTTTCCACATAAATTAAGTATGTCAATTAGTAAAGAACTCATATAGTTAATATTAAATATTTGGAATTTGTTGAAAACAATAGTTAACAAAACATACAAACATAATTACAAACAAAATTTGTAAATTCATTATTTTGTAGTATAAATGAGAAAATTAATAAAAATGAAACTTATCTACCAGCTCCATTTCTACATTTTATTCTGATAACGATAAGAGGTAGAACAAAACTCCATGTACTATGTTGTTCCATATATATAATAAATAGATGTATATTTAAAACCAAATAGTATGTATGCATTGTGGATACCATTCATTGATTCTTAATTCTAGTTATCTACCGGATGTCATTGCTGAATTAAGTTTTACAATGATATTTTTACAACTTCTGGTGTACATATACAGTAGTATTTTTAAACCAAATTATTCAGTAACAGATTCATGTTTGATAAGCATCTAGATAGTAACTAATGAGCAACTAATTAAAAAGAAGAAGAAAGACGCAGTAAAGTGCCGTACCCTAGATTTTTCGTGAAAACGACCTGCACTTGATCTTTAGACATTAAGATTGTCGCTGTATACCCGATGGATCAGCTACGTAATCACTTCGTCCCTGTTTTTCACATCCTTTTCGACGTTGCCATAGCTCGGGTATTTGTTCGCACTGGACTTTTTAGGCTTGTTGAATTCCTATAGACACAAGTTTTTCTATAATTCTAATTCTGATATGCGTTTTCAATAATTCCGAACATATTTGCGAATCTTATGAAACAAAATCTTCAATTATTTTGTAATTTTCAACATAATTCCGATTTTTACGATTTCCGGTGAATGTTTTTATTGTCTCACTATTCGTGGTAGTGTTACACAAGCGTTTCATTCTGACACCAGAATCAATGTCCTAGGTAACAGGTAAAACAGACACAGCGCGACAGATACGTAAAGAAATGATCTATCTGTTGTGGGCTCAACCATTGTAAACACATTATATCTCGAAGTTATTGGTAGATAGACAGATAGATTGTAGAGGCTGCCCTGGACGGGCTACACTTCGACCATAAGGTCCATTGTGAAGCCTAAGGATGTGAGGATGTGAGTGGAGTGGAAGGAATTTTTTGTGTATAGACTAGAAATTGGTAGGATATGCGGCTGCAGCCGACTATGATAGGAATTCATTTATGCCGATATTCATCTGGAGTTCGTGGGGAAAACTGCAGAAAATCTTCTCAAGCATAGCCGGTTTCATCGTTCTTGTCCATACGCCGACAGTTTAGTCAATTAACCGCCCTTTTTTTTTTCTTAATTATTGACAAACTTCCGATGTCGGGATTCGAACCGATAACCTCCCAGTTTCCAAGTAGGCATAAGTTATTGTAAAGTATTGGTAACTGAAATCTAATATTTTGTATAGGTAAAATTCTGTATAGGTATGAATTCAAGAATATGTCACACAATTTATTTCATATTACACAACTTTGACGTTGAATTAAGAATAGCATTTTTCTCTAAAAAAATTTAAAGATTTCAATTCTAAAGATTTGCTTTTTAAATCACATAGCTAAATAGTATAATGAATTTTAGAATTATAATGAATTGATTAAAAAAAATTGTTACTTAATTTTTCTAGTATCGCTATCCTAAGCGATAGTTGTGCTAAAAGATTTTCTTAAACTATGAAAAATCAAAACCATGATTGAAATATTCTTCAATACCAAATGAACCAATTGTTATTATCAGTTTCTCAGTTTTTATATAACAAATAGTAATATATTAGATGAGCCAAAATCTTCTTGTAATCTAACCTATATTGATCATTTAATTCATCTCGATGGATAGTATTTGAGAATTAAGGAATTTAATTCAAAGGGAATGTTTACTTTAAAATGGAACAAATTTATTATTCTCAAAAGATTGGGATTGGAACTGACGACGTCTTTATCGGACCGTTTAAGATGGATTAAAGATTTTGATTTCATTTGATTGTTGTTTAAATTTCTATTCGTTATAAAAAAAAACTGTCTGAGAATTTATTGTTAAAAATTATTTTTTGTGTAGTTTGAATGGAATTTATTATAGAGAAAATTTATAATTAATTGATTTAGTTAATATCTTTGCCTGAAGCCACGCCTAATAGAAATATGTCTGCATAAAAGTGGTTTAGTTACATTTATAAATTACTTCTAGTTAGCAATGGTGTTGAATATCAAATTACAAATATGAATTGTTTGTAGGTTACTATTGTTATTAACAATAAAAAAAATATTGATTTTTTTTTCTTTCACTTGAATACTTGAAATTCCAATAATCATTCACTTAAAATTACCCATATTATGTATACAATAAATAATTATCTGGTCAGATGTATTCGTAAAATTTAACTCCGGTTCGCTTTTAATTTCAATATTTATGTATAGAAATTTTACATTAAATATTTCTGTTGCAAATCCACATGCCATTGCTTTGGGTGCAACATACAATACAAACGTCTAGTGACAGAAAACTTAATATAATTTTCTAAAGTAGTTTTTCATGAAGCAAGAACTTAATTAAATTTACTTTTCCAGGGAAATATTATTTGTTCCTTGACAAGTAAGCAAGATAGACGGGAAATGCAAGAGAGAAAAAAAAATTTTATTTTTAATTACTCAATCTAAAAATAATATGAGACTTAATAACAAATTTTTCTTCAAAATATCTAGTTAGGATTCCCCAGCTCCGCTCTTGGAAAAATTAAATTAATTCTAATTACATCAAATTAAGCCAGTTACGTATTACTTTAAACATGCCAAGTCTAATCGAAAATAGCCAAGTAGTTTTTTATGACATTCGAAAACAAAAAGTTTCTTTTATTAACTTTAACAACCTGTATCTCGAAAACAAAGCTTCAAAACATCCATATTCGTGGGAACTTTTCTTCTTATTTTTGTGAGATCTATCGCCTAATCAATTTTCCGGTTTAAAATTGGGGACATCCTGCATATTGTAAAACAATAGTTTTTTTTTTATAAATAATAACCTGGGACTTATAAAATAGGAACCTGGGACACAAAACATAAAAAATTAATAACGAAGATTGTTTTGGTTAATAATTAAATTGGTTATAGCCGATTTTAAAAATGGATAAATTTGTTGATCTAAGGAACTTATTTCTCTTAAAAAATGAATCTTATCTTTGAAAATAAATTTTTTATCAATATATATATATATATATATATATATATATATATAAATTCATTATTCCTGATGGGTATATATTTATATGCACTCTAAAGAATTTTAGTCTGATAAGAATGAAATTTTGTAAGATTGTAAGACCAAGTGAGTATGGAAAATCAAGATCAGAAAGTAAAAAAGGTTTATTCCCATAAAATTTTCTTAAACCTTTAATTGTCTTAAAAGCTTAGATTACGTTGCTCTGCGTGACTATGATTATGCAAATTTTTCATGAGTTTCGCGTATTATTTGGACAAATGCGTAATATTTCTTCTTAATTACTTTTTAACTATATAAATAATAATTTTTGTTTTTACTATACAAATTTCAATATTTTTTGAGGTAATATGAGAGTCACTTATATAAAAAATAATTGTGTCAAAATTGTTTAATTAATAGGAAGAAAATCAAGTAACCTTTAAATAAAATACAAAATATTAATTAACCTACTCGTAAGCTTGTTGGTGGTAAATAAATATTCAATAATAAAAAAATAAATTAACTAATAAATTGACCATTCAGAGTTTACTGCTGATAACATCAAAATTTGATTTTTTTCTCTACAATATATTATTTATGATAATTTTTTTGATAACTTAATTTAGAAACTTCAATTTTAATAGTATACATAATACATTAATGTGTCCAGATAAATATAGTTAATATATTTATAAATATATTACAAGGTGTTATTTTAATGGCTTTATGTTGATTTTTTTTTATTCGAAAAAAGGTTTTAAAAACTCGTATGACATCTGTATACAGGAAAACTCCAAAACTTGAATTTACTACACATCTAAAAAACTGGTACGGAAGACTGCACAAGCTCCTCGCTTTTAACAGTAAAAACATTTGCTACTATTTCTAAAAAATGCTATTCTACTTTTTCTACTATTATTTTTTGTTTATTGTTTATTAAGTATTTTGGTTACACTTGACCAAAAAAATTGATACCATTTTTAAATTTTTTTAAATTAATTGGTGCCTGATTCATTCGGTTTTAATTCGGCACAAATCAATTATAAAATTTACAAAAATTCCATCAACTTGTGTGATCTATAGTACCTGCTATGGACCACAAAAATCATAAAAGTTGTCCATTATAAATACTAACAACTTTTATTCAAAACATTTCCCCACAAACCGAGTAAAATCACTATTCAAAAATTTGTAAATCAGTGGCTACCTTCGTGGGTAAAACACTTAGTTTAGTAGGTGTATATAGGTGTACCTAATACACTACATCGTATATTTGTTGTCCATCGGTGCTCTGGTTCCCGGATTTGATTATTTATGCGCACATTGTTTTGAGTGCTTCGGTATTTACCATGTCTTAGAGCCAATCACGAGTGTCTATATATATATATATATATAATATATATATATATACATATATATATATCAAGATTTTTTCTAATATTCAGGGAGATATTTCTAAGCACCTCTGTTTTCCTAAATCGATTCTAATCATTAACGAACTTGGCCTTCTAATACCAAAAGCATATCAGGGAGAAAATCGTATTTTGATCGAACAACCATTGTGACGACCAAAAAGTATACAAATACATGTAGCTACTTTAAGTAAGGGTCACAGGTTGACAAGAACATAATTACGATTAAAGTTAATTAATACTCATTTTCAAAAGAAAATTGACATATATTTATTCTGAGGAAATTCGTTAAGTTGTCGCAGCTCCTGTGTTACGAATTTTTTAGTTTAAATAAATAGGAAAAAGCTTTTCCTAGAAATAAGAGATGTATTGTGTTTAAAATATGTTATGAACTTCCTTGAAATAAGATCTACATCCTTTGTATCATCTTTGTAGAATTTCCCTGCATAATCATTGTAGATCTGATGATTTTTTAAAATGTTTTTGAACAATGGGCATAGGATATATTCACCAAAATTATTTTTCTCAAAATATCTAATTATTACTAATAAAGCTTTTTTTTAATTTTCAGCTTGGAACTAAATTCTCAACAATTTGTTTTATACTACTACTATGTGTAAATACTAGCTTAGCTAAAAATGGTAAGTTTTATTACATATTATGATTAATTATATGTTAAGTACATTCAAAAATAAATATTTAATAAACAATTACCGCACCTTGCGTTCCGTTTGTATAGGCACAATACTATATTTTAATTCACACAGATTTTAATCAATATAATATAAAATGTTTTATGAGTTTATGATGTTAATAAACAAATTTAAATTTAGTTTTGGGAACACATTGATATTTAGGAGAAATATTTTTTTATTGTATGAATAAAAATTGAATGATGATGTTATTTATAAACATACGGAAATTACTAGAGTCAAATTTGCTTCAAACGGGTTTTCAGGCAGGTTGTTGGGAGCCGCAATTTTATTCTTTAAATCGACGCGTTTTGACGTCCTGAATATGACCCTAAGTTTTTATGGAAATTTGATGGAATAGGGTCGAAGTTGAACATACAAGTTTTTTAATATCTTTTTTAAAACTAAAAATGGCAAAGAATATTATTAAATTATAAATTTAAAAAACAAAATAAATGAGCCCATTAACATAAAAAATCTAAAAATTGCTTTTTTTTTTAAAATATGGCAAAGTATATGTTGAAAATAATATTCCAAATTTAAGCCCTTAAAAAAATTAGGTCCTCGACAATTAATAAAATACCATGTCATATATTTTTATAAATAAAAATGGTGCAAATAATGCTAGATGAATAAATCTTTTTTTAAATGAAAGATTTTTAAAATATCTTTAAAATGACAAAAAAATAATAATTTTTTTAACTGTATTTATAATCGTTATTGTTCAATTTGATTATAATGCTCTGTAAACAAAGTTAAAAACACAGTTAAAAAATTATTTTAAAAAATTTTTCTTTTCTCTTAACTTTTTTGTAGATCTTTAATTTAAAAAAAACATCCCGATACGTTAACTTTTCAGAGAGTTTTCGTATGTTTTACCTTTTGTTAATTTACTTATAAACAAACTAATATTTTTCAGTTGTATAAGGACAATCGAAAGCATAAACACTAGAGCAATCGAGAGCAATATGATTTATTTCTGAAAGAAAAGCAGGGTAAAATCCGTGGGTCTTAGCTTGACGTTCATAACTATTTAATAAGAAAATAATAATTTTATAATTTATAGACAATTGTATTCAACAAAGGCAGAACCACAGTATGATTAAATTAATGTCGGCAAACACTTTATAGTCATTAAACTATGTTTGCATTCCGAACAACCTGCCTGATAAATGGTAATTTGACTCTACTAAATTTAATTTGTACCTTTTAATACTTCGGTTATTGAACAACACTGTATGCAAATTAATATTCATATCAAGTAGTTTGTAAATATTATAAATTTATATAAATAAACGTGTACGTGAAAAAAGTAAAATTAAAACTTTTTTGTACAATTGTTTGGCTATTTGTCAAGAATTATTGATAATACTTTTTACTTGAAATACTTGAGTACAGAATTTACAGAATTATCTATTTTGCAAAAACAAATTTTTTCAACTAGACGTTTTCATCCCTTTATTAGTGTTGCTGCGAAACGAGGCGAGAAGGGAATCTCGGCTTTCTGGTCTCCAGTCAATGTTTTTCGGTTCCTGTCACACGTCGAGAAGAAGAAACTGTTATCGCTCTTGAATCTCACGCACAAAATTAGTAACGAGTAACGTATCTTCGATTCCATTTCCCGGAGATAGTAATGATCAACTAATTCATACTGAGGATGACTATTTTGCAATCGAAATCGATTTACAACATACAAATAGTTGATCTAGGAGTTAGGGCAAACAAAAATTTGTAATTTAACTGTAAAGATTTATACAAAGATTTATACTGTTGTAATGATTTATACAAAGTTATTATTTCCGTATGTTCTTCGTCTAACAGTCTGTTGGCCCATCTATCAACCACATAACTCAAGAACTAATAGAAATAGCGGGATGAACGTGTTTTCAAGGAGAAAACTTTAGTTATTAGTAGTAAAATGAGTCAAAAAAGTACCTTAACTTCGGAATTCCGAGTAACATTTCGGATCGTCCTCAAACCTTTGTAAATTGTTATAAATTCTCTATATATAAAATCCACCACATCCAAAAAGGGTGAATTTTTGTTATTTTTGCTATAATAAAAATAATACCTATATATATACAGGTGTTCTGAAAATAATTCAAGAAAACTATACCACGGTGTAGAGGTGCAAAAAACAAACAAAAAAGTTTAAAAAAGTTTTTCGATTTGACGCTTAAGATATCAATTAAATACAATCAATTAAACATTGATAAATTCAATCCTTTCATGAAACTAATCCCCAAGTTCCAAACAGAAAAAATGTTATTTTAAGGATTTATGGAAAATTTACCAATATAAGTTATTTTTTGCAAATAATTAGTTATTAATAATATTTGTTAAAATTTTTGTTTTTTTACGTCTCCACCACGATCGTCTAAGTAACATATCATATTTTAAAGGAATTTTAATTTTTAGGATTTGTTTTTACTAGTCAAAAGTTATAGCCGTTTTTGTATGAAGTGTACCTCATTTTTGACTCACACCCGCGTACTATGTGATCTTAATTAACAAATTCATAGTTCCCAGACAATTGATCCTAATAAAATACATGTTTTTTACGTAAAATTTCCTCCTCTTTCGCAAGCGCACGCAGTGAAAAACCGTATTTTAGCAACTATTTTGTTTAATAACTTTGTTAGCACCCCTTTTCAGACAGAGAATTTTTTACCACATAGAACTGATTCACTTTAGAAAATAATATCAAAAATCCTCAATGTTACTCCAAATTTCGAAGCTGTTTCCTCTTTTTACTAAACTAATAGGCATAAACAAAGATTTTACTACTGTTGTAGGCGACGATTTTTGTTTTTGCTGGGATATCAATACTTTATGTATGCGAAAGGTCCTTTTCATGTTTTGTTTTTAGTAAGATATCATTACTTTTTGTGAAGTTTTTTTATGCTCAATATATCATGCATGAAATGAATATTCAAATAATTTATATTTTAGTCACTAAAATTCAAAATGAAATTTTGTATAATATATTTTTGGTATTTGAAGGCATTTGGAAGTGCATTCTTGAGTAGAATGCACTTCTAAAATTCTTGAGTAGAATAAGTTGTAGTAAAATTAATTTTCTCTAACTTTATATCTTATATATTTTTCGATTTTTCCAATACTAAGAGATGTATACCAAATTTTGTGTTTCCATGTCCGATTTTGCCCATTAACGAACTTCGCCAATAAAATACCGAATGCACCTCACATACCAAACTTAATTTTGATCGAGTTAAAACTAAACGCTAGAAATAGATTCTATAAAAAGTTTTTTTTTATAAAAAAGGTAAATGTTTTGTTTTTAAACTTTTCTTCTTTCTCTTACTGTTTCCAAGGTAAAAGTTTTCTTTCGGGTGGGATCGGGCGAGTTTTTTGTGAATTTTCAGATTTTTCTACCAAAAATCAACTTTCTAAGTCAACTGAAAATACCCTAGAATATTGATGATGATTATGATGATGAATGAGTCAGTGAGTGAGTCACCAAAATGTCGTAGTTGAATATCTTTGAAACGTATAGTAAGCTGTAATGTTGAAATTTGGTACGTTAGATGGTTCCTTCGTCGGTGGGTCTCACGCTATGTTTTAAATTTGAGTTACCGTTGTTTTAAAAAACCGCCTCTAATCCTTCGTGAAAATATAGTACGGTGGGCGTTTATGTTTGATCTTGGTCTGACGTACAACCGTGCTATGTGATCAATGACAATAAAAACGATTGATGATTTTTCGGAATAATTGAAAGTAAACTCGACAACATTTCTACATACCACACAGACAAAGATAGATCTATATGACAATTATTAAAATTGATAAATTTATCACCTTTATATAGTCCTACACAAAAATGTCAGTATGATGCAGTATATAAAAATAAATATATATTGATTGAAATCCAAAGTATCCCAATAGGCAGTTTAGTTAACCAACCAATAAATGATATTAATTCAATGCATATACGTGCAGAGATCAGTAGAGTCAGTCGTCAATTCAATCAGAAGTACATTTATCTTATTATAGGTATAGAGGGACTTTTCGTTTTAAATGAATATAAGAAAAATAATATAATAATGAATATTTATCAAATAGTTAAATCAAAAGTATAAGTACTTACACAGACAACAAAATAAATGGTTACTGTCATTTTGTAGCGCCCTATTATGCATTTTGATTTGAAATTATATGGTTTGAATATATATTTTATATTTTATATTTTATGTATATCTATATATATATATATATATATATATATATATATATATATATATATATTTATATTTATATATATATATTTATTTATATATATATGTATATTTATATATATATATATATATATATATATATATATAATTATTTATTTACATTATTTGAATTGAAGTACAATGTTCTTTAAAATTGGCATACATTAATCAATATAATAAATAGGTAGATAGATTGTAGAGGCTACCCTAGACGGGCTAGACTTCAACCGTACGGTCCATTGTGATACCTAAGGATGTGACGATGTGAGTGGAGTGGAGGGAATTTTTGTGTGTAGGCTAGGAATTGGTAGGATACGTGGCTGCAACTGACTATGATAGGAACTATGCCGATATTCATCTGGAGTTCGTGAAGGAAACTGCAGAAAACCTTCTCAAGCATAGCCAGTTTAGTGTTTCACGAGGCACGAGGCGAGGCGAGGTTTTGGTATCACCTCGCCTCGCCTCGTTTTTTTAAATATCAACCTCGCCTCACCTCGGCCTCGGCGAGGCGAGGGAAAATTATTACTAACTTTGACTTATTTTACATGAATGTGTATAATATGGTAAAAAACTTATATATATATATATATATATATATATATATATATATATATATATATATATATATATATATATATATATATATATATATATATATATATATATTTATATTTATATATATATATGTATATAAATTTTAGAGACGATGACTTTCGACATCTACTAGATAGGACCGCTGGACATTTGAAAAAATATTTGCAAAATAATCTATTGCTTCATGTTTTTTTTTTGTAAAAATACATGTTACTATATTATTTTTTTTTTTTAATTTACTTTTTGTAAATTTGCCTCGGCCGAGGCAAATTCCTCGCCCCGGCCGAGGCGAGGTTTTTGGGACAATATACCTCGCCTCGCCTCGCCTCGTGCCTCGTAACCGAGGGCCGAGCTTACCTCGTACCCTTGGTGAAACACTAAGCCGGTTACTTCGTTCTTGTCTATACGCCGAGAGTTTAGTTAGCATCAACCAGACAGATTCAGTTAACATCAACCACCTTACGTGTGAACTGAAATTGCAACAACTATTTTGAGCTTATTAACAACATTTTGAAAAATTTTTTGTTTTAGATTAGAAATATATTATAGATTTGTCTTTTGGGGATTTAAAGAGAGATTTTTATGTGAAGAGTCGAACTCCAAATATTCACACACACTATTTCTGTTTGTTTTTGAGGTATTCAAAATATAACAATACCGTTACCATGAAGTCTACTCATTTCGACTGACCTGGAGAAAGACAGGGATGTCAAAAGCAAGATTTTCATTTTAAAATTAAATTGTATCTTCTAGCTTGAATATTAACATAGTTTTTGAATCTAATTAGACTATGGAGTATCCCTATCCTACTTCAATGAGGAGCTACTGTTCTGTGTTTTTCGCCTCCACTCATTTCAACTATCTCATTTGATCTATCTTAGAGTTCAGCCTAATGACCACAGTTGTTGCGAAAAAGCAATCTACTAAACATGAACAATCTCTTAAACAATTCAAGCTTAGGCGAAGGAAAATTTCATGTTGTTTGAGAGGGTGAATTTTTCTCCGGGCTATAAATGAGCTTGTAAGAAATTTGTCGGATATGAACGACGTATCTTATCTATGTGCTTTTCTAAACTTCTTGAAATATTGAGAACAAAGTTTTATTCTGATAATTTTTTTTAGCACACTGTATTAAAACAATAACCATTGAACTACACACGAATCAACCGCATAACATACAGTATTTTTTTATAAATACAGTCAAATACAATAATCGTAGCCACAGTTAAGTTAACCCTCTATTATTTAACACCCCGTATTAGATTATCAAATGATAATTAATAAGGACTCTAGGTTTTTGAAATAAAATTTCAAATTTGCCCCAATACCTAGATCAGTTTTTATATTATAAATATGTATTTCGACTACAAAGTAGTCATCATCAGCAGATCAATAGACAAAAATAAAACAAATAACAAATTAAACAAAATAAATTAAAATATAATAAATTTTATTGAAATTACTCTTGTTAAAATTGCTTTCATTCGATTTACTGTAGTTAACATCACTCTTATATTAAAATTACTCTTATATTGTCTCAGGATATGTTATTCGTTGCTAATTTGGTGACACTATCACCAAATTAATTTGGTGAAAGCTATTTTTTCGAATGAAAACAATTTTAACAAGAGTAACTTATTTATTACAAGAGTAAAATTTATTATATTTTAATTTATTTTGTTTAATTTTTTTAAAATTTTACCTTTGTCTATTGATCTCTATTTTCTATCTATTTCTAATTGTCAGAGAGTAAATTACGACTAGGCTAATTCATACTGATAATGGCTACTTTGTAGTTGAAATACGTATTTATAATACAAAAGCTGATCTAGGTATTGGAGTGAATTTGAAATTTTACCCCATGTTAATTAACCTTTTTGTTTTTAAATAAACGAAGGACGATCAAACGATAAAAATAGGCCATCATAGACCCTCAAAGGGCCATGAAACGAATGCGACAAAAATTGCAATAACTTAACATGGGGTGCTAAATATCTAAAGGTATAAAAATAGGCCAACACAGACCGTCAAACAATTGCGAAAAAAAAATTGCAATAAATGAATATGGGGTGCTAAATATTAGAGGGTGTTAACTTAACAGTCATTCGATGTGGTTAGGCAATTGAAAGCGAATTATCAACATTTATTTTATGAATATTTTATATTTTATTTTATAAATTTTGAATATACAAAGTGTATTGTTTGGTAGGATAGATACTCGCTGTATATGTTATTAAGTAAGCATAATCCTTGAACTACACGTAAATTGTGGCGCCCATTTGACTTCGTCTAAAACTTTTATGTTATATACATAAAATGTTTGTAATATTTTATTATTAACTGATTTCCAAAACAATACTAGAATGATTTTTAAGAACAATTCGTCAAAAAGCTGTCAGGCCAAACACATATTCACAAGGCTGGAAATTTCACCAAACCTCTCTTGAAGTTAACGGTTTTCTGCTTATTCCAACTTGCTTCTGTTAATCCTTTCTTAAAACTTTATTGTTATTTAAAAAAAAAAACGGTAAGAAAAAGATGACCCCATGTTACTCTACTCCATATAGTAAAGTTGCTATGATAATGTAGAATAACTTTAATTTGGTGTCTTAATAGTCGGAATTTAATTTTTTTAATATGTATTTCTCTGATCGTGCGAACATATATACTACCCTTTTTTATGCTGTTATTTGCTGCTCCTTAGAATAACCTGGAGCTAAACAATATAACACCCAAATAGTTGAATTCGTTAACAGCTATTCTATTTTGCTACATTTAGGCATAGGTTTGTGTTCGATTGTGAATTTTATGTGACTCTTATTTTTTCCGCCTTTCCTGAAAATCATTGTTTTAGTTTTTATCCTGTTTATTTGATGCCTGTTACTTTTGCAATATGTGTTCAATGGAATGTAAGCTCTAATGGAATGTAAGTCCTGCAGATGCGTGAAACCGCCACAAGGATGGTATCATTTGCTTACAGGAGATGCTAAACATGATTTTCTTCGTTCATTTTTATTCCCTTTATATAATTTCTCTTAAAATAACTATTGTGATCGAACACGAAAAGAGAGGGCTGAATTAGTCTCCCTACATTACCCCATGCGTAATATCAATATTTAGGGTTTCTTTCCAATTCAGTTCTAGCGTAAATTGACCTGTACTATATAGATCTGCTATAACCGAGATTATTTTTCTGCAAATCCCAAAAGAGTATAGATTGCTCCAAAGAAAGGAATAATCGATAGTTTTACATTTTCCCGGATTAGATGAACTTGGAGATACGTCTACATAAAACAAAGATGGTATCGTAGTACCCTCTAACTTATCGAACCCCATTCCTTTCGATAGACTATTCCTTTTGGTATTTTGCGGTTCAGATGCATCCTTAAACATTCTTATTAGGATATTTAGAGTCTGATCCAGGAGCCTTTCCGGACTTAATATGTTTCAGAGTCTTAGTCAATTCTTTTGTTGAAAAGTTATCGTCCAAAAAAGGTTAAAAATTTAAGGTTACTACCGCCAATAAAGCCAGATTGGCCCATGCAAAATCAATTGTACTACTACTATTACTGAAACTATTACTGTACTACTACTGTTATTGAAAGTTAACTGCCCACTTATATCTGATATACTTCTTCCGTTCAATATGAAGAACCCCTCCATGTACTCTGTGAGCTGTTAATCTCCTCTATCAGCAATTGTATCCATTGATATCTTATCCGTTATTAAAAGTGTATTTTCCAATGTTTCAACATCATCTTTTCATAATGTGCCCGCCCTGCTGTTCATATCACTTAAGATAAGCTTAGGTGTGTTCGGAAACTTTTCTTCTAAGGAAGCAAGTAAATCATTGAAAAGATCAATAACCTAATTTATATCTAGACTAGGTTTATAGTATACACAAATAATTCTAATAATCTCATGACCAATTTAATAACTATACACATTTCTCCTAATTTAATTAACACACTGTTCAATTATTTTTTCATCAATACAAATAATCCACCATATGCATGACCGAATGATTTCACTTTGGTGGCGTTCTAACTAAAACTATTTTTGAAGATACCTAAATTCGGGTTTATATTTTCAGTCGACCAAGTTTCACTTAGACATATGGCACTACACTCTTCAAATCTGACTTACTGTGGAGAGTATATACCCAAAACATTATGGGTTCCCCTGCAGATCCAGAAAAGGCACACTAAGTAATTTCTTTAACAGTCAAATAGAGAGATTATATTTTTATCCTCATTTGGTTTATTTTGTTTGTAATTTTTGTTGTTGACTGATTATTGATATAAAAGCTAAAAGTTTTACAAACGTGTACAAAAATTTCATCTTGTAAATAATCCTAAACTTTTTCGGAGTAATAACCTATTATACATAGAAAGTACTGCTGTAATGGATTACTCAGTTATTCGATGCTGGAATATTGCGATAAGAAAAATGAAATGATTTTTATAAAGCTTACTCTATTTCGTCTCCTTCAGCAATTTATCAAGCTTATAATCTTTATAATACTTACGAAGGATAGTATATATTTGTTGAGGGTTACAAACTAAATATAACCAATTTATATTCGTTAGATCTTAAGTGCTGATTTTATTTATAATAGGTAAACTATTACTATTGACTGTATTACATGGCATATTCAAATAATATGCCATGTACTTTGAGCTAGAGATAGATCAATCTATCACTGCCTAGCTCCATGCAATATTACAGATTTCTAAACCTCTTGACATAAGTGTGGGCAATCAACAAACAACACATATTCAAAACGATTGCATATCCTAATATTCACAATTACAATTTCATACTATCCCAATTTTCAAACTAATTCTATTAGTCAAATGTTATCGCGTTTATTTTAAATACATAAGTGCTTTTTAATAAGGTTACTATATTAGTATTTACATTTTATGAATTTACTAGCATTACCCGTCGCGGCTTCGCCCGCAAAAATGATGGAAAGCCGTTATAACCAAGTTACATAATATTTTCTCCCATCAAGGACTGATTGTCTTGAAACGCTGTTATACAAAACATATTTATTGTGTCAATATGACCAAAATTGTCAAGTGCTTCAGAAGTTACTTGCTTTCTAACAAACGCGCAAACGATTATGTAAGATTATACACAACTGATTTTTTCCGACTTCTTAAACTATCAGAGTCATATTTCAGCCAATTTACACAAAACCTCAATGAATTATACACCTTAACGTTCCTCATGAACCACTCCGTCCGTTGGTGAAAAATCGTATGAAAATCCGTTCGTTAGTTTTTGAGTTTACCACGTACAGACAGATAGACGAGACTGGGGGACTTTTATAATATGCTCGGATGATACGAATAATACAAACATTATTTTGTCATCAATGTTTTATATGAAAAATTAGCCACTATTTAGTTGCTAACAAATTAGCACCCAATGTCGCCCTGTCAGATTTGAATTAAATTTTTTTTCTAACCTGGAGACGGAATAGGAATGTAAAAATTGTAAGGACATGCATGATTTTAAAAAGTTAGCGCTGAAAATGGGTTATACACGGGTTAATTATTATATTCACCCATCTTAAGCTTTATGTTTTCCTCGGTACGGCTATCACAGGGAACGTTGAAGTTGCTCAAAGAAAACATCATATCATTGAACAATCATGGCGATGGTCTTACCGAGGAACAATTGATTACAAAAACAATATAATATATGCAAAAAGTATTAGAATGAAACTCGCTCTTCTAGCTATTGATTTTAAAATATAAAAAAACATGTTACTAGAAATCCACAGTTTTTCTTTTATAAATATTCACAAATCTTCTCATGAATAATACAAAAATGAATATTTTATCAATGTATGACAAATTAATCTGTTTAATAAAAATTTAAATAATAATATCTTCTGTAAACTTTTACCTACTCACAAACAGTTTTGTATTTATACATATATTCTAAATATGCGATTGATGTTAACTAACTACAAGAGAAGTCAATACTGTAATTTAGATTTCATGTTCTGTATGTTCAAAGTATTCTTTTTCTCTTTTCTAGAATTTATTTATATTTTTCAAATAAAATATTCAGCATCATAAGTAGTTTTAGAAAGTTATTTACAATATTGATTGAAAGAAGAAATAATTTTGTTTTTTCATTTTATGTATGTTATGTTATGTATACAGTCTCTTGGACATAAGTATTAATCGACGTAGAGTTTTTCTAATACATTGACACATGATGATGAAAAATATAATGTTTAAAGTATAAATGTATAAAGTATAATGTTTTAGAAATACAATATGAGTGAACTTAAAAATTACACATCTATCGCGAATCGAATACTGGATCTCTTACATGCGCCGCAAGGGTGTACACTCCACAACATAAGAATGAACGAATGAAATTGGCAAAACAGAACACTCATGGAATCACCTCATTGCATGTTTATTTGTCTGTCACAGATGTTTTCCCGAATACTATTTCATGTAATTGATTAAAATTTGGCATAGTTTCAAATGAAAGCTTATTAAAGCACGAATTCAGTAATATATAATGCATATTATTTATGCATTTTTTAGCAGTTTATGAAAACTGTTCAAAATTTCTGTTCCTCATCCTTATCTCCAAAGTTCAATGACAGAAATTTGAATAAAATCACGAAAATGGGTGCTCAGTGAAGAAAAATTATCATCCTCGAAAAATTCTTCGCGCAAAACATTGTTTAAAATGTTTACCGATGAAAATTTAAAGATTTTTCCAACATTTCTCCATCGGTACACAACCGGTTGCTGCATTTTCTCTGGGAAATTCGCTAATACGAAATAATGTTCGGTATTTTTCGAACCGAACTGCATTTAATAATGTTTGTAATCTTTCATTAATAAAGCAAACCATACACAAAATATTTTCAACAATATTATAGTGAAAGTTCAATTTTCTTGAAATGAATTCTATGACTGCTACCGCGGTTGACAAACTGTAGGCATGTTTTAGAAAAAAAAATTATTTCATTCATAAAATATTTGTAAGTAGATGTTTGACAAGTTGATATCAATACTTGTACATACCTTAATTGTGACAATTATATTAAATAAATAATTATAAATTATCTATAATAATAAGATATTTAATTCACTTTTTAATTTAATGTAAAACAAGTCAAAGGAAATATTCTGTTTGATTGTGTTATGTGCCGATGTTTCGTTTTAACGTTGATTTTTCATTTCAAACATGTAAACAAATTCAGATTTATATTCAATAAACTTTTTTTAATTTTAATGAAACTGCACAATATTTGTTGCTGAATATTTATCCTGAAGATTTTAGAAAAAAATTTAAAAGTTTCGCAATATTCTTTACTTTGATTCTTCGACGTGCGCACAACATTTACTACAAGAATAATTAAAAATGTGAGAGACTGATTCGGTTCAGGTCTGTTCAATTTTATTGAACGGGAGTGTATGTTATATGTATATGTTATTCGAATCATGTTCCTAAAAACCGAATGAATGAGTCACAAATAAACTATAAAATTTTGAACGTTTCTTTTGGAAACCGTAGCAATACTTAGATTTAATCTATTTCCCTTTTACTCGTGGAATTTACATAGTAGATTGGCAAAGTAAATGCAATTAAATGCACATCTACACTTACGTTTATTTTTCATACATAGAATTCTGCTTTTCTCTATATAGAAAATATAGAAAACAGTGTTTTAATAACTTATTAAACAAGTTTTAATAAGCCCATAGGTTTCATAAATGTCTCAAAAACGTTCCTCATATTTGAATTCTGTTAATGTCAAACTAAATACAAAGAAGAAAGATTATCACACATTATGGCTGTATAGTTTTATTAAAAAAATGTATCAATAGAAAATCATGCAACGATATATTTTATTTTAATTAGCATCTGTTACACAAAAAAGTAATGGTTAGAGAAAAGCTATGACTCAACGCAAAAAGTCAGATTGAGTGAATCTCTAAAAACTTATCCGCTCATTTAAATAATTTTATATAGTGATTTATTTCGTTAGGATTTAAATAAACTAGTTTTGAAGTTCGTTAGTAAACTTTTATTATGAAACTGATAAACGAAAGGGACACAATTAGTTTCTAAGGTTAATTAAGGAATGTTCTTTGAAACTACATGCTAACAGAGCGTTTACACACAGTATTTGCAACCAAATATATACACTGTATATGGCAACCAAAGAGGAAAATTGACAAGCGAGTGATATAAAAGGATATTTACAATCGTTTAAATCCAAGAACTTATTATCCCATGGCTAAGAGTGTTCAAACTATTGGCGAGTTTTCTTTGCTCTCTTTCCACCAATATAGATTGACCTGAATCATTCTACTTAGAATGACCCAAAAAATAGCGGTAGCCAAAAAAATTTACTCTTAAAGAATACGATGAAAAAAAAAATCCTACAGCAATATTTAATTTTCTATAGATATGTATGCCTGGAAAATTCTGTGTCAATTTTGCGATAATGGTATTTTGGGTTCAAATAATTGATATATTCCTGTTCACTACACTAAACTACTAATAAAGAATCAATTATAAAATTCATTTGTTTATAAATATATAAAATTGAACAACACACTTACAAATAACAATATTGAAATATATTAAAGAATTAAATACCAGAAGCAATCGGTATCTGTGTTGTTTGAATCATCATACCGTCAGAAATTCTGTACATTTTATAGTTGTTATATTAAGGTAGTTTGGTAGCCACATCACATAAACTTGACCTCACTTTTCTATATTTTTTCAAAAGATTATAATTAAATGCACGAAAAAAAATCAGATTTTTTTACTACAATGTTTAAGAGATATAATTAATTAAAGTTATGCAAAAACATATGAGCTCTTATGAATGTCTTTGTTTAATAACACCGGAAATTAATGGTTTGAGAAAATTCGGCAAATTTGACCTCAAAAAAGAAAAACTTTTCAATAGATAGAGCGATGTTTCAAACGTCGTACAATAGAAAAAAATGCGAAACGATTCACCAGTTCAGATTTCACACAGTTTAGATTTAATAAATTTTTTTAATATTTTAGTTTTGCTTCTATCTCTGTTTTTCACACACAATATGTTATTCCTAATATGTTTGAACATAAAAATTTTCACAAATAATCTGTTATTTAAATTGATTTTGGATTGCGCCTACCAAACTACCTTAAAGCCTGCATTATCCATTATTTTTATGAAGTATGAAGCAATTGACTTTTATATTTGTTTAAGCTACAAGTTCTGCTAATAATATATTTACGAACAGATATTTCAATTTTGTACATTTATGGTCTGGCCTATAACGGCGGCAAACATGGGATACAGCCAGTTTTCAAATAACAATAAAATTAAACTGGGTCAAACGTGCTAAATACAAATGTATATATCAGCATTTCAAAAGTAAAAACAGACTTTGACCCAGACAAAATAGACATTTAAGAAAAAATTCGCAAATAGCTATAAAGGTCCCCATCGATTCTACTTCAGCTAAAAATTTTATTAAGGTCAAAGGTACCAGCCAAGTAGCCGAGCGGTCTAAGGCGTCATGTCTACGCAGTATGCAGTACTTGGAAACTGGAAGGTTATGGGTTCGAATCCCGACATCGGCAGTTTGTCCATTACAAAAAAAAGGGGCGGTTGATTGACTAAACTGTCGGCGTATGGACAAGAACGAAGTAACCGGTTATGCTTGAGAAGGTTTTCTGCAGTTTCCTTCACGAACTCCAGATGAATATCGGCATAGTTCCTATCATAGTCGGCTGCAGCCGCATATCCTACCAATTCCTAGTCTACTCACAAAATTCCTTCCACTCCACTCACATCCTCACATCCTAAGGCATCACAATGGACCTTATGGTCGAAGTGTAGTCCGTCCAGGGCAGCCTTTACAATCTACCTCTAAGGTCAAAGGTCAAAAATATCGGTTTCTCGTATTTTTCTCTCAAACGGTAAATATTATCGTAAAAGTAGGTATAACAAAAGTTATAGATCATTTAGTTGTCTACAAAAATTGTTCACATATTTTTATTCCTACGAATCACCATTCCTGAGATATTACGATTCCAAAAGTTGAAAAAGTCGTATTCTGCATAATATGCACATATTTCCACTCCACATATGAGGTAATGTACTTGGTGCATTTTTTAACATGGTTTCTCCAGTACCAGTAGGCATACTACACGATCATTTGTTACGCAAGATGTTTGATCAGACAGTTAGTTTCGTATTAATTAAAATGTTACTAATGGTAATAGAGCGTGCAGTATATCAACTGGTACTGGGAAAACCACCTTAAAAAAATTCGCCATGTACATTATCTCAAAGACGATGTGAAAATGTGTACATATTATGCAGAGTACGACTTTTCCAACTTTTGGAGTCGCGATATGTTAGGATTAGGTGATTCGTCGAAAAACAATCATATGAACAATTATTGCAGACAACTGCACGATTTACATCTTTTGTCTGACCTGTTTTCACGATAAGACTTACCGTTTAAGGGAGATATGCAAAAATCTATATTTTTGGCCATTGGTCTTGAATAAAATTTTTATCAGAAGTAGTATCGGTAGGAATTTGATGACATTTCATTTGAAATCGAGTATTTAAGATCCGTACCAATTTTTAACTGGATGCGAATGTTTCCGAAGTAATATGTTTTTATGCTTATTTTGGCTGGATTATTTTTTTGAGAACGATTCTATTAAAATTTGTGACAGCAGTGTTAACGGTTTGCTACATTATTCATGTAAAATAATATCGAATCATTTTATGGATTATAAATCCTCTTAATAAGGCGCTCATCACCTTTATAAAACAACCGTATCATAGTTATAACTACGCGCATTGAACTGTAAATTAGAAAAATTGTACATAGATTTTATAATATAAAAAATAAACAATTACTTATCTTTTTAAATATCACCTCCAGATAGAAGGAAGTACATTCCATCACACCTTTAATTATATTTATTTGTGTAACGTATATATACTTTGTTATACCTACATTACATTGTATTGATGCAGCCACAAGTTAGTTTGAGTCCATCATTGTTGTAAAGGTATCTATACTTGACATGTTGAAGTGTAAGTACATAATAGATATTTTCTTTATCAATGCATTATGTACAATGTATACTTACATATAAAAAAGATACAGTCTTAAACAATTAAATTGAATATCATGAATCTAGGGTAGTACAGCCAAGTCAAGCACTATCGTATACCCTCTCTCAAAGATAGTCATGCCGCAAGATGAGACGAGATGAGAGTAGCAGTCTCTTTTATTGTATTGACTTGTAAAAGTTTTCTCTCACTCAAGGTTCCTTTTATATTTATCCACTTTTGAATTATTTTTCGACAACGTCTGACTATTAATAAAGTCTCAAATTTTCAGGATGTAATCTACTCGTAAAGTACATTTATCATATTCCATTTCTATAGATAAATCTCCTTGTTTAGAACTTTGTAGCTACTAAACAAATCATTCATTTCTCAGTTATTTATTGATGATCAGACAGGTGTATACCGTCTTCCCACAAAGCTGGTATTTTAGTATGATAATAATGATTTAGTGTACAGGTAATGGATAAAACCCAAAAATCTTCTTTTTTCTTCCCAACTCCTCAAAAAGAGGATTACAAATTTCTAAACGGGGAAAAAGACTAAGGAACATATCTTAACTCCAAAATTTGGTATGCAGGAGAGTAATTAGAATGCAATTAAGGACGTTCATTTGAAACGCTTGAAACGCGTCAAATGAGTTCTATCTTTAATAAAATTTATTTAGGATTTTAAAAAAGGTGTAAATTATGTCAATAATCTTACAACGATTTATAATCTTTTTTATTTGTCCTAAATATTTTAAAAGTATTTATTGGAAAATACCAGGAAATTGTAAATTAGAAATTAATTTGACTTAATGTGACAGATATGACAGTAAACTATGTTTTATATTTGTGTGTATGTGTATATTATTTTAGTGTGTGTGGTCGCCAGTTTTCAAAATATGGTGGCAAAAACAAACCTAACAAAAAAGTTTTAATTTTATTAAATAATTAATTCAAATGTTCGGCAACACCATTTTTTTAATGCAATTATATAAACTGTATATTTTAAAGAATATTTATAAACATTATTTATTATCCTGTCTACTAATAATATAGTTATTATAATTTTAAGTTCAAAAAAATTCTGTTCTCCATAAGACGCTGTGTTAAAAGTTTGATTTTTAATCGATAATTACTCTTTGAAGTGATCGACAACAGGTGTTAAATTTTTGAGGGAGGAAAACTACTGAATTGAGCTATTCAATTCACTAAAAAAATATTTTTTATCTACTATCAAGCTTCATGGATGAACGTCCTTAATGAGAAAATTAAAATGTCTGTCACATTTCCATTCCGAACCGTCCAAAAGAGATAGATCGTTAAATAAAAAGTCTTCTGTATTTGATTATTAATTATGTATTGAATCGAGCACTTTGAAGATGTCTTTATTGATTGAAGAATTTTTTCTGACTATATAATAAAAACTACAAAATACATGTTTATATATATATTTGGGTCAAAAAAATGTGCTTAGTTTTTATTGCGGTCAAATATAATTTCAAATATAAATTTAATCGTTTTTCAAGTACCTTAACCAAATGAGTTTACAGAATGGGAAATATCCTTGTATCATTTACCGCCATACTTTATAATTAATGAATGACAATGAGGGGAATTTGGTGCATTGCTACCTAAAAGGTATATTACTCGATTGTGCTCCTCCATCTAATGAAAAACGAGAAGTGGCCTCGTTTTAGATAACTGCGTCCACCCCTGTTTCTATCAGAAAGTACAGGATATGGATTAGGTCTAGAGACTGTAGTTATATTTTTTCACCACTGCATCTCTAGGTTGTTCCAGGAGAGGATAATCGGAAAGGGAATCACGTTATCTGTTTCCTATACATTTTCCTCTTCCGATACCGTCTTTTCCCAATCTGAAGATAGCAGCTTTTGCGGTTTCCTCAACCACCAAGGCCGTTATCATAATAAGACGGGAATTTTTGCTAAGAATTTATACCACAAATCAACAATAATAATAAAATTGGGTACTCTCCTAGAAAGCTGCAATTTACTATACATGGTGGGTTTGTTAATCCCCCGAGAAAAAAAAATCGTTTAAAAACATAAATGTTTTCAATTGCAGTTCAGTTATCGAATATTGGCTGATTTATGGTATATCAATTAAACATATATGATATGTTATATCATACATAATGTAAAAAGTGGATGCTACGGTCTATGAAATCCACAGCCAAGTTCCAAAAGAAATTATAGAATGGAATGATGGCAGCCTACTTGTCTGGATTAAAACTCATAACCTATTATAAAATTTGGACCTAACCTTGTCTGTGGGATTCTAATTTTATTAGTATATGAGAAATCATGGAATAAAAAAAATATCTTATATCGAGGGCTTATAACCAAAACAAGTTACTCATCTGTTTTTCTAGATAAAGTGTCTCTCTCACTCAACACGTTTCTGAAATAAAGAAAAATTTTATTTTACTAAGTGCTTTCCGTAATTTAATTATTCGCGGCTAGCAACCAAAAAATTCTTACATTGCATACTTTATGTATATTCGCCAATGGACTATCTCACAAACTAGAAAGAGTTGTAAGTAGAACAAAACAAACAAAAAAAAAACAAATTTGGTACTCTTTAAAATCATAATTCACAAGTGAATATTTGGTAGTAAAATCTGTGAGCTACAAATCCTACTCTGTTTTCAAAGAGATTTGATTATAATTAAATTTGGTGAGAATCAAACGAAACAACACCCATACTTACATCTACGCAGAACTGTTACCAAAATGATATTTTTGTTATCAGAGCGATAAAATAATCTTGCATAATTCTATAATTATCTATTCATCTTATTTGAAACATACTATCTTAACCTAATATGTACATCGTATACTTAAAATTATCAGTTATATAAATAAAGATAATCTAACGCTACGATAAATACGTTGGTTATGTTTCAAAATGGCGTTGTATTTTCTCATCAGTCAAAGACATGTTATCATACAATGAACTTGATTTCATGAAATCTTAACAACGTATTCCATGAATTATTTTCAAGAATTATAAAATAGTATTTATACTATCTAAACAAAAAATTTATTGACTGGTCGAAATTGACAACTGAATAATTATTCCCTTATATTCTAGTAGATTCGATTATGTAAAACTATAATGTTTTATAATAGAGGCCATTATTGAAAACATTATTAACAAGATCTAGATATGTATCGTAAAAAACATATCAGACAGAATGAGGTTTATACAGAATTATGGTCAAAGACCTATATGGAATCTTTTGAATCATAGTACAACATAACGTTTACTGAGAGTTAGAGAAGCTTCAGTGAGAAATTTAATATCTAATAGAAGGAACATGCCATGTTCAAAAAAATTAATGAATTTAATTGCCTAACTATTTACAATAAAATCCTAAAATACCGAAAAAAACTCTGTATAGCTTTTAATTAGCGTCAAAAGTTCAACTAATCGTATTCGATTAGTTGTTGTTCATAATAATCGTATTCGATTTGACTTGTATTTAGTATTCAGGCATAACAAGTTCACAAAAACAACAATAAATTTAAATTTCAAATGCTCAAATTTGCCCCAATTCCTAGAACAATTATTTGTATTTTATAAATAGTATTTCAACTACAAGGTAGCCATCATCAGTATGAATTAGCTAATCGTAACTATCTCTGGGATATAGAGTCAGAGATGTTTCTCATTGCTAATTTGGTGCGTGTCTCACAATAATTTCTTAATTCGTGTATGTAGATACTTTCGTATGCATTTAATTCTGTGGAGTTTTTACCGATTTCAGTAGTTTTAAATTCGATTTGTCAATTTTGTTCTCCATAACGTGCGCAGCTATTCAGAATTTTTCGGTTCTCCCAAATTTCACATGAGCCAGATATTCTTTGAAAAATCGTGTATAGCTGCGCACGTTATTGAGAACAACCACAAAATTGACAAATCGAATTTAAAACTACTGAAATCGGTACAAAACCCCTCAGAATTAGATGCATACAAAAGTATCTACATACACAAATTACGAAAACAGATAATGAATTTAGTCTATGGTCCAATTCCAAATTCTGATTAAATAAAAAGATTTAAAAAGATTTAATACCTGAATATCAAGCTTAGCTTCGATCAACACCGTATTGACAATAACAACACCGCATGCTCAGAAATGGATACCGCCAATAAATGGGTTCAACTAAAATAATCTTTCAGATACTACTTCAGTCAGATCATATAAAAGACTAAACTTTTTAAATATTATTGTGAGACATGCACCAAATTAACAAAAAGCAACCTCCATATCCCAGAGATAGTTACGATTAGCTAATTCATACTGATGATGACTACCTTGTAGTCGAAATACGTATTTATAAAATACAAATAATAAAATTAAAAAATATAAAAATATAAAAATATAAAATAAATATAAAATACAAAAATCTTAGAGTTCTCTTTGATTATTTTAATAATCTTTATAACAATAAATTTGTAAATCAAAGTAACAAGAAGCTCCCGAATAAAAATAAATTTCATAAAACAAAATAATTCACTCAATAAGTTACTATGGCATAGTTGGACTACACACCATCCCGCATAGACGGAGTCTATAGCTCGAATCCTAGATGGTTGCTGTATCTTGTTGAATATAAACACTATTGTGAGTTTTAACAATATGAGCAGCTAGAATTTCCCGTTTCATCTACGCTGGCGAAAATTGTAATTGTAAAGACCTTATAATTGAATTACATGACATTTGATTAACCCGTCAACTGAAAGAAATTGATTGAAATAGGAAAAGAGCTTCCTTGCAAAAATAATTTAATCTCCGTTAAAAATAATAGCAGGAAACGTAAGACAAAGATTAAGAATCACATAGTACAATTAGTTGTTCTTCTTTTATTATATAATTTATTTTGTAATTTTCTTTTTTCATCTCGTTAGCTCTGCACTAGACCAGTAACATCCATGCTAGCTAGTCATATGAAAAAAAACTGAAATCCCTGACTTTTTACTGCTACGCGACCAGTCGATATTTCTTAGAGTCATCGCATATTCCCAGCATCGACATAACGTCTTTAGTTCAATTAGCCTCAAAAGTTGATGTTGGTTTTAAAATATTTATAATTTATTGGTGCCTTATGGATTCGGTTTTCGAAAAAATACTTCGGATAAAAGTTGTTCACTGTAAATATAGTACCAACTTTATTGGAAATTTTTTTTCGAAAACTGAATGAAGGCACAAATTAACTATAAAGTTTTAAAAATTAGCATTAAGTTTTGACGAGTATTGTACATACTACGTGAGTATAGATGTAAAACCGCCACATATAGAATTTTTGGTGTGGTCAACACAATTCAATATAATAAGTTTTAAAAATATGCGAAACATGTAATTTAAATAAAAAACTGTGTTTGTGTTGAGCGCATTAAAAAGAAAAAGCTTGTAAACACAAATATTTAATGTTATGTGTTTGTACAATATATACAATGTTTAGTTTAAGAGATATACATCAAAATTGAACATTGGAAATATACTATATAATTGGTTCGATTTGATGGTTTATCAATTTCATTTTATGAATATTAAATCATCATTTTAAAAACAAACAAACCTGAAATATAATGTTTATTTATAGTCAAATAATATCATTCAAAGGTGATTGCTTTAATAAATTGTGTGTCCGTTGTAAATACATGGCTGAGGCGTGTTTTAATTTTGTACCTACGATAAAAACAGTAGTAAATTTTCGTTAATAGTAATAAACTGGTACTTCGCGTTTCGAAGCAAAATGCATAAAAACAATCACTTCATTCACACTCATTTATGGAACTATCGAGGTTCAAAGGCGTTCCGCTTATAAATGTTCTGATTTATAGTCCCATGTTATTATTTATAGTTACTCATTGGTAATTCGGTTAACCATTTTAGCGAATTTTCGAAATAGAGCTAATGGTCTCGTACCGAGTTCAAAATTTTGGTGAAATCTCTACAAATGTTCATCGATCATACCTAGTAAGTGTCGAAAATCACCATCTGTAAAATTTATATATAGCTTATATTTTAAAATTGACCCAATCTAGAAACAATGTATAGTTCATTTATCTCTGTTTATGCACAGTATACCATGATATAATGTACTTTGTTTCACCCAAACTACAGGTAGTGGAGCTAACAGTGGGCAGTACTGAGAAATATATGGACAAATGTTCTTGGTGAGAACGTATCCACCCCTCCACCGATTTTAATACAGTTTAAATGTAACAACAAAGTACACCATATCATAGTACACTGCATATAGACAGCGATAGATACACTATACATTGTTTCCAGGTGGGGTCTATTTTAAAATACAAGCTATATATATATATATATATATATATATATATATATATATATATATATATATGTCTGTAATCGTTCTAGCGGATACAATTTTAATCCGATTGGAATGAAATCGGGTACATAAGATGAGTTTGGTATTTGAACGGTCAAGTTTGTTAATAGGCCAAATCGGACGAGAGGAAAAGGGGTTTGGAGAAAAAACGGAAGGGAAAACGAAAAATTTGGCATATCTTCCTTAATATTAGAAAAATATAAAAATTTATAAGAAATAAAGTTGTAGTCAGTTAGTTTTACTATAATTTTGTTTCTAATCATTTTTTCTGTTACACTAATATTTACAGACATATTTACAATTTAAGATTGATAGTAAAAATTATAAATATCTCTGATCACATAAGAGTTTGTGAAAATTTATCGGGTAGTGAATTCGAGCAAACATGATATTCTACAACTTTAGTTCTTATAAATTTTTCGATTGATGAAATATTAAGAGAGATATTTTATATTTTGTATTTTCTTCTTTCTCTTTGCCCCTCTTTCCCTTTTTCTTATGCCATTTATTAATAAAATTGGCCATGCAACTAGTAAAATCATATCAGACATGACACTTCATAATTATCAGACTAAAATTGTGACCGATAGAAAGTGATATAAGTATTAAGGAAATTCGCCAAGTTGACGCCGCTCCTGCGTAACGAATTTTTTTTTTTTAGTTCATTAAAAAATAAAAGCTTATGTAAAAAAATAGTTTCTACTTCTAGTTAATTTATTTTAGTTTAATTTATTATAAACATTATAAACTACAATATTTTAATGAAATATTTTGAAAAAACCATACGAAACTTATAAAATATTGTTTGTCAACATTTCCTGAGGCATTCGTGTTTTTTGTATCATCATCCATTTCGTCTTTCATTGATAATCTACTCAAAAAATAGTATCGAGTATACTTTTTTTAGGAAATTTATTGTTAATACTTTAATTTGTATATTTAAACATGTTATCTGTTATTAGTTTTATGACTTAATAAAAATCGAAACATCTTAATAACAGAAAGTCATGAAGAGTTAGTTTTATGTTTATCATTTCTATAAGTAAGATTGACTTTTATTTTGTAATGACATATCATTTACGTACATTTAAAATCATAAAAATGCTTTTATATATAAATTAAAAATGTTCGAATGTTCAAATGTAATTTAGACGAAAGGTATTTCATTTCATATTGGTAATGTAAATCAAATTCATTATATATATATTATATTATATATATATATATACATATATATATATATATATATATATATATATATATATATATATATATATATATATATATATATATATTATATACAGGGTGAGTCGAACCAAGTGGATAATAGCACACACCTCCACTTCCTTCCACGATTCTCTCATTTTTCTACAACATCCAATAGAATACAATACATTATAACAAAACAAAGACCACCCAAAGACATGATATAATTCACAACCAAAACATCTGCGCACAAAAATAAAGTAGGCGGGCTCCTTTCCAAATTCAAAATAATCAAATCCGGGAACGTAAGCAGCGGTGGGCAAAAAAAATTTAATTTGAATGATTAGGGAAGCAGAAAACTTATTAAATACTTGTTCCCAGTCAACAAGTTTTAGCTTACTTAATATGTTATATGCATGCATTAACAGTTGTCTTCAAATATCAACAGCGTGTGATTCATGCATTTAATGACTTATATTATAACAATTAGCCCAGTCAATTTACTAAATAAATCACCAAATAAAAAAAAAACTTATATTCTATATTTTAAAATTAGTCAAAATTATCTTTGGCCCTTCCTCTTGAACATATCCAAAAAAAAAACCCATATGGGAGGGAGCTGCGCAATAGGCCGCCATTTTTAATTTTAGGACCTTTCTTATGGGTTTTTTCTCAATATCTCAAAAAATCTCAACTTTTTCATAACCACTTTTACTTATAATATGAAAGCTCATTGAATTTCCTACAAAAACGCACAAAAAATTTTGCCTAGCTTTAACCGTTTGGGGAATATATAGATGTATAAGCAGAAGTCCAAAAAGTCTAGTTTACGAGGGGAGAAAATCGCTGCTGAAATTGTTTTTCTTATTTCAAATAACTAATTAATATTAACTAAACATACTGAAATAACTCAAACATATAAACAAAAACAAAACATAAACTACACCTTTAGTGGAGGGAAAGAAGTGACGTCTGGTTTGATTTTCCTGGCTGAGCACTGGAACCAAGCATGTCAAAAGGCGTTTATTGTCTTCATGGTGGGGGAGCCCCGTACAATGCCAGAAACATTTCATCATCAGCACCTTCAGGCAGAACCTCTAGTGTGTTGGTTGTTGTTTCTGTTTATACATCTATATATCCCCTAAACGGTTAAAGCTAGAAAAAACTTTTTGTACGTTTTTTGTAGGAAATTCGCGCAGTTCCACCCCCCATATGGGTCTTTTGGATATGTTCAAGAGAAAGACCCAAAGAAAATGTTAACTAATTTTAAAATATAGAATATATGTTTTATTTTTATTTGGTGATTTTTTTAGTAAATTGACTAGACTAATTGTGATTTTAGTGTTGAAAAAAAAAACAAACAAAAATAGATTTATATTATTACTATGCTTCAATAGTATTTCAGGGGCGAATCAAGAAATTTTTCACTGGGGGCGCATATATACAAATATGATATATATATGGTAAGTTGTAGCTTAAGGACGTTCCAGCACTGTGTTATATAATCAGGACAAAGAACCGGTTTGATTTTATTATAGCACAAACACATAAACACACATACGCAACACATAGACAAATACACTGTTCACATTATTTCGAAAACAAAACGGTAACACACGATTTAAAAAAAAAAATTATATAATAAATATTTAGCTTTACTCTCCTAGTTTTTTTTTTTTTTTTTAAATTCTGTCGAGTATTTTTTCTAATACAACAGATAATAGTTGGGCGGGCATGAAGTTTTACATGCTTCAAATGAGAGAAAGTGAGACAGAATGATAACTTTGATATTAATTATCTCGCGTTCTAAACGGTCAAAAATTCTGAAACTTCGGGATTTATTAGAAAATCTATCGAAAAGTGGGGGTATGCTGGAACATCCTTAAGGATCAAAGAAAATCTGTCTTTAGAAAATCTGTCAGTATATTTAAAAGAAAAACATATTTTTCTAAAGAAAAACATATTTTTCTGAAGAAAAACAACGAAAACTTGACTTTGACTTATAAAAATAAAGTAGATATATTATTAATTTGTTTTACCATAATATTATGTTAATTTATTCTTTTAATTATTACAAAATTTAACTTTGTTCCTTAAGCTTCAACTTACCATATTTAATATATCCATATTTGGATATATGCGCCCCCAGTGAAAAATTTCTATATTCGCCCCTGGAGTTTTTGAGAATCATAGCATTTGTAATAAAAATATATTATTGTTTTTAATAAGTATTATTATGTAATAACAAGTATTTAATAAGTTTTCTGCTTCCCTAATCATTCAAATTAAATTTTTTTTGCCCACCGCTGCCTACGTTCCCGGATTTGATTATTTTGAATTTGGAAAGGAGCCCGCCTACTTTATTTTTGTGCGCAGATGTTTTGGTTGTGATTTATATCATGTCTTTGGGTGGTCTTTGTTTTCTTATAATGTATTGTATTCTATTGGATGTTGTAGAAAAATGAGAGAATCGTGGAAGGAAGTGGAGGTGTGTGCTATTATCCACTTGATTCGACTCACCCTGTATATATATATATATATATATATATATACATATTATCCACTTGATTCGACTCACCCTGTATATATATATATATATATATATATATATATATATACAGGGTGAGTCGAATCAAGTGGATAATAGCACACACCTCCACTTCCTTCCACGATTCTCTCATTTTTCATATATATATATATATATTTATATCAACTTAGATGTAAATTTAGAACACGCAGAGATAAGAAAATAGAGCTAGTACTGTCAACTATTGTTTTATTGTGTATGGGAGTGGCATTTAAAAAACTACCGAATTCTCTCTCAGAATTCTTCAATTTGCAGGTTTTCGTTTTGCATTTTGTGATAACGATGTAGAGCTCTTAGACAGATTCACACACTCACACACACTTGACACTTGACCAACACACACACACACACACACATTTGACCAACAAAGACATACTTGCCAGGCTTTGATCTACTAACTACATAAATATGACATTAAGCTTAACATGTTTAAATTATATGTTTTGATATTTTTGCAAAAAAAATAACGAAGTGTCTAAAAATAAATCGATCTAGAAAAATTATATGTATTTATATTATTTTATTGTAAATTGGAAAATATTTTATAACCATGCCTGTTTATTTTCGCCAATTCAATGAATGATTCAAAGATTCAGATTAAGTAGTTTATCAAAAAAAAAAAAAAGAAATCTATTAACAAACAAAAGAACAGTTAATGATTAGCATAATAAAATCAAATTATTTATAAAAAGAAGACAATAACGACAACAATTTAAAAAATTTATTTTTTATTTATTTTAATATATTTTTTAACAATTCATAATTTGATTTTTATGTAAAATATTCTTCTTTTCTAAAATAGAATTTCAAACTCCATTTTAATTTTGTTGGAAATGAAATTTTTTTTATATCTACATAGTTGTTTAATTTCTATAAACATACTACGGATTATTGAACATCATTCTTGTGTAGAACTTTTACATAAACCATCAATTATTTTATTATGTAGACAAATAAATACCAGTTCATTTTTTTAACTACTTCTATATAAGTTGAAAAATGTTATTTTAAATACAATTTAACCTTAGGTCTCAAATAAATTCATCTGCTTATTTAAAAAATTTTATGTTTATTGCATTTGTTCTCAAAAATCAATTTATTAAATAAGTCAATTTATATATTTATTTCTTTAGAAATCGTAACTTTAATTTTAAATACATGTTTCTACATATCATGTTACTATTGAATGAAGTAATTGCTTGGCTTATTCTAAGAGTAAAAGTTAATGTAAATATGTGCCCTAAGCTGCTTTATTTTAAAGGGTGTTCAGTAGGGTGTTGAAGTTTAAAAAAAAGTAATTTTTCATCCATATCATACTCTTTAATACTATTTCGCCGTTTTTTATGAAACTTGGCAAATTTGATTGTAGTAGTAAGAAGCTAATTTAGACCTAATTATCTTGAAATAATTAAGTCAATTAAAAACACAACTCATATGTATCTTGAATCTCGCATCGTTTTGGAAAAAAAAACATATTTACACATATCCCAGGTCATAAAAACATAAAAATTACAAAAATGTTTATTAAAAAAAAACTAATAAAAAACTGGGGTGTTGTGGGAGGCCACTGTTCTGAGTAATTTGAAGCTAAGAATGTCTAAATTAACGTCTTACTACTACAAAAAAATCTGCCCAGTATCATAAAAAAAGGTGAAAAATTGAATGGAAAAAACTTTTTTTTCAACTTCAACACTAGTGACATGATATTTAGAAATACCCAGTATATAACAATATTTAATATAATTTACGTTTATTTCACATAGACAAATTGAAAAGGAAACAATTTAATTAGCAAGTATCTTATTGAAAGACAATATTTGAGTTATGGGCTCCACAGACGTGCAACATTGAACAGCAACATTGAAGAGCAACTAGCATGTTGCTGTGTGTGTATTTATAATATATACTTAAGTTGGCTCCATATGGAAAAGGTTTACGAAAAAAGGTTATCCTTTATAAAAATTTCTGCTTTCGAAAATATTAACATGCCGCTATTTACTTTTGATATCGAATTTACAGGGTGTGCAGAAATTGAAAAAGTTCGATAGGAATTTTTTTTCCACTTCAATTTTAAATTAAATTTTGCAAATCCTACTTATAAAACACGTTATCTGTTAATCTAATTAACCAGTCATCGTACTTCAAATGTTTATTTGCTGATTTGAAACATTTTGAATGATATGTAACAAAATAATGAATACAGAACATTTATTTTTCATACATTACATTACAAATACAATTATTATTGTTGACGTAAGTAACAACAGTTACCTTCAGTTGCATCACAATCGTCTTTGGTGTAAAGGATAGCACACTGGACTAGATATCCAGAGGCCCGAGGTTCGATTCCTGGTTGACGAGTTAATTTTTTCATATCAGTATTTAATTTCATTAATACCTTCAGTTCGTTTTTGCCTCAACGTATCCACCTTCGCGTTCCATACATGTAATTGTTCTTTTACAAAATTCTTTAAATCCACTCCTACATATCTCGGGAGTGATTTCTTGATCCGTTTCCCGTATAATCTGTTCTATATGATCTACATTTTGAACAAAAATATACAAAATTTAATTTAAAATTGAAGTGGTCAACATATTCCTATCGAACTTTTTCAATTTTTAGACACCCTATACATTTGATGTCAAAAGTGAATAGCTGAATATTAATATTTTCGAATGCAGAGATTTTTATAAAGAATAACTTTTTTTCGTAAACATTATAATAAAAAAGTTTTCCATATGGAGCCAACTTAAGTAGACACACTGTATATATATATTTTTTTGTATAGTTTTTACTAGCGATACATACATAAAAATAAACTATACAAATTAAATGAAATAGATAGAGACATGATGAGAAATGATTGAATGTTTATGACTTGAGTCATAAAATAATAAAAATTAAATTTTATGATCCCAAACTTTGGTTGCAGCATCTGTACTGAAAATATTTCATAGGCGGAGTTCAATGTTGCTGCAACCAAGTTCTGTGTCTATTCTGTACTTTAGAGTGAGTGAAAATTAATATCAAAGTTAATGAATTTTTCATGAGAACAGTCAAATGTAGAGCTGTCTTATAATGCATTATGCACTCTAAATCGAGATCTCCTAACCGACGAAAGAATTTTCCTTTGCATTTGAAAATTTGTTTGATTTCATAATTTTGACTCTAGCTGTTTCTTTAATCTTAACGTTATGACAAAATTGAAATTTCTAAGCCTGTAGAAATATTTATATTTTGGTTTATTTATTATCAAATGATTTGGTCGAAAGAGTGAAAGTTTTCTTTTTTTGGAGCCATCGTAATAATTGTGAAAATAAGCTACCAAAAGCTGGCGAAATTTTTTTAAATACGTTTTCAATACAAGTTTGAATTTTTAAGCTTAATAATCACCAACTTTATCAGCCAGCGAGAGATGAGATGAAAATTAGATTCCTGATTTTTCATTAATATTCGAGACACGGACGATAGTCAAGCGCGAATCCACCGTTGTGGGCACGATGGCCATTCCCACAACCCTAATAGACTTGTGACGTCACACTTGCACGGTCTATTGAGGTCGATAGGCTGATGGTACAGATATACCGGCTATTCATTGACGATAGTGAGTCAACTGTTATAAATGAATACCGACTCTGGATGGCCAAATGGAAAAGAGAATGTGAAAACAATTCCACCATACCAGAGTCGGCAGCTCATCTCATTAAAGCATGCGACCAAGATTTATACCCTAACATAAAAATGTTCTTGCAAATTCTGGCAGCTCTCCCGGTCAACGTAGCTACCGCAGAGAGATCGTTTTATACTCTTCGCAGAGTAAAATCTTTCTTGCGTGCATAATGGCACAGGAAAGATTATCCGGGCTAGCTCTCCTAAATAAACACCAAGATGTGAATCTGGATATCTATGAAATTATCAACGTTTTTGCTAAAAAGAAACGTAAACTTGAATTTGTAATTTAAGCAAGCACCTAAATATAATTATTTAATATAAAATGTATACTAGCGTTTAATTTAATTTGATATCCTTTGAAGTTTTACAAATTTCATCAAAATCGGTTCAGTAGTTTAGAGTCTAAATGTGTCTCTGTGATGTGCAAACAAACACACATTTACTTTTGTAATTTTCGTGTGCGAACAAACTAACATTTTACAGGTTTATTAATTTACTAGTGTTCGCCCCACGGCTTTGCTCACGTGGAACTATACACTGTAAAAAATCTTGGTCAGGGCGTCATATATTTTGTAAACATTGCAGAAATGCACTATATCGATCATGAGCGGGTTCATACTCCGTGTTGGCCGATTTTTAGGTAGCTGTGACCAAACCTTTTTTGAGGGCTGAATCCGCGCCTGACGATAGTTCACTCTTTCAATCTTTATTAATTTTTACGCTGTAAAAATGTACTACCTACTCACAAAACAGCAAATAATTGTTGGGTGGTAATGATTTAACTTTTTCTGTAGTCTTTGTTGTTTTTGAATTGTTATTAAACATATTAACTAACCATTAATAATTATTATTTTGACAAAAAATGATTTTTTTTATAATTATATTCTTTTAAGATAGAAAACTTTAAAAAAAATCTGTACAATACAAAAGACATGTTTGTTTCATCTTGTGGCATTACTATTATTTTTATAGTAACCAATTTCCAGTAAATCAGTAAATTTCGCTACAAATTTGAATATACAGATAACCTACTACTAATATTCCATTAATTGATCAGCAAACATCTGTTTTATTCAAACAAGACTAAAGCGTAATATTCGCATATAATTGTATTGTTTTGTTTCCATTATTATCGCCAAATAATTGATTTAGAAAACAAAAACTGTTGGGTATACACATGTAAATAAATTTTATTTGCAAATATTTTAATTATTTTCCAATTAGTACCTAAGTCTTATTATAAAAAGTTCTCACTAATAACACATTTATAAACATAGAGATATTTTTACATTAAATTATTACACTGAATGTTTTCATACCATATATTCTCCAATATTTTACACATTTAAGATTTTTATCAATAAATGGTTTGTTTATCAATAAAATAAATGATCCTAATTAAATATGTATTTTATTAAAGTTGCTATACATTCTGCACCAAGTTAAATAATTTGTTAATTAAAAAAAACTTTTGTATACTGCATATGTAACTTTACTCAATTACCTAAGTATAATATAAATAAAGTAAAATTCTATGTAGTAGAAACCGATCCTATTTTAATTCCAAATATTGGATCAAAATTTTTCAAATATTGGCGCATCTTCTGTTTTAATTTTAAAGATTTAATTTAAGAACTTTTTTTGAACAACTGAAATCTAAAGTAACATTCATGAAGTTATCAAAAATATTCGTTACGCAGGAACTGCAATGATTTTAGTATTTTCAATTTTATTAATAAATGCTATAGGTCAAAGGGAAAGAGGGGGGGGGGGCATAGACATATCATGTATGAGAAGTAAAGTTAGAAAAGTGTCGAAAATCAAGTCTCCTACATTTCATTTTTCCTGATCATTTTTCTCTAATGTTTACAGAGATATTTAGGAGTTTAACTTTCAATCTTAAATTTGTATATTAAGGTAGTTCACTCGTTACAGTCTAAGAAAATGATAAAATACAATATGATTATTAAATATTATTAAGATTATTAAGATACTAAATTATCAAATGATAATTAATGAGAACTCTAAGTTTTTGAAATAAAATTTCAAATTCGCCCCAATACCTACATCAGTTTTAGTATTATAAACACGTATTTTGACTACAAAGTTGTCATTATCAGTATAAATTAGAAATAGATAGAAAAATAAATTTACTCTTTGACAATTAGAAATAGATAGAAAATAGAAATCAATAGACAAAAATAAAATGAATAAAAAATTTAACAAAATCAATTAAATATAATAAATTTTATTGAAATTACTCTTTTTAAAATTGCTTTCATTCGATCGATTTCGATTGCTTTCATCAGTCTTATTAAAGTTACTCTTATATTGTCTCAGGATATGTTATTCGTTGTTAATTTGGTGACACTTTCATGATTAAGTTACTTATTACTATGCCAATTGAACATATCTAGTATAGCATATATTGTGTTTCAACATTTATGATACAATTTCCCATTTATGTAGCAAATAATTACCATTAAATATCAATAGTTTTTTGAAAAAAATCTGCAATATATGTTTTTTAATTAATATCTCAATCACAATCGGTTAGAAAAAAAAAATTTATGTATGCAAAACATTAAAACAAAAAAACAGTTTAGATCAATATCATAAATCAATTTCACCAAAAAATCCGAAAACTGGGTTTATTGGTGAACTATGTTAAAACGTACATTTTAAATATAGTCTTGTATTATTTTATTTATTATTATTATTATTTCCAAATAAAGGTTTATTTGTTTAATTATTTATTTATTTATTACGAGATATACAAGAATATATATATGTATATATATTTAATACGTAGAAACAAAATTTGTAGATTGGATCATACGTATTAAATATTATTTTGTTTATTTCATAATACACGAGTAAAATATCAATAAATCAGGTCTGAAAAAAGATGTATAAAACAATTTTAACATTTTCAGTTTGTGCAAAACTACAGATTGTGTTAATAATAGAGTTTGGTTTTACATCCTCTCTTTTAACGTTTTTTCACATATGGAAATATTAGTATGACTCTTTGGCACATTTTTTATATTTATGCGAGGAGAAATTGTTTACACAACACACACATGACACACAAAGGAGTTGTATGAAAACCACGCAAATTTTCCGCTGTTATTATACGCAGTTCAAAATCTGTTTATATTGTGTACTAAGTATACAAAAGTGCAGAATATGTTGTGTACATAACACGGAACAAAATATGACACACCTGACAAACACAATTAATAATTTATTGCTAAAATTGCTAAAAATCCATTTGTTTGAGTATATATACTTATGACTTCAGCATTTCTTATGCTAAATAATTTCTGTTGAATGATAAATATATTCTTTTTATAAGATAATTTATTATTATTTCATTTCTATTTTAATAATAACGATTAACTAATCGTCTATATTATTTGTATGTTGAAAGTTAATTTTAATAATTGCGTGACGTAAGTAATAAATTTTTTTTGTTTTTTACAAGCTTTTATTTAACTAGACTCTAGCGTATGCATTTTCGATTTAAAGTTTTTAAAATGTATGCATTATGATGACAATATAATTATATGGTACCATCTCGATGAACACATGATGGAAATAGTAAATATTACCCAAAACAGATATTTGCTGGATACGTTGGAAAATATGGAAATTAAAATAATATATTTTCAAAAAAACTAAAATATAAGATTACATTTCAAATTTTGCCCCAATTTCTAGAACATTTATTTGTATTTTATAAATACGTATTTCGATTACAATGTAGCATCATCAGTATGAATTATCAAATCGTAACTGTCTCTGGGATATGGAGTAGTTACGATTAGCTTCATCATTCAGTCATAATTCATACTGATGATGACTACATGGTAGTCGAAATACGTATTTATAAAATACAAATAAATATTCTAAGAATTGGGGCAAAATTAAAAAAACTTAGAGTTTTCTTTGATTATTTAAATAACCTTTATAAAATATAAGACTTTCTCAAAAATAATTAACAATAATAAACACAAAGCATCCCACGCTTTTACTATTTTGTTTCTTTTAAGTTCGCTACCATTACGAAAATGTAATGAGTTAACTGAATTGCATATGCTTCTACAAAACAAAATCTGCTGTTCATTCAAGCTTCAAAGCTAGAATTTTCAGTATTAAAAGTTGATTAGAATATTTGTTAACATTTATAAAAAGAAATCCATTAGGAGCACCAAGTCGTTTAGCTTAACTGGAAAACAGGAAGTGGGTATACTTCAAATTTAGTCAATGTCAAATTTAGCTCAGTAAATTTGACGCATACATAATTATGAACATAAGAAAACCATTGCAAACTGTATTAAATTCATAATAATCCTTTGAAATATTCTGTTCAAGAAATGGGGGAACAAAACTGTATATAAAAATATTATTAAAAAAAATTATCATTCAAAAATATACAAAACCTTGCGCCTAGATACCGATACTTTGATTGCAACGAAATCATCGTCAGTAGGACAATTCTGTAAAACAAACTATAGAGAAATGAAATTAAGTATTGTGAAAAATCAAATTTTAAATGAGCTAACTGAATTGCATATGCTTCTACAAAACAAAATCTGCTGTTCATTCAAGTTTCAAAGCTAGAATTTTCAGTATTAAAAGTTGATTAGAATATTTGTTAACATTTATAAAAAGAAATCCATTAGGAGCACCAAGTCGTTTAGCTTAACTGGAAAACAGGAAGTGGGTATACTTCAAATTTAGTCAATGTCAAATTTAGCTCAGTAAATTTGACGCATACATAATTTTGAACATAAGAAAACCATTGCAAACTGTATTAAATTCATAATAACTCCTTTGAAATATTCTGTTCAAGAAATGGGGGAACAAAACTGTATATAAAAATATTATTAAAAAAAGTTATCATTCAAAAATATACAAAACCTTGCGCCTAGATACCGATACTTTGATTGCAACGAAATCATCGTCAGTAGGACAATTCTGTAAAACAAACTATAGAGAAATGAAATTAAGTATTGTGAAAAATCAAATTTTAAACACACTAAATGAATTTGTTACATGTTGAACGAATGAATGATTTAGTTGAATTCCAACTAAATGTCTTATCGTTCTAATCCAAAAAATGGGTTATTGGTCAAAAGTATAGTCAAATCAGGGAAGTTTTCATCCCCTTGTGTATTACCCGACAGGTTTCCCATCGTTCAAAGCTCTAAAGAAATTGATATTTTTCCGACATACGTATCAATATAAATGTTCAATGACGTGAAGTCATTGAACATTTGAAAGAAGGTAATTGAAAGTCATTGAACACTTCAAAGACCTGTTCGAAGAGAAAATCCATTTTCAGTAAGCACCAAATACATTGGCTCCTGAAATTCTGTGGCCTGACAATGATTACTTGCCGAGTGCATTTTTTTCAAAAACCCGAGTGGTCCAGTTGGTTAAGGCACTATATTCGGAACTGGGAGGTTACTGGTTTGATTCCCAACGGCAGCAGTTTGTCAATTAAATAAATTAATGTGGTAGTTAAAAAACAAATTAATGTGGCGATGCAGTTGGTCGATAAAATATATATTTGACAAAATCCAATTTGATCAATATACCTAAAGTAAAAGTTAAAGTTTATAAATTTATTTTGGTGTCAAATTTGACAATTTATGTGAAATATATTCATTATTCACATATTAAATATAGTGGCGTAACACTCCTCATACTGTTTTATTATACACTCATTAAACATTTCAGTACCCAACATCAATAAAAAATACAAAAATTTAGTTCTTATGTAGTTTTATTAACCTCTTTGCTTTTATTTCATTTTATTATTAAAATTTCTAAAATTCCTTCATATACTAAAAAATAAAATAAATTAATCTAAAATCACATAGATAATAAACATTCTGCGATTATTTATAAAATATAATACAATTTTAAACCTAAGTATGTTCTTTTCTATACACTAAGAATATTTCATTTTTATAACCTGTATAAACAAGCATATACGCGTGTATTTTAACTTTAGCCCCGAGTTTGTAACGGTTGAAAAACGCAGACAAAAAATGTTGATATACATAAAATCACCAAATTATTTAATTTCCTCATGTCCGCACGTCTGTCCACGAGCTGAAATTACCCTAGTGTTTTTTTAAAGCTAAAAAGTAAGGTTAAGTTCGTGAATTGGCAAAATTGGACTGTGACTCAATCCGCCAGGAAGAAAAAGATCCATGTTTGAAACAGTAAACTATCTAAACGATCACTGAAGGAATATATGATATATTAATTATGACACATTTTAAATAATTAGTTAATGTTAACTAAAAAAGTAATGCTGTCAATGATACAAAAAAGTTGATTCATTCATCAAAACCATCAGTGGTGTAACGGCAAGCACACTGGGCTAGAAATCAAGAGGCCAGGGGTTCGATACCTGGTGGATGAGTAAATTTTGTCATATCAATATTTAATTATTCACTATGAATTAGCATTAGTTAAAAAAAATAATGCTTTTTAATAAATCCCGAAGTTTCCGAATTTTTGACCGTTTAGAACGCGAGATAATTACTATCAAAGTTAGCATTCTCTCTCAGTTTCTCTCATTAGAAGTATGAAAAACTTCATGCTCACCCAACTGTGATCTGTTGTATTAAAAAAAAAACTCAATTTTAAAAAAACTAGGAGAGTAGTTCTTAATATTTCTTATATAAATTTAAAAAAAAATTGTATGTTACCGTTTTGTTTTCGAAATATAATTATTTAAAATATTATTTTTGTCCAATTATTACACATTCCGTTTATGGTAAATAGTGGTCTGACAACGTTGTGCGCCAATCTCTCTCAAGTTGCATCAAGTAAAGAGTGGAAATTGTTACTGTTGACATAATAATAATAATAATATATTGGTATATGCACTGAGCAACGTTGCCAGATCACCGTACCGGAAATATTTGATAGTATGTGTAAGTATCTGTGTACCAATAATATGTGTAAGTATGTGTACTCAGTGCTGGAACATCCTTAAGTAAAAATCTTTATATTTGAATTCCATTACAATGGCATACCTACGGTATGGCTATGGTATGACCTATGGTAGTGAAGTATGGGCCGCAAATTGTAAAAAATACAATATTAAATTCAAAGAAATTAATGTTGTACTGCACAACTTTTTAAAAGAAGTACTATGCGTACCTAAATCTACGCCAAACTCAGCAGTTAACTTAGAGCTTGGAGTTAAGAGCGTCGAATATCTCTGTACAAAAAGCTATCAATTACCACAATAGAATAATCAACAGTGATAAAAGGTTGCAAATAACATGTATGAATGACGGATCAATGAGTGTGCCGAATGAGTTATTGAATGATAGAGGGCTAAATGGTATGAAAGGAATGTATGACAAAGTATCTATTAAGCGAGTGGTCAACTTGATTGCTCTGACTGAACGTCTGAAGGACATTAGGAGGAAAGAGAGGCTGAGCATATTTGCTATGCTAGATCACTACGTGCAAGGAGTCAAATATTTAAGTATAAGTGAGAGGAATGAAAGATATGTTTTCGAATGTATGGTTTTAGATTAAAGTAAAGTAAAATTTAGATTAAAGTATTTTTTAGTATGAAAGTAAATGGTGTAAGAGTGTGTGTTATATGTGATGCAGCCGAGAGTGTGAGGTTTTTAATAGAGGACTGCCCAGGGGTAGAAGAAATGAAAAACAAGATATTAACAAGCGCAAAATGTCCAGTGCGGAAGATGTCTTAAACATCTCCGAACCCGAAAAGCCTGATTGCCTTTCTACAGTTCATTTTAAACAAGAGACTGTCTTATATACATTGAAAAATCGCCCATGTTTTTATGTTTTTATTTTGTTCTTACAAGAATTAAGATTTTTATTTAAAAAAAATTTTTTTTTCATTTATTAATGTATATTTTTGTTGTTGTTGTTGTTGTTGATTTGATATTTTTTACTTGTAGACCCGGTACGATTATATAAAAGCTGTAAAGAACCGTATAACATTTGGTGTTAGAGTTACGAAAAACTTTACTATTGTGAAGTTTTTCTAATTAACTCTTATTAAGAGTGATATTCCAAATTTTGTGTTTCCCACACCCTCAAAACTTTCAGTTACCTTACAGAATTACAGTTACGGTTACTGAATTACAAAGTATTTTTTTCCAGATAATATCGCCGTTAATACATAAGCTCTTTGTTAGTTCGGTAACTACATGTTGTTACTTAAGTCAAGTTAGTATCAACAAACTATTATGAGATTTATTAGGCAAAATAAAGTTTAGTTTCAATACCAAAATCTTACGACTTCAAATTCACGAGATTTCGTGCAGGAAATCAATTTCCACAAGCTTAGGAACCTGAAACATGAAGGTATGATGGTATTTTGATTTCGATCAGTTAATGAAAATTAATATTTATTTAAGAGTACAATTAATCAAACAGCTACACAAAAAGAACATTATTAACTCCATTGTAATTTAAAAAGAGAAAAATTACATAATATACCTTAACTAATGCAAATTAAATTATAAAATCTTACATTATAATCTATAGCAGTGAGTAAGTTGGAACAAATGTAAAAAAAGTAAACAAACAAAAACAAAAGTTCACATATATATTTAAATGCACATGAGTTGAGGACAAACAACAACGTTATACCCATAAATTATAAAATACTAACTGAACAATAAAAAAAATAGTGGTTAGTTTAAAAATAATATTCCCCGTATGTTGGTTTGTGTATATAAAATGGATTTTTCATGTGAAATAAAACTCCCACACACATACATATTATAACTATTTTATTGTTAGATACTTACTTGTCGAGCAAAATGTAAATTGTTTTTTTTTTACTGCATTGTATTAACCGAGGTACCTGACTCTATGCTTGCTACTTTTTTAATTCTTCTATATTTTACAATTGTCCGTGGTATTGTTTTGTATTATAACAGCACGTTAGAATTATTTTTATCTAAATTTAATTAAATTTATGTTTTAACTTAAAGATAGAGATGAATTACGTATGGAATATAGTCCAAGAGGTATAACCATTGAAAAACGTTTATAATCGTAATTCAAGGAAAGAGGCAACGGAAAATTGTATTTTTTTTTGAAATTTAAAAAAAATTTTCATAATATTTAATTTATCGAAGCATTTAATTGTCTTAAGTACAAAATCGTTTTTGAAATTTGTCTTTATTGTACACAATAGCTGAAAATGACCGCATTGCCAAGGCTTCAAGAAATACTTAATAAAGAGTGCATAGGATTTATGTTCAATAATTATTTGTTTCAAAATTTTGACATTTCTATAGAAACTACAAACTTAAAATTTACTTAGGGTATTCTCTCATCATTATTTCGTTATCTCTTAAAGTTTTCTCCAAACAATTCGGGCAAACACACACACACACACACAACATATTTCCTTTTTAAATACCGGGTGTTCCATTTTAATTTCCTCAGGCCAATATATCGAGAACAAAGTAATATAGTGATATATGTTTCAGTCAAAAGTTTAAAAATTAACGCTTTGAAATGACAAAATTTAAAAAACAAAATTATTGACATAGTTTCCTAAGCGCTCACACTTAAAATGGAACAACCGGAGATTTAATGTGTAAATAGAAATGTCTCCAACCAAATGGATTTTCCGTCTGATGCGATTTTTTTTAATGTTTATGTGTTTGAATACATGTTTATTGGATGGTTGTTTTGTGTGTAATAAATATTTGTTTATAAGTTAATTTTCAGCCACTGCCAAGTTTCGTATGGATTTGACCTTTGGAAATTTGGTGGCAATACAATAATGTGATACCAACGATTTGATTTTATGATGAAACTATAAAATACGCCTCCAAATAGAGGATGGGTATCGGTGCTGGAATACAAAACTGTAATAGTCATTTATAAACTTTTGGTCAGATAAAAATAGTCTAAAAGAGTGTAAATAGTGTAAAAAAAAACGCTAACATTAGAAATTCTCGTTCCTGAGATATTATGTCTTACAATACACAACCATCCACCCAAATACACATAGACACAGACCAATGCTAATTTTTTTTGCATCAGACGACTGTATTACGTAAAATATTGAACAATTTCAACAACGATTTTCAGCATCGATTACCGTACTGTTGATTTTTCAACGGGTTGCAGCTAAGATCTAACTAAGATAAAAACAATTATAATGATTTTAATGTAAAATCGTATTTCTACGTTGATATTAATATGTCTCCAGTTAAAGTCACGTTTTGCCCTTACGTTTTAAGAATTACAAGACAGTTTTTTTTTCTAAATAAAAAGCTATATTAAAAATTTAATCTATGTTAAAAAAAAAATCACTAATTATTAGAAAACATTTCCATATTATTTTAGTACAAAGCCCCAAAGCTTCAAAGTGGTTAAACATTAAAATAGTTGAGAATGGACCCGGGATGTTGCGGATGCGGATATATTCAGAGATACTTTATTTAGGTACTTGAATAAAGGAAAAAGATGGTAATAATTTTTATAATCTTTATATTATATTCAAATTTTTAATGTAAAATTTGGTGCATTATATTTAACAAAGAGCAATGTCGCAGCCTTTTCAGGTTCCACCCTGTTTCACAGAGGTTCATAGATTAATTCCGCGCTAAACAGGCTAAACTGCAGCGATTTTAGATGATTCCGCAAAGACGTGGTTGTACGGCCCTTGCGAGAGTATGTTTTATCTCATATTTTGCCTGAGATTTAGCTCCGACATGCTTATCTTGTTTAAAATAATACTAAATCACACTTTGCGTCGGTGGTAGCATTTTGCGCCGGTTGGTTCACTTGTCAAATAGATTATTCAAGGTGAAACAATCAAACAATAATGTAAACTAGGTTGAAATAAAAGAAAAAAAACAACGCTAAACACGCTAAACACGTTTAAAACAAGCAACTTCCGCATCTACAAAAGAGTCACCAAATATTAATGCGAATGCGGATGATAAAATCAATGCGGAAGTTACGTAATTGCGGATACGTGTGCGAATATCCGCAACATCCCTGAAATCCCAAGGAAGCCTATGTAATAATTTTTTTATATTCCTTAATAGTGAAGAATATTATATCTATTCGAATCGCCATGATACGGATTTAAGTTTTTCCAATAATTTCTGTCAGATTTTATTTCAACATGTAGTCGAAAAGTTCTAAAACATTCATCAGTCTCAATTATCACTATGAAAATATCCAGGTATAGCTCTGTGTATTTGGAAGCGAAATATGATGGACTTGATGAATCTTAATGGACACAAATTATATTGATGAATGCATCTGCCTCTCAAAGTATAAAGCAATTTATTTGACATTAAAATGTAAAAAATGTTACATCTTAGTCTGCCAGTTATAATTATAATTAATTATATAATTCATCATTTTTAATGTTTAATCATCATATCATTTCGTCAAATTTACTCAGTACTTCATATATGAAAAGATCTTATCTAGGAAGTTTAGTTTTGTCTTATAATTTTCGCACACAAATGTTTCAAGAATAAAAAAATATAGAACATATTGCATCAGGCTTTTAGTGGAAATATTCTATTTGAATCCAATACAAAGCTAAACTCGAGTGATTTAAAAGAATAAAGTCATATTAAATAAATATGATTGTATAGTCATATTAATATAAGTTTGAAAGTCCGAGTACAAATCGGTGTAATGGTCTAACCTAAATGCGTATTTTTCAAACAATTTTCCTTTCTGAGATATTAAGTTTGCAGATACATAAGCATCCACTCAGATCCACACACACACAGACCAATGTTCAACATTGCTTGATCTTTGATTTTTAACGATTGATTACGATACTATTGATTTTTCAACGGGCTGCAGCTAAAATTTTTATAATTTATAAATATAATATATTATATTTTATATATCTTAAGGTTGACCGAACAGTACACTACATTTCATAATAAACAGAAACACTCTTTTTAACAGAAATTAAAAATTTTAATCTGTAAATTAATTATTTAAATTTAGATAGCATCTAACGTCACTAGTAATCGGATTTATGTAATTATTTAATTACTAATAATAATAAATAATCGTCTTTTGACGATTATTTTGACGATTTGACGAAAATTTTCGTGAATTTTTTATCTTTTTAATTAAGATATTTACAAAACTCTTTGTCAGACTATTTTTTTTAAATTTTAACGTAATGTGCGAGATTAAATTTATAAAAGTAGAAGTTTTTTACTTTTTAATCTATAGAAGGTAGAGCAACATTATCGAAAATGTATGCGTTTATTCAACATTTGCAATTCACAACATGTTAAAATTCTTCACACCCTTCATCAGGTTTTTTATCAAAAAACTCTTTTACACGTATGATTTAGCAATTAAAAACAAATCAAAATTCAGATTTTTATCTATACATTGCCGATTTTACCTGAACATGTGTCCGATCAACGTTTAGGAAATATTTTCAAATATGTGTATAAATCTTTTAATTATGTTCATATTGCCATTTTTATTGAAAAAACTAGAGAACCTAATTATTTAAACTTAGATAAAAAATTATAATGATTTTAATGTATAATCAATTTTCTACCTTGATATTATTATGTCTACTTACATGATTACTATATGAGCAGCTATAGTCACGTTTTCTGGCATATTGACCTTACGTTTTACGAATTACCAAATGTAAGGTAAAATTTTTATCATAGAAACTTTTTAACACAAAAATAACAGACTTGACAAGAACGAAAAAAAACACTATAAATAATTTTATTATGAAAACCTCCTATCAAAAATGTCAATGATCATTAGTAACGTTACGGCGTCGACGTCAGCCTTTTTCAGAAATTCAGTTTCGATAATTACACTACTTATATACAATCGTTGTGGATCCTAACAGGGAACTGTTGTTAACAAATCATATGTTAATGTGATCGATACAGATACAGATCATGAACTTTTGAAAAAGTATATGCTATAAAATGACGCGGAAATTTGCATGGAAAATAAAAGAAAATTATTTACATCTAAAATTTACAGTGTTTTGTTATTTATCATACTTACATATTATTGTAAATGCTATTTAAAGTAAATTTAATCAACTTCAAATGTATGAAAAATGTTGTCAATCAATTAATTACAGAAAAATTTTACATTCTTTGAAATATTTAAAGTAGATTAATTTGTAAAAAATAATCAACAATTTGTTTCATAACGTGGATAAAATCACTAATAAATAAAAACCTAATCTACATATAAAATATAATTAAAGTCGCAACAAGTTACAAACAAGTTATAAAAACGTCCTGCTGTTGTGATTATCTATTGCTAAATTTGTATAATTTAATGAATAAAAAAAATTACAATCAATTTAAAAATAATACTTAATATTCTCCGCCTCTGTGTGACAACGATTGGTTTGCAATTTAACTTTTTTCATTTAAATGATATTGCATAAAATATGTAAATTTTTTAGAAACTTTTATTTATTGAAAATCAATAAATTATTATAAATTCAATTTAGATTTACTTGTATTGCCAAATTTGTATATTTTATAATTATTAATTCAAAATGGTATATCTTTACTGATTTGTATATAATAGATATGCACATTACACATGGGGGCTGGATTACATTCAATCAAACAGATGCGATTAATATACAAATTATTAAGTTAAATAATTTTTTACAAATTAAATAAAACAAAAATCCCCCGTTCCTGGTGAATGTTAAGTGCGTTTATATGCTAATTTTAAAGGTCTTAGTATTTAAATTAATCAGTTTATTTAATAAAATGTTTTCTTTACTTATATATGATAAGACTTCTTTACTTATACAGGGTATCCCGTAAGTCACGGACAAAACTGAAGGTATGGATAGAAAATCATACATAGTTAATTATTGATTAAAATAAGTAACCAATCAGAGGCGCCCAATAGGGTGTGTGAGTGAGTGTTTGTAAGTATGTTTGTAATGCATGTACGTGTATCTGTCGTAACCCAGTGCGCGCGTCTGATTGGTTACTTATTTTAATTAATAACTAATTACCTGTACGTCAAGGTAAAAAATGGTAAAGGACTTTTGTCTCAGAATTTAATTTTCTATCCATACCTTCATTTATATATATATACATATACATATACATATACATATATATATATATATATATATATATATATATATATATATATATATATATATATATATATATATATATATATATATATATATATATATATATATATATATATAATTTATCACTTCTATTACTACAGATATATAATGAGCATTTGAGAATAATTAAGTTTTAATAAAAGGAAAAAATTTATAGTTAAGTTGTACTTAATAAATTTTAACTACAACTTTTGAAATACTTTATCAAAATTGCATAGATCGAAAAAATTATTAAGAAATAAAATAAATAAGATATATTCCATAAATAGAAATTTTGTTTTGGGTGAAATTTATCATTAATTATATCAATAAATGCAATTCGTTATTTCTTCATTTCGCCAAAATAACATATCAGAATATTATTTTTAATCATTGGATTAGATTTTTAAAACTTTTTTTAAACGAATTATTCCTAATATTGAGAGAGTTTTTCTATGCTTTGTGTTTTCTTCTTCCTCCAAGTCAATTTTACTGATTAATTACTGACCATGACTGTTTAAATGTTTAAAATGTAAGGCAAATAAGATATGAAATTTCATTTTATCGGACTAAAATTATGACCGCTATAGAGTAACTATATACAAATACATGGTTCTCAGGTCAATATAGATAGAACAAAACTCTTAATTATTCTTTCAAATTTAGTAGTAAACCTTCTTCTTTCGACAGTCAAAAAACGAAGTTACATTCATTGATAATTTCATCTTAAGATTTGCTAGCTGCTAAATCCGTTTGTTCTATAATGCATAAAATACGCGAGGATTTGAGAGGAATCTGATCGCACCAGAAACAACATCACACGTCATAACACTGTTGTGTCGATGAAGAAGGCAATGAAACTTAATAGAGATGTTTTTTGTTGATTTTCATTATAAAGTAGTATAAATTAATTTTATAAAACGTTATACGAATACAGATAAGAAATATTACGTTCTTTAAAATTCAAAATTCGGAATGTTTAATTTATTCTACCTTTTACGAGTATTTTCATCTCGGTTTATATTCAATTTTAACGATAATTAATACTTTATTGGAAGTACACCTTAAAAATAATAAGAAATCTAATAAAATATATTAATTTTGAATAATAATTTCTACAAAAAATTTGAATAATTTATGCAAAAACTTCAATTAAACAAGTTGTTATAAACCAATCATTGAAACAAAGAGGCGGAGATCTTTTTACTTATGCTTAATCTGTTCTTTTACAACAACTCAAATAATATTTTCACAATTAAAAACTTTCCTTTCGTGTTTATTTTTTGTGTTTTTAAGTAGGCCTTTACATAGATCTCTTCTCATCTTCAAAAGTTTTTTATTTATTTAATAATGATAAATGTCAAATGTCTCTTGATTATGTTTTTTTAGTTTTAATTAACCTTTGACCAAAAATAATAAATTTTTAATTTATATTTATATATATATATAATACGACGATTAATTAATATACGAAAAGAAAGTTTTTATTACTCTTTACATAAAAAATTTAATTATTATATTGTTTGTAATTAAATAAATATGACCAAACAGTAATGTAAGTAAACAGTATGTTTAGTAATTTTTTTCAAAACCATAAATCTTTGTTTAATTAACTACTATATGTATCGATTTTTATCTCTATATGATGATGATGATATGCCTCTAACAAGCCCTTCCATATTTGCAGTTGATAGTTCTTGTAGTGGTATAGGTTATGTGTAAACGATGTGCTTTACTCTTCTTTCCATCCATTTGTCCCAATATCACAAACAATTTCAGTTACCCATCCCTTACTATCACCCAAAAATTCTAACTGCCTCTTATATATTTTATGTTTAAATTGTGCAATTTCCCTTCCTTTATGATAATTGAGAAAATCGTCCCACTTTATTTTTATTATTCTTCTCCAGCACCATATTTCACAGGCTTCCGTATATTTAATTAGACTCTTCTATTGTCTCCAACACTCACAATCATTGGTGAGCAGTGCCAAATACACGTTTGAAGAATAAGTTATGTTTAATGTTTTAATAATAATATTGTTATTACTAATAACATTACACTTACCATCATTAGTTATAAGCGACCTGTGACAAATGTGTTTATTAACTGTTTTGATTCGTTCTTTTGTGTTAAATTCGACAACTGTTGTGTTTGAGGAACACTATAATTTCAACCGGCATTTTCATATTTATTTTCATAATCAATAGTTTATATACTTACCATTGTAGTTTAATTTCGCTGTCAGCCATCAAAATGGCGTTAACTGCAAATCTTATATTGTTTAAATTTGGTACTTCCACTTTACGTAGATATATTGAAGGATTGACTTCGTGTATAAATTGAAAATAATTAGCGACAGTATTACTCTATATACAGACTATGTATGTAGACGTAGTGCGTAATGTAGTTTTAATGTAGTACGTAATCTAGGAGTAACGAGTATTTTAGTCCAAAATCGATACTTATTAAACTGTTTTTTATATATGTTCAATTGTATGTATGTGTGAAAATTATACTTCAGACACACACACAATGCACAATATAGCTTCACACTATAGCTTTGAAAACTATAGTTCTAGGCGTCGAACGGATGCGGAGATAACGAGCTGAAATTTTGCATGTGTGTTCTAGAGCAGAGAAGTTCGCTCAAATTCGTGAATGAGCAAAATCTGGCCATAGGTTGTCCCACCAGAAGAGTACATATCCATCTTTGAATCCTTAACAGATAGAACAAAGTCTTCAAGACAAAAAATGTCCCTTTTTGAAAAATAAACAACTTTTGTTTGAAACGTTTTATTTTTCATTAATTTCAATATATACTGGGTATTTAAGCAAGTCAGTTTGTTGTTATTTTCACTTGTTTATTTTTTAAAGTTTTTTATTAAAAATTTTGTTAGAAAACCTATCCCATAGCCTTATCTTCCTCATTTATTATCGTCTAACATTAGCAGCATATTTTTTATAATTTGAACAACGTAATGTTGACATTACTAGTTTTATGTCAACTCATTTAGACCAGCATTAAATATGATTACGAGCTGAAGTGATGAAAACTTTTTGTCTACAACTATGGACATATATTTATTAATTTATTTGTAGTACCAATCAATTGAAAATGAACTGCATTGATAATTCCTCGACAATAATGAAACAAAATAATTTCAGCGAAATAATACTTCAAAATGACCACTCACTGATTCCTACATTAGATATAAATATTTTTCTACAGTCCACTTGTTATCTGCAACTTGTAATTCAATTACAGTTAATTCAAATATAGCAAAAATTGAACATACCTACTGGAAGAATTCTCAGGAAATTTATAAGGTAATATATATCGATCGATTTAGTCTATATATCAATTTTATATTGATGACACGTAATGATATATCATTGTCATTGATAAAACAACTTGTATTTGATCAAATTTGAAAAGTGTACGTCGAACAAATTTATAATGTGATTTTATCGATTACAAAGATTCTTTACATAGCAGAATTCTTAGTGCATTTGATGTACTTACAGGGTCTTCGCAATATTATTTTCTGTGAAGTGAGATTTTTCAAAATGACAACGCTTTTATTACCTTATTGTGGTACTATAGAAATTATACACATCCTACCATAGTATTCAGGTAGCTCAGTCGGCTGAGCACTGGCCTGGAATGTTAGAGGTCTCATTAGAATGTCAGAGGTCTCATTCATGTCAAATTGATGTTACAAATGTGCAGACATATTACTTAAATGTCAAATGGAGTAAACGCTAGTTATCTCCCGTAATACAACTTAACCGATAGGCAACCGTACTAAAAATGGATTGATAGACACAAATAGTTTACAAAATAGAGTTAAGAGTTTTTTAGAGTTAAACGTAGAGTTTTCGACAACAAATACAGCGACAGACACGTAAAAACATGATCTATCTATTGTGAGCTGAACCCTTGTAAACGCATTATTATAAGACTCTAAGTTCTTAGTGTTTCAAATCTGACAGTGTTTTGTAGCACAAAAATGTTCGACCGACGACCAGTGTAACGAGCGAATGGACGTTTTCATGTCTTAAAAACAGTTTACTATAGAAACCTGTCAAAAATCAGCAATCCAATCACCCACCCCATTGTTTAAAAGGGTGGCAACGTTTATGTTTTGTAAAATTAAACTGCAATGCTACGAGCAATGCTACGAGCCATCGCTAATATTTAATAATTACACATCTAATTCGAAAGTGTAATAAATAAAGTTAGACCTCAGTATTGTAAGTGTAACCGACTTAACAAGAGTAATGACTGTAATAATATAAAATAAACTAATAAAGACAAACCATACAAATATTATAATGAAACAATCTGAATAATAATAATCTGATTTTATTTTTTTATCAAAACAAATGAATGGCAATGATGACAACAATTGATTGTGTTTTGTTTTAGTTTTTATAACACACAATTAATTATAATGAAATGAAAAATATAAAGAATTTATTATGATGATGATTATTACTAATATTATTATTATATTATAAAAATAAGAGAGAGATTTATAAGAACTGAATTATAATTACTTTTTTTTTTCAATTGAAAGTTTCACTTTAAACTTTATCATTTTATTTAATCTTATAAATTATAATAAATATTATAGTTTTATATTTATATATAGTTTTAATTATTGAAGGAGAAAAATTTAGTATAATATTTTTAAGATGTAGTTACTTCCAATATACTTTAATAGTAATGAAACAAATTTCATATATATAGTATTTGAAATTTATTCTACGATATTAGGAATGTCTATCTATATTTCCGACAACATTGAATCTCAAAACTATTTAGAAATATTAAGTTGGAATACAATTTTATTTAGGAGTAAATTTATCTTTTGTCTCACCTGAGTTTTGAACACACCCTTTTTGCTAGGCCGTTTTTCTTATGTAAATATTGTAATTTTTTTTTACTTTAAGTAAGTTACAATGAAGACTTCATTTCCATCGCCATTTCTAAGTTGGTTTGCATGAAATATAATATTTACTATCAAAAATCTAAAATCCATCATTGTAAAAAAGTATCGAAACTTTCACCCGTTTCCGTTACTGCACTCGGTTACGTTTTCGTTTAATTCGGTAGTGAATTTTTAATATCGACAGTGAGAAGAAAACTAATTTTACAATAAATAATAATGTCTGTCAATTAAGCACAACAAATGTTTCAAGCCTAATGTCACTTTTATGTTTTAAATTAGTTGTGTCAAACAATATTTGTCGTTGTTCATTCAACGGAGATATCGGGTGCTGTGATAATTTGGCAGTCAATTTAGCGAAGCAACTTTTCTAAATTCAGTAAAAATTCAAATTCAGAAATTGGAATGTTCAAATTTGTAATGTCAAATTTCTGATAGCGAACCATTACATTCTGGTTTGTTTTAAAAAATTACCATAAATATTTCGTTAAATAGCCAATGAATTGTATAAATCTGACATACTTATAAAGCATATTGCTGGTAAAAATGATAATAAATAAAAATATTATTAATTATAATTATTAATCATATTCAAAAATATATATTAAGAAATTTATATACTCGAACTAAATTTTTGTACTCAATTATAAATGAAAGATTTTTACTGGTTGGTACAGTGAAAATATTCTAGCACTGTTGCAGACAGGTATACGATAAAGTATTTCCAGTTCTTGAGTTAATTTTGTGTATTATGCAAATGAAATAGTAAAAAAAATCTTAAGATTAACCATTATCTCTTTATATACGGACAAAATATTATAAGTGATGAAATTGATTATAATTTAGACTTTAACAGTTTTAAAAATCTGACAGTTAAATGGTTAATGATTATTTTTATACCCGGTATATAATATAAACCAAGGTATCTTTAGTTTAGTTCCGACTTTGGGACGGTTGAAAATAATAATCGCAAAAAAAATTTTGGTATAGGTAGTATAAAATTTCCTAAATAGTTCCCAAATATGTCTATCCGTCCGCCCGTCAACACGATAATTCAAAAACGAAAAGAGATAGAGAGCTGAAATTTCGTATGTGTGTTCTAGACGTAAAAAGTAAGGTCACAGATGGGCAAAATTGGACAACGTTTGGGCAAAATGGTCAAAACTGCCTATATGTAAAACCGTAAGAGATAAAACAAAAATTTAAAGAAAAAAAATGTTCCTTTTTTATATACCGGGTATTTAAGCAATTAACTCAGTTAGATGTTATTTTCACTTGTTATTTGAGTTTTTATAGGATCAATTTTTAAACTTCCTTGAATAATTTCTTGGAAATATATTTAATTTTTGGTCTGCTTAAAATTAGCGATTTAACATTCAAACTATCCTCTACATTTGCATGGTTAAAAATTGTTATATTTTCTTCTTTAAAACAACTAGTTTTCAAAACAACAGACGAAGGCAAACAAATTATTTTGTCAGAATGCTTTCAAAATTTGCCAAATATTATAGAAATGCAGTTTGCCATTGTGAACTGTGGTCCCAATTTTTTTAAACTAATTATTTTTTATTAACCTGTAAAGGTAGAAGATAGATATATTAAATAATTATTATTTAAATAAATAATAAATATGTATGAAAGATATAATTGATCTTTATTGATTTGATTTATGAAATATTATTTTTGTTTATATGTAAATTACCAAGGTTGTAAACATTCAAAGCAACCGTGATAATAGAGGGAAGTTATAGTTGTTATGCAACAAATAAAAATGATGAACAAAATTATTATAATAATTTAATGAAGAAGCGATACCGCTACAAACCCAAGTGATAAATTAAATATTTAGATCGAATTGAGTTTGGTTTAGGTATTTTGCGTCACTTTAAAGAAAAAAGGTCTCTTTTCATTTTTAAGGTCTCTTATAAACTGGACCGTTTCCGAGTTTTAATTTTTAATTTTTGACAAACGGCCGTTTTCAAGGCTGAAAAAAAAACAATAAAAAATGAAATTTTTGTTTTACCAAAATAATCTTTGAACATCCCTCAATGAAATACTGAAGAGTAATTTCAGATTAATTCATTATAAAGCTTTTTTTTTAATTGGTGAAGATCTGTAATAACAGCTATCATATCAAAGTGAACAAGTGAAAATATAAAACCTATTTTGACAAAATGGAAACCCGACTTAACAAAAGATGCACTAAAAAGTAAAAAAATAATTGCATATTCTTGTGCCAATTTTAGTTCACCAAAGCAAAAATTTTTAAATATATATGTACAATTATTGTTATTTTTGGAGGCGGTGTCAGCATAGAGAAATTCACATAACTTTTGGACACCGCCTCCAAAAATAACAATAATTGTACATATATATTTAAAAATTTTTGCTTTGGTGAACTAAAATTGGCACAAGAATATGCAATTATTTTTTTACTTTTTAGTGCATCTTTTGTTAAGTCGGGTTTCCATTTTGTCAAAATAGGTTTTATTTCTCGCTTTTTAGTGACTTTGAAGTTCTATAACTGATTTTATTGGTCTAATTTTTAGTGAATTTTTTTTTTAACACTTTTTTTTTTACCCGTTTTTTTTTTTTTTTAATAATTTTTAGTGCATTTTTTTATAACAGATTATCAGTTTTCTTTACAAGGAATTTGGTTTTTTTTTGTAAAATTTTTTTTTTTTTGGGTCGGTTTTTTTTTTATGGAAAAATTTTTTTTGAAGTCGGTTTTTAAAAAAATTTTCTTATTTTCCCATTATGAATGAGTATACCCTTTCAAAGAAAAAAAAATATTTCGCAGAAATCGGTTATCACATATAAAATGAGGATTTTCCTCGATTTTCCGGAGATCCCCTCATCAGAATGCGATTTGGTGACAATGGGACCAATCGGGAATCAAACCCTTTAAAACAAAAAAAAAAATTCAAAATCGGTTCATAAATGACGGAGTTCTGAGGTAACAAACATAAAAAAAAAAAAAAAAAAAATACAGACGAATTGAGAACCATCCTCCTTTTTTGAAGTCGGGTTAAAAATATAACTGAATTAATTGCGTGTAAATTCACGGTATATACTGAATTTATGAAAAAAGTTTCAAAAACAAGTTTATTTTTTTAAATAAGAAGTTATTTTTTCTTTAAATTCCTTTATATCTCTTACTATTTTAAAGATAGATATTTTCCTCTCTGGAGGGCGGAAGTTTAGTCTGATTCTGCCGATTCACGCACTTGACGTTACTTTTTAGCTCTAGAAAACACACAAAAGTTTATCTAATTAAACTTTTACGTTTTTGAGCTAGAGTGCGCACATACAGACGGACATATGGAAATGAACTAATTACGTCATTTTATGAACATCTATACCAACATTTTTTTTTTCGCGATCAATAATGACCACCGGTATAAAGTCGGGACTAAAGTTAAAATACTTTTATGTACCGTGTATAAAAGTAGCTATTCAATAATGTATCCTGGTCAAAAGAGTACAACCACCTTTTTATAAAATTTATATGATCTTTTATAGTAACATTTTTCTGAAAGACTTACATCATTTTTTATATAAATAATAATAATGTGTATTATAGAACAATCCAATATCAAATAATACGTCACGTCGGTATGATAATTCAAATAAAATAATCCTTATGGGTGGACAATACCTTTATATTCAAATTTGATATTACTTGACAATGAAATTAACATTTGATAAAAAAAAACCGTCGAATTACCTCGTAAGAAATACCTACCTCCAAAATATCTTATTCAATGATTGACATATTAATTAGATATTATTTAGATTTAAAAATAAATAATTATATATTTAAAAAGAATTTAAATATCAATATCATATAGTCATGGTCTTTATTTTGTTGATACAGAGTGATCTACACAAAAATAGACGTGATATTTTTTAAAGAAACTAAAAAAAAGCTTGTATTAGTAAGCTTTAACTAGCTAAAATAATTAAATACAAGCTAATTATTAAATCGTGCTGAAAATTTCTTTAGTGACAGTAGAATGTGGTTCAGCTATTGAAATTGTTTAATAAAATTATTTATTAGCTAAATTTTTTTCTGGAATTTTTAAATAAAATGAATTCGTGCGTAAACCTGGGAACTTGAAACGTATCCTCAGTTCTACCATTGCTAACTTTTACAGTAGACAAGAAAAGTAATATAAAATTTAAAAACAAGACTGCGTTAATAATAATTAACTGAAACTTTTTTATAGTTTGTCTCAAAATGGTAGCATAAAAGTGTTTTAATCCGCCAAGTTGAAATATTATATCCGTTCATAAATATTGCACTATTTAAACAGTCTAAATGTTACTGTATGTAATATTAAAACAAACAATTAGTTATATATACGCTTCGAATGTGACTTATTGGTTCAATTTAAATGAACGGAAGAGTATATATATATATATATATATATATATTATTTTAATTTCTTATAAATTACGATTTTAAAAATTACGATTTCACCGATTTTACAAATTCTCTTATGTTATTTCAAATTATTATTGTTTTGTCGTCCGATTTACATTTGTAAACTTTAAAGTCAATACGACAATTATAAGTGTAAGTTGCTACAGATCAAAGTTATAAAAGCTTGTTCAATAGATTTGCTTGAGGTCCAAGCTTATTTTTCTAAATAAGTATAAGTCAAGTTATAAAGGTGTTGGAGCATTTGCATGTATCGCATTTTTAGCGACTACGGACGGTTATGATTTTGTTTCGAAGCTGATATTAGTTTTTTTAAATTTATAATTGATTTGTGCCTCATTGATTCGGTTTACGAAAAAATGCTTCGGATGACTTTTATTCGAAAGATAGAATTTTAAAAACTAACATCAACTTTTGACCCCTATTGTAGTACCTACATACAGCGCCAAAAGTCTATCTAAAATTTTAAAATTTTAGAATTGATTTGTGCCATATTTATTCGGATTTCAGAAAAATGTTTGAAATAAAAGTTGTTAGTATAGTAATAATGAACAACTTTTATCCGAAGTATTTTTTCGAAAACCGAATAGATAAGGCATAAATCAATTATAAAATTTAGCTTGACTTTTGGCGTTGACTGTACGTACAAATGTAAGTATGTTGATTTGTTCTCGTGTAGTTTCTAAGCTACTTATCATATTTTGATAAATGGGTGTCGTTAGCTTCGACTTAGAGTTACGCGTGTCGTAGTCTATGTGGTGTCATACAAAATCCAATATGGAGGAAATGATTGCTTTCGTGATTTTTTCTTAGTCATGTTTTAAAAACTTATTAATTTTTGTTATGTATCCATGTTTATTATTTCTTATATCATGCTGTAAAATATTGTAGGCTATAACATAATATAATGAAGGAAACTAAAATCCAAAATTTGAAGGTTAAAAATCTTATAAGAATATTTAGCTAAAGGCAATTTTATATGATCGTATAGAAAATTATTATTATTTGATACATAAGAGGGAAATAATTGACGTTTTATAGCATATCCAAACGATTGTATTCTGTTTTTAATAATATGTTTGAAATGAATTGTTATTTCATGAAAGTAAAAGTTATTGACAGAAAATTATTCATATACAATAATTTTATGTATTAATTATTAATGATTTTAATTATTAGGTACTATTAATAAAATTATAATTTATTTTTGAATAAAAATTTGCAAAAATTATCAAATATCTATTACTAATGTTACTGTCACTGTAACGACTTATAAATATAATGTGATCATTCTTTTTTGAACCATGTATAATTGGCGTCAAAAGTCGCGTGATCATTTCAAAATTTTATAATTAATTTAATATCCAGCAGAAAATCTGGACGATAAATTCCAGAATCATTTACTGAAAGAGGAAAAAAAAAATCTCTCGGGTGCAGCCCGGAGAAGAGCAGCAGTAGAGAAAGCCAGTGCTGAGGGAGAAACCGACTTCTCCTCCTCGTGGAAAAACCGGACAAAAACCCCTACAGCCCTCGTTTCTAAAATACTGACACTTTTGGGGGGCAACTCAGGGAATCTTCCCCTGAAAAACTCACACTAAAAGAGTTTGAGATCTGAGTTTGAGACGGTAATCCAAGCCCTAAACATCAGCCCTAAACAGATCTTAAAAAACGTAAGGGGGGCAGGCAAGGGCTATATATACTTTGCCGAAACCGCCTCAACAACGAAGATCTGCATTGCACTGCGGAGGTATCCTCAGGCTAAAAATGACTAGGAACAATCCGAAAAGGTGCAACTCTCGATGCTGCTCACTAGCCAAGAGCTCGTTGAGGGCCCACACTATCGGGGTTGTTATCTGGACAGGAGGCCCCTGGTTGTGTAGTGCATGGACTCAAGTTACAGCAGATACAAGATATTCGTTGCATCTCACCCGGAATATATGACTCTGTAAAAAGGCCTGAACAGCAAGCTCCTGGCTATTTCCAAGATATAGAAGAAGCGAATCTCGTCAAACTGAAGTAGAAGGGGGAGCACAATGAACCATAAGGTCGAAGTGCAGTACTTTTTAGACCCCAGGATATAATGTTATATAATCTAATCTGCCAGGTAACAAATGGTCTATCCCACCGCAATAAATGTTTTACATCACCTGTCGCAATAAATGTTTCACATCAGTAACAACTTTTATTCGATTTTTTTTTTCGTGTACCGAAATAAGGCACTGATCAACTATAAAATTTAAAAAAATGGCATAACTTTTGTGGCCATGTGTACAAGTAATTTATTAAATTTATACAGAATTTCTTTTATTTTTATAATTCAGTTGAAATAAAATATAAAGGATACACCTGCAAGTAGTTTCGTAGGTGTTGAGCTTTGTATGCATAAACCTATTTATCTATAAATGATATGTATATGTCCTTGTATTGTTTGGATTATCTTTGATTTTAATGTTTGCATGCTAAAATTTATTTTCCACAAATGTTATTATAAACAATTGTAATCGAAACAAAAGTTTTTCTCTTTCGATTTTTTTAACTTATCGCATGAATTTTTAAATTCATCGGAACACCGTGTAAAATACTTTTACACGAGCATTTTCTCTTGCATAAATTATTATTAATTTTATTAATCTATTTATTTTTATTAATTAATATTATTATTTTTTTAAATTAGATTTATACTGCACTTTTAACATCTATGATATTGATTGTTTGTAATGTTTTATACGATAAATTTGTAGGTAAAAAGGATTCACTATCAGTGATGATAATACTCGTGTGATTCACTATTTTTCATTTTAGTTTTATTTATTAATTATTAATATTAATATTTGTATATTAACCAATGTTTCTTGTTTGCAGGATTATGCGATGTTGCAACAGGACAAACGAATATTATATTGGATATCGAAGAAAGTCGGGGTAGTTGTAAGTATTTTAATAATCTTGTTAATTAATATTTGAAAATTTATTAAATTTCAATTTATAATTAAACTTATTAATTTCAAAACAAAAACAGTAATAGGCCATAGACAATAACATGCCGAATATGACTAAGCTATCCCAGAATAAATACTAAGTTAACGATTCCTCTGTATCAGTTTTAGTAAAATTATTGTACATTTTAAAATTATTTTTTATTTTTATCTAATTACGTTAGTTATTAAAAATAGAGTATAAATATTATCATAAATATTTATACTCAACAAATTCTGAAATCAATTAGTGAAATTTCTAACAAAAGTAATACATTTTTTTGTATTTAAACTTGAGATCTTATTTGGTCAACATATGGCGGCAAATTCAAAATCTGTCCAGAAAAATTGTCTACGATTGTAGCTTTAGAATTTAGCGTAAGATTAGTAAAACAACGGTGATCTTGTAACTAATCAACTAAAGCTAACGAATTATATTAATGTATTTCAGAGAATACAGATGTCATTGGCTGATATTGTAAAGAAAAAATTCGTTACGCAGGAGCTGCTTCAACTTAGCGAATTTCCTTAAAATACATAAATCACTTTCTAGCGGTCACATTTTTAGTCTGATCAAAATGAAATGCCGTATATGATTTTAGTATTTGCAAGGCCAATTTTATTAATAAATGTCATACGTGAAGGGAAAATGGGGACATAAAGAAAAAAGAAAACACAAAATACAAAATATCTCTTTTAATATTAGAACAATCAAAAAATGCGTAAGAAATAAAGTTGTAGAAAATGATGTTTGCTACAATTCATCACCTCATCATTTTTGCTCAAACTCTAATGGGTACAGAGATAGTGAGGAATTTAGTTTTCAATCTTAAACCGTCAATATTTCTGTAAATATTAGTGTAACAGAAAAAATGATAAGAAACAAAACTGCAGTTAAAGTTAATACCTAAAACTTTACTTCTTATAAATTTTTCGATTTTTCGAATATTAAGGGAGATATGTCAAATTTTGTGTTTCCCCCTCCGTGTAAACCCCCCTTTCCCCTCGTCCGATTTTACCCATTAACGAACTTGACCTTTTGAATACCAAAAGCGCCTCAAATACCAAATTTCATTCCGATAAAATGAAAACTGTGACCGCTAGAGTGATTACAGACATATATATATATATATATATATATATATATATATATATATATATATATATATATATATATATATATATATATGTATATATATATATATATATATATATATATATATATATATATATGTCCATAGATATATATATATATAAATTTTACAGATGGTGATTTTTGACATCTACTAGGTAGGATCGATGGAAATTTTTGCGAAATTTTGACTTCGGTACGGGACCAATAGCTCTATTTCCTTTCAGGAAATTCGCTAAAAAACTAGTGGCACGCTATATTCTAACCATAATAAGAAATAACTACTATCGATACATGGCGAGAAAATACATGCTACTCAACACATCATTGGAAATTATTCTGTTTTTCGCTTAGGATTGAGGATTGTACAATGCAGTGCTGGGTATAGCATAACCTGAGTAGGCTGAGCCTATAGGCCTCACAATAGAAAGGCCCCTACAAGATAAAAAAAATGTAGTTGGCAAAAAAATTTTTTTAATACAGCTATAGAACATTTGGCTTATTTAAGAACATATTTTTTTAAATTAACGATTTTACTTAAATAATGTTATTCTCAAAAATATTCTCAAAAAATAATACAAAAATCTTTTTAAAAAAAAGTTTTTTCGAGAAATAATACGAAATCATGTCAGCTAAATTAAAATAGTATAATACTATATCGCTCTATTAGCAAATGTAACAGCTAATAAAGAAATTTTCTTTACTGACATCAAGTACTTGACCGACGAGTGTGAATCCCTATAAGGGGTATGTTCCAAAATTTGCTGCCAGCGCTGTGAATGTTAACGCCATGAATCACGCTGTGAACAGCGTTCCAAAATTGCAAGCGCACTGCTACTGCTACTGCAGCCGTGAAAATTGGAACGTGGTTCACAGCACTTACAGCACGCCACCATGTTCAATGCTGTCACAGCACAAAATTCATGACGTCATTTTTTTTCACAGTACTGCTGCAGCGTGCTGTCATGAATTCAGGAACACGCGGTGAAGCACTGCCAGCGCTTGCAGCAAATTTTGGAACATACCCTAGGAATGTACTTCATAGCGAGAAGTTATCTGCACTGTAGACCGTATTTACTTATTCGGTACATAGTTTTCAAGTTTGATTATTCAATGAGCTGAGTCGATTCGGTTACTTAGGATTGCATATCCAAAGATCAAATCAATTGCCCGAGCTGGGTCGATTTGGTTACCTAGACTCTTAGCTGATTAATCATTTTTCTTGAATTTTTCGTGCTATTAAAGAGGCCCCCACAAAAAATATGCCTACGACCCCCCAAGGTGTTAATCCGGCACTGGTACAATGCATTAAATTATGGTACGTGGACGTCTGCCAATACTGCTCTGTATTTAGAGGAATGCTTACAATGCAATTGTAATAAAATAACATTGGCAGCATTTGCTTTGCTTTATATAGTGCATTTAACAAAAAAATGAGTCACTCCCAAAAACTCTATTGGGTAACAATTATAAAAATTGTCTCTTATTTCCCCTCTATTCAATTGTTTTCCCTTTATTGTAACAAAAAAGTTAAACAAATTGAAAATCTTCTACGGAACACTCTGTATAATTATGTATTCGATATAGGACATCGAAAACACAAACTTTCTAAACATGCAACTTTAATGTAGTCTATTTATAGAACTGGCTATTTTAATTTAACAAGTAAGTTGATTGTTACAAGTTAATTGTTGCCTGTTAATTGTTACAATAATTTAAATAATATTATGTGCATACAGAGGGCTTATTCCGTAATGGTAACAGCAATAAATTGTAAATTGGCATCACTTAAAAAGGAGGGGTGGATGGAGCTGTGTTCCACCATCATAAACATCATCAATCATAAATCTTCTGCTGTAAGAATCATGCAATGAATGAGAAACAAAAAATTAAATAAAATTGAATAAAAACAAAAAATTTTATTTTATTTTGTTTAATAACAGACTCGGCCTTGCGCACTACCATGCTCTAGATAAGATTAACTAAGTATAATTTATAAATAAATAATAAAAATGATTCCTCTATCATTACAATAGCATACGTCATACGACTTTTGATGATGTTTATGATGGTGGAACACAGCACCATCCATCTCTACCTCTCCTTTTTAAGTAATGCCAACTTAAAACTTACTGATGTTATCATTACGGAATATACTCAGAGTTATTTAGTACGTATTTGTGAAGTTACATCATATTCCAAAATGGCGGCTTTAGTGAGGCTACATTTTAACAGTTTCATTAACAAAATAATAAGTTTTTGTTTATTTGATTAACGTAACCCTAGTAAAGCATATGTAACTATCACAGTTGAGCCCGAATGCTCTGTTTGTAATTATTGCCCCAGTAGTTACAGTCCTCAGGCCGAAAAACCATTATTGGTTATTCTATTTATACTCACGCATGCATGACTGTATACTTTTTAAAGACCTGTGCAATACACTTGCTCTTCCGACATACAATAATTTATAAATGTTTGAGCTTTAATTATGGCAAAACAAGAGTTTGAAAAAATTTTCAAAGTGGTTTGTTAATAGACGCCGGACCATTTTTGTGTTTGATCTTATCTTTTTTCCATGCATTCAATATTTCAGGCAGGCATCCAATATTTCTATAAATTGGTTTTACGTTTTCACTGCTTAGTTTTTAAGCATGCTCAAATGATTTAAGATTTTTATCTCTTTTATCGTTTGAGTTATCCTGTTAATAAACATCGTGAATGGAGTAATTAGAACATTATAAAATTTTTGTGACCAATCGTATAAACTTATACAAAAATCTACTTCGGTCTAAATGTTCCCAGTTATGTTATCGTTTCATTTGACAACAAAAGAATAGGTAAATAAATACATTTTACATTAACCATAGACATATATGTTTGTTTGTGTTCTCAGTTCTCATAAATAACGGAATCAATTAAATATATGAAACAAAGTATTTTATAATTCAAAGTATTAAAAAAAATTCACCGTTTGTTAATAATTCTTAGATTGCTTGCAGCATTTAAACAACTTTTTTTCCCCACTTATTTAATGCGAATTTTCATGTTGAATTTTAACAATGTGTAAAAACATTAATACTAGTATACACGTTGACAGTTATTGGTATTGATTAAGAACCAACCGGGTAACGTAGAAATTTTACTGAAGTAAATATTTCGTGTATATGAGGCTTTAAACTAAAGCAATTATTATTAAAAAGAAGTGTTTGTTATTTTATTGTTGCTCTGGTATAATATTTGAATTTAAAATTTTATTATATATTTTTAGTCTTTAAATGGTTGGCATTCATCAGGGTGGGTAAACTTGTTTTTTTAAATAAGTTTAACAGGTGATTTTCATATCTTAAACTATGTATGTTTTTTTCAAAATAAACTATTATGGTTTCTTATATAATGTCCTATTGTGGTCTAACTTTTTGACGCTAGTAAATCATTTCAAATTATACAAAACGTCAAACGATATTTTTGACACATAAGTAACAGTGTCATAGGTACAGACTTCATTTTGTTGATCGTTATTATTACAGAGATTATTATCAATGAAAAATGAAAACCATTTAAACCATTTTAAAAAGCGGTATTATAATGATGTTAAATTTTTCATAAAACAAACCAGTGTATACAATTTTATGAAATAGTGGTTCAATCCATACTAACATATAAATGTGAAAGTAACTCTAAGTTTGCTACCTCTTCACCACTAAACGGATGAACGGAACGTAATGAAATTTTGCAAGGAGATAGATTATATCCTGGGGAAGGACGTAGGAATCTTTGTATCTGTGTCTCAAAAAAAAAAAATCTTGAAGGGGGTAAACATAAAAAAAAATACAGTCGAACATAGAATCTCTTCCCTTTTTTGGAGTCGGTTAAATTTTTATTTTATTTTGTCATTTCCACAGAAACTATACTTCTAAAAAATAACTATATTATTTTATAAAAAGTTTGTTTAAATTTTGAAATGTCAACTTTGATTGTCCATAATAATTATAAACTACTATAATAGCACACTATAAATCGTTATATATCGATATACATATCTATATATATATATATAAATATATAGATATATATATATATATATATATATATATATATATATATATTATATATTATATATATCTATATATTTATATATAAATATATAGATATATTATCGATATATAACAATTTATAGTGTGCTATTATAGTAGTTTATATATATATAGTAGTTATATATATATATATATATATATATATATATATATATATATATATATAATGAAACCGTGACTGACTGACAGACCTATCAAAACGTAGCTCAAACCAATGAACGGCATCTAGGCATCCGTTAAGAACAGATTTTTGAAAATTCCATCCCTAATGGGGTGTAACGGGGGTTCAAAATTTTTATCGAGAAATCGTATAAGTTAAATGTATCAATTCGAAAATTTGCAGGATTACTCCTGTCAACAAATAAATAAACACGTGCTATTTCAAAACAACCCCTTCAGGGGGTGAAAAGAGGTTAATAGTCTAAAAATAAACATGGGTGTTATTTTCGAGGTTGATCACGTAAATGTCGGCAATTTTGAAATTTATTACATTTGAACAACAACAAAATTCTAAAAGGTCCTAATATATTATTACCTGTTTTGTGTTGATCTAAAATATAGAGTTTGTTAAGGAGACAAGTTACGACTTAGCAGTATTAGAAAACAGTGTAAAAAATAATGAAGGATCACTGAATGACGAGCAAAAGTTAATTTACAACAAAATTATCATTAGCATTGAAACAAATGAAGATTGAATATTATTTTTAGATGGTCCCGGTTGAACAGGGAAAACTTCCCTAATCAATTTACCTTTAGCGAAAGTTAGAAATACTCGCGGCATTGCATTGTCTGTGTACTATATCGGAACAAAGTAATTTTGCTGTAGTATTAAAGAATACCTAAATGATAGTGTTGGATGAAATTACAATGCCTCATAAGGGTGTCGTTGTGCTTTTCAACAGATCTCTTCAAGATATAAGGGGAAAAAAAAGGATGGTATAACGGCTAGATACTTTAGGTAGACTCTACCAGTAGTGCGAAAAGGAACCAGAGCCGATGAAGTTAAGTTATGTCTTAATAGATCTACTTTATACCCCAAGTTAACATCCTCAAGCTTTCGAAAAATTTGAGGGTACATTTGAGAGGCGAAGAGTCTGCTGGTAGAGTATTAGCTAGGTAGAGTCCCGGAAAATGTGTGCACAGTTGTAACTACGAATCTGGAGTTATTATCCAAAATTTATCCAGATATTGCTCATATTCACGATAAGGCTACGGAATGGTTGTGCGAACGTGCCATGCTTACACCAAAAAACGATCAATCTGTCGCTATCAATGATCACTGCTGATGTCTTTTGGGGGAGGGGGGAAGAAATGGTATACACTTTGATAGACACGGTGGTAAACACAGATCACGCTATTAATTATCCCGTCGAATTTCTGAAATCATTGAAACCAACGGCTCTTCTATATCATACGCTTATTCTGGGCATGGGCACTCCTGTTATGTTGTTGCGAAAGACTGGAAGTCAAAGTTAGACCAGACTGAAAGTCAAAGGGTTACATCGCAATATAGTGGAAACCAAAATTTTAACTGGGTGTGCGTAAAGGGAAAATGTATTTGTACCACGAATTCTTTTAATTCCGAATGATCTTCTGTTCGAATTCAAACGATTACAGTTTCCTCTCAAAGTCTGCTTTGCAATGACTATAAACAAGTCTCAAGGGCAGACACTAAAATTGGCGGGAATAGACTTGAGAGAAAACTGTTTCTCAAACGGGCCATTCTTCCTAGCTTGCTCATGCATATTTTTTCCAGTAGTTTGGTGCTTTTGGCACCAACTAATAAATTAGTGAAGAATATTGTCTATAAAGAAGTTTTGTAAATAATATTTTTTCTATTAGTATGACTAAATTCTTTGAACCTAAAATTAAAACGCTAAAAATAAAAGTCTAAAAACAAAAGGCTAAAACTAAAACTTATCAATCAAAAACAAACTTGGCGCCAGCGAAGCCTCTGGCAAAAGTCAGTATAAATATAAAGCAGTCGCAAATCGGACAAGTAGTCCGTTTCATGGTCAAATATGCTGTTTTTACGCGTATAAGCTTTGATAAAAGTTTTCTAACGCTTTAAAAGCAGTTGATATATCAAAAATTACTTATATGTATGTATGTATATAAGGAAATGTGGAAGTCTAGAGGGATGCAGAACACCTTTCCCTTAGTCCACGCAAAAACGCTTATATTCGCCGAATACTCACCGATCATTTGCCCGCAGATTTTATCGCATGTGATAGGGATGATATTGTTATGTAATATTCAATTCATTGGTTTTGAGTCACAGGTAAAAACTCGTTTACTTTTGAGCATTGTTTGACAACCTTCCCCCTAGCACCTACGAGAAAAATATATCTATGCCCGTGTATTTAATACTCTTTCTTCGTCAACCTAGTCTGAAACTTTGTGAAAATAATAATTAAAAATATGTGTGTGCTTCTTAAAAAGCAAACACTTTAATAAACATGAAACCCATTTTTAAAATTAACTATATTATATTTTTGTTATGCCATTGTTCGATATCGGCGTCATAAATGAAACTTTTTTTACAGAAAAAGTTAACGGCGTATCTTAAATATTTCATATATAAGATAATTTTTAAGTATGACCATTTTCGAATTATTTTTTAAATTTAAATTCATTATTGGTTTTGTGAACGTATGATGTCTGAATACAATCTTTTAATTCATTCGATATCTTAAAAATCAGCATATTCTGTTAAATATCACCACTTTCGAGGCTCACTATCAAAGAATTTAACTGTTCTACGTCAAAAATCATAAATTCAAGACAATATTAAAAATTATGATAACAATAAACAATAAATAAATAGCTTCTGCATATTTAACGATATAACCCGTAGTGTTCTAATATTTATCAATGTGACTGCCTCACGCGATGTTCGTTAGTAATGTTTTACACCTGATTGTCGTGTTCGATGATCCATAAGAATTAAAAAATATATAGATACTATTCATATTATTTGCCATGAAATGTATTCACGAGTTTTGGCCTCTACATACAGATCACCACGTATCAAACACATATACTGTGTTAAAAGGTATCCATATAGGTATCCAAAGTAAAAATTGTTCATTGAATTTTCGTAAAGAATTAAAGCTATTAATCCATGCCTGTGTATCTTTGAATCAATTAATTAATGAATAAACTGTGTGTGGAAAATATATTTCAAACGTAGTCAGAGAATAATAAACTACAAGAGTGTGTCTTCGAGATCTCTACCGTCAAAAACAAACATGTTAGCCACGAAGCTGCTCCCGATCGATCATGATATATCATTTTTTTTCCAGAACGCAATAAATGTAATAAAATCTACAAGATTTTACGTACTTCAGTGACTCTCTGTCTCTAAAGAAAATCATATTTGACAAAATAACAAGGCATGACTCGTCTTCAAGAACTATGAAAAAATTCATGTACCTACGCATTTTCAAACAAAACCTATGAGAAAGCTGGGCAACATAGAACTGAATTGTGAATCTCTAATACTCTAGCGTTTTTCTATCCCAAGAGAACACACACATACACACCAACCTTCATATACATACTATCACTATTTTTATCTTGTTTCTCGGACTTCACAATGTTACTCGGACTTCAGCACGATTACGGCATTCTTTATTGTTCAAACTGTGTGCCTTGATTCTGTTTTTAAAAAACCTCAGTTGTCATGTAAGGCATTTTAATGGATTTAAAATATAGACATATAGTATCTTTCTAAGAAATTTTACATTACTTATATGGTTGAATTCAAACAAAGAATGGAAAAATTTTTATTAACCTTTCTAAGTCAGATTTTAATTTATATATTAATAGTGTTAAGTGTCAGGTTAGGTTAGGTTAGGTTAGAGTGGCTGCCCTGGGGTAAAAGTGGCTGTCCTGGGGTAAAGGAAAAAGTGGGTTGGCTCATCCCCGGCCACTAATCCATGAACCATTTGGAGCTGTTTAAGAACAGTAAGGGTGCTTTTACCTCAACGGACCTAAGATCGGAATGGTCGTCACAGAAAGGCTGACTCAGATGAGTCCATCTCCTCAAGAGCTAGACAGCGACAGAGAAGATGAGACATCGTTTTCTCTTCCTCCCCAAAGTGACAGCTCCTGCAATAATCGTGATGCACTGGTAGGCCCAGTTGTTTAGCGTGCCTGCCGCCTAGCCAGTGTCCTGTAATGGCCGATTTTGCTTATAGAGGCCCTTTGAAGCGAGATAAGATCTTTGGAACGCCTACGATTGTAGTCCGACCATATCTGTCTTATAGTACAACAAGTGCGTTCCTCCCTCCATCTAAGATTGGCCTTTTTTAACGTGTCCTTATTAAAGAGCAGCTTGCAGTTCGCAAAAGGGACTCCCGGATGACCGGAGGAATTCGCTGGAATGTCCCTGGGTCCCGGTACTCATATCAGATTTACATTTGTTCCGCCAGCTCTTTTAAGGACATTCGGCAGTGCTGTGCTTTGAGGTTAGGTAGAACGAGCTTAAGGATTTTAGCGCTGCTTGGCTATCGGTGAGTATAATAATGTCGCTGCACATTAAATTATTCAGTTTTATCCATTCGCATACTACGTTTATAGTCATCACTTAATACCACGCCTTTTGGCTTAACCAAGTTCTCATCCTATTCCTGTCTGGTGGGTATCTTTACTGAGAACTTATTTCCGAAGTTAGAGGAGGTTAGAACGTAGTCGACGGATCTTGAAAGTGAGTACCTTTGTAAGATCCGTGCATGACTGTAATACGTCTCAGTCCAGGGTTACACCAGATTTAGCCTGAGAGTCGTACCTGCTACACGTTTCTCTCCAAAGAGGTTAGTTGGCAGGAGGTGCAGAATTACCTTAAGTGCTTTAGATGGTGTTGTCCGTAGACAGCCTGAGATTAGTATGGATGCTAATCGGTGGACTCTACCTAGTACTTTTTGGTGAATTTCCTTTTCCTAATGACCGCAATGTATAGCTAGTGAACCATTTTGGTATTTATGACCCACAGACTTACAGTACGCATGCTGGGAGTCGGATATATTTTTTGTCCTCATGCTTTTCCGTATATGTATATCCAAGAGCCTCTACAGTGTCTTGAGTAGGAATGATGAGAGGCTTATGAGTCGAAAGTCTTAAGGAGTACTTCGTGAGACACGTCCCTCTTTACGTATAAAAACGATATTGACCTGCCTCCATTTTTGACGCCATTTAATCCTGGCGATTTATATGGCTTAAACTCAGAGATAGCTCATTCGATCTTTTCTTCATCAATCAGCACTTGGGCGAAATTATACGAATTAGCTATAGCCTCTAAGCCAATATATTCTCGCTGCTCTTGGTCAAGAAAATGGTTATTGACTAGAAGATCCAGGATATCTGGAACCTTCCAGATATCCTGGTGCCGCGGAATCTGCCAGAATCTTTCTAAACCGCCTGCCCAAGAGGACCTTTTCTCAAGCATCAATGCTTTTTTATAAGTGTTCAAGCTGGTCTTATTAGTATTCCACTCATTGGTTCTTTTCGCCTGATTGAATAAGCGTCGGCATTTTTTCCTTAGGCTGCCAATTTCGGGAGACCACCATGGAGGTATTGGTTTCTCCTTGGTTATCCTTGTTGGGTACGAAGCTCTGATTGCTTCATTGCATGCCATAGCGAGGGGCTCGACTAATTGGTTCAGCCCTTCCTTTGAGGTAGGGGGGACAGGAACCCTTTTTGTTAATAAATTTTGAAAAGTGTCGACGTACATTTCCCAGTCTGTCTTATGCCTGTTAGTGTAATTGTTTACTTAAGGTTTTTGCACGTCTATTGAGAATTCTGTGTATCGATGATCCGAAAAATAATGGTCGCTTGAGACTTTCCAGACCCCAATTATACCTGTTCATTGACTAAAGTGATGTCAGGAACTTTCCGTCTAACATATGTAATAAATGTAGGGTGTTCCCCAATATTGCAAATATATAGTTTGTTTCTTAACTGTATTCTAATAGTAACTCACCTCGGTCGTTGGTGTCAACTCAACTGCCACGCCCATAGTGTCCAGATCACTGAAATTATGCAAAATAAACGAATTGTATTCCTTTGAAGTCCACAAACTCGATTTTCAACAACCCATGGTTCCTAGACTAAAATTAGGTCCTCCTCTTTTTTTAGAAGACGGAGGAGGAGTGCAGCCGAGACTGCTTTAGAGTGGTGGAGATTAATATGGACCACTCTCATCTGTTTTATGGTCAGTTACCTCAATTACTGTGTAATCGCTTATCCATCTTTATTTTGGAGAAACGCTCCAACGCCCTTGTAACACTCTTTCCTTCATGGGATGAGAGGATACCCGCGTTTTGAGATTTCCTCCTACACGGCGGCTTTCTTCTCGGCTTTCTTAGCATCCTTGTCATAGATGCTAAGGATAATTTGCTCGAAGCCGTAATAGATCCCCTCTTTTTTTTAAGGGGAACAACAGAGTTCTGATTTAGGATAATCAGGGCCTGCCTCGAGCCTTCAACAGCTTCCCAACCCTAGCAACTCTCCAATCCTGCGTGGGTAACGTTGGGTTGCTCATTTGGATTATCTTGAGTATTGTCAAAGGGCCCGCAGGCTCGGCTGGGATCCAGGTCCACGAGCTTGGTCTGTTCGGGATCGAGTCCCTTGAGACACCTTCCAGGCTACTGCCCTCCCATACCTCCCCCACCTTTACTATGGCGCATCTGCAGATCTCCACAGGCCATCAGTTTAATGTGATCCTGGAACCAAACAGCATCTTTACAACGCTGAGGAGCCCCCGGGTTTTCCATTAAGACCTCCTTATAAACTCTTAAAAGAGCGGATTCGAACATCTTCCCGTTGACCGGAGTGATGGTTCCATCGGGGTTGCTACGGTCTATTACCGCCCAGATGAGTTGATCTTTAACCACCACTTTAACTTCGCTGTACGGCCGACTCAATAGCTGACCCCCCTGGCGGGGCAAGGGTCACATTTTCGACTTCTTGGAACGGGGGTTGCTTCTTCCTGTGAACGTTACCGCTTAGCAGGATTTAGCTTTACTTTTTCCTTTTCCTCGATTATTCCTTTTGCGCATTCTTTCGAGGCCCTCTCTGTTGCTCAGAGAGACTTTCATCCGGAATGGAATTGAGGCGATCGAGAAGTCGATAGGCTGCCCAACACTCCTTGTTGTTTTGGGCCGATGGACCCTTTTTGCCTCCAATAGCTCGCTTACTTGCCTCTGGTTCGGAGTCATTTGGTTTAGGCGTAGAGGATTCAGGTTTGGCCTACTTTGCATTGGTTTTAATACGCTTTGCGTGGTGGTGCCCGTTGGTGATTTGGTTTTAGTGATTTATTTTTTTCCATATTTTAGTGTTGTATCACTCCGTTGGCGCAAGGCAAACTCGGTGGTCCAACAAAAAATTGGAGGAAATAATGGTCTACCACACCAGCGCCCCTTAGTGTGGTAAGTTCTAAAAATCGCCGATGGCGCTGCCCGAGGCAAACAAGTATCGGACAGGCTCGGTTCAAATACAGCCGGTATCTCCCCTGGCTGCAAACCATCCAATAGACACGGGTCGCATAATACCCTGGATTGGGGGGCTCGTGAGTCTGATCGTTCATTTGGAACCTTTCTAGCAAGACAGTTTCTGCCAGTAGATAGTGTTATACTATCTACCGCTGTCCTAGCCCGCAAAGTCATTACAATACGCAAGCCTAACCGGTACGACAAACCGCCCACGAGATTATCAAGGTGTTAAGTATATATTATTGTATAGTAAACATGTGAGAGTTACACAAATGGATTTTAAATTAAACCTCTGTTTGAAAAACAAACAATGAATCTGATTAAAGTATATCTATCATTTAAATCATCTATCATTGTTAATACTTGACTTATGTTTCATAGTGTTTCTTAAACATGTTAAAAGTAGAAAAATTAGTATGACAACAACTTGGTAGGAAGGTACATGTTGAAGCGGGGACAACCAAATCAATTGTGGCAATTGTGGCAATTGTGCCGAGTGATAGGGAGGACCTGGGGTATCACATCCAAGTCGAATATTGCCTGCAAATGACTGACATCAGACCGCGAATCCTATATGAAGCGGTAGTTTGGTGGCCGGCTGTGTGCCGTAAAACATCGTCGGCGCTAGGTAAAACAGGCTGAGAGTTCATGTGCATCACAGGATCGATGATGCATAATCTGTGGATTGCATAATCTGTGGATTGACAAGCAGGATTCAGCTGCCCACCTGAGAATTCTAGATTAACGGCTGTGGGGGAGTTAGTATCTTTCATGCTTGAAATGACTGTGACGGGACGGGTGATACTTCCACCTCCTGGCAAAATTTCTCTACAGAGCCAGAGTGAGGTACCTAACCTTATGTTCAACCGAAATGGGGGAATCTGAGATAAAACAAGACTATGTCCTTCCATTGGCAAAGAAGACGGGTAGGTTAGACAAAGAACATAGGGCTAGAGGAAACTAAACGGAAGTGGTAGAGGATAGGTAGAGGCGATGGGTTATTTAGGGGTCGATAAAAAAAGCCCAGAAAGGCCTACTTGTCAGGCTTCGTTCTCCCCTCCACTACTATCACTACTACTAAGATATGAGCAAAATAAATTTTTATTCACGAGTATTCTAAGGTAATATTTATAAGGTTCAATTTTTGCCTTAAGATTGTATTTGTTTAAAATCCTAATGCATTATATTTTTTCCTTGCTATTGTTTTTATTAATAATTGTAAAAAAAAAAACATACAAAAAAATATATTCATTGTTTCATCATCATATTACGTCCTACTCACTAAATTACAAAACGATACCCCATACTCGAATTTATTTCTTATTTCTACAGGAAGGACAAAAAAATTAAATTTTTTTTCCAATAAAAACGAATTATTTTTAAACACTATTTAAAGAATATTTAAAGAATATTTAAAAAATATTTTAAGACTATTTAAAGAATACTAGCCGTGTGCCCGATGGGATTTTCAATCGGTAAGCCTAATACCAACTTCCACGTTTTTAACTTAAAAAAATAACGGAATTCCCATACAAATTTTCGTGCCTTATTATACCCGTTCAGGGGTTGAATTTGCAAATATGCTGATACAACTGAGTTTTATTTAAAAACAAAAGCCTAATTACCAATTTCGAAATTTCTAATTTCAAAAATGACGAACCTCCATACAAACTTCCATCCCCTATTTAACCCCCTTAGGAAATGAATTTTCAAAAATATTTCTTAGTGCTCACCTACGTTATATATGGTACTCCTGTTCATAATTCCATGCTTCTAGACCCACCAGATTATATGTGCTTCGTGTTTCAGTCAGTCAGAGTTTTATTAAGTAGGTATAAATGAACGAATTTTTTTTTTAATTCGTATAAATTATGATCTTCTGAATCATCTTTTTGGAAAAAACCAATTATCTGAAATCAAAAAGTCAAATACATATTTATTAAATAACGTATACTTAAGATGGTAAGCGGAAGAAACAAGCTTAGATATATTCAATCGGTTAATTAGTTTTTGAGTAATCGTGGTCACTGATCTAGAAATCACAGTTTCGAGAAAAACACGATTTGAGCCGCCCCATTAATTTTTTAATTGACAATCTGCCCATGTTAGGATTCGAACCCATAACCTCCCAGTTCCAAGTAGAGCGCCTCAACAATCGCGGCTACTTGGCTGGTTTATTTTGCCTAACGAAAAATGTCAAATACAGTTTGTTGATAACTACTGAGGTAACAAAATGTAGTTACCTAAATAACAAGGGGCATAAGTAGTGATTCCGCACAGGTATGTAAATATGTAAGTATATTGAGATTTAGTAGCGAGTCCACTACATATTCTTACCTCAGTTATGAAAACTACCAAATATCTTTCTGCTCATCAACATTGTAACAAGATTAAAGTACAAAGGCACTCTCCGGGTGTACTATCTCAACGTTGCTTGAATCGGCTTATCAAATAAATAAATTTTAAACATTTATTCTCAAAATATTGATCTTTAATAAAATAAAAATCTATTTTCCACATTTAAGACCAGATGTATCGTCTTATGGATGTTTCGGAAAATTTTTACAGCAGCTTAGTTTTGGCGTAAAAACATCTATTCGCTCGTTACTCTGGTTGTCGGTCGAACATTTTTGTGTGACGAAATAATGTATGATTTTAATCGCTAATAACTCCGAGACTAATAATGCGTTTACAATGGTTGAGCCCACAACAAATATACCATGTCCTCACGTATCTGTCGTACTATATTTGTTTTGCCTGTGACGCTTTCGTGCCAGTGCAAGCGAAACGCGTGAATAGTTATGAATTGGCATTGTGTGAAGTTATAGATTGGTGTAGCGTGGAAACGCGTAGTTATAGCTAGCACATTATGAAGAGTTTGTAGAGCACTATTGTAGAGGCAATGTAATACAATACATATGCCTCGAAAATATGCTCGGAATTATAGAAAACGTATATGAAAGGAAAGCTCGCATCGAAAGAAATCCAAATAGCATGCCAACAGTCCAGTGCCGAACGAATGCGAGAGCTAGGGCAGCGTGGAGAAAGAAAATAAAAAACGACGCAAAGCGATTACGTAGCTGTCCAACGACAGTCCAAACTCTACGGATCTTGTGCAGAATGTTTTCAAGAAAGAATTTCGGGCCCTGAAATTCGCCTTTCATACCCTTCAGCATTCAAACATTATACTATTATTATAATATTTCGAATCATTTTATCCCAAATGGTGATGTTTTTATAGACCATTATGTATGTTATAGAACAAAAGAATAGATAATTTAAATAAAATACAATTGCATTGTTTAATTAGAAGATGTAAAAATGAGGTTTAGGTATACGGACCTATTCTATAGTAATTATAATCCACCTGAGAACTAATTAATGAAAACATATGCAGCAATTATTGCAGCATATGTTAGTATAAACAAGCAAATAACGTTACAAAAAAACCGAACGAAATAATGGTGCGAAAAACAAATAATGGCTTATGGGAATTTTATTTGAAATAAAAATTAATACTATTGTATTGTTCTTATTTTTTTGATATCAATAGAACAAGATTGTTATCGAAAGCCTTAAAACAAAAACTGTAGGTAAAATCAGAATGGATGTCATGGAATTGGTGAATTACAAAATCATGTTTGTAATCCTTTATATTTTAGAAGTTAAAAAATCAAACGCGAAATTACTCACGCACGTAAATATAATTTTCTATCAAATAAATATATTTCAATTCTAAAGAAATATATAGGCTAGGAAAACTAGCAGTTTAATTTCATTAAATATATGTCAATTGCTTTCAAGATTTTTAAATAATATAATTAAATAATAACTGAAAAATAAAATATAAACTAATAAGTGAAAAAACTAACGGTTCATTCGGAGTTCATTGCTTAAATACACGGTATATATTGAATTTATGAAACAAGTTCCATACAAATGTTGTTTATTTGTAAACAAGGAACATTTTTTGTCTGTAATTGTTTTTTCTATCTCTTACGGTATCAAAGATAGCCGATTTTGCCTATTTACAACCTTGACCTTCCTTTTTAGCTCTTGAACACTCAAATAAGTTCAGCTCGATATCTCTTTTCTTTTTTGAGTTATCGTGTTTCGTTTTTGACTGGCGGAGGAATGCACAGACACATTTGCGGAAATTAACTAATTAGGTCATTTTATAAACGGAACGTTACACAAACGGAACTAAACTATCTGAAATCATAAAAATCGCTGCGTTACATTACAGTATCTATCTTTTTTCTACAATTGGTACTTTACACCCACTTAAAAGTTCCACAAAAAATGTTTATTATTTAGATCATAACCTGAAAATGCACACAAATTTTGAACAAACTTTATTTAATAGTCAATTATTTTTTTCGGAAACAGATTTGTAAACAGATTTTTATTTCATGGTAAGTGTCGCTCTTTCATCTAGCTGCAGCTAAACTAATTCGTATTTCTTGCAAAAATTCACAAACCTTTGTTGTTTTTTCAATATTAAATTTGTCAGCTTCTTTTAATGAATTGGTTGAATACCATAGTCGGCTAAATAAAACATAATAATTAACAAACAAAGAGAGGCCATTGGTTTGACTTTAATCAAATTACAAATACCACTTGAGATTCACAAATTCAGAAAGCCTCAAGTTTTAATACCAAGTTTAAAAGATATTTAAACAAGAAAAATTGACTAAATAACTAGTGATGCCGCGAAAGATGAGAGAATAAGTCAGCGAGAGACGAGACGATAATTAGAATCTTGATTTTCGATAAATATTCGAGAGACAAGACGATAGTACTTCAATCTCTATAGATTTTTAATTTGTAAAATGTAGGTACTAATCACCGAACAGAAAATCATTTTCGGTGGTAATTTTTTTTATAATCTTTATTGCTTCAATTCAAATATAAAAGTTAAATAATCCAGTAATATTCATTATTGAGTCTCCTTCGAAAAATGCGTGTCCGGATGCGGAAATTCATTGGCTGGGGCATTTACTTCAAAGGAGATCCTTTTAATTTTTACAAAAAAAAAATTATTTTTTAATTGTATTTTTTCAAGAATAATAAATATTTTATCTTTTATTATTTAATGACCATAATATATATTGCTGTTATTGACTGATATTTGTTTACAAAGAAATATTCTACATTCTTTTTTAGGTTATAAAAACAAGGAGATAAAATATATTTAAAATCATATATTGGTAGTATTAAATATATGGTTAAAATAATTTGCCCTTCTACTTTGAAATATGTTCCACATAAGCGCATATACGGTTCATTTCATTTGAATTTGGTTCTAACATAGGTGTGTACTTTATCAGTATAAATATCGTTTTCCGTTTGACGTTAAAGTCAAAAATTATTTAAATTGAATTTCTCCAATTTAATTAAATTGAGTAGTATACACAAGACAATTAATAACATTTATCAAAATAAAAAATGATAGTACAATAATAATATAATTACAATTATTAATCAAGACATTTATAATGTTAACAACTATAAAGCATTTCTATTTAAACACCAAACAAATGTCATACAATTTTTATAAATAAAATTACAAACGAAAATAATAAATAAAATAAAATAAACAGCTTAACTCACATCATTTGACTTGTTTGTTGAAATGAACATATAATGAACAGAATAATTTTTCTTTTGTTTTCTGTAGTGCCTATTTCTACAGGGATAAACAACTTTATATATGTGATTTTTGTTATATTCAAATTAATTATACTCAATTACAAATAAAATAACATTTGATAATAAATAGGTGTATATACATGTATATGAATTAAAACGTAAACGATCTCTCTCGTCTTTTATGTTTTTTATACCCAGTATAATGTAAATATACAAGGTATATTAAGTTTAGTTCCGACTTTGTAACGCTTGAAAATATTGATCGCAGGAAAAAATTTTTGTTAAGGGTGTTCATAAAATGACCTAATTAGTCCATTTCCGTATGTCCGCCCGTCCATCTGTCAGTCTGTGGATGTGATAACTCAAGAACGAAAAGAGATAACGTGCTGAAATTTTTTTGTGCCTTCTAGAGCTAAAAAGTAATGGGCAAAATCGGACCATGATTGGGCAAAATGGGCAAAACTGCAGACCTTTGAAACCGTAAGAGGTATAATAAAAGTTTAAATACAAAAATTCTTCTTCTCTTTAAAATAAATAACTATTGTTTTAAAAATTTTTCCATAAACTTAATAGTTTTCTCATAATTTGTGTTCAAAGTTCCTCGGAAAGTGAAAAATATGCTTTAAAACGATACGAGATTTTTTTAAATTGTGGGACAGTTAAATAATTGTTAACAATTCAAACATTGATACACAAATCAGTATATACTGGGTATTCAAACAGTTAACTCAGTCAGTTGTCACATTACTTGTTTTTTTTTTATTCATTTGATATTCTCTTAGAATGTTTTAATAAAACAAGCAAAATATGTATGTACAGCTAGACTAGCTGGTTTTAGCTATATGTAAAAGCTATAATATTTATGATCTAGCTGTTAATGCACTTGTTTTATATATTTATTGTTGGATTATAGAACTAAAAAATGACTTTAGAACAGTATGCAGTACATACAATATATTTTATGTCATTGATAATTCGCAGACCTCTTGGATCTAGAGCTTGGAGCCTAATCAGAGATACAAAAAGCGCAAATTTATTAGAATATGACAGTTAAAGAATATTGCAGGCATACATAGAATTGGACATCGTACGCGACATTAAAAAGTAGACAATACTAGCAAATTCAATTTTGTCAAAAGCGACAAAATAATATTTTCTTCAGCTCTCGCTATATTCTATCATCTTCATAAACTGAAATCATAGACTTTAACTTTCAACATTTACATAACATTTTTAAACAACTTTGAACCCAATTTTAAGGTATGTCTGTAATTCTCGATTTGCTTGAGAATTTTAACTCTCCGAAAACGACAATTAAATTAGTCGAAAGTCATCATACCTTTAGAATAAGGATTTTTTAACGGTTGTTTTAATCATTTTAACTATTATGTACAAATATTTTTAGAAGTCTATGATAAAAATATTGGTAAATTAATTGCATTTAATACCATCTATGCGAAGACTATCTTCTACACTATCAAAGCAAGCAAATAGCATTGCCTTTATAATCTTAGAAGTAGACAGAAGTTCAACTTCATTTCATTATTATCGACGCACAACGTTCGGTAAACTTTTTATCTCCTATAAAATTATTAAAAAGCGATCATAGCATTTATTTTGATTATTTTTGTTGTATTTATATTTCATTATTATTTATTAAAAGTTTATTATAGATATTTAATATTTTTTAATTGAAATGTATATAGCATAGGTGCAATTTTCTTAATCAAGAGATTATTTCCACCTCGGAGTCATCGTTTGGAATTATTGTTAATCTTTTAGAAATCCTTAAAAATTGGTATCACTCTATCTATTCTCTTAAATTTCTAAAGTAAAGTGTAGTTTCAAAAAACCTAAAATCAAAAATATTAAATAAATACGCATTTCTAACTAAAAACTATTACAATATTTGGACGACAAACATTTAAAAATTTAAAAATCCTGAACTGTTAGTTATTTTAAGATGGTGACATATTTTTGTCTACACTATACATTTCATGCAAAGTTGCTGGCGAACCGTCAAGACATGGTGGCCATCTAGACTCCAACCTAAAGCAGCCTACAAATTATCAACAAATTTTATTCAATGGTTTCGGAATAACGCAGACGACAAGAAATTTCCAAAATTGTAAATTTCATATTAGAAGCTGAGCCCGAACTGTCTGAAAATTGTGTGTTCCCGACGAAATCCATTAATTTTAGATTCTTTTCCTTCTCTTTTGCATATCCTCAGTAGTTTTAGATTATTTCTCCACCACCCACCATTTTCATCGAAACGGGAATTGTCTATCGGAAAAATCATCGTTTCTTTTGTGGCTATGTGCACATAATTTATTACGTTCGTTAAGGTGACACATAGCCTCAGGCAAGTGTGCTTTAAAAGATTTTGCATCTATTTACAGGTATTGCCGTCTATTTATATTTGGAAGAAAAAAAAGTTTTTCAGGATAGGAAGACAGGTTTTGTAGTTTGTTCTGTTTGCAGTTATCTACTACCTACATTAGATTGCAATATTGTTTAAAATTTATAATGTTATGACTGTATCACTAAACTTACGGTTCGTTCTCGGTCTAGTAAAATATTATCAAATTCATGTTCACATTATAATGCCGATCATGGTTCGTTCTCGGTATGAAAATATTAAGCGGTAACATACGCTTCAGTGCGTAATAGTTGACTGAACCGGGAACAGAGAGCATTCGATCTCACTCAAAAATATTTGTATTTTTCGTGAATGGAGTGTGATTGGACCGGTACTTGACTGTGACCGATAGTATGAATACACAGATCGGACCGAGAACGATACGTGATTGGCACTATAGTGTGGATCGACCCTACATGTTCAAACCAATTTGTAAATTTTATTTAAAAAAGAACAACCAAAATTTATTTCTACATTTTTTTAATCATAAAACAAATTTGATAGACATTAATTAGCTGACGTCAAACAATCAATTTACGGTATATTCGATATGAAAAACTTGTTTAACAACTTATTGTGTACACTGTAGACTAGCCAGCGCTACACACTAATAATCATTTATAAAAAAATATTTTACAGTTTTAAAGTCATATACGAGAGTGTATGTTATTTATACCTATGATATTGAATAAGGAAGAGTCGATTAAGAAATTAAGTGGAAAGAAAAAAACTTGAATTATTATTGTTATTGTCTTAAATCAAATAGAAAGAAAAAATGATACATTCATAGTTTTGCTTTTCGAATATTTATTTTATTTTGTTCAAGGTGTACTCAAATGAATCATATTGCGAGAATAGGAAAGAAGCGACGATAAAAACGTTGCAATATTAGGCATATAAACATATAATAGATAGATCCGGTAAGCCTCCGCAGTTTCATCCTGTCCAGTCTCAGTGCATCGAGAGATAGCCTCTTTGTTTCACTCTGAAGCAGTACCTTCCCGAGCTCTTGCCGCGGTACTTTTCCCCAGTGATCATGGTGTTTAGCATTTGATCACTCGTTGATCACCTGTATACATGCAGTCCTTGGAATCCCTTCTCCACATACTTATGAAATATCAGGCATATAAACGTATAATAGATTTTCAAAGTGTCAGCCTAGGGGCGTAGCTGAGGGGCACCGAGCCAGCGACGTAGGGGGTACCAAACTTTAGAGGGGCCCGCTCACTATAGCGGAAAAAAAATTATTTTTAAAATCAGTAGTATGTCGGAAAAATTTCAATTTAAAACTAATTAACGCGCGCATAGCGTAAATCTATATAGATAAGTTAATTGAACAATTTGCAGAAAAAATGCCAGATGATCCAAAAGATTCAGTTTGGATCTTAAACAATAATATATTTATTATACATCTATGATAAATACATAGTTGTTTCTTACGTTAAAAATATGTTTTTCTTTTTTAATTTATTCAAATTCTCACTATTTTCCTTGCCTTGAGGGGGCCTCATGAAGATTTCTGCAGGGGACCTTTTAGCTCTCAGCTACGCCACTGAGTCAGCTAGTTATAATTTGATTGATAGATTCGTCTTGGGGTCTAAAAAGTATTAAACTGCGACCTTATGGTCCATTGTGCTCCCCCTTCCACTTCAGTCCGGCAAGACTCGCTTCTCCCATTTGTTTGCAATAGCCAGGAGCTTGCTTATCAGGTTTTCCTGCTTTTTCGTATCCTATCAATCATACAACTTTTGATAAAACGACATTCGTGGTAATTATCGAATAATTGTAAACGAATGCTGAAAGAAAAGTTTATTAGTGAACATTTTAAGAGTTTATCATTCAAGGCGACACATAAAAAAGTAGTCCTTTTTGTTTCGGGAGTTTGGACAAGGTAACAACAATAGCTATAATAGTTACTTCATAGTGTACCCTATGATAGTACTACAAAAAAATCAATTTTAAAAGAGGACAATAATATTATTCTTTCCAATGTTTGGAAGTTTAGGAAAGGAAGTGTAATTATTGAGAGGATGAGATAGTAATAAGATTCTGATTGATCCTCACGCATATTACTTTTGGATTTGAAGACAAAATATCTTGATTTAAGGAAACAGGTGGGAATTTGGAATATAATGATTGAACCGCAATAAATTTGTGTCACTAGCATTCTAATTGGTGCTTTTAAAATTTATCAACTTGCAGATTGTGCAAGAAGTTAATGGAAATGGTTTACCGTTATTAGTGTCCCAGACATACACACTCGATATTCGTTCATTGAAGAGTTTACACATTTGGAGTAGTGTAGATTACTACAAAAAAATTCACAGTTATCGTTAATTTAAACATTTCAAATAATTTTTGTTCATGTCATATATTTTTTGAGCCATCTGGTATGTGAATACATTCTTATTTATGCATACTTTAATTAATGTTTTAATTAATAATTTATTGATTTCTTTTATAAACTTCCGATAAATAATAAATGAAATTTTGTATACATGTAATTGATCTCAATCAATATGTATATCTATTGATTTATATTGCGTAAATACTATTCACTTTACATTTAAATGCAATATTAATAATTTTTTCTTAAATAAAAATTGGTCCAACTTTTTAAATTTTATAATTTTATTTCCGGAACTTTCAAAAAATTATTTTAAATTAATGCGTTTAAAAAATTTTAACAGTTTATTTTTCAATTAAATGGCCGATAAAATTTTAGGGCACATTTGATGAGCTCTCCCGTTCATTAAAAATGAACCGGTAAGTCACATTCTAAGCGTATACACTTAGAATGTTTCATCTGGTTCAATTTTTATGAACAGGAGTGTATGTTAGTAATTATAAAAATAATCAATTGAACTAACACACATTCCAATTTAAGCGTTTACTTGTTTACTTGTTTACTTGTTTACTTTCAATTTTTGTTTTACGAATTCAACTAAGAAATTTCCTCGATTATATTGTATACCCTATTTTCAACATTAAATAAAAAATATGAATAATAGAGGTTAAATTCCGGAAGTCTTTTTTGTCGGAAATTTCCTTCTCTATAAGAATATGTTTGTAAAATTCCTCTAGCACCAATAGTTTTTGAGTAATTTTCAAAAAAATAGAACCCTTTTCTTTGGAATCTTTAATTGTTTGTAGCTTTTGCAATTGTTTATGAACGGGTTTGAAATTTTTGCACATTTTACTAGACGTCATAACGAGTTCAATTAACTATGTCACGGGTTTTAATTCGCAGTTGCAAGAATTGACACGTTTTTTAACTTGTTGACTAGAGTATTTTAGCTCTAGAACGTACAGACACAAAATTTAATCTTTTTATCTCTTTTTATTTCTGAGTTATCGTGTTTACAGGTGCACGGTCAAACGGACAGAGGGGTGGGTCCATATGTGAAAATGGACTAATTTAATCATAGTATTAACACTTATACAAAAATTTTTTTCTGAAAGCAATACTTTCAACCGTTACAAAGTCCGGTCTTATTATAACCTTGAAATTTTGGGCGAAAATACAAGGAGACCTATAACGCAATTCCGCTTAGGGACATGGATAAGGGAGATTCGAATAGGTATAACAATAAGGGCGGGAATGTGTATTTTGTGTGGACAGGAAGAATCACCAGAGCACTTTTTCACTACGTGTCAAGGTTTGGATCACATGCGAAGGAAACATCTAATAGATTTGAATACCCAAGTGATTTGATAACCTTATTGAACGCAACCGATATTGAAACACGACGGAAATTAAGTGGATTTATTGGGTTGGTACTAAGTATGCGTAGAAGTAATTAAGAAGTAATATTATTTTATTTTGTTATTTTATTAATTTATATTTATTATTCATTATTTCAGTTAGTTGTAGGGATGGCTTACCTATCCATTTAGTTGTAATTTATAAATGAAATCAATGGTTTTTTTAAGAATATTTTTTCCATTACTTAACGATGATTTTTGTAAACGATATATATTCTTAAACTGATATCAATTTATAAGTAAAGCTTAGGCTAGGTATTATAGTTTGTAAGTAATCGATTGTAATATTATTGTAATTCGAAGATACTAATGAACTTTATGCATACATAGTTTCTGTATGTTTCAATACAGAGACTCTTCAAATACAAATACAGAGTGCAAACAGTATTGCCGACAATTGACATCCTTGTATCAATGCTCTGCTAGTTTTGCATTCAGTTCACTTTTCCTTACATATCTTAAAGTAGACTTCATACTTTGTGTACAAGGATTTCATTATCTCTAGTATGTTATACGTCAATCCCCTTTTTTACAACTTTTCCCATTGTAACACCCTATCTATTGAATCAAATGCATTTTCAAGATCCACAATCACGAATAAAATATTCTTCTTTTTTTGCTAAGAGTGATATTTACTAATTCCTTCATTACCATTATATTTTCCCGTGTCCCGTATCCCACATGAAATCCAGATTGGTATTCATTAATAATAAGGCATCTATTGAAATTTTGAACAATTAACTGTAAAAGCTGTGATTTGTATAATACTATATGGTTGGGAGATTTTTAATTTTTTAAGTTTTATCACTAGAACCAAACAAATTTTTTTAATTTTCTAGAATTGTATATATTTATTTTGTAAATTAAAATGATTCAACAAAATATTTTAATGATATTTATTGTTAAAATTAGTTTTTTTTCCTTTGTTTTGTTTATAAGAATTGAGATATATAAGTATACACGAATATTATTGCTACTATGGTGGTCTAATTATTTTAAAGCCTTCAGCAATTCGATACACAATATAATATACCACTGTTTTTATTTTTCGGTTGTTTCATCTAAATTTAAATTTTGGAGTGTTATTGTTTTATCAATTTACATTTTAGATGTGTATATACATATAAGATATTTTACAATAAAACTAAAATTTAATTACAATCCTAACTTTATTGTGGATTGTATTCACGGCAGAAGAGAAATATTCGGTGAGATTTATCTTGGCATAAAGTACCCATAAATAACAAAACTTCCACATTTTTTAAGATATTTTATATTTTAATAAGGCGATATGTGTAATAGCAAAAAAAATTATGTTGCATTCAAAATAATATGCTTAAAAACATAAAATCACACATTTACCTGTAAATTCATGTCACAAAAATCCTTCTAAATGATGATTTGGTACAAATATGTTCAGTTGCAATAAACTAAATGTATTGTGTTTCTCATGTATTATAACTTTAATAATCGTTTTGTTAATTAATAATCTCGTTTTGTGAATTTTATTGCTTTGTGATTATTATGTTACGTATTGTTAGCTTGTTATAATACGTTAGCTTGCCATTCCATCTATTAGGTAAATATTGAATTATTAGGTTATCTGAATTATGTTTTATATATACATTAAGATTAATATTAATAGCCTGATTTTGCCTCCTTGGGAAAAGGCCTCCCCTAGTGCATTCCATGCTTCTCTATTTCTAGCTGTTCTGCTCCACAGACCGCCTGCTTTAACAACCTGTATCTCGAAAACGAAGCTTGAGAACATGCAAGTTCATTTAAACATTTATTTTTGGGAGATCTATCGCCTATTCAATTTTTTGGATTAAAATTTGAGACAAACTATATATATATATATAAATAAATATATATATATATATATATATATATATATATATATATATATATATATATATATATATATATATATATATATATATATATATATATATATATATATATATATATATATATTCTGAGGAAGTCGGCTAAGTTGACGTAGCTCCTGCGTAACAATTTTATTTTTATTGTTAGGTAATAGAATATTACTTGAAAATAACTAATAATTTTTTGTTGTGTGTAATTTCACCGTTGTAAGTTTAAATTTGTAACGCTATGCAATGACTAAAATACACATATGACAGTAAATTATAAATATGTTTTGTATTTTATCAATATATTTAATTACTTTTTAAGGTAGTTTTTTCTTTGTATTACATGTCTGCTTCAAAATTCCATGTAACCCTTTGTATCCTTTTATATACAGAGAAATCCAAAAGTACGGTATCGGTAGATTTATTCCCACCAGGTTAAATAAGACTTTGACCTTGAGTCTCCACAATGTATGATTCTTCATATCCTATAGACATATATATATACATATAAAAATTTGAGACAAACTATATATATATATATAAATAAATATATATATATATATATATATATATATATATATATATATATACATATATATATATATATATATATATATATATATATATATATATATATATATATATATATATATATATATATGTATATATATATGTCTATAGGATATGAAGAATCATACATTGTGGAGACTCAAGGTCAAAGTCTTATTTAACCTGGTGGGAATAAATCTACCGATACCGTACTTTTGGATTTCTCTGTATATAAAAGGATACAAAGGGTTACATGGAATTTTGAAGCAGACATGTAATACAAAGAAAAAACTACCTTAAAAAGTAATTAAATATATTGATAAAATACAAAACATATTTATAATTTACTGTCATATGTGTATTTTAGTCATTGCATAGCGTTACAAATTTAAACTTACAACGGTGAAATTACACACAACAAAAAATTATTAGTTATTTTCAAGTAATATTCTATTACCTAACAATAAAAATAAAATTGTTACGCAGGAGCTACGTCAACTTAGCCGACTTCCTCAGAATAAATACACCATTTCTGTTATAATTTCTCTTAATTAACTTTTTCTCTTAATCAAGTTTGATTATCTAAGTATTTTTGAAGTTATACTTCTGTGAGCGCGTTATGAGAATGCGATCGGAGAGTATTTTTAGCGTGAAACAAAACGCTGAAGTAACACTCGACTCATGTATATCAATGTTACACAGTTTTCTATCCTGCTATATTGCACAGTGTTACATACATGTACATAATACAAAACAGTGTTATGTAATACAAAACGATAATGATACATTTTATAAATAAATGTCAATAAAAGAAGTAGAAGACAATAGTATGCAATAATAATACAACTTAAAATGTAACATTATTGAGAAACAGGCGCGTCTTGAAGTTCTTGGGGAACCCGGTGCAAAAAGTTCTTGGAGCCCCTCCTGTAGAAAATTGACTTAAAAAAACGTCCGAATTTCCTCTGTATGAGTGCGCATATATTTATGAAATACACATATACTTTTTATAGCCAATTTATTATGTATTTTTTTGTAAATTATCCAGTTTTCATTATATGTAACACTGATTATAAGATTGCATGTGTGCAGGGGCCAAATTGCTGCTGACATATTATTTCTTAAACAAAATTATGGATCCATTTGCAAACCAATTGAATTTTTGAACGGGACAAATTTGTTTCATATTCTTTGACTCAATACAAACATAGTATATCTTGAGGTTTTATAATTAGAGACCAAAATCATAATTACTCGAACTTAACAAAAATCTTATCTTAAAAAATATTGAATACCCGAAGAGATATTTTATATTTGTGTTGAATCGACCATTATGTAAATAAGTTGCCCGATCAAAAATTACATTTGTTTGTTGTAATTGGTTCAAATATTTCGTTTATGAAAGTATGGCACTAATTGGTCTTCTTTTTCAGTTGCAGGGTATTTTATATTTTACTTGGCAAGTTTCATTCTTTGTATACTAAACATAATAAAATATGATAAATTGCCAAGTAAAATACTCTGCAACTGAGAAATTTACAGTTTCTGAGATACAGAGGTCAAAAAATCGTTTCTAATCCTTCCTGTAAAATTAAGTATGGTAGGTGTCAACAGTCCAAGTAGCCGAGCGGTCTAAGGAGTTAGTCTGCACAGTATGCATACTTGGAAACTGGGAGGTTATGGGTTCGAATCCCGACATTGGCAGTTTGTCAATTATAAAAAAAAGGGGGCGGTTAATGGACTAAACTGTCGGCGTATGGACAAGAACGAAATAACCGGGTATGCTTAAGAAGGTTTTCTGCAATTTCCTTCACGAACTCCAGATGAATATCGGCATAGTTCCTAACATAGTCGGCTACAGCCACATATCCTACTAATTCCTAATCTACTCACAAATTCCTTCCACTGCACTCACATCCTCACATCCTTAGGCATCACAATGAACCTTATGGTTGAAGTGTAGCCAGGGCAGCCTCTACAATCTATCTATCTCTATGGTAGGTGTCTATGCTATATTTTAAAATTTATTCAATTCAGCAAACAAGTATTGAAATTTTATTAAAATTAGCAAACAATTCTTTTTTTTTGTCACGATTATTTTAATTTTTAATAGTTTTCGTATATTTTTTAATTCGTTGATGTATTGCGGCGTAATTCATTGTCTTATTGTTTTGTTTCATTTCTTTAATCCAATTAATTTTATTATATTTAATACTTACGGCGATATTTAAGTGTAGTGATATGTCCTTAAAATGAGAGAAATCTGATAAAAACGTAAATACACAATTTACTTTTATTTCACTGTACATTGACGTATGTAGAATGATTTATGAAACGATACAATGACATCATTGCATTTTTTTTGCTTTTTGAAACTTTACATTGTAAATTATTGTATTCCATTTAATTATATAGAATAATGTTATTTAATATCATTGTTGCGCTGTGTATCTTTGCTTTTACAATACATAAACGTGGTTTCCACCTTTAAAATTTAACACTGGAACCAGTTTTAAAGATGATGTATACACGTTTATCTAACTATGAAAATTAAGAATTCGTACAATATTGAAGTTGAAAGTCAAGACTTTTGATAGTTTCGGTTGGCTAAAATTTCAGTTGTTGTTTTGTTAGTTTAAGCCACAACGTTCGTCTAATAGAAATCGACATTTTCATGTAAATATTGGTTAATAATATAAATCCCTCTCTTATAAAGGCGTTTTTAGTTAACGACAAAAATAATAATGTAGTAGTGCAGAGTTTATCAATTTATTTCATATAAAAAAATAGCGGTTCCGAGCAAACTGCCTGCAACCCGATTTTTGAAGCTAATTTGACTCTACCATATATGATATGTGCATTTTTGTGTTTAAAACTTCTTCATTTGCCGCTTGCAGAAGTTGTTCATGAATTTGTAACAAACTGTTCTTTATTATAGAAAAATGTAGAGTTTATACATAGTCAGCGACTTTGAGCTCCCAAGAATGAATATCTATATCAGCTTCGTAAATATTCCAGAATATTATTCCTCGATATTCCAGGCTGAAGTTTATGTCATTATTAGATGTGCAATCTAGAACCTTCAACGAAACTACAAAGGTAAAATAATATATATGCTATCCGATAGTCAGGCCGCACTCAAAGCGTTTGGTTCACCTGAAATAAACTCAAAAATTGTCCTGGAGTATATCGACTAACTCCAGTAAACGGCTCAGAGCCGTTTCTTGGAGTACCAAAAAGCAGAATAATATACAAAATAAAGAAATGGGCGGTACCAGAGTCCAACCGTTTTTGAGTAAATACTCATGGTCAAGATCATGCAAAGGCTCTTATAAGAAGCGTCTTATGGAAAAAAACCTCGAAGCGTTTACCACTAGGAAAAAACCAATTGAAGATACTTACTGGTCTTTTTACTGGCCACTGCAAATTCAATAAATATATGCACAAAATTAAACTCTCAGGGAATGATCTCTGCAGATTTTGTCATGAAGAGGAGGAGTAATTCACATTATGTGTGAATCCGAAAGTCTCTCTCAAAATATACTATAATGTGGGATGAACAGATCTCCTGCTAGACAAAATCAATGAGGTGTCGCCGAAGAATATCCAAATGTTTATCAAGACCATAGGACTCCTGGAACATCTTAGAAGGACACAAATTCTACGCGATACAAAAGCTATTTATTAGACTTATTCCTGACTCGAATCTAATCTAATCTAATCTAGTCTGCGACTTGCGACGACTTAGTTACCGTATACGTTTGTGCAACAATAATTGAATTTAATCGGTGCGTTAAAAACCGTACACGAAATCTCATTTAGGGATGATCAGAAAGGAAAGTTTAGAGAAATTTTTATGTTAGACGCGTAGGTTTCTTACAATTAGTAGCCGTGGAGAGTCTACACAGAACGCTTTGGGCCTTCGTTGGTTTTTATGTGTATAGAATCTTTACATAGTACGAAACAGCTTAAAAAACTATAATTAACAATATTGAAATAAAAAATTATTATGAAATGTCATCAGCAACATTTTCAGAATCACATTCATTTTTTTCAAGAACGACCTGCTTAATATGATGTTCGTTTATGTGCAATATTCAAAAGAGTTTACCCATGCGCAAAATTGAATTGAGAAATATGATAAACCCCTGCGACGTAGTATACTATGACACCGCCTTGACATTATTTTGACCCTTCTTGGCATACTCCTTAACCTCCTTGGACACTCTCTCTAGGACCCATTCTAGCCCCCAGTTAATCTCTTTCGGTTGATTGATTTCTTGTGTTCTATACTTTACTAAATTTACACTACGCAGGATATTTTTTCTTTCTAAGACGCAGGGCCAAGACTGAAGGCCGCATCGGGGGTCAAGAGGGTGGAGCCCCTTGCCAGCATGGAAAGTTTTATTAATATACCTTTATGTTTGTCTTTTTGTTAATATTTTAAGTGTTCTTGTGTCTAATGAAGCAACTCTGTTACCGAAACTGTAGTCTTTTTGTTTATACGAAACTGTATATTTTTTACGGAAATTCCAAATATTTGTTTAATTTAATAATTTGTTCGTAAGTGTTCATGTTGTCTAATGAAGCAACTCTGTTACCGAAACTGTAGTCTTTTTATTTATACGAAACTGTATATTTTTTACGGAAATTCCAAATATTTGTTTAATTTAATAATTTGTTCGGCAGCCATTACAGAAATGTTAGAATTATTTATTTACCAAAAATTAAGTTACTGATAAATTTATATGTTCATAATTAATGCGTTCAAAATTAATGCAATATTTATGCATTGGTGTAATAACTTTGCTGCTATACAAAAGTTATAATATGTAACAATTCTTGTATGTTTTTGTTTCAGATGTAAATCAAGTTACAATACCAGAAGAGTTACCAATTATTGGCGATCCATTTACGGAGATTGTATTAGATTTAGTGTCTCCAACAGGTCAACCAATATTTATTTTGAATGGAAAGAAATTACAATTACTACAACCATTAGATCGTGATAAAAATAATTTATCTCACGTGATTTTTTCGGTGAGTTTATATGTTTTTTTATAACCATTAGAGAAATAAATTACTTTACAAACTATCTCAGAACTACTTGAGTTTCAGAATTATATTTATTCCAAGAAGAGCTGTTTTTTATTATTTATAATTAATTTCAGTATTTATTATCTAATTATTAACTAATACGTCTATTCTTTCTAAAAATTATAGAAGTTTCATTTTTTGATGTTCCCGTGGCTGTTTAAAGATGTATCTTTATCAGTTCCAGCACGAATATTCGTTAGTCATAGTTTGCGCATGTATGCATTAATGCTTGTCTGAGTATTTAGTGTGTTTAGATTATTGCCTGTTTGTATGCATTATATTGTTGATACACTTTGTACACTTGGCCACAGATGTCATTTTTAAAAATTTATAATTAATGTGCCTTATTTATTCGTTTTTCGAAAAAAAATTTCGAATAAAAGTTGTTACTATATTTATAATAACCAAAGCATTGTTTTTAAAATCGAATCAATATGGCACAAACAAATCAATTATTAAATTTATAAAAACATATATCAACTTGTGGGTCATAGCACAGGACATAATACGACTCATTTTTAGTTCACTGGTTTAAACAATTAATAGAGCTTTTGAAATTTATAACATAAGATGCCACAACCGATCTAACGAAACGTACCAATTTTATTGCATGAAATGTTTTGAGATACGCTGACTGGCTTAGATAGATAGATTGTAGCGGCTGCTCTGGACGGGCAATACTTTGACTATAAGGTCCATTGTGATGCCCAAGTATGTGAGGATGTGAGTGAAGTGGAAGGACTTATTGTGTGTAGACTAGGAATTGGTAGGATGTGCGGCTGCAGTCGACATTGATAGGAACTATGTCGATATTCATGTAGAGGCCGTGAAGGAACTGCAAAAAACCTTCACAAGCATAGCCGGTTACTTCGTTCTTGTCCATACGCCGACAGTTTAGTCAATTAATCGCCCTTTTTTTTGTAATTGACAAACTGCCGATGTCGGGATTCGAACCCATAACATTCCAGTCCCAAGAAGACAGAGCGTGTTAGACCGCTCGGCTACTTGGGCGGTCTGGCTTACTGACTGATTTATGAAAACTGGAAGGAATTCTTAACTATCCTAAAAATGGAATTTGTCAGAAATGTAGGTCTTACGGCGCACGTAACGGGAAAAATCGAGGCACAAGACATTTTCAAAGGAAGGTTAAACCGATAAAACGATTTCGCAAAAATTTCTTCAAATCCCCATCACACTGCATGTGCCTACCACAGTTATTCATGATTATAATGTACACTCTCATTCAATATATTTGAATCAATAAGTCACATTTTAGGCGTATATATTACTAACTATATACCAGCCCAAGTAGCCGAGCGGTCTAACGCGCTCTGCTTGCTTGAAACTGGGAGGTAATGGGTTTGAATATATACCCCTGGGCCACCCACCTCTTCAACAAACATAAACCTTCACAAGGTAGCTACTTCCTTTGAAGAAGGTTCACTACCGTATGGTCGTATAGTCTGTACATCAGTCAGTACCGCGATGTCCAAAGGGTCCGTCTGCCTTCCGAGTCAGGGTGTACGTTCGTCTGAAAGGATGCCTTTGATGACAGCCTTCTGTATGGAGGTGATAAGGTGACGATGATGATACCTGCAACAGGAATGGTGGACAGATTAGACTCTTGAGTGGGGTGTATACCGTCAAGGCAACCGATAATGAGAACAACCATTTTGACTGAGTAACCAGGGTGTAGTTGTCGTAGTTCTTGGAGAAGATAAAGGTATTTAGTCCGTTTTTGTGCCTCTTTCAGGACTATATTCGCTGCTGCGGGTGCAGAGAACTCGATGACAAAATTAGCCTTAGCAGAAATATCCTAGAGCACTATATCAGGCTTTGTAACAGAGAGCTGCCTGATAGTTGGGAACGAGAAATTTCACAAATTGCTACATTTTTCGTTTTTGACAACACACTCTATTTTTCCGGGAGCATATAGGTAGGACGAGCGTACGGTCCACTCCATACTTGTGTCTCAAGAAGTAGTACAGCACACGCGGGGCAGCGTTATAATGATGAATGTAGGTGGTCGAGGCATGAGATGGACATGCCGAAATGAGGTGCATCAACGTCTCCGGTTGCGATTTGCACGCATTGAATACTGGAGACTGCCACTTTCCACACGTACCTCTGGTGTGTAATAGTGGCTATCACACTGTCCTGGCAGCGACAATAAAGCCTTCCATTTGGAAGTCCAGCTATCGGAGGAAAGTAAACGTAAGATCAATGGAGAGACTACAGGAGTCTAGATGGCGGTAGAACATACCCTGATGGTCTCGAGATCGATGATATTGAAAGAGGGAACTGATTTCAGCTCTTTTAACAGCTGAACGAAGTCGCGATTGAGGAAGAAGGACCAAATTATCATATTGACCACGATCAAATACTAGACCCAGTTTTGAAGCTGCATGTCGTGCTGCAGAGAACAAGAAAGCTCCTTTACCTTGCAACTCGTGATCCCGCACGAGTGCCATTAATGGATCAGAGCTATTAAGTACCTAGCAAGCTACACCTAACACTAATCTGTTACGTAGACATTCGACGATCAGGAGACCCCTACCCCCTGCTTACGTGGGAGGTAGTTACGAGGCACAGAGGAGCGCGGGTGCAAACTACGACAAATGTTCATAAATTTGCGAGTGCCTCTATCAAATTCCTTAAGCTTCTCTATTGTCCATTTGAATAGAGACCTATTGTCCATTTGAATAGAGGTACCAAAAGAATAGAGAAGGATGGGTAGGGCAAGCATATTACTAGCACGGATCTTATACATCCCAGATAATTCGGATTCCCAAATTGGTCTGAGACGGTACTTATATCTGCACGAAGAGCTTTCTTAACAGTCGACACACTATGAATGTGACTTTCACCAACACCTAAGTATGTTTATAACTCTTCTTCATCGAGATGTTTCACGATGCTTCCATCCGTGAGCTGCACGTCTGCATCATATTAGGGACGTAGGCCCAATTACAATATATGACCGCACACCAATATGAATTCCATACCAGGAGCTTTCGTGTACTGATGGGCAGATTTAAGAGCTAGAGATAGACTGCTCTCAGAAGAAGCGTAAAGTTTCAAGTCATCCATATAGAATATATGAGTTACCTGATGCTTCCTGTCTGTCGGGGGGTCACAACGATAGTCGGGTTCTTCTCGCAAGCGCAAGGAGAGTGACATAAGTGAGATAAAAAAGAAGCTGGCTAAGACCATTCCCTTGATAGACGACACGCTTGCATGTCACCAAATCTGTTCAGTACGTTTACAATTCGTTCTGTACAGAACGAATTGTAAACTTTGTCTTCCAGAATGGCAACAGATCTTCCATATATCTGATGATATTGGGATGAATTTTCAATCATTTGGGCAGCACCAATATAAGTTGATGAGAGGTAGCATCAAATGCTTTCCTATAATCAACCCGGGCTATACTCAAGTCACGCTGATATTGACGAGCGTCTTGACAGATACATCTGTCAACAAGACGATTATCTTTTCAACCTGATATGCCACATTTGGAATCGCGTTGCTCATTTATCATCATCCACACCGGTACTATGGTTGCGTTCATTAAGAATGGAGGTGAACGCTTTGTACACGGTGTTTAAGCATGTTATCGGTCAGTAATTCCATGGAACTGAATGGTTTTTTTTTTTGGCAATCAGAACTGTTCATCCTTCGGCAAACCAAGATGGAAAGATTCCATATCCGAAAATATATGAAGTGAAGTGCCTAGCAAGGTGTGTGTGTGTGTGTAAGGTAAAAACGTTTCCACCAAAAATTCGACACAGTATCCATACCAGGCGCCGAGTGATTCCTCTTGCCTTTGAAGGCAAGGGACACTTCATTAGCGGTAACAGATGTTATTACCGCATGTTCTGCTAAATGAGTGTTGGAGAATCTTTGGAACAGTCTGAACAGTCAAAACTATAATCATAATTTACATATTGATCATAGTTTTGTGTTAGATAGAAGTATGCAGTTGAATTCGTTGCATGATGTGATATCAAATAATAATATTTTGATCAATTACACTGAATTACACTTGAATTTATCATGATAACACACATAGTAACGTAACTCACAAGATGAAAAAGGAATTCATGATTCAATCAAATAACAATATAAAAATAATATAATGATATATAATACATCTAGTATCTATGTATACTAGATGTATACAATATACTTATATAGGATGATTATGTTTTACTATGGGGAACTGATCGGGCGGGGCTTAAAAAACATGGCTGTTTAATGTGTGCAACGAAATAATAATCTACTTTTCTAATGACAAAAAGATATTTTATTTCCAAAATTTTGTTAATGTAGGTAATTCTATAAACTATACTCGTACAGCTCATCAAGGGACCTTCTAGCGTTTATAGAAGTAAATTATTTATTTTTGAGAGGAGTTTTCCCATTTCCGTGGGGGAGGGGGGGCTTTCGTTGAGAAAATTGATGTTTTCCGGTTTTTATACGTATACGTATTTTATAGACTTGTACACGTGAATCAGTCAGAGTCAAAGAGCTGTATATATTATAGGATTAGACATCTGAGCTGTAAAGAAAATGAATCTCCAATAGTGTTCTCCAAACAATTCGATATATACTTTTTTATTCGTAAAGAAGAATACACGTAATACAGCACACGAATGGTTGCACAGTTTGGTTTTTTGCCACCAGAATTCGTGCCAAAATTGTCAATATGAAGTTGGATTTATAAAAAAATATTTTGTTGAAATATACATTTAAGAACATATCCATATGTGCATTATAGATAATTTTGGTTTTCTAATTAAATGCATATATCTTATTCAATTCAATTATTATATAACTAGCAAATAACTGCGGCATTGCTCGCGTTTTTTTGGTTATAAAAATTCTTCCGACATTCTAAGAATCTCAATGTAATTTACCACTTCCTCCACTACTTCAAATATTTATCGACACTTCCGTCAAACTTCTATTTCTGTAAATACTTTCGAATTCTATCTCTTGTATCGAGCTTAAATACATACCAGTTTTTAAGTCAAATCATTAGCTTTAAAAAAAATAAAAATTTTATCAAAATCAATAAGATAAAGATCAAGAGATCAATAAGATCAAGAAAAATTAGATAAATGCGATGGCAAATTGGTGTGTGCATAACTCTCTGTAGGTAAAGTATGGAACGGATCCTATCCAGATGACACATGGGCTATCAGAGTGGCTCACTTTAAGTGATACTATTTCCTAAGAGCCAATGTAGACTAGACGTTGGACTTGACCATCAAATTGTATTATTCGAGAACTATGTTTATGATAATTGTTGCGATTTTATTGGCCATTAGAGTATGTAAAAATTGACGGGACCTGTCTTTGGTTGCGGGTGAAGTGCCCATTTTAACGTATATTCCTGTTAATTATTAATATTTACAACCGCTCCAGTTTAAGGACAGAACATACACCATCATCAGATATAAATTTGACTATAGTTACAATAATCGTCTGTATAAACTGCACATTAAATACCATCTGGTTTACATTTCTTCAGTGATAAACGTATTATGATTTATAATGATAAATTAATAATTGATTAAATGTACGAGTATCGTAAGTAATTTTATAAGTAATACATAATTGGTTTGATAGATTTTCTATTCAACTTTTAGTAATTTATAAAACGATATGTAGGTACGGTTACGTGTTTTTTATACAACTGTTCGTAAATTGAGCGTGATATCTTAGCTATTTACGATTCATGTTTTGTTTGTAATTATATTGGATATAATAATCGTGTATTAAGAACAAATATTCATATTTTCACAACTCAATGACCTGTGGAGGTAACTGAATGTAAAATTTAGTGCCATGTCATTGGTCAAAATTATCTCCAGATGTAATTTGGTCGTCATATATCATATCAGAAGGTATTAAATTTTAGTGGCAAATAATTAAAATTGTTGGCAATAAAGAATTATTCGAAGATCAAGTCATGTTCAAAATTTGTTGCCCTTTCAGATATCGTCCTTCAAATATCCTTGAAGTGCAACGTGAAGTTCAAAATCAAGATCTCCATAACATGTATTTGAATGTCAAATTTCTTGCTATTTCAGAATCTGCGATCAAAAATAGGGATGCTCATTTTATATACACAAATTGACCTTCAATTATCCTTGAAGTTCAGCGTGAAGTTCGAAGTCAAGGTCGCCATTTGATACCGCCCTCTAAACACAACAATTTTTAATGTAACACAATCATTTTTGCGAGCCACGCTTCCTTAGATATTCAGGTGAATTGTATAAAGGGAGCATTCTGTATATTTTCAAAATCGTATATCCTTTAGAAATAGACCTTTTCCAATTTGAACTGAACAGGAAATATAATAATAAAGTTACTAGCTCATATCTTTCTAAATTTCATTTTTTCGAAGAGTTTTAATAATTAAAAATATGTTTTTATGTATTTCAAAAAATTTGTATAGTGATAAAACTAGATAAAACTAAATAAAACTAGATAAAAATAAATAAAACTAGATAAAAATAAATATAACTAAAAATAAAACTAGATAAAAATAAATAAAAATAAATAGAACTAAAAATAAAAATAAAACTAGATTTAGAACATTTTTCGATCTACAAATTTAATTATCTCAGAAACAAAAAACAGGATTAATTTTTAAATCCAGGTATTTATAAGACTTTGATAACTGTTATAACAGTTTTGCATAACAGTGGCGTATCTGGTTGTCTAGATATAGATTTTTGTATTCATGTTTTTACCAACGAGTCCATTTAACCTATGTAAAAATATCTTAAAAATCTTAACTTTAACATTTTTTTACTCAAAAACTAAAAACAGGATCAACTTCAAATTTTGACAGGATGTTTATTCTTTATTATTGAAATAATAAGCTGTAAAATTTTGAAGAACCTGTCATTAAATTGAATTTTCTTCACGACAACCTTAATTGATTTCTTAATCAATTAAACTCTTATATTCGTTTAAATTTAATTAAAATTAAGTTTCATGGTTACAGCATGTCAAAATTGGCAAATATATCCAATAATTTCCTAAATTTATTTTATAGTTTTATCAATATTTGTTGTTTTTTTTTTAAATTATTGACAAAACATGATTATTAAATATTAAAATTTATATTAATTTTATTACGAAAGAATATATTATCACAGTTGGGAATAAATATTAAAAATTAATATGCATTTTATAGTGCCCTTGATGATATTTTACCTTTATATACAATTCTCCTCATACTATTAAATAGGCGGTAGAATCTGATATTGCATAAATTATTTTTCTATGTCTATTTTTTATTTTATGCAGGGTGTCCGTAAGTCACGGGCACAACTGAAGATATGGATAGAAAATTGAACTCTAAGAGGATAAGTCCTTTACCATTTTTTGATCAGACGTACAGGTAATTAGTAATTAATTAAAATAAGTAACCAATCCGAGGCGCGCACTGGGTTAAGACAGACACACGTATACTCCCGTTCAATAAAATTTAACAGATCGGAACCGAATCAGTCTATCACAATTTTGATTATTATTGTAGTAAATGTTGTTTACTATTCTTCCATTTCTTTTTTCCTTCTTAAAATACATACTAGTTATCTTTGATTATAAATGAATAATTGTACAGAAAGTTACAAAAGTGAGGAGTTTTATGAAATGTAAGAAAATTAACATTTCAGGTCTGTTCAATTTTATTGAACGGGAGAGTACATGCATTCTCCACTAACATACTTACAAACACTCACTCATACACGCTATTGGGCGCCTCTAATTGGTTACTTATTTTAATTAATAACTAATTACCTGTACGTCTGATTAAAAATTGATAAAGGACTTTTCGTCTCAAAATTCACTTTTCTATCCAAACCTTCAGTTGTGTCCGTGACTTATGGGCCACCTAGTATACACGTTATTTTTACAATGAAAGTCTGGATCAGAAAACGGTTGATTTATCAACAGAGTTTTCTATAGTTTATAACATCGGAATGGTTTTCAATAAAGAACAGCCGTATAAAAATTTCGAACTAATCGATATTGGCACATTATGTGTCTTTTCTTCTCGAAAACAGCTGTGATAACTTTATAATCGATCTTTAAAAGATGAAGATCCGGAAAGAACAAGTAAAGCTGATTTGTGAGGGTCTATTTAAGTACCTTATGAATTTTACTTTGAATCTTGTGTGAACTGAAGTTGTTTTTAATATAAATTCTTTCAGAAGTAGTGTGAGTGTTTCAAACCAGAATTTTTTTTTCAATTAAATCCTATATTTACTTAAATATTTGATCACTTTGTTTAAGAAGAAGTTTGCCTTCTTTTTTGATTTAAAACCGAAGTAGATTTTAATGCAAATTATCAGTATGCATAATAATATTAGTGTAATAATATATTTATGATTTTATTATACCTTTATTAAACATATTTATTAAACGTATTTATTTTATACAATTATAACTGGTAATTTTTTATTTTATACTATTGGTATTGATACACCTGCGAATAATATAATATTTATAAAGATTATTATAAAAATGATTAAAGAAGAAACTTCTGAAGACTTTCAGAGCGAAGAAATTGAGGATATTAATAGTTCTATAAAATGGGATTCTAGTAGAGAAATGGAATATTTAATTAAAATCATAGATATAAAAGGTTATAGATAGTTATTTACCTACTTGTAAACTTATTTTATTACTATTTTTTACTGGTGCTTCCATATGAAGAGCAGAACACACAAAACACATTCACAAACCAATAATTAATTGCAATGAGTTTGAAAAAAAAAAATTCAAAAATTTGTAATTTGCAAATTAATTCAATTGTGTAAAAATTAAAATATAATTATTTTTGTAAATATAAAACATAAAAATTAGAGTTTAAAAAACTAAAACATACTTGTATTGCAATATTAACAAACAAAAATTTTTCTTTGTTTAATGTATTGTCCTTAATACGTCTGCAAAATTCTAACTGAATAACAATATTACATTCATTCATACATAGCAGCAACTATCTTTTCATTTTCTTGTCTTTTTATTTCATCATATTCATTGTAATGTTTAGCTTCTACGCCATTTCTCGTAGCACTAGTGGTCCTTCCTTTGCGAGAGTATTTTTTATCACACAACTTGCAATTTCACATTTCCAGCGTCATAAATTGTGAAGTCTAAGTCCAAACTTCGCTAACATGTGCTCTACTCATGTTTTTATATCACTTTGTCACTTTTGAATAACAGTTAAATTTGACAAATGCAATAATACTAAACTAATCTCAAATCAAAACAAAACAAACTGAATGACTTGTATTGTGTGACTAACTTTGTTCATACAACCTGTATCGGCTCGGCTATGTTGGGTTTAAACATGACAGGAAATGTCAAACCTGTGTATCATTTTGCACGCGCTTTATTTGAAAGTCAACGTTCGCATTCGCGAATATTGGAGATAAATTTTCGAGAATGTGAAAAATCCAACATTCGTTACATCACTAATACAAACATAGATAGATACATACGTCAAACTAATAAAAGTATGTTAAAAAACAAAATTAGGTACAAAACACACAAGACCTTGTCAAATGATCAAAACAATTAAAATACATCAATAAAAAAAGATGAAATGAATAAAATCGTCAATAAATAAAATAGGTAAAATAACAAAAAAAAAAGTAATGTAACAACATACTGAATTATTTTTCCGATTTTGCCCATTAACGAACTTGACCTTACTTTTTTGCTCTAGAACACCCACAAAAACTTCTGCTCGTTATCTCTTTTCGTTCTTGTGTTATCGTGTCCACGGACAGACAGACAGACGGGCGGACATGCGGATGATAGTAATTTTTAACATCTAATAGGTAGGATCAGTGGACATTTGAAGAATTTTTTCGAAATTACAACATGGGTGCAAAAACAATAGCAGCATTTCCTTTGGAAGCCACTCTCTATAAGATGGTTGTCAAACGCTGAGCCAGATTATTTTAATATAAAAAAAAACAATATAAAAGCTCTCCTTTACACATTAACTATCTGCTAGTAAAGAAAATTAATACACACACTACAGTATCCATAACTTAGCTAACCGAATATCTGTAGATCGAATTTTTACGATTACATTTTTATTTTCAGTATAGGTACACTGATAAATTAGTATACACTGACTCTTTATTTGAATCAGTAACTCAAATCAATCTAGAAAAAAGAATAGTTCTATAGTTTTATATCAATGAGGATTCTGCGACAAAGAAGATATTATACACAATACAACTTTGTAGAGGAAGACGATGATGACTCATGATCTGGTTTTAGTTTTTACACATACAAACTTACAGCCCACGCATGGTAACAAAAACACAAGCGAACAAACAAACCAACAAACAATGTAACATTTACTTATCATAACAATTTATATAAAATTGTATAAGTTGTTCATGATTGAGTAAAGTATATATTTAAGAACAAAGCAGACAGAAACTCTTTGCATTTTGTTTCTTTCCCATTCATGGTTGTACCAATAAAAAATTATCGAGCAAGTAAGCAAAGCATCTTAGCTGTGAGCGAACAAGTTATACATGTATATGTATTTATATATTACATGTATTTGGTTTCTATGAATCACATAATATTAATAGCTTTTATATTTTTAACCCGACTTCAAAAAAGGAGGATGGTTCTCAATTCGTCTGTATTTTTTTTTTTTTTTTTTTATGTGTGTTACCTCAGAACTCCGTCTTTTATGAACCGATTTTGAATTTTTATGCTTTGTTTTAAAGGGTTTGGCTTCCCATTGGTCCCATTGCCACCAAATCGCATTCTGATGAGGGGATTCCCGGAAAATCGAGGAAAATCCTCATTTTATATGTGATAACCGATTTCTGCGAAATTTTTTTTTTTTTTTTTTTGAAAGGGTATACTCATTCATAATGGGAAAATAAGAAAATTTTTTTAAAAACCGACTTCAAAAAATTTTTTTACAAAAAAAAAACCGACCCCAAAAAAAAAAATTTTTACAAAAAAAAGACAAAATGCATGAGAAAAAAACTGAAAATCTGTTATGAAAAAACGCACTAAAAATTAAAAAAAAAACAACGGATAAAAAAAAATATCTTATAAAGAAATGCGCTAAAAGTTAGTAGGTCGTTTAGTAGGTCTACCCATATTTAGACAAATAAAACTAGTTATAGAACTTCAAAGTCACTAAAAAGCGAGAAATAAACCATATTTTGACAAAATGGAAACCCGACTTAAAAAAAATAAAATATTCTATGACAAAAAATGCACTAAAAAGTAAAAAAATAATTGCATATTCTTGTGCCAATTTTAGTTCACCTAAGCAAAATTTTTTAAATATATATGTACAATTATTGTTATTTTTGGAGGCGGTGTCCAAAAATTATGTGAATTTCTCTATGCTGACACCGCCTCCAAAAATAACAATAATTGTACATATATATTTAAAAAATTTTTGCTTAGGTGAACTAAAATTGGCACAAGAATATGCAATTATTTTTTTACTTTTTAGTGCATTTTTTGTTATAGAATATTTTATTTTTTTTAAGTCGGGTTTCCATTTTGTCAAAATATGGTTTATATTAGACAATAAAGATATAGTTTTTTTATTTTTTATTTTTGAGATCGGAAATTGTTCAAATGTGATTTGATTTCATTACTCATACTTGAACTTCTAAATTGCCCTTGAAGCCATCATTTTTTGTTAATTTTCGAAATGATCTTGACTTTTTCAGTTTAGTATTCAGTTAAAACATATTCAACTATCAATCAAAAATACCAAGCGTTAAATTAGAAGCTATTTTCCTAGGCAATTAAGAGGGTAAATGAATGATATGGCACTATGTCTCATTATTAAACATAAATTTTTATGCCATTCTTGAAATAAAACAAATAGACATCGGCATCGCTATAATAGCTGAAAATCCATTAAATGACGTCCATTCAAATTATAAAAAAAGTCCTAATGTTTTTATCTCATTATAAACTCTGCGGTAACGTAGGGGAAACAATATCCTATGAAGGGCCGCTATGTCGTCTCTTGCAAAAGTCATTCTTTTGATAACCTTTTATATTATTTAAATGATTGACAACGCTATTTAAACAATTGAAAAATTTTACGGGAGTGTTTGATCTGTTTTTCGATACACAGACTCCCAACACACTTTTTAACGTTATCGTCTCACAGTTGCAGGAGCATGTTAGAGCATTTTGCATTAGTAGCCACATTAGGATCCATACAGAGCCTTTGTGTAGTCTCAAAAGCAGTTGAAAAACAATTCCGAAGGGTATACATTAAAATAAAACAATCGAAATTCTGATTTGGAGATGGCCACCACGTAGCCCAGAGTGAGCTCCCATAGAATATCTTTGGGATGTACATGCCAGACGTATAAGAAGATGAATTTATGAATTAACCCTCCTGGTAGCTCACAGAGGCTCATAATAGCGTTAGTTCAGGAAAGGGAGGTAATCACTCAACATATCGTAGCGAACTTAATTAAAAGTGTGTCTACAACGCTTGTGGCAGTCATTAGAGCAAAAATAGGTCCACTGGTTTAATTCTATAAAAAATCTCAAAATAAATTTTTTTATTTTAAAATTTTGAAAATTTGTTCTTTTTTTAAATTAATTTTTATTCTCCGTAAATTAAAAGGTCTTCTTTTACAATTTAACCCACACATCAACAAAAACATGTACAAATTTATAAACATGTAGTTGAAATGCAAAAAAAAATCCAGAGAAAATAATTTAAATGATTTTTTCAAAGTGCGCCGCTTTTTTTGCTGTGCAGTGAATACATATATATATATACTAGAAATTAAAAAATACTTGACTTTTCTTACCCAAGTATATATACTTACATGGGTAAGATAAAGATATAACAGATAAAACAAAAACGCGACAAATTATTCATTGATTTTCCAAGGCATCTTAGAAATGCGACATGCCAATGCTCTACAAACCGAATGGATGAATAACCCGATGATGTTTGCATGGTACTTGAAAGATACCTTGCAAAATCAATTTTAAAATGGATAATTTATCGCGTTTTTGGTTTTTCTGCTATATCTGCAGTTGGTGCAAAGAAACTAGAAATTTAAAAAATAAAATAAAATACAGACGAATTGAGAACCATCCTCCTTTTTGAAGTCGGGTTGAAAAGCTAGGTTTCTTTTTTACCTAGGTATTTTTTACGCCTAAAGTAGAATTCCGTAAATAAGTAACATTGCCACAAAAGTGCTCATTTTTTCTAAAATTAATAATGTATATGTGTTCCTGATTCATTCGATTTTCGAAGAAAAATGCTTCGAATAATAGTTATTCATTATTAATATACAAACAACATTTATTCGATACATTTGCCGAAAAACCGAATGCATAAGGTATAAATCCACGACGAAACAATTTTGATAATTGAGTGCTTCTTTTGTGGTCCATAAGTAACTTAGTTCTCAGTGTCAGAAGATATAATTATTTATTACATCAATTAATATAAAAATATACCTCTGCTTTATGTGTAATGATTTTTACCTGTTAATAATTTACTTCAACTCATTTGTATTTTCCAAAATTAAAAGTTGATAGTAGTAAGAACCGGTTTTTTGGGAGAATAATAATTATTTTAGCATATATCCATAACACTTATGTTCTGGTTTAAAAACAATAGCTTAAGGCTATGCTCAAGCCATACAAGTTTTCAGTGTTAACACAATTTCAAATTGACAAATATATGAATTCAATTCAAGAATATTATTACAATGATTAAAGAGCTGTTAAGTATAGATGATAAACTATGCCGTACAGGATTCAAAATTTGGTTTTTAGAGTTACAAAGAGTTTTAACTCATTATATTTTCAATTCAAATAGGACACACAAGACATACAGGCTGCAACATTGCCATATTTTAAAATTTTGCTAATTTTCGAAGAAAATGTAGCTATTGGTTTTGTACCGATGAAGAAATTTCGGAAATATTTCTTCAAATGTTGTTCATCACTAAAATTCATAAAGACCGCAATTTTGGGTTTTTCGAAATGAAATTTAGCATGTGACGTGCTTTTTTATTTGAAAAGTCATGTTCGTTAATCGAAAAATTGGCAAGGGGAAAGAGGGACTTAGAGGGAGGGTTTTGTGTTAAAAATTATTAAGAATAATTTTTTTTAAATTTTAACACATATTAAGAAAAATATTTAAGATAAAATTTTGATTTTTTTTTTCTTTAAAACAAAGATTATTTTAAAAGCAAATGAATGAAAAAAATTGTAAAATCAAATATAATTTATTTACAAAAAAAAAAAATTAATTCAAACATGTTGAATGTTGTCAAATAACATAAATATAAAACAAACTGATAAACAACTAAAGGCTACCTTTAGTCTAAAAAGAAACGCTTTAGAACCTACAACAGATTCCGATACTCGACACGAAAAAAAAAACACAAAATATTAGGAAAAGTTTACTAAGTATATATCAATTGGACAACACGCACTTTAAAAAAAAATTAAAAAAAACAAAAACTCTATGATATCCAAAGAATGATTTGATTTGAACAAAAATAGTAATAATAATTTGAATTTTAATAATTTTTCCACAATTACATTTTGAGTCTCTAACTCGGTTTAACAATGTTTAACTTTGATACTCAATCAATAGTAATTTTTAACCGATGATAATTATCCAACAAATTTCAAATTTAAACTTTGCCGTTTGCTGATTCTACTCCTAATCGAACTTGGTCTTTCAAATACTAACAGATACGAAATTTTATTTTGATTATAAAATTACTACCGCTAGAGAACTTACCATGTGTGTAACATTTTAGTCAAAAAGTTAAATGACATATCTATTTCCAAAAGAGAAATATTGAATTTGTTCTGAAGAAATTCGCTCATTTGACGCAGCACCTGTGTCACAAATTTTTAATTTTTAATCAAATTTTAAAGGGATCATTCGAAATATAAGAAAAATATTTTGAGTCCCTCGACCCGACCATTTTATTTTGCAAATGGTAAGACGTAGAGCTAATTTTAAAATTTGCATTACATTCTCACCGTTACTTGTTAACAAATTGTTAATGTTCATTAGAATTTTAATTTGATTTCTACTAAATTCTTCCAGTTTTAGAAAACATATTACGAACATAAGTTGTCGAAAAGTAAGTATTAATAATTACTACTACTTATTATTGTACAAAAGTTTTATGGAACATCTACCAGTTCATGTAAAAATATGATAAAGAATTTTTTGGGAAGTTATCTGCTATTTGAAAATGACATTAAAAATAAATTTGAAAGGCAAAAGTTTTATCATTTTTCTTGTCCATAGAATGTGCTTAGGTTGCACGAGTTCGCAATTTTACCCCGAATCAATAAGAACGAGAACAATACGTAAATACTACCCAATAATAATAATAATAGTTTATTAACAAAAGATCGGTACAGATGCATGTTACGTCAGAATACATATTCGTATAAAACATTTAAAGTGTATACATATAAAATTACTTATTAGATTAAGTCATTCAGATTTTACACAGTGAAGTAAAGAGATGAGCTCTTAGGTTTTGTTTTAATTTTAAAATATTTTAAATTTCTAAACTCGCCATGACAGGGCTTTTTTGAGCGCCGTTAGTTTATGAGGAGGAACAGCAAGCTGAAAACCTCGTCTAGTGGAGTATGTATGAGTATCTCCTACCTTTTCAAAATTGCCAATATTGGCTTTAATGTACACTGCCGCTTAATAAATAAAAATTGATGGCTGTGTTAGAATTTAATAATTAAAAAAAGGGTGCACATGATTGTCTGGCTTTTAAGTTAAAAAGTTAAATACATTATTGGCAGTACTAGAGGATCCCCAACAAAGAACTCCATATTTTAAATGGGAGTAAATATATGCATAATAAAAGGTGATCAAAACAGATACATCAGCTACAATGACTCTTAGACGCCTAATGCAATATGCGTATTTTGAAATTGTGCCACAAACGTTGTTTATATGGACATCCCTACTTAAATTACTTTTAATTGTCAAACCCAGAAGCTTTGACAGTTCAATACTATCTACACTATTCTGAAAGGCAAAACTTTGGTTTTCGACTAGTTGAGTCTGATAAAGTTTGTCTGGCAATATTCATTTAGAGTTGTCATTATATCGCCAACTCTAGATGGAATTTCTGCAAAGGATTTCGAGGAAGTTAAAATACTACTTTCGTCTGCGTACATATAGGACCTGTTCTCTGTGCTAATCACAGGCATGTCATTAATATAAAGTATAAAAAGGATTGGACCAAGAATGGACCCATGAGGGACAGAATGGTTAGCTAAGTGAATAGTTGTGAGCTACCACCCTTAATTGATACAAATTTACATCGGTTACTGAGATAGCTTTCTAGTTAGTGTAATGCTATACCTCGAATGCCCATACTTTCCAGCTTATACAATAATATGTCATGACGTATAGTGTCAAATGCTTTACTAAGGCCACAGAAAACTGCGCACGTGAATTTCCCTTTGTCAATTAATTGAAGAATGGAATTGACAAAGGAGTAAAGAGCACTTTCCGTCGACTTTTCCTTACAGAAACCGTGCTGACAATCAGTGGCTGAACGAAAAGCGTTTTCGAAAACCTTGGATATCGATGGTGGCAACGAAATAGGGCGATAGACCGAACAAATCTTTGGTTTTGGGTTTTTTGGTGTTGGAATTATTTTATTTAGCAATATTAAGTTGGTTTGGAAATATCCCATTCGCGAACGATAGGATTATCAAGTGAGCCAACGGCTTTGCCAAACTCGTTGCTTCGCGGATTATAAAGTTTGGCACTTCATCATAGCCTGCTGCCGTGATTTTTTAATTTTTCTTAAAATAGTTGTGACGTCATTTGTTGTCAGAGGCGTTAAATAAAAGGAGTTGGCACTATTACCGGATAATGTGGTTGGATTTGAATAATCCTTTGTAATAACTCTTTAAATCTTTTGTAATACTCTTCACTAATTCGATAAATTATTCATTAAGAATAATTGCCACAAATTTGGTATCTGTTACGCATTTACCATTGTGCGCAAGTTGAAAAGACTGACATTCTTGGCTTTTTAGTTCAAGTTCGCTTTTGAACATGTTCCAAATATTTTTGGTTTTGGATTTACTAATGGAAATCATATTTTGGTTTTTTTTCTTTTATTAAATTCCTGTAGGTTGATTCAACTTTTTTGTATTTGTCAATAAGTTCAGGATATTGTCTACTTAAAATGAACCAATCAAAAACTTAACGTTTTTCATTTTTCAAATGTTTGTCTATCCAACTTGAACTTTTATTGTTGATTTTTTCGTATCGGACTACCTTCGGAAAGCATATATCAAAATTATGAAGAAAAAGTTCATAAAATTGATCAAAACTCTGTAAAAAGTTGCATTGTTCACAACATGCGACCAATTTTGTGTGTTTATTAGTTCTTAAAATTTTTCCGTGTTCTGACAGTTAAAGTTCCTAATTATTTTTTTCTTAGGAGGTTCTTGTTTGGAAGATTCAAAATTAGATCCATCAGCAATTGGGCATAATGGTCAGAAAATACTGTATTGATCACCTCACCATTCGTCAAAGGAATGTTGGTAGCTATGTTATCTATCACAGTTGAAGAAATTGCACAAACCCGGGTTGGTTCTGAGATTTTCAGTTCCATATTAAAAATCAGTTAAAATATTATTCAGCGAATGATGATTGTTGTCTTTTGTTAAAATATTTATATTAAAATCCCCTGTTAAAATAACGTAACAATAGACAACACTTGTTCAAAGTAACTTTATAAAAGCGTTTAAAAGAGCATAAAACTTCGTTTTATCAAGGGATCGTGATTTTTATTTTACATTTCAATAAAATAATTAAACATCGAAGTAATAATTTATATTGTCACATATTTTTATTCCAATATATAAAAATTGTTCATTGATTGTAAAACGCGAGTCTCATCATTGTAAATCTTGATTGCTTTCTCTTTTTAACCCGACTTCAAAAAGGAGGATGGTTCTCAATTCGTCTGTACTTTTTTATTTTTTTATTTTATTTTATTTTTTTATTTTTTTATTTATTTTTTTTTATGTGTCACCTCAGAACTCGGTCATTTATGAACCGATTTTGAATTTTTTTTTGTTTTAATGGGTTTGGTTTACCATTGGTCCCAATGACACTAAATCGCATTCTGACGAGGGGATCCCCGGGAAATCGAGGAAAATCCTCATTTTACATGTGATAACCGATTTCTGCGAAATTTTTTTTTTTTTTTTGAAAGGGTATACTCATTCATAATGGGAAAATAAGAAAATTTTTTTTAAAACCGACTTCAAAAAAATTTTTGACAAAAAAATCGACCCAAAAAAAACAAATTTTTACAAAAAAAAGACAAAATGCATGAGAAGAAAACTGAAAATCTGTTATGAAAAAACGCACTAAAAATTAAAAAAAAAAAAAAAAAACAACGGATAAAGTCTTTTAAAGAAATGCGCTAAAAGTTAGTAGGTCGTTTAGTTGGTCTATCCATATTTAGACAAATAAAATAAGTTATAGAACTTCAAAGTCACTAAAAAGCGAGAAATAAAACCTTTTTTGACAAAATGAAAACCCGACTTCAAAAATCAAATATTCTATAACATAAAATGCACTAAAAAGTAAAAAAATAATTGCATATTCTTGTGCCAATTTTAGTTCACCTAAGCAAAAATTTTTAAATATATATGTACAATTATTGTTATTTTTGGAGGCGGTGTCCAAAAGTTATGTGAATTTCTCTATGCTGACACCGCCTCCAAAAATAACAATAATTGTACATGTATATTTAAAAATTTTTGCTTAGGTGAACTAAAATTGGCACAAGAATATGCAATTATTTTTTTACTTTTTAGTGCATTTTTTGTTGTAGAATATTTGATTTTTGAAGTCGAGTTTCCATTTTGTCAAACTAGGTTTTATATTTAATAAATATTTGCACTTGTCCGTTTGTCCGTGTACCTCCTAGCTAACTATTTCACTTCAAACATGGAATAATGTATCCATTTAAAATATAATTAGTTAAAAATGTAATTTAATTTGTTAATTATTACACCGATTAAAAATTTAATTAACACTTTTTTTTTTATCTTCTGTAATTAAGATTCTCTTAATAAGCCATTATTTAAATTTTAATAAGCCGATTAATAAAAACGAGAAAATATTACAAATATATAATTTTTCGGCAATAAAAATATTTATGTGAGGGCCAAGCCATAACAATTTCTCCTTGCTAGGCTATTTAATATCTTGCTTGGTAAGTACATATAATATTACGCACTATAAAAACAAGACCGGTCAAGTGCGAGTGAGACTTTAGCACTTTAATAGAAATTTAAATAATAAATTTTTAAATCCTCACAAAGTGTAAAATTTAAAAATTTTATTTTATTTTTCGTACTTTTTGTGTTAAACAACAATACATTATAACGATAACCTTTTAGTTTCAAACTGTAAGTTATTCATAAACAGTAACTTATAATTTTGACCGCTTATATAAGAGTCTGTTTTCAAAAGCATTTCTAATAGGGAATCAATGTTAAATAAATAAATAAAATATTTACTATAAAACCATACATCCATACACATACTTACACCTATCTGGATGCTTGTGTTATGGCGTTGGTTTGATGTGATTTAAGAGTGGGGATTTAGTGATGCCTACTTAATTTATAATATTACTAGCGGTCCCGACAGACGTTGTCCTGTACACACGTCTTAAATTTTAAAATTTTAAACTTTTTTGAAAAGTTAAAATTTTTATTTTTGGACTGAATTGTGAATCTAAACCATTCTCGAATCCACTGGAACACACACAAAAAATTTCATCTAAATCGGTCCAGCCGTTTAGGAGGAGTTCAGTCACATACACACGTACAGAATAATTAAATATATATTAAGATTATTCATTACGTATGCACACACTCACACACTACAGACTACAGAGTACCCTCTTACATTGTGTAGTTATATAGTAAATAATATTTAAAATTGATTCTCTATTGGCAAAGCTGTCGAAAACAGACGGTATATTTATACTTATTACTTATTTAAATGTGTCGATCAGATGAGTAAACTTTAAGTTTGCTCATCTGATTACTCATTTACTTGATTTTTATTAAAATCGTTGATAAAAGCAAAATATTTTGTTTATCAATTTATGTTTCGATGTATAAATAATTAAAACTATAGAGCTATAAAATAAAATAAATATTATCGAATTATAATAAACCATCGAGTTATAAGTCAATGAGTCAGTGAGTTGTTACATTTATTGTTAAATTTACCCATTAAGAAATTCAATTTACTCAATAAAATTCACTACTATTCATCAGAATACACTGCAAAATTATATCTTCAGCGACAAAATATTAATTTCATAATTAAAATAAAATTTCTGTTATTCAACGACTGGTTTTCCAGGAAATGATCACATAAAACCATATAACCACATGCAATATAACATTTTATTATTATACCAGCTCATAATAATTATTATAAGCTGGTAGAATAACGATGATTTCTTGAAGCGTCCTTTTTTGTTGGTTAATTTTTTCCTTTCACAAATTTTATGGTTGTGCTAAAATGTACTGGCCATCAGAGTTAACGCTAAAGATTTAATAGCTAATATCAGCTAATTGTGAGAAAACAATTCGTGATTAAAAAAAAAAGAAGTTTTTGCGTATATATTTAAAGAAACATTTTATGGAATATACATATGAAGTACTCATTAATATCACCGCCCGACTGCTATAGTAGTCCCACATACCAGGGCTCATTCACGAATTTTTCAAAGCATTTTTGATACACAGGTATTAGACTTTTTTTTAAATATTTCAGTAACACAAAATCATTTGTTCTTAACAGCCGATACGAATACGATTTTGCTTTGAAATAATTCCCGGAAAGCTAGATATCATTTTAATCACCCCGTTTTACATCGCAATGAAGTGATCTGAAGTTTGTCCCATTTTACATACTGAGCTTTAGACATGGCACCACATAAATATCAAATTTTACGCAAATTACTCAAAAAAGGGTTCCTCCTACAGAACATTAGTACCAAAATTAAAACGTCTTCAATAATAATCGAGGCATGATTAAACAAAAAGTAATGTCTTGCAATTTTGTCTTAAAACTCATGAAATTTGTTTTTTGACAATAAGTCGTAAATATTATCTAAATTCAGGGTTGAATGGAAAGTATAGCCCAAGATTCGCCAGGTAATAAGTTATAGGGAAATGTTCCTTGGAAAAATATAAAAAACTAAATATTGTTTAAGATTTTATATGTTGAACGAAGCCAATAGTAAAAACACAAAAAAAAAATCAATATGACAAACAGAGTGTCGTATTGATACATCACGGATAATCACGGGTTTCCTTACTGAACAACTGGAGCGTGACAATTTTGCTGCGACGCAAGCTGCCGAATATTCGGATACTATCATCTTGATGGAATCCAACTTGCTCAACAGTCCGAATTTACGTTATCATAGTGGGGAGTTTTGTTTTTTTTTTGGGGTCGATTTTTTTTTTTTTTTTTTAAAGGGTATATTCATTCATAATGAGAAAATAAGAAAATTTTTTTCAAAACCGACTTAAAAATAATTTTTTACAAAAAAAAATCAACCCAAAAAAAAAAAATTTTTACTAAAAAAAAACAAAATACATGTAAAAATAACTGAAAATCTGTTATGAAAAATGCACTAAAAATTAAAAAAAAAAAAAAACAAACGGATAAAAAAGATGTGTTTTATAGAAATGCACTAAAAGATAGTAGGTGGTTCGTTTAGTTGGTCTACCCATATTTAGACAAATAAAATAAGTTATCGAACCTCAAAGTCACTAAAAAGCGAGAAATAAAACCTATTTTGACAAAATGGAAACCCGACTTCAAAAATCAATATTCTATAACAAAAAATGCACTAAAATGTAAAAAAATAATTGCATATTCTTGTACCAATTTAAGTTCACCTAATCAAAAATTTTTAAATATATATGTACAATTATTGTTATTTTTGGAGGCGGTGTCCAAAAGTTATGTGATTTTCTCTATGCTGACACCGACTCCAATAATAACAATAATTGTACATATATATTTAAAAATTTTTGCTTAGGTGAACTAAAATTGGCACAAGAATATGCAATTATTTTTTTACTTTTTAGTGCATTTTTTGTTAAAAAATATTGATTTTTCAAGTCGGGTTTCCATTTTGTCAAAATAGGTTTTATTCAAATATTTACTAACATACATATGCATTTTCTTGCTTTTTTTTAAAACTATTGTATTCTTTAATTAAATAATACCACAAAATCTTTCACCATAAAATAGGAAAAAAATACTTCTTTGGACTCTGAAGCACAAGTCACTATGATAACACATTTCCACTTTGATAACGTAAATTCGGACTGTTGAGCAAGATGGATTCCATCAAGATGATAGTATCCGAATATTCGGCAGCTTGCGTCGCAGCAAAATTGTCACGCTCCAGTTGTTCAGTAAGGAAACCCGTGATTATCTGTGATGTATCAATACGACACTCTGTTTGTCATATTGATTTTTTTTTTGTGTTTTTACTATTGGCTTCGTTCAACATATAAAATCTTAAACAATATTTAGTTTTTTATATTTTTCCAAGGAACATTTCCCTATAACTTATTACCTGGCGAATTTTGGGCTATATTTTCCATTCAACCCTGAATTTAGATAATATTTACGACTTATTGTCAAAAAACAAATTTCATGAGTTTTAAGACAAAATTGCAAGACATTACTTTTTGTTTAATCATGCCTCGATTATTATTGAAGACGTTTTAATCCGTTTTTTTATCCGTTTGTTTTTTTTTTTTTTTTTTTTAGTGCATTTTTTCATAACAGATTTTTAGTTATTTTTACATGTATTTTGTTTTTTTTTTTTGTAAAAATTTTTTTTTTTGGGGTCGATTTTTTTTTGTAAAAAACTTTTTTGAAGTCGGTTTTTAAAAAAATTTTTTTATTTTCTCATTATGAATGAGTATACCCTTTCAAAAAAAAAAAAAAAAATTCGCAAAAATTTCACATACAAAATGAGGATTTTCCTCGATTTCCAGGGGATCCCCTCACCAGAATGCGATTTGGTGACAATGGGACCAATCTGAAATCAAACTCTTTAAAACAAAAACAAAAAATTCAAAATCGGTTCATAAATGACGGAGTTCTGAGGTGACAAACATTAAAAAAAATATAAATAAATAAATAAGAAAATACAGACGAATTGAGAACCACCCTCCTTTTTGAAGTCGGGTTAAAAAATCAACAACATAGCAATAAAATGGAAATCAAACCAACGTAATAGCAACTAAGTAAGTATTCAGGCAACTGCTGCTTAGTTGTCGACAAAGGTCTTAGTTCTGGATAGTTAAAGGTCCAAATTTTGGATTCTAATCACCGTATTAAATGTTGGATGTTTTCGTTTCCGCTGTGTGGATAGTGAGGAAGGTGCTATTTCGTCGTGTTTATCGTTATAATTATTATTATTATTATTATTGTATTTATTAGTAGGAAAGTATTCGGAGTACTGTGTACTGCTCTTATGTTATTTGACGACAAAAGTTTTAGGTAATATCAGCCGAAACATAATTAAACATTTAATCCGCAGAAATATGTTTTCTTGAATTAGATATCAAGAAAATTAAAAAACATCATTTTTTCGTATGTCTAGTTACAATACTTTCATTATTACGGGAATATCTAAATGCCATTTCTCAAATTGGACTTTTTAGTAAGTTGTGTGTTTTAAGGTCCAGTAACCCACTTTCAGATTTAATTCACCTTTTCCTATCTTTAAACCGACATCCGATGTTAAAATTAATAATGGTTGTGTGCGGTTGACTATATATAACATAACCTGTTATGTTAAAATCTATTTTCTACGACAATATACTACCAGCCATATTTCACAATACAAAATCAATTTGTCAATCATTTTATGATCCATTAATATTAATAATTGAAGTTAATAAAATATTAACCTTAAAGCTAATATAAACAACAACAAAATATTTTATATATTATATTTTATAGGATGAAGATTTGTAATAATAGACTATGTTGCATTTATTTTATTATTGTTATTATTATTATTATTATTATTTTTTTTTGGAGTTTCAAAATTCTAAATAATGTATGCCGGTCTTTATGAATGAACCGCACATTTTTAATGATAATAATACTTTAAAGTTAATAAATTACTTCCATCATATAAATTATTCGATTCATATTATTACAAAATTGACTAGATTTAATGTAGCATGCTCCTGACAGCCAAAGAAGTACATAACGCAAGCTGACGAAATTAATAAATATACCGTCCGAATTTTAAAATACACTCAATCTGGACATAATGTATAGCGTATCTATCGCTGTCTATATGTAGTGACTATGATATGGTGTCTTTGTTACATATAAATGTAGACACACTAAAAACAAGAACGACGAACAATAACGACGATATATACATACACGAGCTAGATGCAACTATATATAAATGATTGTAGTTAAAGAGTGATGAGTATAATAGTTATATGTTATACAATACGGATTTTAATACAGTTTAAGTGTGCACGAGTACGATGCACCTATATATAAATTATTGCAGTTAGAGAGTGATAAGTATAATAGTTATATGTTATACAATACTGGTTTTAACACAGTTTAAGTGTGACAATGTAAACCATATCATAATACACTACATATGGGCAGCGATAGATACATTATACTTGTTTGCAGATTGGGGGTATTTTAAAATACGGGCTGGGCTGTATATCTATTGGTCAGGTTGAAATATATCCACTCTATATAGACCTCTACATAGAGTTCTCAACTGTCAAAATATGCATTCGTTATATGGTTCTCACGCAGTGTCATTTCTTACAGTTTATCAAAAACTATCCGTGCATTACTTTTTCTATTAATTTTGATCCAAATTCTCAACCAGAAGTTCTTGTTTCTCCTTTCAGGTATTTTTTTTCAAAATAATGCATACTTTAACTGCAGTTACGACCCATTTGTGCACCGACTACTAAGTATGATGAAAATTATGTTCTATGTAATATTTTCTAACAATAATCAGAACAACCTCGCTAGATTCATCCTCTTCTAACCATATATTTCTCTACGGTGTGTACACCCGTTGCGGTTATTTTTTAAATTCAATGTCAGTCACCTTCTACCGAAATATTATCGAAATTGAAAAATTGAAAATAAAATCAGTTTATTAACTTTTTACATAACCTTTTTATTGCGTAATTTCTCAAACATATTGTAAATTTTATGAACCGGAGAGATTGAAGGATCCTATCTTGTCTCTCGTTAGAGCTATTTCTTTGATTACATTACCAGAATATGATATCCCTTACCCTGAAAAATTGTTGGCTAAACTGAACAAGTTTTTGAAATGATGAAGTGCGAGAATAAGTTATCAGCCTTTAAAAGGTTGTTACTACTTTTACTCCCTAAGAGTCTTTGTTCAAATTAGTTCTAATTTAAAATTTTAAATACGCAACTTTCAGCCCCCAAAGCGACGAGGATGTTGCCAATGAATCTCTTAAAGTGCTTCGGCTGAGGAGTGCCTAAAAACTTAGGGGTGTGTTATAAAGAATTGAATAAAAGGTTAAATAGTAATTATAAAAAATTAATAATTACTTTTGTTATGAATAATTTTATATAAAATATAAAATATGAATAATATAAAATCGGATCGTTGTATATTTAGATTCCATATGACATATTATCGTGAGTTGACATCATTTAGAGGCACTTTACTAAAATAATAAATTGGCCACTGAGTTATTTAAATATACATTAATTCTTAACAATGCCATAGAATGAAAACAAACAAACAAAACGGATTCATTGCAATTTCGAAAAATATACAAGCTTCATCTAAATTCAAGTAAATTATTGATAGGGGATGGATTAGACAAAACAAACAAAAAACTTGAATAAACCAGGTTCGATAAATATATATACTTTCGACCCTAGATGTTTAATTCACTTTTGAACACAAAAAAAAAAATTGTTGTTATTATTTCATGAAGATCTTGTATGAAATAAATCATCTCTCGAATTATGTTTATAGGAAGATTTTAATCATATTCATGGGTATCTAATCCTATATATATTTGACACAAATTGTAATACATCCTGTTCCCTTTTAAATAATTGCACAAAGACATGTCACACATTTAATGAACGGAAGTTATATGATGAGTTCCAATAAACCATCATATATATAAAGTTATATTATTTATTTTATTTTATCCTGAAGGTATATGCTTGTGTTGCTAGTACAAATAAATATACTTAAATTACAAATGTTATTTATAATAATCGCTTTCTTTCATTTTTAACTTCTTGTAAAAAGAGTCAGTCACAAACATATAGCGTATACCTAGACTGCAGTGAGTGAGTGTTCTCTGCTTTGTGTTCTTTCCTTAAGTTGTTTGGCATCTCTTATAGGTGCTCTGATTTACTTAACCCATAACTTAACTTTGTAATATTACTTTACATAATATAGGCTGAAGCCAATAAAACAAATATATTATACAGAATGATTTAAAACAATCAATTTGTGTAGGAAATCTTTGAAATGTACCAAGTAAAGCTTAATTGCTGTCTAAGCTTGAGAAAGGAAAAAAATTAACTTTTCGTGTGCTTTAGAATATCAACCCAATATGGAGGCAGAGTTTCCTTTTTTTTAAACAGACATGTAAATTATTAGTTAAGTTGCAGACCTTAAATTACGTGTTTGCGAGCATTTAGGAAAATTAACCCTCGAGAGGGTGAAACACGGGTTGAGAGTTTTTTATAACTTACTATTTATGAAAGTTCAGAAGTTACAATCAACAATAAAAATAAAAGTATTAATAAAATTTTCTTTATTTATAAAAAATTATACTAATAATGGTTTAGTTTATGATATTCACAATCATAAAATTTTGTTTAAAAGTTTTTTATCTTTCCATTTTTAGTGTGAATATAGGCTAATTCAATTGTCCCTAAGTTTCTGTCGACATATTGCAGTTTATCTCCTAACTCCTAACAGTAATGGAGTGCTGTGGCGGCTTTCGCCAGCTCAGCAGTATGAAGTGATGACTCTCAGACCAAACACCTGAATCATTAATATATTTCATTTGATATGAGAGAGTTCAACAAGCACACTGTACATTTCCCTCAATTTCGATTGGATCTCTTCATCAGATCCCTTCATATGACTTTGTGCAATGGGAGCACCTCGAAAGTATACCCTTTTCAACAAACAAAAAACATTCAAAATCGATCCACAATCCACGGAGAAATCGGTGAACATATATAATAAATACATACAATCGAATATAGAACCTCCTCCTTTTTTGAAGTCGTTTTATTATTATAATTTTTTTTAAATTATCCAAGGTAGAAGCGAATCTTGGATCCATGGTTGGCTTTTCCTTACGTCACTTGCGGATGAAATTTACGCTAATGCGTTTCTTCTTATTTTCTATTTATTTTATTCACAATCGACAACTTTTAGAGGGTACAAATATGCAAAGTCCCACCTCCGATCAAGTTCCCAACTTGTGCCTTCCCTTTGTCAAATGACTTAAAATTTTTTTCCAATTTTGTTTGAATTTGTACTGCATTTAAGCTTACATAAAACGTTGATAAGTCTCTGTAACAAAATTTCCAGAAACTATCGCATAAAGCTTCCAAAGTGTGTTACAACTTAGTATATTTTGTAACTAGTCAACTGATCCAGTTGTACAGGTTGCCTTAAAGGAGATAAAACATTGCAAGAATTGTTAACTAATTTGATGAATAATGTCATTAAATATATCATTTAACCAATCACCTGTATTTATGTATTCATTGAACAAGAAAGAGACGAAATAGGGTGTGGATAATAATATTATAAGATAAATATATTTTATGAAAAATCTCAATATAGTATTTATCCATGTTATAATATCTACGCGCTACACTTTTTATAATATTATAAAATATAATGGGTTATTGTATAGATATATATTTGTGTCTTTATTTCTTAAAAAACACGTTTTACAAGCTATTTTGCTTGACTCTCACCATTTTATTTACCTATGTCAATAAAATATATTATTAATATGAACAAAAATGATATAAATACGTACATTGTTAAACAATAGGAAATATTGTGAATATTCAACAAAAAAATCAATGAATCGAATAATTCTAAATACAAAAAACATGGTTTATTTTTATCTGAAATATGTAGAGACATTTTCGTTTTATGTTCAATTTAACGTCTTCTTATAATGCTCTGATGCCGGCTGTACACACTCGTCGAGGGCACTCGGCGAGACATTCGTAAGGCAAGGAGCCACAATTGGAGCTGTGTACACTCTCGCTGAGTGTTAGGTCGGCAATACAGTTCTCGTCATTTAGTCAACGAAATTACGTTGGTATACCTGAAAAATGACATTATTAAATTAATAATTACGAATTAGTAATTTTTTGATTAAACTTTTAAAAATTATTATTATTCAAATGAGTATTGAAGGACACTAAAAGAATAAAAAAAGTATTCATAAATTGATACAGTTTTTATTTATTTTCGTGTTCTACTATTATGATTAATAGGTACAATTAAAGCGGTTGATAGTTGAATATTTAAAAATAGCGGTTGAAAATAGTCCTTCGTGCTCGTGTCAAATATAATCACCACTCGCTTTCTTTAACTCGTGTTAAAAATACCGACTTTTAATGGAGCGATGGCGGGGCGAGGCGACTCTAGACAAGGCAGACCGAGCGTTGTGAGTTCACTATCGCATTCGCTATATCGTGTCGTCTCGCCGAGTGTGTACAGCCGGCATAACTTTCATAGTGAGACACGCAGCAAATTTGCAACGAGTAGCCTATCTATGGCTCCATACATCGGAGATAGTTACGATTAGCTAATTTATACGGAACGTGACTACTTTGTAATCGAATTACGTATTTATAAAATACAAATAATTGTTATACGAATTGGGGCAAAATTTGAAATTTAATAACAACCGTACAAACTCGAAACATGTAACATTTTTTAAATTAATATAAATTTAAAAATATGATAAAATGCGCAATAGTATTATTTAGTATTATTTGTGGCATGTAACATCCTTAATCTTGTCCATTATATCATATGGAATAATCCTTTTTCACGTAATATCAGGTTCCCATTTCGATATCTTGTATACACGTTATACTTAATATTAACTGGTAATCTATGGCTTGTAACCTACACGGTTTCGTCCGCATGTTCCACTAGTATGTATATTAGTTACTTCAACGTTTATTGCTTGGTGATAAAAACCCGGGGATCTGCTAGGTATAAAATTAAAAATCTATCTTCAATACTTATGGTTCATAATAAAATCACATCGACGTGTGTAATTTGATACATTTTTGGATAAATATATTTTTTGTCTGTGATATAAGTCTACCAGACTGTGACGTTGTCTGTATCAATCGTTATTCAAGCAAACGCTATTGTTCTTGAAAACTATTCTTAATTATGAATAGAACACCATCAGCTGTTTAAAAAATTTTCTTTAAACAAATTAACATAAATTTTTCTTATTCTGCAGCTCAAAACAATCAAATATTACCAATTGATTTTTGTAGAGTTGATTGTTTCCGAGTGAGAAATTCACAATTAATAAAACAAGTTTTAAATTACTAAATGTGAAAATATCTCCCGGGACATTATTTATTATTTACCTAGAAAAATAGTGTACGAATTTTTTTCATGGCAAAATAATAATATTTTCATGTGGGTTTCTAGCGCAGAAAAGCGAAAATTAACACATTTTTTTCCAATGAATCCAGTGAATGATTTTTCACTTGAAAACTTGTAACTTTGGAAAATAGTTTCAGGTGACCATTATTAATTTCTTTTGAACTGTAGAGTACGAAAACAAATTTTCCACACCAAAAAGTTTGATTTTGTGTATTTGTTAAAAAAAATAAAAGAGTTAAAATATCCTACCACACTCTCGGCTGGCATACTGAACTTTCATGTACAGCAGGACATTTTATACGAATTGGCGTGAAAAACTCGAATATTTTGTTCCGATGAATCCATGAATGTAACCGATGTATCCATCTGTTATAACGCTTTATACATAAATTACCTTACTTACAAGTAATGCCTACATTACTTACAATCGTAATCGCTTTGAATTTTGAAGCGGTTATATAATTGTTCGAGAGTCCACTTGATTATTACTTAAATAATTCCTTGCACTAAGCCCCATTCTAAGTATTATATTATTATAAATCTCTTTTTGTTTAAAACTTTTTATTTATTTCTTTTTGTTTACTTGCTTATTTATACAAAAAAATTCGTTAAGCAAGAGCTGCGTCAACTTACCGAAGTTCCTTAGAATACATAAATCACTCTCTAGCGGTCATAATTTTAGTGTGATCAAAAATGAAATATAATATCTGATATGACTTTAGTATTTGCAAAAATTAAATTTATTACTAGCCAAAATAGAACGATATATAACGATTTTAGTTTGTAGTTACTATGGAAACAACAATCAAAATTGACATTTCAAAATTAACAAAATTTTAATAAAATAATTTTATAGTTATCTTATAGTAGAGTAGAGATTCTGTGGAGATTACTTAGTGAGTTACTTTGAGACTTAGTGAGTTAAATGTTTGAATACCCAGTATATACTGAGTTGTATATCAATGATTTAATTGTTAACAATTCTGCGTATTCGAAATATTAACAATTCTTTCCGAGGAACATATAATTACAAATTAAATCTGTTAAAATCTGTTTCAAACAAAACTTGTTTATTTTAAAAAGAAGATTGTTTTTAACAAATTTTTTTTGTATCTCTTACAGTTCCAAAGATGTATATGTACCCCCTCCCCCCGAGCAAAGAAAAAAATAGTCCAATTTTGCCCATTAACGAACTTGACCTTAACTTTTTGCGCTAGAACACATTTGAGCTCGTTATCTCTTTTCGTTTTTGAGTTATCGTCTCCACAGACAGACAGACATACGATCAATATTTTTGAGCGTTACAGTTGTGATTAAACTTAATATGCCTTGTATATTTACATATACTAAATTATACGTAATAGGTTTGGGCAAGAATTAAATCTGTAAATTGTTATTTTTAGCTTTTTAATATAGTGACTTTTTGTGTTTTTTGCAGTCGGTTGAATTTTAAAAAAAAAGTTTTTTACAATAAAATATATAAACACAAAATATAAATTATCTCTCTTAACATTAGAATAATTGAAAAAAGTATAAGGAGTAAAGTTGTAGAAAATTAATTACCTGATAATTTTTCTCAAACTCTAATGTGAACAGAGATATTTAAAATTTTAACTTTCAGTCTTTAATTGTACATATTTCTTTAAATATTAGTGTAACAGAAAAATGAAAAGCAACAAAATTACAATAAAACTTATAAATTTTTCGATTTTTCAAATATTAAGGGAGATGTACCAAATTTTGTGTTTCCCCTCCCTCCAAATCCCCTTTTCTCTGGTCCGATTTTACCCATTAGAGAACTTGACCTTTAGAATAACAAAAGCGCCTCAAATATCAGAGTCCACAGACATTTTAAAAAGTACATATATATGTATTTGAAGAAATTTTTACGAAATTCCTACATTGGTACAAAAAAAATAGCTGCATTTCTTTTGGAGGAAATTCGGTAAAAAGCAGTCGGTACCTACTTTTAAATCTAATTTTGTTAAACTATTTCAAATTCATCATCCAAATCACCTTGAAGTTTCAGATTATCAAAATATATTTAAATTTCCATTAATTTAAAATTACTTATAAACTTTCACAAATGAATAATTTTGAAAACAGAATATAGAACAAAAAATTCATCCTTGCTAATCGATTATTTACCATATGTACTTAACACATATTGTTAATAATACTTACCATTGCATTACATTAAATAATTGCAAGTAAAGTGGGAAAAAAATGCTATGGATTTTTAAAAAATTTAAATTAACAAAAATTACCTATCTAATCAATTTTATGACTGATATTATTGTATAGTTAAAACTGTTTAATAGGTATATCATAAATATAGCGGCTATAATATTTGATGGATCATTAAATAATAAGTAATTTTGTGCATACATAACATTCATATTTCAATTATATACTTGTGTTATGTACAAGTTGATTTGTTCGTTTGTGAAAATTTTCAGAACTCTGTCTATCTTCAGGCTAGTCCATGTATGAACAGTCAAAAATGTTGACATCAAATTACTACTAAAAAGCTCAAAATATTTTAATAATATGGTGTTTCTGTATTTAAGAATTAGTTTGAACTTAATGGTTATTTTTCCTAGGCAAAAATTCTAACAAGCAACTGTTGTTGGAAACGAGAGTTTTGTTTAAATTGGTAATAATATAACATTTTTCATAGATTCATTGAAAACAATCACCTTCTTAGTTCTATTATCTTATAAGATTATTCAATTTAAAACAAGTAAAAAAAAATTCGTTACGCAGGAGCTGCTTCAACTTAGCGAATTTCCTTGGAATACATAAATTACTCTCTAGCGGTCACAATGTTAGTCTGATCAAAATGAAATGTCGTATCTGATTTAAGTATTTGCATGGCCAATTTTATTAATAAATGACATACGTCAAGGGGAAAGGGGGGCATAAAGATAGAAGAAAACACAAAATATAAAATATCTCTCTTAATATTAGAACAATCGAAAAATGCGTAAGAAACAAAGTTGTAGAAAATGATGTTTGCTACAATTCATCACCTTATCATCTTTGCTCAAACTCTAATGCGTACAGAGATATTGAGGAATTTAATTTTCAATCTTAAACCGTCAATATTTTTGTAAATATTAGTGTTACAGAAAAAAAGATTAGAAACAAAATTACAGTAAAACGTAATACCTACAACTTTACTTCTTATAAAATTTTCGATTTTTTGAATATTGAGGGAGATACGTCAAATTTTGTGTTTCCCTCTCCCTTTAAACCCCCCTTTCCCCTTGTCTGATTTTACCCATTAACGAACTTGACCTTTTGAACACCAAAAGTGCCTCAGTTACCAAATTTCATTCCGATAAAATGAAAACTGTGACCGCTAGAGTGATTACAGACATATATATATATATATATATATAGCGGCTATAATATATATATATATATATATATATATATATATATATATATATATATATATGTATATATATATATGTATATATATATATATATATATATATATATGTCTATAGATATATATATATAAATTTTACAGATCGTGTTTTAGCGAATTTCCTGAAAGGAAATAGAGCTATTGGTCCCGTACCGAAGTCAAAATTTCGCAAAAATTTCTTCAAATGTCCATCGATCATACCTAGTAGATATCAAAAATCACCATCTGTAAAATTTATATATATATATATCTATGGACATATATATATATATATATATATATATACATATATATATATATATATATATATATATATGTGTGTCTGTAATCACTCTAGTGGTCACAGTTTTCATTTTATCGAAATGAGATTTGGTATTTGAGGCGCTTTTGGTATTCAAAAGGTCAAGTTCGTTAATGGGTAAAATCGGACCAGGGGAAAAGGGGGTTTAAAGGGAAGGGGAAACACAAAATTTCACATATCTCCCTTAATATTTGAAAAATCGAAAAATTATAAGAAGTAAAGTTGTAGGTACTAAGTTTTACTGTAATTTTGTTTCTTATCATTTTTTCTGTTACACTAATATTTACAGAAATATTGACGGTTTAATATTGAAAATTAATTTCCTTAATATCTCTGTACACATTAGAGTTTGAGCAAAAGTGATAAGATGATGAATTGTAGCAAATATAATTTTCTACAACTTTATTTCTTACGCTTTTTTCGATTGTTCTAATATTAAGAGAGATATTTTATATTTTGTGTTTTCTTCTTTCTTTATTACCCCCCCTCCCATTCCCCTCGACGTATATCATTTATTAATAAAATTTGACTTGAAATACTAAAATCATATACGACATTTCATATTGATCAGACTAAAATTGTGACCGCTAGAGAGTCATTTATGTATTCTAAGGAAATTCGCTAAGTTGAAGCAGCTCCTGCGTAACGAATTTTTTCGGCATCTACTTGGCAGGATCGATGGACATTTGAAGAAATTTTTGCAAAATTTTGAAGTCGGTACGAGACCAATAGCTCATAAGTTTCTATTAAAAAAACGTTTTTAAAAACAATTTTTTTATAGTAAAACTAATTTTCTACAACTTTACTTCTTATATATTTTTTTTTTTTCAATGTTAAGAGAGGTATACCAAATTTTGTGTTTCCAAATTAAATCCATATACCAAATTAAATGACCCCGGGGTGGGGGTAGTGCCCCAGTCTACACCACCGTAGCTACGCCCTTGTTGTAATATAAACACTTATCAACTACAGTTGGAAAATCTCAAAATAAACTATTGTTTCCACTTCTTGAAACAAAATATAATAACCTGTCACTACATGAGGTCATTTGTGAATTTCCAAGTTTTCTGAAACAGTCCACTGGAGTATTTTGATAGATTCAGTATAGCTGATTATTTTATCTGTTGAACAAACCCAACAGATCGACACCAAAATAATAAAACACACATATAGAATTATTAAAAACATTCATAATATATTGATTGATTTAACCTTGTTTTGAATATAGACTTGATTTTAGTGTTCTTTTCTAAAACGTAAGGACGACCGTTTAATTTTTATATCCATAACTATTAAATGTTAATGTTGGTTAATTTATGTTTTGTACAGTTACTTATTTCATCATTGTATTGGTAGGCGTAGAAAATTTATTTTAATAGACCTTTTCATTTTCCATTACGTTTCGTTTTTGTGTTGGACTGAATGTCAAAAACTTAATTTGAAGAAATGCATAAGCTATAGCATTCTTTTTTCACAAGTTTTTGACATTCAGTCGGAAACAAAAACGAATCTTAATTAAAATTAAATAAATATTCATTTCTTCGTGTTAAGTTTTGGACATTCAGTTCAAAACAATGTCGCGGTATCTTGGCTCTCTTTGGCCTTAAAAGGAGTGCTGTCGAACCTATGACAGATTCGGATTCTCGACACACACAAAAAAAAAAACAAAATACTAGTAAAAGTTTTATTGAATATCTGTCAATTGGATAACACGCACTTTTGAAGAAAAAAAATTAAATAAAACAAAAAAAACTTTATGAAAATAAAACTTGACTTTATTTGATTTCGAAGAAAAATAATTCGAATTTAATATTTTTTCAACAATTTTTAAATTAAAACTTTGATTATTTTAATCCAACAATGGTTTACTTTAAACTGACTTAATCGAACAATCGTTTTTTTTTTAACTGAATATTAGTCAAACAATTACTTGTTTTAAACCGTTGATGATAGTAGAACAAATGTCAATTTTAGACTTGATCTGAATTAATACAGTATAAATTTTAAACTCGTTTTGAATTAGCAATGGCCGTGGCTTTTATACCCCTCATAGACCTTTCTAGAACAAAGTTGTTGATATTTTGAAAATATTTTTGAAAATATATAGTTGTATAGACTTTTCTCGAACAATTTAGTTTCTCAACAACCATGGATGCATTCCGAGTTTCTGATTATTTATAAAACTTATTAAAAAATATAATGGACCCCCAGGAATCGAACCAGTATGGCACCCTTTATGTTTTATATTTTAATATCCGCTTATCGCACACGGCGAGTGCCAATTTAAAAGTTATATACAATTTTACAAATTATACTTTTGAACAGAACCATAGGTACTTGTTTTTATTCGTACTTTTTTCGGTTAATTATTTAAAAAAACTCCTTCCTCCAGGGAGAAAAGTATTTTGCTCTTAAATATTTTTTGTAATACTTTAATTTTCGAACTTTGAGGTCCAAAAATTATTCTAAATAGTTCTAATCACAACAATACAAATGAATCGTGATTTAAAATGAAAAGATCTTTTTTTAATTTATACGAAACAAATTTTAGTTTCTAGAAAGTTTGAATATTATTATTCAATTCAATATATATCGAAGAAAGTCGATAATACCCATGCTAAATATTTATTTTTAGAATCTTAGTGTAGGTATATACGATTTCAAATGATACAATCATCAATATTCAAGACAGGCGTTGCAGTTTAGGAAAAGTTCTTTCTATCTGATGAAAGTGTTTTATAAACCAACTAGCACTGCCCGTCACAGCTTCGCCCTCGAAAATTGTAATTTTACAGACCTTATATTACTTAGTATTTAAGTAGATATACTGAATATTATGCAAAATTTGAAGTAGATTGGACCAAGGAATCACGGTGTCCCATACAAACTTTGCCCCCGTTTTTCACCCCCTTAGGGGTTGAATTTCGGAAAATCCTACCAAATTCTTATCGGATGCCTACGTCATACAAAGAACACACCCTCCAAGTTTCAGGTCTCTACGATCAGCATTTTAGGCAGTGCGTTGATCCGTCAGTCAGTCATTCAGGACAAAGCATTTTATATGTACCTATAGATGATATTAAATAAATGTCATAATTTATATTTTTCAATGTATAATCCACGCGATCAAATTATTTAAGTGTTAACAGCGTGAATTTTGTGAAAGGTAAAACCTTTTATATATTTTTATAAGCAAATAGAACAAACTCTATATTTGTATCGGATAGATATAAACAAGTTTTTTTTAATAAATCTGTTTTTTTTTTAAGCATAGGTCACATGTACAGACAGTAACCAAAAGTGGTGTATATTATGCAAATCTTTGTAGACAATTTGAGCCAAAATTATTAGTTTTTTGAAAAATATTTCGAACGTTATAAAAATTTAAACAACAGTTTTGTTTTTGTTTAGAATATATAGTCAATTAAATGAATAAAATAAATTAGACAGAAAAATAGACACGCTTCATTCAATTTTTTTACTAAGCTTACATTATGATTAAAGTAGATGATTGGCTTAAATTATGATTTAAAGATTTACAAGCGAGGGCATGGTGAAATAGTAAATTTTGATGGGTAGGGATAAGCTTATATAGTTTGTAGAGTGAAGTGATTATATATGTATGTCACTTCATGACCCCTTGGTCATTGTAAGATAATCAAGTGGAGAATGAGGAAAAATTTTCGTCCTACAAATTCAATGAAATGGACTCCGATTCTCCCATCCTCAATGTTCAACGGCTTCCAGAAAGATTTCGATATCGTTTTCCAAAATTTATAATTAAATAGTTGGGCGTCTTGTCAAAACGAAGCTACTGACAAAATACCAGCTTTATGCTCATCATCCTGAAAAAATCTTTGGTCTCCCGGACCATTTTATTTAATTAATAAAATAATTTAAATTGCATTTCATTTTTTTTCTTTTCACGATGGACCGATATATAGTATTTTTTAAATATTGACGAGATACTACTAGATTTATATTCTTCTGACGACTAATTTTTTTTCATCCTATACATAATTGAACATGATGACAACCACCCATTCCTCCATAAGAACAATGTATATTTTATGCCACTTTTTTACAAAAAATTTTCTTTAAATTATAATGTTCTTTAAAATATAATGGTTACCTACCATAAAATTTTAACAGTAAATTATTTCAGTAGGAATCTTAATAGAAAAAATTTTGAGCCCTTTAACCCAAAATTGTTGTCACGCTCATACATTCATTTTCACACTCACTTTATTAATTCTTAGATGACTATGAATATTATCTAAATACGTTCGTTATAAATGGATATTTTATGTCTAGGACAAAGGTCGGCAAACTTTTTAGACAAAGAGCCTGATGCCGGAAAAATATCGATTTTTCGGAAGCTCATAGACCTGCAGTTTTCTGTTTCAGATTTTTCACTGTTTACCAAATTTTAATAGGACAAAAAAACAACAATAAACAATATGAACATAAAATAACTTTATTAAATGTGAATTATAACGTTTTGTTACTAATAGGTACCCCCTTTTATACTTATTGAAGGACACTGCAAATTGAATTTTCATTTAAGCACCATCACAGCCCGGCAAGTTTGCGCATGTGCTACGTTCAGCGTGTTCGACTGCGTTTGTGTTTATACGGGTGAGGCTGCATAGTGGTTACGCTGTGTTGGGGTTCAAAAGAATGGCAATTACTTGGCTCCCCCAATTTACGAAATATTTGATCTCATTTGTACATAAAAAAATTTTTTTTGAGGGGACTTGAAGAGCCGCAACTGGCCATTCCAGCCGCGGTTTGTCGACCCCTGGTCTAGGACACAATCAAATTATAATTTAAAGGAAACGAATAAAAACAATATTTTATTTTTTAAAAGACTTACAAATTCAATAAAAATAATTAATTAAATAACTATATAAATAAATACACATTTAAAGTTTTTTATTATTTTTATTTTTATTGTTACAGTTGACATGTCTAGTGAAATCAAGTGGTAAAAAACGTACAATACCAGTAATTGTACGTGTATCAGATGTTAATGACAATCCACCAGTATTTCAAAATGCACCTTATGAAACAACTGTACCAGAGGTAAGTCAACCAATTTCTTTGTTTATATTTTTACTTGACTTTTTTATATTATGTTAAGGATACCGTATAACCACAATTTAAAACTAGAAACGTAAATACAATCGTCCGGAGTATTCTCAAAGCAAACATCAAATTGGTGTAAACATATTCAATTACCAAAGAGACAATGAAAAAATTCGTTATGTAGGAGCTACGTGAACTACCGAATTTTCAGAAAAAGGAAATATAATGAATGTCAAATAAAATTACCATGACGAAATTAGTACTATCCATTTGGTATTAGAACATTAAAATTGTATTATTTGAAACTTTACTCATGACTTTAGAAACATTCAGAGAGATATTCAAAATTTTGTATTTCCCTCTCTCCATCAGCACCCCCCCCCCCATATCTCTGTGAAGGGCTGATTTTATCCATTAACGAATTTGACCTTCTAAATAAGACAAGCACGCCGAATACCAAATTTCGATGCAATTGAATGATCGTTTTTTCGACACTTTTTGATATCTATTTGGTTGATAAAATATATTCACACGCTGATAGCTTTTTGGTGGTTTTAGAACCGTGTGAAACTCAATCACCACTTAACTGAACTGATCAAACTTCGTAACATAAATACTTTCAATTGTATTTATGTTACGAAGAAAAAACATGTCGTACAAAAAGTACGAACAGCTAATAATTGACAGATATGCGTCGAACTATTCATGGTGTTTAACAAATCAAATCAAGAAAATGATAAATAGAATTATTAATTTGTTGGTTTCAAACCAAACCTATATTTTACCTATCGAACCTATAGAAAAAATAAGTAGTGATACCGCGAGACGAGACGTTAGGAGAGTATCATTTCTGTTATATTGAATTGACGTGTAAAAGTTATCCATCGTCACACCTCGACTCGTTTTTACAGTTGATTTTCTTGAAAAAATACAATGAAAAAAAATCATTTTTTGTACTCAGGTAAAATCTTTTTTCTAGTGCATATGTTTCTAATTTAAATAATTTTTTATATTTTAATTGAAACAATAAAGACTAAAGAAAAAAATTTATCTTTACCGTTCAAAATTATTTGCTGTTTTTTGATTTGTACATTTTTACAGATTAAAAATCTATAGAGATTGAAAGAGAGTACTATTGTTTGTCTCTCGAATATATATCGAAAATCTGGATATTAAGTTTTATCTCGTTTCTCGCTGACTTATTCTCGTCTGGTATTTTGTGGTATTTAAATCTTTATTTCGGGTCACGCATCGTTCGCGGCGACGATATTAGGACATTGTGAAAGTGTGAATCATCTTAACAATAAACAAATGAAAAATGTAAAATAAATTAAAGTATACTTGGCACCAAAGTTGATTTCAGTTTTTAAAATTTTATCATACTACTTACTTATGTCTGCAAAAGTCGCGCTATCATTTTAAAATTTTATAATTGAACCTTATTTATTCGGTTTTCGAAAAAATTCTTCGGATAAAAGTTGTTATAAATATACTAACAACTTTTGTTCGAAATTTTTTCCCGTATCCGAATAAATAAGGCACACATCAATTATAAAATGTTGAAATGATAGCGTGACTTTTGCAGCCGATTGTGCCTATATAAACAAGTGTAAAACTGTAAACCTAGCTAATGTAGTAAGCGAAATACACCGGCAGCTGACACATGAAAAATTACATGATTGTTTTGTTTATATTAATGATTTTATGCGTTATATGTATATTCTAAAATATTACACTAGGACCCATTTATTTTATGAAAAGTTACATAAAACTTAGTTCTCGGATTTATATACTAGTTTATTTTTGGTTTTCTCTGAGTGAAACTGAAAAGGTTTTAGCAATTTTATTTTCAAAACATTCGCGATACATGTGTTTCAGGGCGATCGAAATATGTACAATTTCTTTGTACGTATGTATACTTTCCGATATACCCCTTAGTATACACAAAATATCATCGTTATTTTTCACTTGTCTACCATCACCTACAGAACCTTAACATAATATATCACAGTCTGTAAATACGCATTGACAAGTCTTTTAGCTCACTTACTTGTTTAGTAAAGTACCTCTTGCGATAGTTTTGTATAAGTAATCTTATTTACTTTTTTTTTATACAATTTTGTATTTTAAATATAAGTCACGTATTATTTAAACCAATGTTGAGTTTATTTTTCTTATTAATTTAGCCAGTTTAAAGAATTGGTTTGTTAGAGTCTATGTAATATATTTGTAGTATTCAGTTGACTATATAAATTAAATGGTAATTGTTTATTTGTGGTTTTTTATTGACAACACATATAGGTTCTGGTTTGAAAAGATTTACAACCATTACGAAAGGAAATAAAAATGGTTAATTTGTTTGAAAATAAACAAAATTGATTAGTTCAAACTAGAATTTTCTAAAACGAAATTATAACAAACGCCTGTCTTACTTCATTTCTGATAATATTGCATGAAATATAAATAATATTTTAATAAATTCAACTTCTATGTCTACCTAAAATTTTGTACTTGAAGTCTCCGTTTAATGCTCTGGTTCTTATCTTTGAATGTATATATAGTCAACTTAAATATATCAATTGAGGTCAAAACTTTAGAATCAGGTTACCTTCAAAATTTGCAGAAATTTTCAACCAACTCTTTTCAGATAAAAGTAATGTAAGAATTTGAAGTAATGAAGAATGTGCCGTCGTTTTGGAGAAAATTTTATAACCAAATTGGATGCAAGTTGGTCTACTCTCTTGACGATTTTTTAACGAACCGGTTCGATTATACAGGATGTGATAAAATTCGCATCAATTCGCTCTTGTTTACACCCACCTAATATAATTTTATTCGGTCGTTATATAAAAACTTCATAAATTTCCATCCTAATGGGATATATTGTTTTCAAGAAAAAAGAAGTACATTGTTTGCACTGGCTTTTTAATTCCATTTTTAGATAATTAGGACTTTGAAACGAACACGACATATTTTGAGAGGACGAAATTAAACACATTTTTCAGACATGATTACAAAGGTTGATTATTATTCGAATGTTATGAATAACGGAAAGAAAGAAGTTATAAGCATAACTATTCAGGACTTGGTGGTATTAAATTATGTCAATACTTACATGAAATAACATAAAATTTTCTGTACTTAGCTAAGGCCTCACCAATATTACGCATATAGGCTCAAAAGTATTACCTGCTTAATCGAGTTAGCTTGGGAATTTTGAATTAAAATTAAAACTAACATTAAACATTTTGGGAAAGTTACCATGAACATTAAAAATTTCGAACATATTTCACTTTTACTGCTCACAATTTATATTTCACGATTTTATGATTATTAACCAATTAATAACTGTAACAACGAGTTTTTTGTCATTTTTAATGCATTCTTTTTCATGATAAAAGCACACTTTTTCAAAGATAGAGACATTTAGAACTACTTATTACGAATTTTGCCGTTGACATGGAATTAATTTATTTCGACAGTGAAAGGTACTATGTCGTAAATAATTGGCATTACATAGAAATGTTTCCTGGTCTAAAATTTAATTCGTACTCGAAAATACATAAACAGCATTGTTCATGTTGGTGTAAATTTAAAACGACAAATTTATTATTTGAAATGTAGTATAATTATTATTTTGATAATTTTAATCAATTTATGCGACAATAACTGTTGGTCCACACAATTAAAAAAAAATTTATTACAGTAAAAACACTTTATCAGTATCAAAAATCTTGATTATTAATTATTAATTAGCTTTAAGAAACATTTATCATTTCTAATATATGAATAAATATATTTATTTGAACTTCTTAAGTAGTAAAACCTATAAAACAGTTTGAATTGTGTTTTGTATAATTTTATTAGACAAGACAATAAAAAATTTTACCAGTTTTTAACGTTTAATAATAGATCTTTTCTTCGTAGCGGTGTTATTCGGTCATTGGATTTTGACTCTCTTTTTTAAATTGTTTATGATGATTAGATTTCGATATTTATAATCGGTGTTTTATAAGTTTTTTATCTTATATAAAACTTTCACCCTATTTTCAATGCAATTCGTGTTACATGATTTCATTCGTCTAGTACTCTGGTTTTTATTTAAATGATAGGTCATTTCAAATATTTGTAGTCGGATCATATTGTTTTAAACGTGTGTAAGCTGAAAAATTTAATTTTAACCACCTACCAAATCTCTTTAAAAACCGTAGGTACATGGTAGTTGGTTTTGCAGCTTGTGGATCTTGCGATTCATATCGTCGATGATTTATAGGTCAATTTTATCAATACCGCCAAATTTTTTAGAATTTAATAACTACCATGCTTCTTTATAATACATCGTCATGATTTCTTTAGATTAATAATCAATGGAATCATAAATAAGGGCAAACAAAAATAATTTTTGGAGATGCTTGGACGAAGAACAAGGAAAATAGAAAAGATAAAAGTAAATGAGATGTTGCATTAAACTGCATTAAAATTTAACCACTTTACCCTCGATGCTTTTTTTTTTTAATATTGATGAAAACGGTCCGTGATATTATTTTACCATATTAATTATTGGTAAGAATTTGGTTCAAAATCGTTATCAAACTATTGAAAATAAGAATTTAATTGAGAACCAATAAAAAACAATCGATTCTTATTCATTGACCAAAAATAGGAACTTTTTACTTTCGGAAAAATTTGTAAAGGCTTAATTTTTGTGAAAATCTTATCTTTGAAAATTCACTTTTAAAACGACTATAAAATGGACAATTTTTAACCAAAATAGAAAAATTTCTTCAAATGTCCATTGATCCTACCTAGTAAATGTCAAAAATTAGCATCTGTATATATCTATATATGTAATTTTAATCCGATTGGAATGAAATTGGATTATGAGGTGCTCTTGGTATTTGATCGGTCGAGTTCGTTAATGGGGAAAATCGGACGAAGAGAAAGGGCGGTTTATAGCGAGGGGAAACACAAAATTTGGCGTATTTCCCTTAATATTCGAAAAATGTATAAGAAGTAATGTTGTGGGAAATTAATTTAACTATAATTTTGTTTCTTATTATTTTTTCTGTTGCACTAATATATACAGAAAAATTTACAATTTAAGATTAAAAGTTAAAATTCTAAATATCTCTGTTCACATTAGAGTTTCAGAAAAATTATCGTGGAGTGAATTGTAGCAAACATGATTTTCTACAACTTTATTCTGAATACATTTTTCAATTGTTCTAATATTAAGAGAGATATTTTATATTTAGTGTTTTCTTCTTTCTCTATGCCCCCCTTTGAGCTATGTTATTTATTAATATAATTGGCCTTGCAAATACCAAACTCATATTAGATACGACCTTTCATTTTGATCAGGCTAGAATTGTGACCGCTAGAGAACGATTTATGTATTCCAAGAAAATTTGCTAAGTTGAGTATCTTTTTTAAATGTTTATATATCATACATTTTTGTTTCGATAGTATATGAACTTTTCACAATAAACGTAAATGACAGCATAGAAGTAAAAAAACGTAAAAATCAAGAAAATTGTGTTATTGCACCATGGATTTTTCAACCGATTTCAGTTAATTTACACATATTTTTATTATCCTGAATTACATGCAAAAATGTTTATCCTAACACACAAATAAAATAGAATATATAATAAATGTTTCAGGAAGCAAATAGAGTATGGGTGTACATATTTGAATATTCATGATATATTCACAATATAAATAAAAATTCATTACTTAATTCAATTATAATTAATTGACTTAAAATTAATTTATGATGTTAAAATACGTGTTGTGTTGTGTTAATATAAAACTTATTTCCATATTATTTTCGTTAGACAAACTGTGGGAATCAAAAATTAAAAGTAAATATATTTATAAAAAGAATGATTCATGAAATCATTGAAAAATATTGCATAGTTATATTTTAAAAATAGTGTAGTTAATTGGTCCTCTCTAGTCCTCCTCTCTACAATTACTAAAAAAGCAAAGTATTCTCATTAACATTTTTGAGGTCAGTTTTTGTAGATTATTATGATTTGGGATTTAATAAAAAAAAACTTCGTTTTTATTTTATTAGTATATAATTATTTATTTCAATGATTATTGTCACCCACGTCATGAAACAACTGTTTTATTAGATGTTAAAAATCACGTCTAATAGGCAAATCTTCATTTAAATTTTTGCAACATGTACATACATCTATAAATATCATTGAATGTGATAGTTAAATAATAATGACATGCTTTTATGGTTACTCAAAATTTATTGTGCCACGTCTCGTAGGCATAACGGAGAAAGTATCAAACTATTGTTAAAACATCCGAAATAAAATACTCTTTTTTGCTACGGTATTTCTAGATCTAATCTTTTGTTGCGAAAAGCATCGTTGAAACATACGTGAAATATACAAAATATCTAAAACAAACTAATAATGCTTTATGTGTCCATAGAAATCTAGAGCACGGTAGTGCGACAGGCTGAGTTTAAGGGGTTTTTGCCTGTGTACGTTACCGTGATATTACTTTTCGAAATATCAGACGAGATTTGCCATTTTTCTCGCCACACAATTTGCACATAATTGATTCGTTATGGAGTCATATTGTGTGCAGATACTTCCGCAGGTGATAATGCCCGGTGATGAATCCAGTAACCTTGCGCAGCTGTATCCTGTTCAGGTTCAGTGCATCGAGGGTCAGCCTCTTGGATGCACTCCGAAGCAGTATTTTCCCAAGGTTTTGCTGCAGTATATTCTCCCAGTGATCACGGTGTTTAGCATTCATCCACTCGTTGATCACCTGTTTAGATGGAGTCTTTGGAATTCTTTAGATAGGCTTTGGCCCTATGAAGGGTGTTCCGACTCCCTCTTTTACTAAGATACTGCTTTTTCGTTTTCTTCGAGACCACTGTAACCTGGTAACCAGATCAATTTAACATTGTTCCGTTTTACCAGCTCCAGTAGTGCCTCCATTCAATCCTTAACCACCCCTGAGGTGACCTCAGTTGCAGACAAGGCTTTTATAGCTACTTGACTGTCTGAGAGAATACGTACGTTCTGGTTTATGTAGTCTGTACGTAGGTTCTCACGGACGCAAGCCAGTATGGCGTAGACTTCTGTCTGAAAGACTGTGGCATATTTCCCCAGGTTGAAGCTTATGTTTTTCACCGTAAATTCCCGCCCTGGTTCGGAGCCCCTTCCTTAGTTTTGGAGCCATCTGTATACCAAACGTTTTCTTTCTTGACATAGGGTGGTTCTCCTTCCGTCCACATGTCTCTGTCACAGAATACAGTGAAAGGTTTTGCAAAGGTCTATATTTTGGGAAGTAGATATGTGCCCATTTTAAAAACGGAGTTTGCGATGATTGATGTTCCCACGATTCTTGCTTGTCCAACCTGATTATTTGTAATCTAGTTATTATTGTAAGATAGTCTATAGGCGCTGGATCTCGCTTTAGCTATTATTACAATGTTTAACAGAGTCAGCCCTAGTATGATTTCCAAGACAGCTGTGAGTGTACTGCTCATGGATCCAGTAATGCACACATAGGCCAGTCTTTGTATCCTGGACAGCTTTTCACACTAGAGCAGCAAAGGTTATGATTGGTTTAACTACAGTTGTGTGGATCATTTTGGGTTTTAGACCCCAGATTTTTCCAAAAAGCTCTTTTGCAGAGCATGAGAGAAGATTTTGTTTGTTATGTAATCCAGATGGAGGTTCTATGTTAATTTAGAGTATAACATCACTCCTAAGAATTTGGTTTCCCTTGCGATCTGTAGACTTTCACCAAAGGGGATGGGTGGTTTTATTTTATCCACCTTCAACAGGTTATCAATAGGTTACGTTTAAAAGCAAAAATTTAGTAAATATACCTAGTTGTAAAATTGTGGGACAGTTTGTAAGTACAGAAAGTTAACCCACTCATCTTATACATTTTAATCTATTTAATTATTTTTTGCTATTTTGAGTATATTATATAAATTTATACATATATACATATAATATAAAGGACTGATGTTTTAGAAATTCAAAACAAAAGTAACTATATAATTAAAACATCAACATATTTAAATATTATCCTTATTTATTATTCAAACATTTATTTGTCGATCTACATAATAAACTTGTGTGGACGTAAAACACAACGGAATAAGTTGCTCGTCAGAACTTTAAAGTCACTTTAAAATAAAAAACTGTATTTTACAATACATACATACATACATGTACAACACATACATATAATAAAAGCAGTAAAAAAATTTAATTCTTCAGGTGTGCCAAACCACAATATGACTTAGTTGTAGTATGTAATAGACCAACATCAACCTACGAGATTTTTTTATTATCTTCTTCGAAATAAATGTAGTAATACAACTGTCAATATGTTTATCTTTGTCTGTAAACATAAATGTCTCTTTATTTTATAATAACAGGTGTATTTATAAAAGTTTTGTTTGTTTTATGAGATTATTATTATGCAGTCATAATTTTTTTAAATAATTCTGTCAAATCATTTTATTGGTTTCATGAATGAATGTGTCGAAATTTGTTGTGTAATTTAGGATTCCGTAATTTCGTAAGTTATATGTATGCGAGAAATATATTTTATTCAGTATGTATTTCAATTCGTTATAGGCCAGATAAAATGTATTTGAGAAAAACCTGGCTCAGAAGTAAAAATCAAAAAAACAAGTCAACATAGTCTAAGTTTCAAGCACTAGTAGTGATAAAATTCTTTCGATCCAAAACACCTATATTTGGCCGATTCAGTCGTTTACTAACAATCAACTGTAGTGTTTTTGGATGCACTAGGGTTCGGAATATTTGTTCATATTATAAGTTTAAAAGTTTGCATGCCTGTATGTTTGTCAAAAAGTCACAACTAATTATCTGAACGGATTTTTAGGACTTACGTGTGACAGTTCACTATAAGCTAAGTTTAATCGTGCAAAGACATACAAAGAAAATTTTTTTCTCAAATTTCCGATTTTTTGTAACCGTGCACTGGTAGTTTTAAACGTTTAGAGATAGAGAAAATATTTTAATACAAAAACATGTTTAGTGCAATCAGGGTTTTGGTTGCACAGTTTGAGTTTAAATGCCTATTCACTTTTATTAATCCACACTAATATTATCTGCGTATCTGTAGAAGTACAGAAGTTTCGATATGGGGATGGTTAGTTGAGTATAAAATAGAACAAATGAATATATCCGGATACTATCCAGTATCCGGCCTATTCGGTCTAAATATTTGGATTTCAGTATTTATTTTACAAATAAGTCTAAACATAAATGAAACCACTATATCTTCAAAATAAAATAATGTATATTATTGGTTTAACAAACAAAAAAAAGTATTCGTACTGAACTAGGTGCAAATTATAATGAATGAACACCAATTTATTGTTTCTTTGGGTACTGTTAGGTACCCAATTATAAGGACCATGATTTCGATCAATTCGATCAGTCTTCAAACAAAAATCAATGTTGCTTGAAATCGCGTTTTTTTCTTAATCGTGATATTGATTACTTTTATTGGCCTATTGCTCGCTCAGATCTACACGTTACGATTTGGCATTGGTAATGTTTGGCCCAATATCCAGCTATCCGGCTTTTAGGCTAGCCGGATAACAGCTAGCTGAATCGTTTCGATGGATGTTAAGTGGGATGTTTAGGACAATGTGTAAGATATGGACATAGTATAAAATCTGTGCAATCCAAAATAATACATCAAAAACATATTTTTTTTAAATACCTAAATTGCCACATATAAAATGAAAACAGTACTCATTATATTAAATTCAACAATACACTTATGCAAAAACTGCGCTAACAATTTTACTATAATAAAGTAATTAACGGTACAATTTTTAGCAAATATTGTATGCGAAAAATTGGCCTCTTTCACGATAATAGAAAACTTTTAATTCTATTCATATATATTAGGCATCAGAAATTTTTTGTACAAATTAATATGATTAACTCCATTTATTATTTAATTACTTTTTAGTTTCACGAATATAAGTACCATAAATTTCTTTCGTTATGATGAATCTATATTTCTTTTTGAAATTATAAATATTTTTATAGAAGATTTATGACATAAATTAAAAAATTTATTAATATTAATCATCGACTTAATGTATTATATTTTTTATTTTAAATATGTATTTTTTATGATAATTTTTGTGTGTATATCATTAATTTTTATTTGATGGTTTTAATGGAATTTAATTAATTTTGGAAATAAATTTGTGTGGGTGAAATTGGGATATATATACAAATATTTATATAGTAATTTACATTATAACTTCTCATCATATTAACAAAGCACTAAACAAGTTAATGTAAAGATAGTACATGTAAAGTCATTAGTCAATGAACAGGTAATGAACGTTACTATTTTTTTTATATGGTCATTTTTATTGCTAAACTTTGACTCACAAAAATTACAATATTCATTTAATGCAATTCATATATTAAAAAAAAATGAAATTTTTATGAAATCATGAATAAGATGTGATTTAGATCGAAAATTGATACACATAAGTAGAATCAAATTCAAATGTAATGAACCTTATATACGCATAAGGGGAATATATTTCAAAGAAGGAGGGCAACTTAATTTAACTATATTAAAAAATGACCATTACTTGGAGAATAATTTTTTTAGAAATTTCATCTCATAATTCTTATAAGCTTAAAAAGAATGTAAAATATTTCTCTGTAAACAAATATCAGACAACAACAGCAATATATCGTGGTCATTTAATAATAAAAGACAAAATATTTATTATTAAAAAAAAATTTATTTCGGCATTTTTCTCTGTATTAAAAGGACAAATAGTTTTTTTATCATTTAATTACAATGGCCATTTCTTATTTTCCATTTGAAGTTTGAATAATATTGCTACGCCTACTATAATAAAAATAATTTTAAGATCAATAGAAAGAGATAGAAATATACCAGTATAAACTTATAACAAAACTATTTTCTTGGAAATTAAAAAAGCTAAAACAATATTCAGATATAGAGTAATATCATATATTCATCTTTATTTATTAATATTAAGTAATTCATAATACATAAAGTAAATTTTATAAACCATACAATATATTAGCAACAGTAAATTGAGATCTGTGTTACTAGATAACTATTTGCTAATTCTATTTGCCATACTGTATATAACACCACGATACACTTGTTGGTGTTCACTGATTTTATTTCACACCCCTAAATATATTTATAAATGGACGAAAAGTGGGGGAAACATTCATATGCTTCATTGCCTTTATTTTGAAAATAGACTGATTCACTCAAACTGTGACAATATTCGAGGGCTCAATACAAATAAACACAGTTCTACCTTAAGTACTTACATTGGTACATTATTATTATTAAATGACGTAAGACAAATAATACAGTACAGTAAATGTACTAACTATTATTTAAAAGTATTATTAAGTATTATTTAAAAGTATGTATCTATCTATCTTTAGGTATATGACACTCCTATTATTACTTTGTGTTTTTAAAGTTTACAATGTTTTACAATTAATAAAAGGTAACAAAGATATCTAATTTAAATATTCTTTACATTTGTACAGAATGATTCAGATAATAATTGTGCGTTTTATATATAAAAATATTTTATGTCACTGTTTTGTCGTATTTTAGGAAACGGTTGTGTTTTATGTACCAAACGTACCACCCCCTCCTCCAACTTATTACCATAATACTGTCGGTCCTTTCAATTAAATGATTTTAAAAACTACAATCTTATTACCTTGAAAATAAAAAAATATGTGATTCAAAATATATGTACTTCAATATTGAGATTAAAGCTTGATCTACAACATGAGTCCGCTTTCCATACGCTGCAGATTCGGTCAAAATTCGATAAAATATGTTTACAAGAGAAAATAAGTGATATCCGATCAGAAACATAAATGTAAATAAGGGTGAAGTTATAGGGGATATCCATAATATAATAGTATCTCCTAAGAAAAAGCTTATAACTTTAGCCCTCTATAATAGTTTGTCCTTAAAAAGTAATGATATATAAAAGAGTGATATATATTTAAGTTTCTCCTTACCAAATTAATGAGGGATAAATTTATAAAACATAAGAAAAAATTACGTTGAATTTAATTTCGTAAGTTTTCTCTTAGTATGATGTATTTTTAATTTTATATCTTGACAAGTTGAAAAATTTTAAAATATTTGTTATGCTTTATAAATATATCCTTTTAATTATAATAATTATACATATTAGTATTATTTTCCATGCAAAATAATGAATTAATTACTAACGAAATATTGTTATCACAAAAGATATTGTTTCTATTTTATTCATTTAACACCGTTTATGAGAAAAATAGTGCCTGGAAGGTATATTGTTCTAGTGGCCATATAAAGTTTATTACAGTAAGAAACCCTGAATCATTCATCACATTTATGAACCTGTAGTATTACTGAAGTTTATGCATTATGCCTGACGATTATACGCTTAGAATGATAATAATTATAATTATATTTTTGAACAGAATCTTACAAGATTTGCATATGAAATTATATAATATTACGTGTGTTTTATACTATTTCGTATGCCTGTGTGGTTAAAATTTAAGCCTATGATATTTTTATATGTAGGTACAGCACTTTTTATTATAATTAAAAGATCTATTATTTAAAGTCTGAGTTATTTTATTTCTATAATAAAAATTTTTAAATGTTTATTTAGCTAATAATATGTAATTATTAAATCTCGATGTGCTTTAGATAATTTCAGATTCCTAATTTTTTTTTAAAGTTTTGTTGTGTAAATAATTATTTACATTATTTGTTCAAACAAAGAATTGTTTGGTATTTCTTCTTAAACAACAACCAACCATGTGATTAAATCCGGTCACCCACTGTTTGTCAAGAAATTTTTTATTTAATCCTTATATCCAAAGAATTGTGATACCTATTCATACTTACATTTTATTTTCTTTGAAACGTTGATTTGAACAATGATTATGTATTTATTTGTAAGCAATTGTATGGCTTGCTGGAAACTTGGGGTTCTTTGAAGTCAAATTTTTTATTTATTTTTGAAAAATAATAGGGACTGAAACTATGGCTTCACCATTGTGACTCTTTGTAAATTGTATTTCGGGTTTATTAAATTTTTACAATTTTTTTGTAAAAAATTATTTCTCCTTGGTAGAGACATAAACCTAAAATTAAAAAGTTATTATATCCATACAAATGCAAGGTGGAGTACCTACTAATGTTATTATTTAATATTCAAATGTTCCCATTTTTATACGATAACGGCATAAATTGAATGCAAGTATCGCAAAATAATTATATTATTATAGTCAAGATAATAATAATTTGTTAAATTATATGATTATGAAATAATACGTTCCTATTTATATAAAAAATTATATTTTATTATTGTGAAAAATATATGACTAATAAAAATACTATAATTAGAATATATCAAATTTAATAATAACAAAACGATAATAATTGATTTTAATGTGTTATTGTTAATATTATTACCAATTGAATATATTAATTAAATATTGTATGTATTTGAGTATAGACAGGCGCCACAAAATCCGTACATCATTCAAATAAAAAAAGAATCTATAAATAATACTTATTAATAGGTATTATATTCCACAGTTTCAATATTTGTTGATTGACATAATATGCTAAAATTTAATTGTATAATTTTATTTAACCTAAATTTCATCATGAAAAGATTGCGAAAGAACAAATATTCATAAAGTTTTATCCCCACAAAAAATATTCGGTACTCGCCGCCATTTTAGGACATAGCATAATGGCAATGCAATTGTACAAATATTTCATCACGTACTGTAGACATATTTAAGCTGCGATTAAAGGCTGTAGAATCTCAATATTACTAACATTGCCGTCCCGCACAATTTTATTTCATAAGTATAATAATTTAGATGCAACTAATGATATTTAGTAAACTTAATCCTCCAAAAACAAAAATGTAAGAGGGATTAAGTTTTCGTATACAAAATGTAATGATATCCTAGCAAAAACAGAAATGTTCGCCTTCAAAAGTAATGAAATCTATCTAGGGAACAGGTTTTTTAACAAAAGTGAGAAATTTATTGGTATATATTTATTATGTAAATTTTTCAGGTGCTGGACTTTCATATTTTACTTGGAAAGTGGTCATATTTTATAACACTTAATATACAAAGAAATAAACGTGCCAAGTAAAATTTGTAATATCCTGCACCTGAGAAACTTACACAATACACTTATCATTTTCTCATTTTTGTTAAAAAACTTGCCCCCTAATTAGTATTTACTACATTTTGATGCGAACATTTTTGTTTTTGTTGAAATATCATTACTTTTTGTATTGTAAGAAAACTAGACCTCTCTCACATTTTTAGTCGGATTATTCAAAAAGGAGTTCATTTTGCATAAATTTTACCAAGACAAAACGTTTTATGCAATAATTGACGCTTAAAAATCATTAATTTTACGTGAATGTGGATGCAAAATAGTCATTTGGTACTTTTCCTCAGTAAACGAATGTTTCTCACACATTTGTATACATAATTTTTACACAGGTTATCAACGTTCTGTTGCCTAATGCCGAATTGTTTGAATTCGTGATGATATAGTTTGTATTAAATGAATAAACAATTAGCACATGCAGTCCTGACTGTTTCGGCATTCTGAAAATATCGTAATGCTTAAAAAGATAATGAACTAACAGTAAGTAATTGGAATAACTAATGATATTTATGAAATATACACATACACGGTTACATACATAATTATTGTACACACGTCCATATCTAACGCCTATAATAATAAAACCTATAGAATATGTACATAAAAACTAATCATAATTTTATAAAATTTATATTTGTAATCAATTCATAGACAACTACTGTATAATAATAACTACTATTAGTTTTGTTTTATTATTTTTATTCTTGCAATCCAAGAACCGAACGACGACTTAACGCCATATATAACGCCAAGGTGCTAAACATCTTTTATGTTAGAAAAAGTACAAGAATATAGTTCTATATATTTTATTAGTGAAAAATAATAATAGAATTTAAACGAGATATTAATTGAAGTTTTAGGCGCTCAGGTTTTAATAGCATTAACATTTGTAATTGTGTAATATGTATCATTGTTGAAATGTATTATGTAAAAATTTTGAATATTACTTGATTTTTGCCTTCTCATAGAAAATTGATAGAGTTTTTGAGTAAAATAAAGAATTCCTTAATTTTTATTCAACTTAATTCGCCAGTTAATCTTCTGCGTTCATGATTGTGTAATTTGTGATAATTTCTAAAGTGAATCTTATTTAGGCAGATTAGTAAAGTCGTGAGACAACTGAATTTGTATCAGTTTGTTTCACCACTAATTGCAGAACGACGTTAGCTGTCCGTATTTCAATACAAAATAATTTTGGAAATTTTCAAAATCATTCAGTTTTACTGTCCATCATTTCATGAGGAAAGCTTTAAATTGTATATTTAATTGTCTTGAACATCTTATATCCGATGTTGCATACCCGATATCGAAAACTGTCTTAAAAATTACGAAACTGTCTCAAAAGACGTTTAAATTTTGCATAAGATTAGATATATTATCATAATAAGGTGCATTTTAACAACACGACACATCCTACTACGATCTAAGAGGGGGGATAAATACGTTTAAAAAAATTGTAATCGACAAAACTGTAAAAGATGTGTTGAATAGTTCGAATTATTCATCTGCCATGGTCTTTGCATTTTATGCAACTAACGATATAATCTTTGTTAAATAAGGAAAAAGTTTGTGAGTTCACCAATATGTTAATCCCATTAAGTATAAATTATTATTGTTTATGTAGCAAGAGCTTTTTGATACATCATAAATTAAGAGACATTACAAAGTTGGTTATAAACAGAAAGTTCGAATCAAAAAACGGTTCTGTTGACTTTTGTTTGAATTGTTACACAACTGAATATAATACGGTATAATCTGTAGTGAATATAGAGTTAATGTAAGATACTATTTATTATAAATATGATAGATATAATATTAACTAAAAAACTATTGAAGCGTAAATATTGAACGTAATAAGCAATCCATCTATTCTCATACGAGTTTTTATTATTTATTAAATATGTCGAATTTTATTATTGTATTTAATCACGAAAAATATGTTGATATAACTTCAAAATGTCGAATAGATCTTGACTAAGACCAAGAATTAACACGGAGTGTTATTGAAGGAGCTAAAATCTTTAAAGATAAATCTTTTGCAAGTTTTAATCTTCGTCGATTACACTCTTTCAATTATATTCTTCACCCTTTTTCTACACGCATGCTAATTATTAAGCTAAGATTAAGAATATGGAACAGCTGAAAATCTTTAAGGACCCACACAAGTAACACGTCTTCACCAATCTACAACAATCTTCATTAATTCATTGTATTCTTACATTTATTTGATTTTAATTTTCTTAATCTCTTGTTTCTCTATAATGAGAAAATTTCGAACATAAAATTAGTACAAAATATTTCTATGTATTGTTGGTAAATTAATGCTGTCGTATGTAAAAAACTGTCCATTATAGTAATGACATACAGTACGAATATTCCAACAGTAAACATACGCGTTACGACTTTACTAATCTGCCTAAATAAGATTCACTTTAGAAATTATCACAAATTACACAATCATGAACGCAGAAGATTAACTGGCGAATTAAGTTGAATAAAAATTAAGGAATTCTTTATTTTACTCAAAAACTCTATCAATTTTCTATGAGAAGGCAAAAATCAAGTAATATTCAAAATTTTTACATAATACATTTCAACAATGATACATATTACACAATTACAAATGTTAATGCTATTAAAACCTGAGCGCCTAAAACTTCAATTAATATCTCGTTTAAATTCTATTATTATTTTTCACTAATAAAATATATAGAACTATATTCTTGTACTTTTTCTAACATAAAAGATGTTTAGCACCTTGGCGTTATATATGGCGTTAAGTCGTCGTTCGGTTCTTGGATTGCAAGAATAAAAATAATAAAACAAAACTAATAGTAGTTATTATTATACAGTAGTTGTCTATGAATTGATTACAAATATAAATTTTATAAAATTATAATTAGTTTTTATGTACATATTTGATAAGTTTTATTATTATAGGCGTTAGATATGGACGTGTGTACAATAATTATGTATGTATTTCAGTATCTTGAAATGAGTATGGACCTAGTAGGAGTCAGTAATTTCTAAGTGGAAAATATTTTCACGGTTAAACATCGAAAAACGATTCCATTTTTTTAGATTTTTTCATGATTAGAGCACCCAGTGACAAAAGCCAGAACATTGTATAAGAGTTTCGAAAAAATATGTATTATTTATAATAAATTTTATCAATTGTTTGTCCTGAAAGTTCCTGAAAATAAACAATATATCCAGAGGTTAACATATAGTATAATTTCGGTAACCATTTTTTGTAAATTGGGCGTATAATTGTGTCTCCATGACACAATGAATAGCCTCTTATAATAAGTGTTTATAAACAAGTGAAAATATCAACTAACTGAGTTAGTTGCTTAAATCTTCGGTATATTACTGAGTTTATGAATAAATTTTCAAACAAAAATTGTTTATTTAAAAAAAGGAACAAAATAGAACATGTTGAAGATAGATATTTTCCGTCCTGGCGAGAGGAACACTTTGTAGCTCCAAATCACAAACACAAAATTTTAGCTCGGTACCTTTTTTCATTTTTGAATTATCTTGTTTACAGGTAAACAGACGGACATGCGGAAATGAACTAATTAGACCATTTTATGAACACCTTTACCACCCTTTTTTCTGTGATCAATATTTTCAAACGTTACAAAGTCCGGACAAAAAAAATCTGTTGAAATCCTTGCATGAATTCCAAAAGACTGCAAAATTAATAGATAAAGTGACATCGAATACTAAGAAATAGATTTCTGACTACTTGTCCAAATATATTTATCTACTTATAAGAACTGTAATTACTTTATAATATAAAATCCTGACAATTATTAGACTATTAAATACAAAATTCCTTCATTGGTGTAAATTTTTGAACAGTAGGAAAAAATAACATTCCAACACAGCCATTTATGCAAAGAACTGAATTTAGAAAACACTTAAAACATGTAAAATATTAAATTATAAGCAAAAATTTACGTCAGCACCTATTTATATTTTGATTTTACTTATCAAAACGATTTTATTTGTCTAAACTAGCCCTCATGCTTGTTTTACCAGAAAGTAAACTTAACGAGAAAAAAAATTATATAATATACATTATTATAATATATTCTCAATATATATTACATAATTCAATAATTTGGTAAAATACAAAAATAACGTTTTGATTCCTTGTTTCATAATAATGGTGTAGACTACTGACAATATACAGCCAGCACCATTATAATTTCGTAAAACTCAACCTAGTACAACTCATAGAAATTTAAACACAGTTTAGTGATTTGACGTGGACTTAGAAATTGGAACTATCATGGTTAGAACTGCCCAACAAACATAACAATCATTAGTTTCTGTTATCCGGCTGAAGTTATGCCATATAAGCTTGAGTTTAATTAGAGAATCGACCCGTAGTTTTCTAGTAACGAAATATTTTGACATTTGACGAAATATTTTGACAAATATATGATATTTGAGTGTATATTCATTTTTTTGTTCCATTCAAAAAATTCTATTTTATAATAATATTGCCGCTCCTTTTGTATTACGTCCTTGACATAATACAAAAATCCTCACCCTTCTAGCATGTATTGAAGTAAAAAAGGAAGTTTTTGGTTTTTTTTCCTGTTTTTGGGGGGAGAGTTGCGTAAAGAAATTTAAGTTTTCCGATTTTTCCCGTAAGTTTAAAGTTATTCCGCATCGAAGGAAATAAACCGCATCCTTCTAGCATGTCTAAGTGGGTTAGAATTTGTATACGTGAGTGAGTGACTGATTCAGTCAGTTAAAATGGCTGTATATATTATTGGATTATGTATCTAGTTAGATCATAATTTTTTTTTATTGCTTGTCGACAATGAGGAAGAAATTTTCGAAATGAGGAGTAGGGTAGAAGATTAGTAGTAAAATGTTATCTTTTCAAATTGCGGAATTTTCTTCCTCCCATTTTTAAAGCGCTACTCAATTAGCCAAGGAACAAACTTTTCCATCCCTGCGTCGCATTAAAAAAATAAAAAATAAACAATACTTATTTTTAAATAACATTTTAAAATTTAGTTCTAATTAAAAAATTTTATTATCGATATATTTACGTTTATGACGTTAATTTATGTTTATGACGTCACATATATTTCCACTACACAAATAAAGTTTTAGTACCTTGGGTAGTTCTAGAGGTGCGGACTATCATTAATTTTGGGCCCTTATTTCACGCTTAGCCCCATAAGCGTAATCTGTCTAATTTATATAGAGGTCAGTGCTTCTTACATTCTGTATGTTGGAAGTTAAGTCTATATTATTAAACCAGTATTAATAGTATTTATATCCTTCCTTGTTATCTCATAAAGCAGGTTCTTTTACCTAATAGGCTTTCAGTCATTCAATTTTATCTTAATCGTATGCGCTAAATTTTCTTTTACAGGCTAGGATTGTATAATAATAATACGTTTATATATACTTATTTAAAAATGCACTTAGTTAATCGTGTCACGCACTGTTAAATCACAATTTTTTTTACTATTTACTTTTTAAATATATACAAGAATTTATGGCGTTTACACTAACCATACAGTCCCATACACAGTTAGTTATAAAATATTGCGATTTATATTTTACGATAGTGAATTTAAAAAAATTTTTGACAAATTATATTTATATGACTAACAATTTATATCTAAGGGCAATGTAATATATATTGTAGATAGAGTATGTATGTTGTGTTCGTATACATGGCGCTACTGTTGTTTTTCTAATTATTATTATATTACTTATTTTAATACGGTAGAATTACTTGCAGGAATAATATAATTAAAATGAAATTATACAGTGTTGTATAACCTGAAAGCTAAAAAAAAGGAGCGCACTTTCAAAAATTCTTTTATATTAATTTCTTTGGAATATTTTTGCATATCAACTACACTTATAAATTATAAATTATAAATTTTATAAATTTGTAAAAGTTTTAGTTGGTATTGGATTTAAAAAAAAATTTAATTTAAAAATTTACAAAAAAAAAAAATTTAATTCAAAAAACAAGACAAATTTGTATATATTTTATAATTTCAATAAAGAAACCTTTGTTTTCATTCAAGACTACGCAGTCGAACCAAAAAGATATGTTCGATTGAGCGCAGAAACTAAAATTCTTAAACGGTGTTTTAATTATACTGTCAAGGACGTAATACAAAAGGAGCGGCAATATTATTATAAAATAGAATTTTTTGAATGGAACAAAAAAATGAATATACACTCAAATATCATATATTTGTCAAAATATTTCGTCAAATGTCAAAATATTTCTTTACTAGAAAACTACGGGTCGAAACTAAAATTCTTAAACGGTGTTTTAATTATAGAGTTCGTTAAAAAATAAAAAAATTAAGAACAGAAAGTTTATGCAGCTTCTTTAACTGAAGTATATACATATATTTAACTGAAGTATATCATTACTTCCTTAAAATGTTTCATTTGTTTGGATTAAACAAATGTTGATTTTGGTTCGAAATTTTAGCATCTTGGTCCAAAGAAATCATCATTTCAGTTTAAGAATTTTGATATTCTTGAATCAAGAGTCAGTTTACCTTTAGTTAAGATAATTTCCTCAAGTCAAAACTATACAGATGTCAAGATACTTATTTTCTTAAACCAAATGTATATTTCTTCCTTATATATGAGAGCCAGAAATTCTTAGTTTAAAAAAATGTTTCTTACTGCAAGGAATTAATTCTATCAGTGTATAAATGTAAATCTAAACTGATTTATAATGATCAATTTGATTTACTAAAATGTTAGCAGATGAGGCTGAAATTCGTTAAAAAATCAGTGGTATCGTTTTTTATGTAAATTTTTGTACATTCGTTGTGAAAAAAATCTATTTTTCATTATTAAAAAGATTTTACTTTTTGCTTTTTTTATTTATTTATTGAAATTCATCATTTTATAAAATAGATTTTACTTCATCATAGCTTACGTATGGCTCGTAGTTTGATAAATCATGTTATATACACTACGTTTAGTTTACATCTTTGTATAGTAGATCTCCCACGAGTATGAGAGAGTACATATGTATACATAAAGCAATGTGTATGAGAAGGAGGTCTTATATGTTTGATAAACAAGCATATTTTTCATAACTGTTCGAGTGGTCACCAACTACTCAAACCTATAAGAACTTCTTCTCATAGAAATTGCTTAATGTATACATATGTACTCTTTCATACTCGTTATGAATATTATTCACTATTTTGAAAAATATGCTTGTTTATCAAACCTTTAAGACCTCCTTCTCATGCACATTGTTTAATGTATACATATGTACTCTCTCATACTCGTGGGAGATCTACTTCCTTCGAAACCACTGTCACCCGGCACCCAGATCAATTTAACTTTGTTAGTTTTGCCAGTTTCAGAGATTCCTCCAGACAATCCTTGACTACCCTTGAGGTGACCTCAGTTCCAGGCAAGGCTTTTATCGGAGCTTGAATGTCCGAAAGAATACACAAGTTCTGGTTTAGGTAGCTTCTAGGTAGGTTCTCACGGACGTCGGCCAGTATGGCGTAGATTTCTGCTTGGAAGACCGTGGCATATTTTCCCAAGTTGAGGCTTATGTTTGCATTAGGTCACACACTTGGTCACAAAAGTTGATGTTTTTTTTAAGATTTTATAGTTGATTTGTGGCTTATTAATTTGGTTTTCGAAAAAAATATTTTGAATAAAAGTTTGTCATTATAAATATAGTGACAACTTTCATTCGTCGAAAACGGAATGAATAAGACCCAAATCAATTGTAAAATTTAAAAAATGACATCAACTTTTGTGATCCATAGTACACAAAGTTTTATAATTGATTTGTGTCTTATTATTTCCGAAACAATAATTAAGATAAAAGTTGTTCATTATAAACACACTACTAACCGAAAAAATAAGGTACAAATCAACTATAAAATTTGAAAAAAGAACGTCTTTTTCGTGTCCAATAGTACACTAAAACGTTTTGCAAATTATTAAATCATAGGTTCTCAACGTGGGCGATAACGCCCCCTCATGGACGTTTTAGACTTTCAGGAGTGGGCGTTGAGATGGCACAGAGGGGGTATGGGTAGATAAAAAAATATAGTCTAAAAAAGAAAAAAAAACACGCTAATCACGTACTGAAAAAGCAAACTTTAATATTGGTTAATTTTTGTTATTGTATGTATTGTAATTAAGTGTTATCTTAGTTTTAAATGCGATAAATGTCCATATTGAACCATTTATTTATGATAAAAAGACCTTATAGTATCAACTCTTTTTACACACTACTGTTAAAAAAGATAAAATTTTCTCCCTCAACAACCTGTCAATTTTCAATAATTAATAACAAATTAAATAATCACAGTACTCGTAAAAGCATGTGTAACAACTAATAATAATACTCAGTATATACTGAGTCTGTGGAAAAATTTATCAAACAAAAGTTGTTTATTTTAAAAAGAAGAAGATTTTTTGTTATTAAATTTTTGTTAAATCTCTTACGGTTTCAATGATAGGCAGTTTTTCCATTTTGCCTAAACATGGTCCTTTACCCACTTGACCTTACTTTTTTGCTCTAGAACACACACAAAAAATGTCAGCTCGATATCTGTTTTCGTTCTTTGGTTATCGTGTCCGCATGCTGAAATGGCCGAATGAGGCCATTTTATGAACACCTATACCATTTGTGTCAAGGATTAATATTTAAAAGCGTTACAAAGTCGGGACTAAACTTAATATACCTTGTATATTTACATATACTGAGTATAAAAATTGGGAGCTCAAAAAAAATATATTCTCAAATTGGGCGGTAGGGAAAATAAGGTTGAGAACCTATGATTTAAATGAACATTACTCTATATTTGAAACTAAAAACTAATTACAAAACATTTTTTATATACTTACAAAAAGGTTGGGCAATTTTTTTTCTTTGCTATGTCTAATTCAAGATAAATCATTATCGATTTGTTATTTTTATTTATTTAAGATATTCAATTTAAACAGAACACCTGTTACTTACTTAACATAAAGTGGAATCTATTTAACACTTACTGTTGTGATACAAAGCAAAAAATAACTATTTTGTTTATTATAAAATTCCGTAGGGTACAAATAAATTCTTGTTGAAGAAAATCTTCTTATGATATAATTTACATATACAATGTGTCTCTTTAAAGAGGTCTTATATATAAAAATATATTTCTATTATTTAACTTTTTTTATTGTAGCCCAGTAACTATATACATCTGACTTTGAGTTAAATCCGGTAGTTCTAATTTTTCTATGAGTTGTTTATGATGCTCCAAGTTCTCAACGTGGTTTTTTCAAAAATCTAAAAAGAGTGATTTTAACCCTGAAGAACTAGTTTATCGATCGTAATTCAAAGAAAAACTAAATTTTCTACAATTTGGGATCAAAGCCGTCTACGTGGATTTGATAGTTTCCGAAATATAGCGTTTCTAAATTTATCGAGTTTTTCGAATTCGGAAATTTTTTACAATATTTTGTTCTTCTGTGGGTGTATTTTCTTTGGGAAATGCTGTGCCCATATTCTAATGAACTCTGTAGTAGTTTGAGGGGATTCAAAGATAATTCAGCCTCTACAGGACGCATATTGAGATCTTGTTTCAAAATTCGCTGCAGTGATCGTCGTTTGATCCCAAGCTGCAAAGATCGTCTACGTATTAAACTTTTTGGTGCTTCATGAATACTTTCCTGCACATGTTAAATATTCTTCTCTTAACGTGTCTCCTACTGTCATCCTGTCTAAATAAAATTTGGCTGCAAGTTGCAATATCGTATGGTGAGAAGGAGCATATCTGACATTAAAATATCGTCGAATGTTTCTCTGAGTAGAAATTATGTTTCTTCTATTTTCCAAAAAAAAGTGACGATTATTATCCTTTCTGCAGGCGTGTGTCACTCCAAATCGAAACTCCCAAGTATTTACTTAAATCTAAAAACGAGAAACTCAATAAATAATAATTACAGAAAGAATTATTGAAATTAAAAATTTGAAGGTACAAATTTGAAGGTATACATATATATATATATATATATATATATATATATATATATATATATATATTTATATATATATATATATATATATATATATATATATATATGTATATATATATATATATATATATATATATATATATATATATATGTGTGTGTGAGTACATATAAATATGTTTGTTCCAGGAGAAGGCGGATTAAAATTTTTCTCAATGTTATTAAAATGAGTTTATCGTATTTAAATTCAATCATATGTAAGTAAAGTTGTAGAAAAAAATTGTTACTACAATTTGTTGCCTTGTCATATGTTCAATGAAACTTGACATGTGTGTGGTTAGATAACGCTATATAATTTTCTTTTTAACATTTCCATTTTTATAAGTGTAAGGCAACGCATAATTTCTTATAGCTTGTATGTACAGAAGTTTAACCTATATGGTCCGTAAATGAGCAAAAAGTTTAGTAATTCATTTAAAATAAGTTAACACAGTATAATTTATTCTTATTTTCAAATCTTAGTCACTTGATCTGTTTATTCAGGTTGAATAACAAAGAAAATTTCTCCAAAATGTATTATAATAATTTATTGTTGTGATCCATTTATTGTAGATACACTGTATGTGTTCATGTATATGCATCATAAAAAGAAACAAATTATTCCGATCATTAGAAAAAAATTTTCTTTCAGTATTTATTATTTATTAATTTTGATAATTCTAATTATCTAAACTCGAAGTAAATAATTGCGAAATAAATAGATTTTTTCTTCTAGAAAGATTCACTTCTGACCCTTTAATAACTTTTCAATATTAAAAATGAAATATTAAATGTCGAGATAAATATAAAAATTTTAGCATTGATTTGTGTATTATTTAGTCGGCTTTCGAAAAAATTCTTCGGATAAAAGTTGTTTATTATAACTATACTAAGAACTTTTATTCGAAATATTTTTTCGAAATCCGAATAAATAATTATCACCAATTAATTAGCTCGACTTTTGACGTTGATGGTACATATTTACATCTGTGAGCATATAATCACAAGTAGCCGAGCGGTCTAACGTGCTCCGATACTTGGAACTAGGAGGTTATGTGTTCGAATCCCAAAATCGGTAGTCAATAAAAAAAATTAATGGGGCGGTTAATTAACTAAATTGTCAGCGTATGGACAAGAACGAAGTAACCGGCTATGCTTGTGGAGGTTTTCTGCAGTTTCCCTTCACGCACTCCAGATGAATATCGGCATAGTGCCTATCAAAGTGGGCTGCAGCCGCACAACTTGCCAATTCCTAGTCTGCAATGAATGTCTTGTCCTCCACTCCAAAGGTTGAAAAATAATGATGTGAATGGTCTCTGTTATAAACCGTGGTGTCTCATTATTTATTTATTTATTTAACATACACCACCAGTCATATGGTTAAACATCTATGAATGTGTAGAAGTAAAATAAATGAACTGAACACTGATAATAAACTCAAACTATATGAGTATACAGGGTATTTAAACTATTAACTCGTTAATTGTTATTTTTAGTTTGAAGCCAAAAAAATATTATCTATATATTAATTCATTTTTTATTTTTTCCAGTTAACACCAGTTGGAACAACAATTTTTCAAAATATCCAAGCTACGGATGCCGATGCAGGTGTCAATAGTTTAGTTGAATATTTCATTGTCGAGGGTGACAACAACGATGAATTGGGTGTTAATGATGGGGTTGGTACCGAACGCATTACAACCGCTGATGGTTTTGGATATTTCAGTATTAATTTACCACATCAAGGACAAGTGACAGTCAATCGTTCCTTAGATTATGAAAAAATTCAAAGATACTTAGTTACAATTGTTGCATCGGTAAGTGATTAAATTTATTTATGAACTAAAACTATAAACAGTGAGTATTTCATGTTCAATCGAAGCACATCACTAGTGAATTATATATGGAGATCCAATTAAAGAGCGTCACTATTAACCCACATTTATCCAATAAGCTAGAAATAAGCTAGAAATGAAATAAAGGAGATATTTGAATTTGTATTGACTTCCTAGGCAAAGAAAATAACCAGTTGGTAGCGTAAACATTAATTAGTTATTACATTTTTAGCGGCACTTTATCAACTAGATATAATTTTGATAAATTAGAAATAGTTATACACATAAATTGTCTGAAAAAAGGTAACCCGGTAATAATTTTTACATATTCAAACCCGAGTTGCTCGGTCTGGTGTAGGATTTTGTCAAGTCTAAGGTAGGATTTTGCTTTCAAATTCCAATTTTGTCAAGATTTGGACATACAGGACACTGATTTCGTCCAATTACGTACATTTAAATGTTCAAAGTTACAAAAATATATTTGTATACCTAATTGAAAATATGAGTACAAAATTTAAAGTAAATCAATGCCTAAAAACTATAAACATAGCCAAGTTACCCTGGCCGATTACAATGATTGATTGACTTATCACTGAATTATTTTAGTTCTTTTGTTATCTCCTTATGTAAAATGTAACGGACTCGCTTCTCCAATGAAACATCATAGATGAATAACTGAAATATACAATTATGGAAGTTATCTGAATATTTTGATATTTATTTTGAAATTAAAATTATAAATTTTTCATTGTTATTGATTATAAATTATTTAACTTAAAAAGTTAATAAAATAACTATTAAAATAATATTATTAACTACGTAACATTATTATTTAATATAATACAATTAATAATTATTATATAATATACTATATATTTATTTTTATAAATTACTATATATTTTTAATAATATTTATCGTATTAAATAAATATTTTAAATGTATATAAAAATATATTTCTTTCCTAAGAAATCATGTGCTTATAAAAAATTTATTATTATTAAAAATAATATTTATACAAATTAATTGCAGTATTTATTAAAAATATTGTTTTACAAAATATTGCAAACATTTGTCAAACTGTTTTGAGATAATGACTTTTTTTGGCTGTTACCAATGTAAAGATTTCATTTTAAATTTCTTTTGAATTGAAGGATATACTGTTTAGTTATTGTCCTCTATTTTCGAAACTTTTTTATAGTTATGTTTTTCTAAAATACCGATTTAATAAAATCATACCACTAAAAGAACTGAACCGATTTCGACAATGTGTTTACAGAACTTCTCTAAAGTATTCCTACACAGATATATATTTTTAAACCCGGCATTTATAATATATACAAGGGTATTATAATTTTGGTATTTTGTTCACAAAATGACCTAAGTAGTTCATTTCCGCATGGGACGAGACGAAAATTAGAATCCTGATTTTCGATAAATTTTCGAAAGACAGACGGTAGTACTCTCTTTCTTTATTCCACCGGAATATCTTTATCTTACATCTACTACAATCATTACATCATGTAGATTTGTGGATGGGACACACTTACACCGTGAGGTCTGTTGTGATACTGAAGTAGGAATCCTTTTTACTACTCCTTAAATCATTGATTGACCCAAGCAGTTGAGGCTTCCCATCATAACAGTTGGGCAACGACAGATTAGGTGAGACATATCTTTTTCCTTGTCATTGGGGCAGCTCCTGCAGTATTCGTTGCACTCTATCACACCCAAACTCAAATAATATCTTCGGAACGGGTTGAGTTGTCTCTTGTCAGATTTGTCTATTAGTATCACAAGTACATTCCTCCCGCAACCGTTTTAAAAATTCTATCAAAACTCCTTTCATTACCATTTTAAAATTGTTACACTTCAAAACACAAAGCTCATCTTCTCAAAATATCAAATAGTTCCCCCATTTCGTTTAGGAGATATTACTTGTTAAATTTCAAACTTTGATAAAGCCATCGAAACACCTAAAAGATATTAACTTTGTATTAAGAATTCGACTATATCTTTATATTTGTATAGATAGGGTGATCTTTATATACAGGGTGTCACAAAAGTCATTTGTTTTGATTATAACTTCTAAATTAATTTTTTTTTTTCAGATAATTGAGGAACAACTCAAAAATTTTTTAAATGAACAATTATACTTCACAACAGCGTGTAATAATATGCAACAATCAGTATATATGTACGAAGTAACCCAATTATTTCGTGCATTCAAATTCAATTATTGCAAGAATATGTAACAATTTGTATGACAAAATCCTCGTTTACGACAGATAATTCGGCGTTTGGCGAATCAATTCGAAGAAGGGAGACAACGTCGGATAATCTACTGTGGTAAAGGAGGATTTTGTCCCGCAAATTGTTGCCGAAATTTACTTTATGCTGCAATAATTTAATTGTTATTTCGTGCATATATCAAGACTATTGCAGCAGGTTGTTGTGGAATGTAATTGTTTCATATTACAAAATTTTTAAGTTATCTTCAATTATGTGTAAAAAAGGGAAAAACGTTTAGTTTAGAACTTATAATCAAAACAAGTGAAGTGATGACTTTTGGAACACTTTGTATTATCAACATGGTGGACGCAATCGACCTACACGCATACGAGATATATTAGTTGTTAAATATTGGTTTTATTCTTCTGTGTGGGTAGATAATATGTCACTTCTGGAGTACATTTACTGAATTTTAAATAAACATAATATCTGCAGAATGTCAATAACATGTCGTGTCATTATTATGATGTGTGCGATAAGTTTACTAAACATTTTTTACAAAATAAATGTTATCTTCTATTAAAATCAGCTTAAGGTAGTACTTAATGCTAGTCGAAACCCGCGACTGCGTCCGCGTTCATTTCAGATTACTGTAGAGGTAGAGGTAGATTGTAAAGGCTGTCCTGGACGGGCTATACTTCGACCATAAGATCCATTGTGATACCTTAGAATGTGAGGATGTGAGTGGAGTGCAAAGAATTTGTGAGTAGACTAGGAATTGGTAGGATATGCGGCTGCAGCCGACTATGATAGGAACTATGCCGATATTCATCTGGAGTTCGTGAAGGAAACTGCAGAAAACCTTCGCAAGCATAGCCGGTTACTCCCTTCTTCAATGTAATTTTAAACGAGTAGGGTAGTGACTAATTGAGTCAACTGTTTAATACCCGGTGTATACCAACGTATAGGGTTGTATAGCAATGTTTACAATTCTACAATTAAATTGTACAAAATATGAATTATGCGCAAATATTTGTTTTATGCTAGTTAATATTGAAACAGTATTAATGTTCTTTGTAATGTTGTAAAAAAGAATGTGGAAAAGAATATAAAACAAGTATGCTTAGTTTTACGAACTATTTATATTTGCGTTGCACATATTTACAAACGCTTCGCGGTACGATGCACTACATTTTAGAGAAAGTTTCGCTAATCGCTATGTCTCATTATGCGTAACGCGAAGCGTTACCCTTTGTAAATATTGCTTTTTACATAACGGAGCGTTAGTTGTTAGAGAACATAAATACTAATTATTCCGTAACGATTTGTGTAACGCGTAGATAGGTTTTCTATAAGTAAATTTGTATATTTGCCTTTGGGAAATGCGGACTAATTAGGTCATTTAACGAACAACAAAAATTTTCTTACACGATCAATATTTTCAATCGTTACAAAGTCGGAACAAAACTTAATATTCCCTTGTATATATTATATATACCGGTTATAAAAATCCTAAAATACCTGTTTTATTATTTGTTTTGAAGGATATTTATGCAAAATTTCGGATTAATACACGCAAAGTATGTAATTTGCCACATACAAACATTTACACTCAATTTTGGCCTCTTAGGAATTGATTTAAATCAGTTATTAAGGCACCTGTACATTCACAAAATCAGTAGTATATTTTCGAAATGTCATGTTTAGTGTTGTTAGTCAAACCGAGAACAGTTTATAACAAATTGCCCATATTAAATTTAAAAAACTACCCCAACTCCTGAATAAAATATTTGTAATATATAAATACATATTTAAACTACAAAGTAGTCTTCATTAGTATTCATTACTAGTCGTAATTATTTTCCTGTAAATTTTAAAAATTGCGTTATCTTTTAAGCCACCACAAGTTATACTTATTAGATGATGTTGGTGATGTTGACGTGTTTACCAAAAACCCCTTGATAAACATTCAACTGTTCAACTTATGTTTTAATTTCTTCTGAAAAATCATAAGCAGGCAGAATCGTAGAGTAGTTTTATATTTCTGAATCATCTTTTCAACCATAATCCATAATCGTCAATATTTTTACCACTTAATATCCACTCTGCAGCAATATCATATACTTGTTGTTAAGTTTTTAGTGCGGGAGCTGAGGGAACAAAATATGAAGAAGGGTATTTGATGGTACATATGACACTTACTTGTGTGAAGAAGTTAATTGGCTTTAAACAATACGTTGCGGGCAACATTCTTGCTCAACTTATTATTTTTATAAGAATGGATTTTTAGAGTGGGGAAGTCGAAGAAAAGGGCCAAGAGACCTTTTTTGTTAAAAATAATCTAAAATACGTAAAAAAACTCTATTGGGATCAAAATATTCGGTCATTCGGGTTAAATAAAAAATTAATATAAAAAACGTGTCTTTTTAACACTTTCAAACCAAGACTTTAAAATGACCCAAAATATCTTAAAAGTTTAAGGACAAGACGCAAACGTGAATATGTAAAAAAATCTAATGGGAAATTTTTCAAACGAATGCGAGGTATCACCTTGTCTAATAAGGAGACAAGATATTCCGAACAATTTTGCTAAACGCATTGCAGTTTTTGAATACTTATATAGCTTACCACCGTAAACTTAGCAGAGCTTTTTTAGCAGTCCCAAACCCCTCCAACAAATTTGTTGGTCGTGTGTTGGATATTGCTGGAACATTTTTAAAATTTGTTGGACCTCATTTCAAAAGTTATAAAGCTTTAAAGCTTTAAAAGCGCTGCTTATCGCACGCCTACAGAGCCATGTTTTAAAACTGACGAAAAACTTAACCTAGCAAAGCATTTGGAAAAACGTTTATAACTTTTGATTGGTCCAACAAATTTTAAAAATGTTACAACAATGTCCAACAAACGACCAACAAATTTGTTGGATAGGTTTGAGAGGGGACTGCTAAAAGTGCTCTACTAAGTTCACGGGGGTATATAGCTTACTGGCGTCAAGTTACCCTCGATATTCTTAAGTGATTGTTTTTTCATCAATATTGAATAAACTACTGACCAATTATTTTGTTTTCCTGCCTTAATTCAGCGAGCTGTTTATTGATACAATATTCAGTAATGAGTATATTAAGAAACCACTTAAATAACCACACATAACCACATATAATCAATTGAAATACAATTGTTCATCAGCTCCCGTCCCGTTATTCTGAGTCGCCATCTCCGTTTATGCTCTATGTTGATATTTTCTAGATGTGCAATATAGATAGATATATTTTTATGGTTTTATTTACTTTACATTTTTATTTAAGTTTTCAAAAGTTATAAAGCTTTAAAGCTTTAAAAGCGCTGCTTATCGCACGCCTACAGAGACATGTTTTAAAACTAACCAAAAAATTAACCTAGCAAAGCATTTGGAAAAACGTTTATAACTTTTGATTGGTCCAACAAATTTTAAATATGTTACAACAATGTCCAACAAACGACCAACAAATTTGTTGGATAGGTTTGAGAGGGGACTGCTAAAAGTGCTCTACTAAGTTCACGGGGGTATATAGCTTACTGGCGTCAAGTTACCCTCGATATTCTTAAGTGATTGTTTTTTCATCAATATTGAATAAACTACTGACCAATTATTTTGTTTTCCTGCCTTAATTCAGCGAGCTGTTTATTGATACAATACTCAGTAATGAGTATATTAAGTAACCACTTAAATAACCACACATAACCACACATAACCACATATAATCAAATGACATACAATTGTTCATCAGCTCCCGTCCTGTTATTCTGAGTCGCCATCTCCGTTTATGCTCTATGTTGATATTTTCTAGATGTGCAATATAGATAGATATATTTTTATGGTTTTATTTACTTTACATTTTTATTTAAGTAAAATGTATGATTTTATAATATTTTTTCGTTGTATAATAAATTTACATACCAATATTATTTAGTTATAGCTATGTAAATTCAGGATAGTGAACCTTTCACATATGAAATTTAACTTTGTTCCTTAAGCTACAACTTACCATATATAATATATCATATTTGTATATATGCGCCCCCGTATAAAATTTCTAGATTCGCCCCTGAATAATAAAAATCTTTTTTTAACAAGTATTAAGTTAACAAGTATTTAACAAGTATTCTGTTTTCCTAATCATTCAAAATAATTATTTTTTTCCCATCCGTTGCTTAAGTTCCCGGAATTGATTATTTTGAATTTGGAAAGGACCCCGATTTCTTTATTTTTGTGAGCACATTATTTTGAGTGTTTTGGTTGTGGCTTATATCATGTCTTTGGGTGGCCTTCGTTTTGTTATAATGTATTACATTCTATTGGATGTTGTAGAAAAATGGGAGAATCGTGGAAGGAAGTTGAAGTGTGTGCTATTATCCACTTGCATCGACTCACCCTGTATATACGTTTATGTGTCTGTTGACTCTAGCGGCCACAGTTTTATTCCGATTGGAATAAAATTTGGTATTTGAGGTGCTTTTGGTATTCAAAAGATCAAGTTCGTTAATGGGTAAAATCACACAAGGAGAAAGAGGGTTTAGAGGAAGGGGGAAACACAAACTTTGGCATATCTCCCTTAATAATCGAAAAACCAAAAATTGTATAAGAAGTAAATTTGTTGGTAATTAATTTTACTATAATTGTGTTTATCATTTTTTGTGTTACTCTAATGGAGAAATAGAGATGGAGAAAATTTATAAGCTATTGAATTGTAGCAAAAATGATTTTCCATTACTTTGTTCCAGATGCATTTTTCGATTGTTCTAATATTAAGAGAGATATATTATATTTTGTGTTTCTTCTTTCTCTATGCCCCCTTTCTCCATCACCTATCCCATTTATTTTTAAAATTGACCTTGCAAATACGAAAATCATAGCAGATTCGACATTTTATTTTGATTAGACTAAAATTGTGACCGCTAGAGATTGATAATGCAAACTAAGGAAATTCGCTAAGTTGACGCATTTCCTTCGTAACGAATTTTTTCTCTTGAACAAGTAAATATATAACAATATCTAATACAAATTTTTTAAGGGAATGAACGCTCGCTAAATAAGTTAATTTAGGATAAAAGTATCAAGCTCAAAGTTAAGTTATAGACAATATCATTATTTTTTTCATTTGGCTAAAAAAATGTTCATCAATAGGGTGACCATTATTGGCTAAGTTGATTTTCTATCGAAAAATTTTCAGATTATGTACCGAAATTTTCCATCCCGAAATTTCAGAAAAATTTACAAGACTAAATAAAGTTCTTAACATATTTTATTTAATGATAAACTTGGTAAATAATAATAAGACATCAAAAATTTAACATTCGTTCATATTTTTTTTTACCATACGAACATAAAATAAAACTATATAATTCAGTTCTAAAAGAATTAAATTAATTTCTTGCCTTAATATACTTGTTCATCGTGAAATATATTATCAAAATCTTCTGGTTGGCAGCAGATCATTATTCAGAATGGGTGACAAATTTTATATTTTGTCACGTTATTTGTCACAACACTTAACCATTACCAGTATCATAAAGTATTCTTTTTTTTTTTAAACCACACAAACACTTAACAATTTCAGTAATAAAAATATATAAATATTATTTTATTTTAGCATATTAATTGTATTTTGCGGCCGAAAATATACAAACTTTTTATAGAGAAAAAATAAAACTCAGCTATACAAAAAGGTGCAAAAAACAACTGTTCAAAATGTCATGGTATTCAATTTATACATTTTTTAAAGCGTCAAGTAAGTTACTTTGCTTTTTAATCGTTGAGTAACGTGTACTGGATGTACCATTAGAAATTTAGTATAAACAAGTTTATCCACTATTAAAATAACTGTAAAACATTGTGATAATTAATATAAAAATTATTCTTGTCAACATTTCGGCAGATGATTTAATGCCTAAAAACTTAACTTGTTGTTATGTCTATGTACATTATGTCTATGTCGGCTGCAAAAGTTGCGCTTTCATTTCAAAATTTTAAAATTAATTTATGCCTTATTGATTTAGTTGATGAAAAAAGCGTCTGATAAAAGTGATTCATTATAAATATGCTAACAACTTTTATTCGAAACATTTTTCCAAAAAACAGACGTTATAAGGCCTATTTTACAGAACGCAGTACGGAAAATAGAGGCTATGAGTGACATGTTTGACGCAAATATTCTCAACGAAAGTAGTATAATGGTAAAGACGATTCTTACATACTTCTTAATTTTTACTTACTGATTTAATTTTTTGAGACTCATATTTTGATGTACACTCCCGTTCAATAAAATTGAACAGATCTGAACCAAATCAGTCTCTCACAATTTTGATTATTCTTGTAGTACATGTTTTTTACTATACTTCCATTTCTTTTTTTACACTTAAAATATATAGACTTATCTTTGTTTATAAATGAATCATTATACAGAGAGTTACAAAAGTGAGGAATTTTATGAAAGGTAAGAAAATTAACATTTCAGGTCTGTTCAATTTTATTGAACGGGAGTGTATATATAAATTTCATAAGTAACTTTAAAAACGGTCAAATAAAAAAAAACATCAGTAAAGTGTTCGATCTAGTTTGTCAATTTCGATCCGAAGCCCGATGTGTCATCCTCCATTGATATAAAAAAATACCAATTTGAATGCAATGACTCTTTTTGGTTATAGGATGTTTGGTTCACGAAATTAGTGACGTCTTCAAACGTCAGAGAAATGACCTGAACGTACATACATTTAAAGATAGCGAAGTACATGCCTTATTGTTACATACATCTATGTTATTAACATTTATTTTTCACTCAAGTATTATTTTTCGCTTTTTGGCGAATTTCTTCCAAAGGAAATGCAGCTATTGTTTTAGCACCAATGTTGGAATTTCGTAAAAATTTCTTCAAATGTCCATCGATCCTACCTATTAGATGTTAAAAATCACCATCGCTAAAATTTGTATATATATATATATATATATTTATATATATGTATTTCTTTTTAAATGTCTGTGAACTTTCTAGCGGTGTCACAGTTCCGATTGGAATGAAATTGGATATTTGGGTCGCTTTTGGTATTCTACTGGTCAAGTTCGTTAATGGGTAAAATCGGACGAGAGGAAAGGAGGTTTAGAGGGAGGGGAAAACACAAAATTTGACTATCTCCCTTAATATTTGAAAAATCGAAAAATTTATCAGGAGTTAAGTTGTAGGTACGAAGTTTTACTGGAATTTTGTTTCTTATCATTTTTCTGTTACACTAATATTAACAGAAATATTTACAGTTAAAGATTGTTTAAAATGTCTGTGGACTCTCTAGCGGTCACAGTTTTATTCCGATTGGATTGAAATTTGGTATTTGAGGCGCTTTTGGTATTCTAAAGGTCAAGTTCGTTTATTTACAATTAAAGATTGAAAGTTAAAATTCTAAATATCTCTGTTCACATTAGAGTTTGAGAAAAATGATGAAGTAATGATTTGTAGCAAACTTGATTTTCTACAACTACTCCTTATACATTTTTCGATTATTCTAATATTAGGAGAGATATTAAATATTTTGTGTATGTTTGACACGACTGTCAATGCATGAAATATATTTTATTGTAAAAAACTTTTTTTTTAAATTCAATCGACTTCAAAAAACACAAAAACTCATTACACTAAAAAGCTAAAAATAACAATATACAGATTTAATCCAAAAGACAATTCTTGTCCAAACTTATTACGTATAATTTTTATACCCAGTATATGTAAATGTATAAGGTATATTAAGTTTGATCCCGACTTTGTTTAAAAATATGGATCGTAGGGATGAATGTTTGATATATGTGTGTATAAAATTCAGCCATTTCCACATGTCCGCCTGCCTGCCTGTGGACACGATAACTCAATAACGAAAAGAAATAACGGGCTAAAAATTTTTTCAAATAATAATTTTCATTTTAAAATAAACAACTTTTGTTTGAAATTTTTTTTCATAAACTCAGTAGTTTTCTCATAATTTGTGATTAAATGTTCCTCGGAAAGCGAATTGTTAATAATTCGAATATGCAGAATTGTTAAATAATTCAATCATTAATATACAACGCAGTGTATACTGGGTATTCAAACAATTAACTCAGTAAGTTGTTACATTACTTGTAATAAAATCTTATTATTGGTATGACGTGCTACTTACTGATCGGTTTGAAGGGATCCCCTCATCAGATTATGACTTGATGACAATGGGACCACTTCGAGAGTATATTTTTTCATACAACACAAGAATTTTCAAAAACGATCCACAATTGACGGAGAAATCGGTGAACGTACATTTATAAAAAATGCATATAGTCGAACATAGAATCTACTCTTTCTTTTTTTGGAGTCGGTTAAAATTTTTGTTGATTTTCTCATTTTCACAGAAACTATACCTTACTTCTAAAAATTAACTATAAAAATATTTTATTGAAATTTTGTTTCAATTCTGAAATGTCAATTTTGATTGTCGTTTCCATAGTAACTTTAAACTACAATAGCACACTATTATCAATCGTTGTATATGGTTGTATTTTGGCTATTAATAAATTTAAATTTTTCAAATACTAAAATTATGTCAGATATGATATTTCATTTTGATCACACTTAATTCTGACCGCTAGAGAGTGATTTTTGTATTCTAAGGAAATTCGCTAAGTTGACGAAGCTCCTGCGTAACGCCTTTTTTTTTTAATTTTCCTGTGCAAAAGAAAATACTACAGGATTTCACCTAAGCAAATTAACAAATTATTGTAAACTATTATGTTTATTATATAGGCAATTAGTCATAGATATATTCCAGTAGTACAATTCATGAAAATCACCCTGCACAAACCTTATGAAAAAACACTTTCGGTGGATTCGAACCTTATCGCGGTAAATCGATTGTTTATATGGTGGTGGTCAAATTTTTCATTGGCTACCTTAGCCAGAAACTGGTTTTCGGTCACAAATCAGAGGTCAAACTTCAAAAATTGGCACTTTGAGCACTTTGTATAATAAAAATATATAAATTATATTTGTATGCATGTATATTGAAGTACATTATATATGCATTTATGTATCTTCCATCAAGCCAGATTATATTTTTATACGAACTGCCCGCAAAGGCTTCGCACTCAAATTGTACCTAAACTTTTTGTCTTATAAGAAAACGTTTCATAAAGTTATTTGATAAAAACTTTTTAAGATTGTCGCTACCGCACACCGCCTAAAAGTTAGTTTTTTAGCGTAACTGCCACGCGTCACAGATGCTTGAAATGGACAGATTTTATAGCCTGTGTCACTCGAGAGTGGTGTAGCTTATTATCAGTGAATTTTTTTTACCAGAATCAGATCAGTAGATACAAACTTACGTTTTTATAATATTAATAAAGGTAATCATAATATTTTTTAATAAGGGTGTATTAATCATAAAATTTAATACACCCTTATAATAAGATCGGAAAAAATTGGTATTGTATTTTCGGATAAGTGTCATATACAAAAGTTTTTTTGGTTATTTTAAAGCAGATATATATCTACTTTGTCTCACCGATTTTGTCTCACAAACATGATTGATTGATTGATTAATATCGGGGTAAAAACTATTGCACTTCGACCTTATGGTCCATTTTGCGTCCCCTTCTACTTCAGTCCGGCGACATTCGCTTCTCCCATATGTTGGCAATAGCCAGGAGCTTGCTTATCAGGTCTTCCTAAATGTTCATAAATTTGGGGTGAGATGTACCAAATATTCTGTATCTACTGTAATATAATAGAGGTTCGCAGTCAAAGATAATGTGGCTGGATGTTTCTTCCTCCTCGCCACACAATCTGCACACAATGGGCCTGTTATGAAGTCCCATTGTGTGTAGATGCTTCCGCAGGGGATAATATCCGGTAATGAATCCGACAACCCTCCGGAGTTGCATCTTGTTCAGCTTCAGTGCATCGAGAGATAGCCTCTTTGTTGCACTCTGAAGCAGTACCTTTCCGAGGTGTTTCCGCAGTACTTCTCCCAGTGATCTCGGTATTTAGCATTTGACCACTCGTTGATCACCTGTTAACATGCAGTCCTTGGAATTCCTAAGATAGCCTCTGAGCCAGTGAAGGGTATTTTAACTCCCTTGTTTGCTAAGGTATCTGCTTTTCTGTTTCCTTCGAAACCACTGTGACCCGGCACCCAAATCAATTTAACATTGATTTACATTACCCTTGAGGTGACCTCAGTTCCAAACAAGGCTTTTAAAGCAGCTTGACTGTCCGACAGAATACATACGTTCTGGTTTATGTAGCCTCTACGTAGGTTCTCACGGACGCAAGCCAGTATGGCGTAGACTTCTGCTTGGAAGACCGTGGCATATTTCCCCAAGTTGAGGCTTATGTTTGCTTTTGGTGTCCCACCGTAGATTTCCGCCCCGGTCCCTTCTTCAGTTTTGGATCCGTCTGTATACCAGACGATTCCTTTCCTGAGGTAGATTGGTTCTCCTTCCGCCCACACGGCCCTATCACATACTACAGTGAAAGGTTTTGAGAAGGAGTATGTCTTGCGAAGTATATCTGTGACCATTTCAAAGACGGGATCTGAGATAACTCACAAACTTAAAGTTACGTTTTAAGTCAATTACTCGGTACAAATTCATAGACAGTTGAACAGACAGATATCCAAAAACAGAATAATGTTAACATTTTATGAACACCTACACCTAAGCTTTTATTATGATGAATATTTCTTACCGTTACAAACTTTAGACTTACCATAATATACCCTTATATATTATATAAATACCTAATATAAAACATGGCACAGGGTAAAAAAATGTTGAAAACAAGTATAGACATTTAATAAAGCTAAACTTTCAATTTATTTTCTGAAAGCTTTTCAAAGCCTACAGTGATAGAAGGAATTTCTTTCCTCAAGAAAATATATATATATATTCTTCAAAATATTTGCTTCCATAAAGAAACCCTTGTTTTCATTTAAGATTACGCAGTCGAAACAAAAACAAGTTTAGTTGGGCCAACAAACTAAAATTCTTGAACGATGTTTAAAAGATTTTGAAATAGAGTTCGTTAGTCTCGGCCTACAGAGTCTTTCTTGGCCTATTTTTCAAATTAAAACCAAATAAAAAACTTTGAAAAATATAAAATAATAAGAAGTTTATGCAGCTTTTTTAACTGAAGTATATATATGTGAACTGAAATATATTTAACTATATCATTACTTCTTTAAAAAGTTTCATTTGTTTGGATTAAACAAATGTTTATTTAGGTCGAAAATTTAGCATCTTGGTCCAGTGTATATATTTCTGTTAAATATATATACTTCAGTTAAAGAATCTGCATAAATTTTCTCTTCTGGAGAGTTTATTTATGTTTTAATAAGAAAAACACTTTTTTTTTACAAATATTTCATTTTCTTGACAAAATAATCACAAGAGTATTTGGCCAAGAAAGACTCTCTTAGGCCAAGACTAACGAACTCTATTTAAAAAAAATTTAAACACCCTTCATGAATTTTAGTTTCTTCGCTTAACTAAACATATGTTTTTGAAGAAAACACGGGTTTCTTTATTGAAGCAAATATTTTGAAGAAAATATATTTCATGAGAAAAGAATTCATTCTATCCGTGTGGTTTTTTCAACTACACTTACAATTTTTGTACAGTGTGAAGAATTCCAAACAAGATTAAAATTCTTTCAAACGAAGAATCCGTATTGAAGTGTATAAATAAATTATTGTACAAAGTCATTGCAACGGTTTTTACTATGGAACTGCACTTGATTAGATATTAAACGTTTTTTGCAAATAATAATAATTTAGATATTGTACAAATATCCAAAATATATTTAAACAAAACAATGTATACATTAAATACAATGTATTATTAATGTTGTCACAATACAACAACGTCTTTCACTAAATTAGAAATATATTACATAATCCACTTTTATTATTCCCATTCAGTAGTTTGCATAGCCGTATCTGGTGGACAGACTTTGGTGTAGATATAAAATTATGTGGAGTTTCTCAAAAACATTTTATTATGATATGAAGTAAAAAAAAAATTAAGTGAACGACAGCAAGTCAGACAAGATTTTCAAAAAGATCCTTTATGCTAAACATGTAATAGATTCTTTTATTTAAATTTTTTTTCATTTTATGAATGTGCAATATTATTACATGGTTAATATTATCATGATGAATTTGCATTTTTTGAACGTTAAAAATTAAATTTTTAAATTGATGCAAAATCAATTTCCAATTGTCGACATAAAGTGATTTGATTTTTGTTGTATAATTTTAATATTAAATTTAAATGTATTTCCAAATCAAAATAAATTTTACATTAAGGTAGTGCGAATACGAAACCTACTGAAAGATTAACGTTTCATTGCTATACAAACTGAAATTTTTGGAATATTTACTTATGGAATCTGGTTGAAAATTGGCACATTGTGACTACCTACATAAAATGGAATTATGAATGTGCAATATTATTACATGGTCAATATTATCATGATGAATTTGCATTTTTTGAACGTTAAAAATTAAATTTTTAAATTGATGCAAAATCAATTTCCAATTGTCGACATAAAGTGATTTGATTTTTGTTGTATAATTTTAATATTAAATTTAAATGTATTTCCAAATCAAAATAAATTTTACATTAAGGTAGTGCGAATACGAAACCTACTGAAAGATTAACGTTTCATTGCTATACAAACTGAAATTTTTGGAATATTTACTTATGGAATCTGGTTGAAAATTGGCACATTGTGACTACCTACAGAAAAGTAGAAAATATAGAAAAGATGAACCAAGATAAACCAGAAAAAAATTAATAAAAGCATTTTAATAAAAACTAGTGAAAATAACGACTAACTAAGTTAAATGCTTCAATACCAGGTATATCTTGAATTTATTTAAAAAAGTTTATAACAAAAGTTGTTTGTTTTTAATATAATAAAATAAAATTTGTCGTCTTTACATTTTTGTTCTATCGCTTACGGCCAGAAAGATGGGCAGTTTTGCACACTTTGCCAATACATGGCCCGATTTGACCCATTCTTGACCTTACTTTTAAGCTCTAGAACACACACACTAAATTTCAGCTCTTTATGTATTTTTATTTTTGAGTTATCGTGTCCACGGACGGACGTACATAATGGTCGCATTAGGTCATTTCATGAACACCAATTACAAAAATTTTTTTCTACGATAAATATTTTTTTATATATATATATTTTTTTCAACCGTTACGAAGTCGGTACTAAACTTAATATACCCTTGTATATATTATATATCGGGTATATAAAGATCTTAAAAAAAGTTTATAGTAAGTATAGAATGACTTTCGAAACTTTTTAAATTAAATTGTTTATAAAAACTTTTCGCGCTAGATTTTTTTATTCTGCTAATTTTCCTTCTATCTATACGTTATTATCTTTATTCATGATTTTATTTAAGGTTTCTCTACGATATTTTTGGAGATTTGGGTGGGATTATTAATATTAATAATTAGAAATAGGGGTACCGCAAATGGGTCCCTAGCACCTTGATCAAGGGATCCTTTGTGCCTTCCTAGAGAACAACCTGTCACCCGAAGCCAGACATCTCCGGGTAAGAGGTGCTATTCTAAGTAGATGAAGCTAAGGATTATGTCGAGGCCAGACACCACGCAGAAATCCCACAACTTCTCCGCGGGATTGCCCGCAGGGTTGATGGATCCAAGGTTTCGGACCCAAACATTCTCTGACACCCGGGTTTCATAATTTGGGTGGGAAACCTGCATAAATAAAATACATTAAAATAAATTTCATAAATAAACTACACCACCATATACATTGGTAAATTTATGCTTTAATAAGCTATCATTTGAGACACTACAGGATGCCCCCTTGATTTTTTTTAAAATTTCCTATTTTAACCCCCAAAACTAATAAAATTAAAATTTGAACCTGTTTTTAATACTTGGGTAGCTGGATATTATGGCAAATTTCAATCTTTTTCGTGACATAGTCTCTGAGAAAAAACGTCACAGGCAGATAGACAGACATCGAAGTTATTCCATAAGTGTTTTGTTGCTAATTTTGGCACGCAACTCTAAAAGGAAAGTGTCATCGAACAATGTGAAGAAATACTGAATGGAGTTGAAACTTTGCCAAAAAATACTGTTGCTGTATGCGTATCAGTGAGATAGATATAAATGAATATTGAAACCTGTCTACCGCGTACGAAATCATCTTTACATGTGCTCCACTTCTGGAGGTACATTCATTTGTTCGAATTGTATTTTTTTGGAGCTTAACTTTGTGAAACATTCTGTCATTTGTTTGAATTGATAGTATTGAACTGATGGATACCATATGAAAGACCGTTATTAATCATTTTTCTATAATTTTAATTAGATACCTCAAAGGCAAAATGAGATATTTTGTAGGTAGTTGTCCTGTAGTAATCGTGTTAAAAATTTTCAGATCAGAATACACTTCAATTATATGAATAGACTGAGATTGTAAACTATTCTTTTTTTCAAAACTCGAGCTATCATTTCAAAATTTTATAATTGATTTGTGCCATATGACCCATAGGAAACGAGATATATGCAAAAAAACCCAGTGTTAAGAATGACACAATTTTGACCCATTGTTAAGAATGCCAAAGATCTGTCATTTCTAGGTTCAGCCGATTTTTGTCTTATCTAATTGCACTAAATGGTAATATTTATGTTATAAATTGAAAGAACAAAACAAAATAGAGACATTATCATGTATTTTTCGATGAAAGAACAGTGTTCCGAAACTAGTCAAAATAAAATTATTGTTACGAAAATCACAAATATTTTACATGAAAAAGGTCATTTAATAATGTTTTGTAAGAAATCAGATTATTACTGTTTGTCACAACAAATTTCAATCATTCTTGCCACTCTTAATCAAATTCATGATGCAAAATGCGCAGTGATAAAACTGATCTGATTCAATGCATACTACTTCCGCTAAGGATACATTAAGATTGTAATTCATTTAATAATATGCCATGTGGTACAAAATATGATTGAGAAAGTTCAGAAGAAATGTAACAAGCGTAAATGTTAAGGATAACTACTAGAATTGATGTAACCATATTACCCCTTATGGATACATCTCAAGGAATCCTCGTTTCCCATATTTTCATTGGAAAATTTATTTTCAATCGTTATCCCTAGTTAATTTATCAAGAGATCTAATGGTTTAAGCATTTTTACAATATCAAAAACGAAAAAAAATACAGTAATCAAAATCCTTCGATACTCAAATATATGAAGAAATAATTGCATCATACTTTATCCACATAATACGCAGACTTAAACTTAAACCATAAACAAGAATACTTAGTGAAGTCTTTAGTACACCAGTTACTAAAATCATGAGCAAAATAAATGATCCGTAAAGTGAATAAATAATATTATTAAATAGTATATATATAAAATATATAATATAATGATTTAAAATATAATTAACTGTGTTGTTGAATATTTTATTTGTTAAAATTTATTGTGATTATATATTAAAATGTTTATTATCATTTAACCATCTTACTACGCAACGATTCTGATAAACAACCATTTGCATTCAATATTTTGATTTAAATCATCTCAATGGCTTTTAAATTGCTAAACCATACAATTGGTAGTTAAGAATTTAATCTTGATTTGTAATCATAAGTTTATATGTGAGATTTAGTATAAATTATCACTAAGGAGGTTACCTACCTAAAATGCGCGGGATACTTGAGGAAGTCGGTAAAACGGTATTCATATTATCGACTTCGAAAGATTGGCAACGATGTACATATTTACAATTGTCATATTTAAAGTGTCCTACTTGAGTCTGATATTTTGGAAAGTATATCTGTGCCCATTTCAAAAACGGGATCTGAGATGATTGATGTTCCTACGATCCTTGCGTGTCCAACGTGATTTTTTGTTATCCAATTACTATTTCAAGATAGGCTATAGGCGCTGAATCTCACTTTAGTTATTACTACAATGTTTAGCGGAGTCAGTTCTAGTATGATTTCCATAGTAGCTATGCTTGTACTGCTCATGGATCTAGTAATGCACAAACAGGCCAGTCTTTGGATCCTGGGCAGCTTTGTACATGCAGCTATTTAATTAACCTTTAGCCATCACACTAGAGCAGCATAGGTTATCATTGGCTTTACTACTGTTTTGTACAGCCAGTGGATCATTTTGGATTTTAGACCCCAGATTTTTCCACATGCTCTCTTGCAAAGCATGAGAGAAGATTTTCTCTTATTTTTTATATATTCCAAATGATGGTTTCATGTTAGTTTATAGTCGAACATCACTCCTACGAATTTGGGCTCTTTGTGATCTGTAGTATTTCACCGAAGAGGATGGGTGGTTTTATTTTATCCACTTTCCGTTTTCGTGTGAATGGAATTAGTGTGGTCTTACCAGGGTTTATTTTAATCTCTCGTTAATATACCATTCCTGTGTGAATCTTAGAGCGCTCTACATAAGCTCCGAGATTGTGTTTTCACAGGGTCCTTGGATTGCAAATATATTGTCGTCTGCATATCCCTGTGTGTATTATCCTTCTTGGTTGAGGTTCGTCAGTAAACTTTTCACTGTCAGACTCCCCAGAAGTGGGGATAAGACACCACCCTGTGGACATCCTTTGTGGCTCTCACGGTGACAGACTCTCCAAGAAGGGAAGTTTGTATTCTTCTACCTATCAGCATAGAGTTTATCCACCTGCAGAAGGTGTCTTCTACTCCGTGCTGTTTTGCACAGTTAATCATGGAACTGTAAGAGGTTTTATCAAATGCCCCTCAAAGTCAAGAAACACGCACAAGGTGGTCTGTTTCCTTACGAATCCCTCCTCAATCCTGTATATTAGGTTGTAGAGGGCCAATTCACAGGATTTTCTACTTGATACACGTGCTGGTTGGCATGAAGCGGAATTCTAGTGCCCCTTGACTTAAGTGAAATTCAATTTCTCTTGAGAAGGATCTTCACTGTCCAATGCATCCGGCAAATGAGTCTGGATTAGTGTTTCTAATGTAACCTTTCCGGGTTCCCGGGCTTATCCGATGGTTCATTGGATACTAGCCATTTCTTGATTTTTCCACTTATTTCATACGTACTCAGTGTTAGATTTATGACTTCTTGTCGAATCCTGTCAATGAAATTCGGCTTGGTGCCTTGATTAACTATATCTAAGTTTTAGCTATAATATAATCAAATAGGTACTCACCTCTTGCATTTGTGTTAATACTTCCCCATGCAGTGTAGTGAGCGTTGTATCCCATGATCGGTTGGTGGTTTTTTGACTCACAATACTGCATCTCCGTTGTTGGTAGTGGAGTAGATGCATCATAGGGTCGGTATAGCCGAAGCGATTATTACTCCAGTTTAGTTCCTCATGTTGTATTTTAGTTTTGCCGCTGTAAGGTATCTCTGACAAAACTCTAAAAGCGGCAAGAAATTGATGCCCTTCCTTGCATTAATGCAATTTCTGGGTTATTCTAGAGTTTTATTATAAATCATTTGTCCTCCAGCATTTCCTAGTCCAAGAATCTTACGATCTTAGAACACTTTGTTTGAGAGATATCACATTTTTTATAATTTAAGCTTAAAACTTGTTGTAATTCTTAACAAAAGCTTTTATTTTGAAATTTAAAATGTTCGTTTTGGGCTTTCAGCGAAATTTATTGGCGTTCGTCTTGGATTATGAACGATTATCTTTTGCACATGACAGATAAATAAACAAACGCTTATACAATGTTCGTTTTAGTAAGTCAGCGCCCAAAACAAATACACCCCAAGTGTTGGAAATTTTGAAGAAAAAAACCGGATTATAACAGACTATTTTATGTCAACATAAGAAAATAAACCACCTTCAATCCGTGTTTAGTTCATAAAACTTTCATAAAAACAATTCACAAAGACCAAATACCATTCATTGTATGGTTTGACTGCAACATTGGAAAACGCATTGATTTAATATGCTGAGATAAAACTACCAGGAAAAAAAGACAATAAATTTAAATGAAAATCATGATTATTTTATAGAGAAAAAATTCAATAATTTATTTCAAGTGGTCAACATCTGAAAGTAGCCGTTATTATTGTTTAGAAAATTATAATTTTTAGAACCCATTACTTATAAATACATGTACTAACCATAGTTATTATACTTTTATAAAATATCTTTTACGGAAGATATCGATATAAATAAATATAATAATAATATTATTAAATAGTTATTTTATAAACTTTTGTTTCAAGTTGGCAATATATTCTGTATAAATAACAATCAGTTTCTTCACTTCCATTATTGAGTTTGTTACAGATACGAAATAAAACTAGATATTGAACCAAGGAACTTTTTATCTATCAATAATCACTAGGCAAGACTATTTATTTTTCCCTAGACCACAACAACTAAGGAAAAAGTCTAACGGTGATACAAGTACCTATCATTAGTAGCACATCTGATCTTAGTTTAAAAGCATTATATTTTACTATTCCCCAAACATACTAATTACTAATGTCAGTTTTAATTTTAAAATTTTTTACATTTACCATAGTAAACTTTTAGCAAAGGTCACAATTTCTTTTTTTTATTGATACTTTAGGTACAATCCAAATCATTGTGGTTATTATCATAGTAATTGTGATTAGAAACGATTTTTGAAGTGAACTATCCTTATACAGAATCATAATTTAGAACATTAGTTTCATTTTGAATTCGTCAGTCTTTTTGCAGCCGGAGCTTAAAGTACTTAAAGTACTTTTTTAGTACCGTGTACTGGCACTTGTAACACAAATCTTCCATACTTACAGTAACATTACTTAAAGTACTGTCGGATAATCCTTCAAATACTTTCAATACAAGTACTAACTATAAGTACCCACTGTTATTCATCAAGACGATATATTCTATTGCCTATATTTGCCTATATAAGTATTGCCTATATTTCGTTCACTCGCCACGCTAATTAATTTCTGTGACCACGGTAGACAACCGATATCATTAAAACTGGCTTTCAAGGTTATTTGCATGGCAACTTGTATATTTCAAACGGGAACCCATTTTGTTTGCAGAATCGGACAGCTGCTGAAAAAAACATAAAAACTGAGTAATAAAGTGTGCTTTGTGTAAATAATTAATCATTTTATTCGCTCCGAGCTTAACTGCACTCAGCGCCATGCGTGGTCAAAAAAACAACTTCATGACCAATGAAAGTGTATAAAAACCATAGGAGTTTAACAAAAAGTTACAGCTAATTTAATTTTACATGTTGTTTATTTAATTCAATTACTTATTTTTGTTAAACGTCTATGGTTTTTTATACACTTACATTGGCCATGAAATTGTTTCGGTTGCACTCGGAGCGAATAACCGATTTGAGATTTTTAATAAAAAGTTGTGTTTTTTTTGTCAAAAATACAAGTTTTTATTTAAGACTGATTGAAACAACCATTTTGAGTGTAATACACTACAATTTAAAAAAGTAAAAACTGTATAGCACATACTACCCAACGAATTTATTTGAAATCGAGCCCAAAAATTTATAGAACAAAACATATTATCGGATGGCTAGAAAGCACAAAATTATACTGTTTCGCTAAAGAGAGTAAGGCTTCACAAATCGAGTCTCTTAAGAGTTGTGACACTACTTATGTGTTGTGACATTACTTATGTGTTCCGCTTGTCTACGAAGCTCTTAGATTATTTCATACAAAATTTAATCCTTCAATTTTTCTCCTCACTTGTTCTTCTTCTTTGATCTTACCGCCTAAGAAACGTTCTTTTCGTTCGCTAAATTGTTCTGGTTCCATGCAAGAAGCGATTATCCCCTCACAAACAAATAAATTTTGGAAAAAGTTTGAAGATACTAAAGAATCAATTTTAATATCTGATTACATTTATGCTAGGATATAATTGGATTCATTTAGCTTTGAAAGTAAAATTTAAGTGCAAACAATTTTTCAGTGGGCAAAATCCTAAGAAATGAAAGCAAAGGAAACTTTACAATCTTCGCTTGGATGCTTGCAATATCTGCGGAACAGATTCCCAGTTAGTTTTCCTTTTTTTCATACTCTGGAATTGAACTATTCTTTTCGATTTAAAATAGGTACCTATTTAAATTTTGCAAACTTGTGTGCGATAAGAAAGCGCAACTCGTAAATATCATCTTTAAAAAATTTAGTAATAGTAGTAATATATGATATCTTCTACTGACTGGTTTGTCTAATAAATTTAGAATTTATCAAACCAATTTAATATATAATATCAATTCATTTAGGAGACTATAAAATTCATTATTGTTATCATTTCGACATCGTATTTATCTAAATTTAGTGATTTTTTTTTTACTTTTTGTTGTTAAATCAGGTTACACCCACAACGTTTAAAGTTTGTTTTAATATTAATATATGTGGCACGAATTATATAATAGTGAAATAGATCTGGTATTTTATCTAGTTTGTTTTATTAAATTAAAGATTTATTTATTTAATTAGTTACTTAAATACCCGGTATACACTGAGATCAATGTTTGAACTGTTCCTTTTACATTTTACACACACACAAATGTATATAAATACAAAATATAATTAGGACACTATGTAGGTGAGTGTTATCATCCACTATTGTGACTTCTATTTGATGAGATTTGAAGACCATATGCTCCCAGAATTGCATCACGGTATTTTCTCGACAGAAAAGTGAAACAAACAAAAATAGTTTTTTTTGTTCGAAAAGGTGCTTCAATTATTTATTAAAAAATAATCATAATAATAATCTTATAGTATGATATAAGATATAGTAACTATTAGAGTTTATAGTTACTATGGAAACGACAATCAAAGTAGACATTTCAAAATTAAAACAAAATGTTAATAAAATAATTTTATAGTTATTTTCAGAAGTATAGTTTCTGTGGAAATGACAAAATCAACAAAAATTTTAACCGGCTCCAAAAAAAGGAGGATATTCTATGTTCAACTGTATATATATATTTTTTATTTTAACTCCCTTCAAGATTATTTTTTTAGACAAAAGATAGCCTATGTCCTTCCCCAGGATATAATCTATCTCCTTGCAAAATCCCATTCCGATCCGTTCATCGCTTTAGTCGTGATGAGGTAGCAAACAGAGATACCTTCTCATTTATATAGTACATTTTTTAAATTTACAATTAATTACGATGATTCCAGTTTTAAAAGCCTGAACTTAAATTCGCTCATTTTGCCTAAATAATGCATAACTTGATATTGTATTTAGCCAAGTATTAGAAAACTTGTGGGTAAAACGAATACAGTTTGATAATGATTTGCCTCCTTTCTAGCTCCTGCTCCATGATCTGATTGGGTTTTCGATCAATAAAACCGCCGTTTCATCGAAATTAAATCATTATACTTACAGCATAAATTTAATCACTGAAATTGATACCTCTTCTATCTTTCAACACAACTACTCTTTGTTGGAATCCTTTCGTCGTTTTTCATGTTACATTTTCACGTTGAATTTTTGATAATCTGCGAATAAAAATCGAAACCTGTGAAAAAAAGTTTAGAAATAATCAGATATATATGATTTAAACATGTTTCCATTTTCGATAAAGCCTTTTTGCATCTTTATTACCAATATTTTTTGTGAGGTATTTTATAAACAAAATTTTAACATTACATGTAAAATAGATCTTCGGGACTTACCCAACAGATTTAAGACGCTTTTAACTTTGACTGTAAATCAAACACCGTTATTAAACATAATCAATATACTGACATTTATCAACAGCGAAAATGGCCGACACTACCTACATCTTATAGTGCTAGTATAAGTAGAGCATTATATGTATGAGTGTATAAAAGCATATATACATTTGTAATCAAGAGTATTGACACATGTTTGACCTTCAAAGCCTAAATACAATCAGATACTAAAATTGATTCTTTTGTATGTTCACATTCTTTCCAAAATTTATTTACTAATGACGGGATAGTTGTTTCTTGGATGGAAACAGAACAATTTAGCGGACAAAAAGAATGTCTCTTGAAATAAATTCGTAAGGTATTATGTAATATAGAAATTTTATTTTTTATAAAATGCACTCAAAATGGTTGTTTTAATCAGTCCTAAGTTAAAGTATTTTTTATCAAAAACTTTTTATTTATAAATGAATATTATTATAAGTTATTTCATCTATGATAGTTAAATTTAATACTCTTTATAAGGCCCGGGCCATCTTAGGGTACAATCAAGTGGGCATTTTTACGGGCAGTAGCAAGCGATGGCAGAGCTTAAAATAAAATATAAAGAAAAGCTTAAATATTAAGATCCAATAGTAAAAAAATTTTATTCAGCAAAAATTTGAAAAAAGTGTATAATCAATATTATAAATAGAGTGTCTTAATAATTGACACATCACTGATAAACATGGGTTGGCTGTCTAACCGAACAAACAATTGACTAAAACTTTTGTTGTATTTTTGTCTACTGATGTTTCTGCTCATATGTTGGATATTTCCAATTAATTCAACAATTACAATAACAATTTTTGTTAACTGGGGTTTATAAAGAGCCGGGACTTATTGGGCGGGCAACAGCACGTTATTGTTGAGGATTAATTTAATTTATAACAGGCAGTAAAAATATTTTCATAATCATTAATCAGCATCTATTCTATATCAGTTTATAAAGCTATGGATAAAACCCTATTAAATCATTATTAAAAAGTGATAATCCGCGTCTTTGTGATGCTTTTAATGAAAAGATTAAAAATGAAATTTCATATACAAAAAACATTCATTATTTATAAATAACACCAATTTAAATGTTCTATAAACGAGAGAATTATTTGAATTATCCCTGATAATAATAATGTTTAATTTAATCTCAGTAATGATCAAATTTTATAAAATGTTTGTTAGATATTTAAATCATATTCATTGAGGATTTATCTGTAATTACATATTTATTACCTACTTAGTATATGAATTCAGTTTAAATAAGTATTGTAGTAACATTATATAACATTAAATACTGATTTTTAAACTACAATTAAACTATATTTGAAAATTGTTAAAATATTTATTAAAAAAATTATATATATATATATATATATATATTAATTAATAAATTTATTATAGTTATTTAATATATTAATAAATATTAATAATAAAATACGTTCGATTTGAGAGGTAAATGGGTAGTAATTATGTATTATTATATTTTTTATTACAATTATAATTGTTACAATTGTCAATATTGTTATTATTTAGTCCAATACGTTTTGTTTAATTACACATTATATTGCATAAAATACTCATTTTATTAGCAAACTCGATGAGGGAAGGTCTACCACGGTCGGATCTTAGACCATTAATACGTAAAGGTTTGAGTTCTAGCTTGATCTATAACCTATCAGCCGCTAGTCTTTTTAACACGATTTTATTTACTCGAACTGTAACCATGCGCGGATCTAGGAGAAGGGTCCTGGGGATCATGCCCCCCTCCCAAATAAATACCATTTTTTCTTCTTTCTCAAATCTTACATTAAGAATATATATACATAATCATTAAGAATATATATATAAATCTTAATATATATATATATAATCATTTGCAAATTTTTGTTAACAAACTTGGTCCTTACATAGACTTTTACTACTTTTCCTTTCACTACTTTTGAAGGCAAACATCTTTGTTTTTGCTGGGATATCAATAATTTTGTGTGCGAAAACTTTTCCCCCTCACGGTTTTCGGTTTTCAGACTTTTTTGTGTGTTTCGATTTTCACCAAAATTTAACTTTATAGAACGACTGGAAGTATCCTAGAATATTGATGAGTGGGTGAATGAGTGAGTTAGTCAGTCAGTCCCCAGTTCCAATTTCTAAAGCTGTAATGTGAAAACTTGGTACGTACCGTCAGATAATGAGTCTCACGCTACATTATAAATTACGCCCGAGAAGTCGAGCTTTTAAAGATACTCTGCTCGGAACCGGGAGGTTGTTGGTTTTCTGCCAACCGTGGCAATTTTTTCATTTAAATTTTAATTAAAAATAAACAAAATTAATGGGACGGTTAATTGACTAAACCGTCGGCTCATGTGAAATTTAAATATCAAAACTTGGCGTTTTAGTAAATATCATATAATTTTGTTAAATACCCTCTCAGCAACGTCCAGAAAGGTCTAGAAAGTAAAAATTCTGTGTACACGCAGATTTTTCAGGAAATTTCAGGTAATATTAACTATTTAAAAGTGAAAAGTGAGATAAATATATGTTTTAGAAAAAACTTGTAACGAACAAAAAGACTAGACGTTGGAAATGATTCTCAATACTTTTCGTCTATTTGGATACTTTCAAAATTAACGTTTAACTTTTCTATCTCGTATTTTGAATATACAATGAGATATATTTATATGCATGTTTATTGTAGATATCATAAGGCAACGGTAGTGCGTCAGAGCCAGTTTAAGCACTAACTCTATATTTACAATAAGGATTAGCGACGATTTTTAGGCCTCTGTATCTGAGGAGCCGAAAAAGTTATAAAGTTATATAGACTGTAGCGGCTGAATTGGACGGGCTACACTTCGACCATAATATCCATGGTAATGCCTAAGGATATGAGGATGTGAGTAGAGTGGAAGGAATTTTTGGGTGTAGGCTAGGAAATTTAAAATGTTGCGTGAGACTCACCATCCGGCGGCAGTTTGTCAATTAAATTAAGCTGTCGACGTAAGTACAAAAACAAAAGTAACTGGCTATGCTTGTGAAGGTTTTCTGCAGTTTCCTTTCACAAGCTCCAGATGAATATTAACATAGCTCCTACCAAACTTCGCTGCAGTCGCATAACCTACAAAATTCCAAGTCTACATACCAAGAATGCATTTTCCTTTAGAGGTCGGTTAAAAAGGTCTAGAAAAACTTACTTGCCGGGTTTCGACCTCCCCTTCGCTACTACTACTACATCTTATGTTCCAATGAAAGCAACCAAAATTTCTTTTGCTTATAACCTCGACATACAAAAAATATTCGTTTTTTTATATAGGACGACGCACAGAAGCAAAAACCGAATAGTTAACTTTAGTATGCCTTAAAAGCTATTTTGTAATATCTCAAAAATAGTTGAATAAGAGCTTCTTAGGGGAATTTTTGCGTCGTAATGTGTAGATGCCACCTATCACATTTCATCTCCAGTCAAAACTTTGGACTACTTAAAATTAGAAAGACTTTTGTTTTTTAATTTCGAAGTGCGAAATATCGACGACTATTCAAACTTTAGATACTTGTATCTGATATCGAATTGAATGCGTATACACTAGTTGAAGTCGATCTAGCCACAGTCTAAGTAACTATTTGAGAGTGTAAAAATACATTTCTTATAATTTATTGAATTTCAACTTTACAATGAACATCTGAAAAAATGTTTGTGCACTTGCTCTAAACAAATGTTATATACAATGCCTACATACTTCATAATTAAAATATTCACTCTAAAGTACAGAATAGACACAGAACTTGGTTGCAGCAACATTGAACTCCGCCTATAAAATATTTTCAGTACAGACGCTGCAACCAAAGTTTGGGATCATAAAATTTAATTTTTATTATTTTATGACTCTAGTCATAAAAATTCAAACATTTCTCATCATGTCTCTATCTATCTCATTTAATTTGTATAGTTTATTTATATGTATGTATCTCTAGTAAAAACTACACAAATAATTCTATACAATAAAATATATACAGTGTGTCTACTTAAGTTGGCTCCATATGGAAAGCTTTTTAATTATAATGTTTACGAAAAAAAGTTATTCTCTATAAAAATCTCTGCATTTGAAAATATTAATATTCAGCTATTCACTTTTGACATCAAATGTATAGAGTGTCTAAAAATTGAAAAAGTTCGATAGGAATATGTTGACCACTTCAATTTTAAATTAAATTTTGTATATTTTTGTTCAAAATGTAGACCATATAGAACAGATTATACGGGAAACGGTTCAAGAAATCACTCCCGAGATATGTAGGAGTGGATTTAAAGAATTTTGTAAAAGAACAATTCTATGTATGGAACGCGAAGGTGGATACGTTGAGGCAAAAACGAACTGAAGGTAACTGTTGTTACTTACGTCAACAATAATAATTGTATTTGTAATGTAATGTATGAAAAATAAATGTTCTGTATTCATTATTTTGTTACATATCATTCATTAAATGTTTCAAATCAGCAAATAAACATTTGAAGTACGATGACTGGTTAATTAGAATAACAGATAACGTGTTTTATAAGTAGGATTTGCAAAATTTAATTTAAAATTGAAGTGGAAAAGAAATTCCCATCGAACTTTTTCAATTTCTGCACACCCTGTACATTCGATGTCAAAAGTAAAAAGCGGCATGATTATATTTTCGAAAGCAAAAATTTTTATAAAGGATAACATTTTTTCGTAAACCTTATAATAAAAAAGTTTTCCATATGGAGCCAACTTAAGTAGACACACTGTATATATTATATATAATGTAAATTGTAACCAATATAGGTAATAAAATATTAGGAAAGCATAACATTTCAGATAATATGGCAATTTGTATATGAACATTTAACTCCTCCTACTAAATATCAAATAATTTTTAATGTTGCAGCAACCGTTCAAGGTCATGTTTTTTGTTGCTGCAACCAGTATACACACACAGCAACATGCTTGTTGCTCTTCAATGTTGCTGTTCAATGTTGCATGTCTGTAGAGCCCATAAGAATGACACTCTTAATGATGGTCATAAAACAGTTTAATTTGCGATTAAATTTCGAATAAATTTTAAATTACATAGCATTACAAATAGTAATCCAATATCAATCTTTCTTTTTTGAACTTTATAGGTATCATAATGTGTTTAAATAGAACTTATACATTGCAATAACAAAGAGATAGTTTTAACTTAAAGACAACATAAAAATATATTAACCACACCCGTCTTTGAAATTATTCTAAAATTTTCTCTCAATTTTTTATATTTTTTATTTCTTATTATCAAATGTAATTTTTTTAAATAAATCGTATAGAATAAATAATTGGCTTAATAGGTATAAAATATTTTTTATATTATAATTATATTATTACTGAATAGTAAAAAGATTTTATTGATAAAATATATTATAACTAGTTATTACACATTATAATTACTGAAATTAATTTTATTACCTTACACATTTTGTGTGTGCAAATTTGTATTCATTCGAATTGTAATTATAGATAGGAGATTGTAATTTATTTTAAGAATTTGTAGCAATTCAAAGATTCCTTTTTTTCGAATTTCTTTTTAAATAATTTCATAGGTTGGAAACAGATACGTACATTTTGCAATTTGCATCAGAATGCATGCTTTAAATATTTATAATGTTGTTTATTTTGTACATATAAATACCAAAAAAAGTATTTTGAATAGACAATATACATAAATAGCTTATTGCACTATAAAAATTGACACAGCACCCACCATCTCTTGAGTATAAATAAAACTTATTTTGACAAAATGGAAACCCGACTTAACAAAAGAAGCACTAAAAAGTAAAAAAATAATTGCATATTCTTGTGCCAATTTTAGTTCACCAAAGCAAAAATTTTTAATTATATATGTACAATTATTGTTATTTTTGGAGGCGGTGTCAACATAGATAAATTCACATAACTTTTGGACACCGCCTCCAAAAATAACAATAATTGTACATATATATTTAAAAATTTTTGCTTTGGTGAACTAAAATTGGCACAAGAATATGCAATTATTTTTTTACTTTTTAGTGCTTCTTTTGTTAAGTCGGGTTTCCATTTTGTCAAAATAAGTTTTATTTCTCGCTTTTTAGTGACTTTGAAGTTCTATAACTGATTTTATTTGTCTAAATATGGGTAGACCTACTAAACGACCAACTAATTTTTAGTGAATTTTTTTATAACATATTTTTTTTACCCGTTTTTTTTTTTTTTTGGAATTTTTAGTGCATTTTTTTATAACAGATTTTCAGTTTTTTTTACAAGCATTTTGTTTTTTTTTTGTAAAAATTTTTTTTTTTGGGGTCGGTTTTTTTTTTTTGTAAAAAATTTTTTTGAAGTCGGTTTTTAAAAAAATTTTTTTATTTTCCCATTATGAATGAGTATACCCTTTCAAAAAAAAAAAAAATTTCGCAGAAATCGGTTATCACATATAAAATGAAGATTTTCCTCAATTTCCCGGAGATCCCCTCATCAGAATGCGATTTGGTGACAATGGGACCAATCGAGAATCAAACCCTTTAAAACAAAAAAAAATTCAAAATCGGTTCATAAATGACGGAGTTCTGAGGTAACAACAAAAAAAAAAAAAAATACAGACGAATTGAGAACCATCCTCCTTTTTTGAAGTCGGGTTAATAACCATCGGTGACGTTTTTCCATTGGTTTTGTCATTCATTTCAATAAGCCAATAGAAATATATCATATTTAATGATGGTTCTTTCCGACATCTAGGATCGATAAGATTTTTTGTGAAATCGTTTCATCGGTACCAACGAATGTCCAAAAAATAACAGCGAAATTTTCGAACAATTTTCAGATTTTCTCAATCTTCATAAGTATTTTTATTTTAAACTAGATTATATTTACTACTTTGAAACTCAAGTCAGCACGTTTCATATTTTTCTAAATACAGTTCTTCAAAATTAAATACTATTTTTTTCCAAAAAGGAAAAATTTTTGTTTTGGTCTCTAAATTGGTTTTATATCATCTGAAATACTCATCCCGGTTGCTACATCCTTCCACCTTCTGGCAGAATGTTCTTTCAGAGCCAGAATGAGGTATCTAGCATTTGGGTGAACGAACCAGAAACACCTGGTTCGGAAAAGAACCAGATGTGGTAGAGGATAGAAGAGTAGCAGGATATGGATTTCTTAGGTTTTGTAAAAAATTCCTGAAAAGACCTACTTGCCTTGCTACAGCTACTACTAATATCGTTTGTTTGTTACAGATAGTTATATCTTTAAGTTATGATTAAACTAGAGAGAAATTGAAAATATTTAAAGATATTCATTTTCCGCTACATTGATTCTAAATTTTTGTTCAAATTTTACCAATAAAATTCAATTATTATGTAGTTTGATAATAGTCTTAAAATTAAACATTTATTTTATTTCTAGGATCGTGCAAGAAACGTCTCTGAACGTTTTTCTGCAACAACAACATTAACTGTAAATATTAAGGACGATGATGACCAAGATCCCTCATTTATCTATCAAGGATGTATGTTACTGGATGGAACATGTATAAATCCAGAATATTCAACATATGTAAGTTATTTTTGCGTATTATAACCTATCGATCGATGGAAGTATTTATTATATTTGCCTATAAATCTATATATATATATATATATATATATATATATATATATATATATATATATATATATATATATATATATATAATCTATATATATATATATATATATATATATATAAATTTAATGTTCGTTTGTCAAGGATGTTCGTTTTATATTTAAAAAAACACTATCCCTAAAAGGGGGTGGAGGGGTTGAATTTTATCCACCACGACTTCGTCCGCTTTATATAACGATTCATACTGTTAGTGTGCATTATAGTTTAGTGTACATTATAATTATTACTATGGAAACGACAATCGGAAGTTGACTATTCAACATTGAAACAAAATTTCAATAAAAAATTTTATAGTTATTTTTTAGAAGTATAGTTTTTGTGGATATGACAAAATCAACAATAATCTATGTAAATAAAAATTTAATTTTCGTTTGTTCAAAATCGCAAATCTCCTAAAGTTCTTTTCCGATCGTTTTGAAATTTTTACACAACAGTTGTATTCGAATAAGGGAAGGTTTTTATAAAAAAAGAACACTATCCCTAAAAGGAGGTTGAGGGGGTTAATTTTCTATAAAACTTATTATGTCGTTCAAACTTTACAGAAATATTGTTTATAACAAATAATTAAAGTTTGCATATTCGTTTTTTTTTTAAACTACACCTAAAAGTGGGTGGAATGGGGTTGTAAAGATAATATGGAGAAATTGTCTTCATGAAGCTGAAATTTGGGAGGTAGGTAGTTTATAGATAGTAAACGTTAGCTAAGAAAATATTTCTGAAAATTCACATTTAAAGGGTGGAAAGTGGGGGGGGGGGTGTTTGATTCCTTAAAATTTAGCCACAGCAACGCGTGGCAGGGAAATGCTAGTTTTTTGTAAATAATATTAAACTTTAAGCGAGATGATGTATTTATATATAAAAATACCTGCAAAATAGTTAGTTTTGCATGCTCTATATTTTTGAAAGTTGGCTATAAAAACCTTTTAATACCTACACAAATTCTGGGCGACTACTAATATTGACAATTAGAATAGCTGTAATATTGTCGTCATTTTCCATGTACATCATACATCACATGTTAACCTAATCCATGCTAGAAAGTTATCCTTCTATTTTAATCCATCTTTTTATGTGTGTTATTCGACCCAGTCACTGCACGTAGTAATAAACAAAAATATTGTGTTACCGACTCCAAAACTTGCGGTCGTCTTATATAACCGTATGTATTCGGGACAAATCAACTGTAAAATTTTGAAAGACCAATGGCTACAGTATGTATACACCTCTTTTTATTTTACTGAATCTTGTATATTGATATATTGTGGCCGATTGACGCCATTTTGGACAGTACTTATGATTAGCTAGTGTACATTATACAATTAGTATACACACGCAAGAAATTCGGTATCCTTCCTTGTGCTGTTTGTAAAAAAGGCATTTTAAACATATTGCACATAACAACAGAAAAACGAACGTCTAATAAAGAATATAAAATTAAAGTTGTTAAAGTTGTTAAAACAGTTTAGTGAAAGTATTTCAAATATTCCAATTAAAATTGTATACATAGAAATAAATGTACATTTTATTAAGTATTTATTATCTGGTATAGAATGTACACTTCGGTACAAAAGTTGATGTCATTTTTTTCAAATTTTATAGTAAATTTGTGACTTGTTCAATCGGTTTTCGAATAAAAAATGTTACTATATTTTTAATGAACAACTTTTAGCCGTAGCATTTTTTCGAAAACCGAATCAATAAGGCACAAATCAATGATAAAATTGAAAAAAATGACATCAACTTTTAAAGTCCATAGTACCTACAAATAATATTATTTTACAATGATACTAAAAATTTTGTGATGTTATAAAAAACATGTTATATTTTAATGATTGATCTCATCAATTTTACTTATACTTTCTTAAAGAATACTGATAATTTAAGCTTGTACGATGAAATTAAGGCTTGATTTTTCCCACAAAGTGTAACTAAATCATCTACAAATCGATATTGATAATTTGAATGTATTGCTCCGATCTGTTTCAAATTTTATATTCAACCAACACTTCAAAGCTCCGATTGGAATTAAATTGTGTTCTCTGAATGAAAATTTACTTTAATTCATTACTTCTTGATATATTGATTCAAAGCTTATAATTTCTGTATGTTCTTCTAAAAAAACATACCAGGCTGATTTTGCTTATAAGGTCAGATCAAAGATTTTTATGTTTCCTAATTATTGCAAATTTTGTATTATTTTTATTGTACCATCATCGGCTTTTTTATGATTTATTGTTTATTGTATACTTACAATAAACTCAACGTACATAGACCAAAATTAAAAAGCAAATACATGCACTGAACGTGTGAATCTTATGCCAAAGCAAATCAGCTTAGTATTATCGTTTATGTTTTCGATTTTTAAACTAACAAAAAATATTTAAACCAAAAAACAATCGAAATGATAATAGTTTTATCATTGGACACTGCAGCTTGAGTTTAGTATAAATACATGTAAACAAATACAATTTTTGTATATTTTTTGTTTAAATGGCCGACTGCATTCATACAGTAAGAAATAATTTATTAAAATTTTTAAAATATTAAAATTCAATACCTCGGAAACGGAGAGTGAAATTCAAACCATTTTTTGCATGTACTTTTTTAGGCCTCGAAGGCTTTAATAAAATTTAAGCATGATATGTTTTCTTGGGCGACATATAGAAACAAACAACTATTTGTTCACAAACTAAAAAATTAATTATTTTTTCAATATTTCAAAAAGTATTAAATTGAAATAAAATTACCTAGAAAAATATTTCTTCTTATGAGAAATATCTTATCATGAAAATACTATCTTTTCACCCCAATTATAAATTTGGACTGCTATTTTGTAAAAGCAGCAGATGAAATTTTGATAAAAATGATTTTCTTGCTATATATCGCAATATATTAGTGCAATATCCCATGAACGGTTCAAATACGTCAAAAATTTATTCAGAAAATTTTTATTGGAGTATCAGGCAGTACGTGTTTAAAATTTGAAGCTAATCGTAGCATGGAATCTTGCGAAACTGTAGCCAACATACCCGATTTTTTTAAATAAAATATTTAAAATTTGATCCATATCATAATTACCACACAAAAAGCGGAGGAACTTTGTAAATAATAACCTAAAATTTGGTTAAATAAACTCTTATTTTGCATGTTTGTGAGGAAGATATTCCCACCAGCTACTGTGATGTGTGAAGTTAGGCTACCTACTCAAAGCTTACGCATTACAAAGTAGATATATAAGACTAATTTGGAAAAATAAAATCAACCTTTCATTTTGCAAGGATTTATATAGATTAAGAAGTATAAATAGTATTTTTCAGTGGTTTCGAGTCTATAAAATATTTTTAATCACATAACGACCCTAGTATACATTCATGTAGCTTATTGTTAGTTGGTTATCGTTGACTGGGATAGTCAAAAGTTTGTAGTTAAATTTTCAGTGGTTGCATTAATACAACACACAATATAAGTGATAATACACAAGATAATAGTACGAGAGCCCACGACCAAGATTTTTGTCTCATCACACCAAGGATGAAACCATGCGATCCCGAAAATGCGATTTTCAGAAATTTTGCGTCTTGTGTCTGACCTGAGCGCATTTTCAAAAATGTCATAAATGCCATTTAGCCGACTCGTATCATAGCAAAACGTCTGATTTACGGAATGTAGTTTGATGACATCCCCGAGATACCGGAAACACGGTTTTCAGACAAAAATAGCGTTGCGCCTGTCCAGGAAACCATTTAAAAAAGTTAGACCAAAAACTATGCATAGCACCGCGGCTGAAAATCATTTTAATATGTTAGTTAAGAGTTAATTGATGCGAAATAACTAATTTTCAGACAAAACTCTACTTGCCGGATATTTTGAGAGCATTTCAAAAATGTAATAAAACTTTACCGGTCAGTATAATCGCAAAACGTCTGAAAACTATTAGATATGATAAAATGAGTTGCCCAGATGTATAATAAACCGATATCAGACAAATTGACTATTGCATGGGCCATATCAGACAATTTTTCGAAAGTAAAAAAAAATATCTTATTTACACGTATTAAAGTCTCCGCAATAAGTTGCCCCCCTGAATTTCTTCGATGTTGATTCAAAAATAGGTTACCAGCAACCGTCGAAATGCAGTAGAAGTAACAAGCGGTGGGGCATTTGCCACGCGATCGCGAAACGTTTTTATCGTTTTTAATATTGTCAACAAGATTGAAAATGTCTGAAAACCGTATTTTAGTAATGTCGGTAGCAATACAAAAGATTGGACACAAATTTGAAGTTAATTGCTATGATACGAGTCGCCTAATTTTTATGACATTTTGAAAAAGAGCTCAGATTAAATGCAAGACACTCAGATTAAATGTCTGAAAACAGTATTTTTTGTAATAAAATCACAAAATCTACGTACGTTTCCAATATCAGACATATTGTGATAATACGATCTGGCTTTTTTTTTCATAGCAGAAATCATCCCCCGCGACCTTGCAAGGTTACTGAAGGTTACTACCCCCCTAGTTGGGTCTAGGGTCATCTAAACTATCGATTCTATATAGTTTTATCCTTGGTGCGATGAGACATGGTTTTGGTCGTGGGCTCTCGTACTATAAGTGATAACAGGAAATGTAAAATAAGTGTTCATGCTATGAAAATCAGTTCTCATCATATATTTGGTGACGTCAAAATCAATACGAAAATCAGGATACATATCGGTATTGAAAACCTACACCCGCATGAAATACACTACCCTCCTTTTCGTGTTGTCAAAAAACTTTTCATAGCCTGTGTAAAAAAATGTATTTAAGGGTACTAAAATTTAATCCCAATTTTGTAACGATTGAAAATATTTATGATATAAATAATAGGTGTTCAACTGTTATCCAGCTAACTGCTTTCCGAGCGACTTTGGAGAGCATGACATAAAGAAATGTTGAAATTCAAAAAATCCTTTTTTAAACTTTTGTTAAAACTTTTTTCATAAACTCAATAGTTTTGTCATAATTTCAGCTCGACCATTTCTAATAACTTATAGATTACAGAAACATGCGAATGAATATACATACATACACAGTATCTTGGTATATAAAACACAAGTTATGTTTTTTCTTACATTTATGCGTATGTAGAATTAAAATCAATCGGGTAGTTATTTATTTCTTGTTAAACTTATGTTTTACTACTTTTACAGAGCTTATTTCTAAATAAAAATAATAGCGACATTTCCATTTTTAAAGGTATCAAGTGGTGTATTGTCAGGTATTTTAAATATTTACCCAGAGAAAATTCAAGCTGTGGATATGGATACAATCAATTCACAAATACGATATACATTTTTAAGTGGCACACCAAGTTCGTATAGTGAATTTTTTGAAATTAATCAACAAACTGGTGCTGTACGACAAATTAAACCTGTCGATACAGCTGTTACAAAACGATTTGAACTTATTATTAAAGTAAGTAAACATGATTTTTAAGCAAAAATTTCAAAAATGTACCTGTTTTTGACTAACCATAAAAAAATGTACACGTATTAAGTATTAATTACTGCAGATATGATATAGTGAACTTTTTAACCGACGAAAACGGAGGAAGTCAACCCGTATTTTTATTTTTCTTTCAATTTTTTTTCTAGGAAATTAAATATGAAATTTAAACATTTCAAACATTTAGTTGTCCCGATCACGATAAATTTTGTTATATTAGATTCATTCTTTAAAAATTTGCGAATACATAATACTTTCAAAATTGTTTTATAACGGCTACATTTTACCGCAATCATTTTATTTGCAAACTAGCGACCTACGGCTTCGTATGGGTACAATTTAGATGTAAAAAACTGCGAATTGTAAAGTAAATTTTTTGGCGACTTGGTTCCGAAATATCTTTATTATTTACACATTCGAAATTTTTATTAGGATGTACTATACATATAAATCTTCCGGAAAAAATTATCTACATGATAGCTAAAACCGTTTCAAAATCCGTTACGTGTTTTAGAAGGAGTTAGCGGATAAACAGACAGACGCGGAAGGCGACTTCGTTTTATACTATGTATAGGTATAGATTTTTTAAATTGATTTAACTTCTTATCAAGTCTAAATCAATATTAAGTCTTTATTTGCCTTGGGATAATCGACTTATTTTGTTAAAATTGCAACTAATTTATAATCCTTACAGCGATAAAGATCTTAAAAAATTACAAAAAATCAAATTGCTAACTCTCTATCATCCCATAAACTTGAAAGGAAAATTTAAACTTAAATTTTAAAATCCAATCAATTTTTTGTAAAAAAAAAAAAAAAAATTACATATAATTATCGCTCTATCTAAACAATAAAATTCAATTACGATAATCAAATAATAATTATAAATAATTGGCATTAAAAATAGGCGGTCGTTATTGTTGATTTAACAATGTGGTTTTTTATTTACTAGCATGTGTGTAATGTAATTGTTAGTACTAAATATACCAAATGAATAAAATGTTACGTAAGAATATAACACACTTGACCAAATAGTAGATACATTAATAAATTTTAAATTCAGCCAATCGATGTAAAATTATTCAAGTTCTAACTCTTTAAACTATTTCATCTAGGGATTAATCAACTAAAACAATAAATTTCAGTGTTCAAAATTTTTCAGCCAATTCAATTTTTTCGGCTTTACTGAAGAATTTAAGGAAGAAGGAAAAAACTTCAATATTTTCTTTCAAGAAAAATCATTATTTTTAAGATGTGTGGAGAGAATGTTTTCAATTATAGATTTACTTGTTAGGGTGACAACAGTGTATTCAAATTCAATTCAATTAATTAATAAAAGTTTCGGGATGTGTAACTCTCATTATCAGGCTATAAAACCAAATTAACAGTAAATTGTATCTTAGTCATAAAAACAGTACCTATATCGTACAATTAAGCATACATTTGAAAAACAAATTTTTTTACTAGCATAGTTCTCGATTAAGAAATAATTTGAGTAATACCAAAATACTTTTATTGCATTTACTTAAGTTATCTTAAGTTATAAATTAAAAAAATTCATATTGTTGCTTATTAATTAAATATGGATAATATAACAATATTTATTAAATTAAATAATTATTTGAGATTTTCGAAACAATAATTTTATTTTGACTAGTTTCGGATTACAGTTCCTACATCAGATAATATATAATAATGACAAAAATATACAAATTGAAACAAAAAGGTAAACATATTTTGATATGTAAATATGTAAACTGCATAGTAAAATATTGTATGAATGTAAATAAAGAAATATTGGTAAAACCTAAAAAATGCAAAGTTTTGAATCTTAAAACAACTTTAAAGGCAAATCGCTATACTAAGAAAACAAATTATCAATACTAAATAAAAAATAGACATAGACCAAAGTAGCGCAGCCAATTTTACATTGGTCAATCTGGAAGAATGTTCAAGTTTCATGGGTAAAGGAGGAAAATCTAGTTATGCTGAACACTTCATATCGGAAAATCACTCTTTCAACGATAAATTCAAAGTATTTCATATCCCGCCCAAAGGACACATTGTACATAATCTAAAAATAGTAGAATTAATAAATTCAAAAATTTCGATTTAATATTAAACGACCAACTGGACTTTCAAAATTACCCACTACTTAATCTTTTTGTTTAGATAATTAATTGTCAGCAAACTGTAATCTGTAATAATTTTGTATGTACGACCGATTTCGCCCCTACACACAATATTTTTTAAATTTATTTGTAAAATTTTTTATTTCATTTATTACCTGTTTGCATAATTACAACAATATTTTTTTGCAGTCTTTATTTCCATTCATACAATTTACTATACAGTTAATTTAAGTACCTAAATATATTTACCATTTTGTTTAAATTTGCATATTTTTGTCGTTTTCCTATATTTTCTAATGAAGGAACTATGCTGAAACTATTCAAAATAAAATTATTGTTACGAAAATCTCAAATAATTGTTTTATTTATTAATTATAATGGATTTTCGTCAAGCAACGACCGATTCAGTACAACATTATTTTTATAATTTTTGTAAGTTCTGTCGCGGTGCTATGTTCAAACCTTGTTTTAAAATCATACTTGGATCTTTTTAGACTGTTTTTAACAAATTCTTGAACCGATATGCTTGTATTAATCATAATTTTTAATTATGTATTTTATTTTAATAGCCCATAATCTTTAATTTTAATAACTCACAATCTTTAATAAGTTTTAATTAATTTACTTATGTCAATTTGAACAACAAAAGAGAAACTGATAAAAGCTGGTGAGTAGAAAAAGCATGTGTACCTACATTGTTATAGAAATTTTGTATTAATTGTACAATAAACTGTTTACTAGGAAACTATTTATTGTTGATTTGTTTTGATAGCCTGATGCTGGGAGTACCCTCCCGAAGTTGTTGCTAATTCATTAAAATTAAATTGAATTTGTCTACCTTTTTGCCACCATAACAACTAGATCAATATTTTTATTTAGAGGTTATGCAAAAATCAAAATATTCAAGCAAAACTATAAAATTATAAAGTCAGTTGATTGAAAAACTTATTTTAATAGGTCCTTCTTTATATAAAAATATTTTCTTACATAACAAATATTTTTGTGATACACTTTACACCTTATATCATCATCTTATTATATAAATCAAATTTATCTTTTAATAATAATAACTTTTTAATATAAAATAGGCAACGGAGGTATCAGACCAACAACGTTCAACAACAGCAAAATTATCGATAACCGTAAAACCTGTCGACGCCAATCCACCAGTCATTCACGCAACAGCCGTTGAAGGTTTTGTTGATGAGAGTGCTGCGATAGGTACACCAGTGATTGACAGTGATGGCGAGCCTATTGTATTAACTGTTACAGATGCGGACTTAGTAAGTATTTATTCCATATTTAACAGCACATCTATTACCAAGTATAATATTATTGAGGCGAACAACAATAGAAATAATTATTTATAGTTACTACTAGTACATATCTTAACAAAAAATAAATTGTTCCAAAATTTTCAATCATTGCCTAACAGTATTGATAAATGACCACTCTGGTCACAATGGCTGGTGGCAAAAAAGAAACCAGTTTTAGTGTGCAGTATAGGTCATAGCCCGCCTAGATCTCTAATAGAGTTTATAGTTTCTATGGAAATACCTGCATTAACAAAATTTTGGGAATAAATTATTTGTCATCAAATTTAAAATATAAAAAAATTTACATTTCAAACTGTCAAAATTTAGAAAAAAATAATTATTTGACAAAAAACAAAATATTATTCTTTCGTTACACACCAAAGTCAGCCATGATTTTTTAAACCCCGTCCTCAAGTCAGTTCTTACCACTCTAAAATGCGGTAAACGTTAAGTTAAACCCTCAAAACTGTTTTTCAATACTGAGGAGTATAGACTTTTTGCTAACATATTAAAACTAATTTCATTTATTATCATTTCACTTATAATGACTACTTAGCAGTTCGTAGTTCATGAATTTTCTTTGTGTCTGTAATCGTGAGATAATTTCGTGACGAACATTATAGTAAAAATATGTAAACAAATAACTATAAACACCCATTCTTGAACCGCACATTTTAAATCCTTAAAACTTGGTATAATTAAGAACAATTTGTTTACACTGTCGCAATTTTGTTATATAATAGAAATTATTTACTTTTTCTCAATCGACTCACTCAAATGATTTTATGGTGTAAACCTTACATATTACTTGAATTCAAGTACACCCGACATAATATCATTGTGCATGTCATACCATGCGAATGACAATTCTGGTAATGCAGGTATTTTATTCGATTTATTATTGTTTTTTTATGTGTTATGCCTTATTGTTCATTCCAATTCATTCGCACTAAATAATTTATGATTAGTATTCCTGTTTGGATCAGCATTTTCTAAACAATTTTGATTTTCAAGTATATATTTGTATATTTTCTAGTATATGTTTTACAAATTATTTAAGTTTTATAAGTTATTCAATGTTTTTTTAACTTAAGGATGTTCCAGCATACCACCACTTTTCGACAGATTTTGCTCATTTTTTGTTCACAGGCTAAAAATAACGTTTTCTAATAAATCCCGAAGTTTTAGAATTTTTGACCGTTTAGAACGCGAGATAATTAATATCTAAGTTATCATTCTCTCTCACTCTCTCTCATTAGAAGCATGTGAAACTTCATGCCCGCCCAACTATTATCTGTTGTATTAGAAAAAATACTCGACAGAATTTAAAAAAAAAACTAGGAGAGTAAAGCTAAATATTTATTATATGAATTTAAAAAAACAAAATCGTGTGTTACCGTTTTGTTTTCAAAATATAAAAGTTTAAAATTATTCCTTTTCTTCAACATAACGTTATTTTGTATATGTGAACATGCGTTTTTGTCTATGTGTTGCTTATGCATTGGTGCTATAATAAAATCAAACCGGTTTGTTGTACTGATTGCATAACACAGTGCTGGAACGTCCTTAACGAAGTTTAAGAATATTTGTTCGAAAATCTCCATTTATAAAAAAAGTTAAATATCGTAGTCAATGTACTATGTACTAATTTAAAAAACTAATAAACATAAATTATTTAGAATAATTTATTAATCACTCTCTTTATCTTTTAAATTTGAAATTATAAGCAGTTGTAAATTGACACAATTCATAACACAAAACGGTGTTCTTTTTCACTGTCCGACTCCGAAGTAAATTAGAGGAATAAGTAATAATTGCATCAGTAATGTGTAACTAAGCTAAAATTTTTTCTAGGGATCAGAAGACCCCAAACCAATATACAAATTTGAATTAACAACACCATTTTTCAAAATTAATAATTTAGGTGTGTTAATTGTAAATGACGAACATTTGGATCGAGATCCACCTAGTCCTGGCAAATTCCGTTTTCAAGTAAGTAAATAACATTGCATATCTCCTTATTTATAGATCGCACTCAATATATAATATTTTAAGTCAGAGCAATAGAAGTCAAATTAGAAAAAGTTTCTAAAAAATACTCAAATATTCAACTTTATAAAAATTATGACATGGCCATAGATAGATAGATATATCTTGGGGTCTAAAATGTATTGCACATTATGGTCCATTGTGCTCCCCCTTCTACTTCAGTCTGACGAGTTTCGCTTCTCCCACATGTTGGCAATGGCCACTAGCTTGCTTATCAGGTCTTCCTGAAGGTTCATATATTCGGGGTGAGATGCACCGAATATCTTGTATCTGCTGTAGCCCAGAGGTTCGCAGTCAAAGATAATGTGGGAGAATTGATTGAACCACGATAGAGTACAGTCGATAAATTATCAAATTATTAAATTTCTGAATAAAAAATATATTTTTTTTCATACTAACCATATAAACAAATTAGTTTTAAAATATAATAATAATTACATAATAAATATCATACAAGAAAGTGCATAACATCTAAAATAAAACTTAGTGAAAGTGTGATCATAAAGTGCTCACCCATGGTGAGTACGAAAACATTTGGGTATACATACCTTAATTATATTTATATTAATCATCAAAAATAATCACCAACAAAATGAATACCCAACAAATTGTTGGAAATTCTGAAATAAACAAAAATTTTAATACAAATACCCAAACCACAACAAAAACACATACAAACACAGAAACAGCACAAAATACAACAAGAACAAACCCATCCCAACAACCAATGTCATACAGAGACTCCCTCATAAACAATGCCACGCATTTTCCCAAACCGGACCAGGCAATCATTATAGACGCCAAAGAAAACCTCCCAATTGAAGATTATATGATCGCTCTAAGTGATCTAATTAACCCCATCAAAATATTATACGCGGCCCGATTATCATCAAATAGAATCTCTGTTTATTTAACATCTAAAGAGGAGGTACTAAACCTCACAGAAAATCACAAAACCATTAATATAAATGGCCACAAGCTACCGATCCGTAACTATACCACTCCCTCACATAGACTGACTATTTGGATTCTCCCCACTGTCCCAAACAACGCAATTATCCAAAGCCTTACACAATTGGGTATAAAACCGATGTCAGATATCTTCTTCCTGTCAGCTGGCTTAAATAATAGCAGATTCGCACATATCAAAAGTTTCAGAAGATATCTATTCATCCACGCCGACCACCCCGACTTGCCCGAAAATATTCAAATCCAATATGAAAACGAAACATACAAAATGTACGCATCAGTCGATATCAATAGATGTACCTGGTGCAAAAGATTCGGACACGAATCGGAAAAATGCAAAAAAAATAACAAAGACACAGAAACCGAAACAAATATACACGTAAACTCCCCCCCATCCTCATCAACACAAAACATAACAACCACCCTTCATCATACTCCTATGACAAACACACTCCACAACACCCCATTGCAACCACAACCTGACACAATCATAATCAACCAATTCACACCCTCTATTACTTCACCAGAAATATTAGAAAACACACAAACACATTCTATTAATACAAACACAACATCACAAACAGGCATAAACCTATTACCAAACACCATAATCAATGAACAAAAATCAAATACAGTAAACACCCAAATAAATAATGCGAAACCAACCACAACGATACACATACCATCAGTGTCTGATGCCCGGGAGGCTTCATCATCCACATCCACAGTACCCACAATGAAGCAACGAACAAATGACAGCGACGGAAGTAGAACACATTTATTAAAAAAAAGGGCTCGCAAAACTAATAGTACCTCACAAGAATCAGAAATAGAAAGCTCAAATAAAAAACCAACCACAACTACAACTGAAACGCACCAACAGACTGATAATATAATTCCGGCTACACCAAAGGACTACTCCCAAACCCATAATGAAAAAAAAAAAACCCTCATCCAATTGATCGACAATGTTAAAACAAACATCATAGCTGAACCCCATAATTACATCTTGAACTTCGACCAAATTAAAAGTTTTATAATAGAAACTTATGGCAAACAAAACATATCAACTGCTATAAGCAAATACACAGATTCAACAGATGATCTTATACATTTATTTACTAATATTTACAATTTATTTAATGATAGTTTATCTAAACAATTAACAAAAAAACTAATTAAAAAAATTGAAAAACACAGCATCAACTTAGAAACTTCTGACCCAGACACCAACTAGACAAACACCTAAAAGACATCAAGCATGAATAATTGTATTATACAGTGGAATGTCAACGGTTATTTTAAACGGTTGACCGAAATAAAACAACTACTTAACAAATTTCAACCTAAAATTCTATGTTTACAAGAAACACACTTTCTAGATAAACACAAATCATATCTGAATAATTATAATTGCTACAGGCACGACTACTTAGCTGGTAATATCGCATCAGGGGGGGTAGCTACATTTATCCACAAAGCACTGCATTCAAAAAAAATAAACATCAACACAGATCTCCAAACTATAACTACAGAAGTTTACATCACCCAAAATGACAAAATATTTATATGTAACATATACATTCCTGGACCTACAAATTTTCAAACAGTAAATATTCAGAATATAATTAATCAATTACCAAAACCATACATCATATTGGGTGATTTAAACACTCATATTGTATCAATTGGAAGCAATTACACTGACACCAGAGGCGCTAGGATAGAAAGATTAATATTTGATAATGATGATATTGTAATATTAAATAATGGCAAATCCACTTACTTCTCACTATCGACGGGTACTTTCTCGGCTATTGACATTTCAATTGCATCAATTAATTTAATAGCTAAAATCACATGGGATGTTCACGATGATCTCTGTTCAAGTGATCACTTTCCAATTTTAATAAATTATTTAAATTCAGATAACATTGCAGATGTTGAACGATATATCTTTGAAAAAGCTGATTGGATCCGATACAACCAACTGACAAAAATTGACACTGACATGGACACGATTAATACAAAATTAAATAACTTAAAAAAGTTAATATATGATGCTATAAATATAACAGTCCCAAAACGAATATATAATGAAAAAAATCGTCAAGTACCATGGTGGTCCCATCATATTTTTGAACTAATCAAAAACAGAAAACGAACTTTACGAAAATACAAAAAAACTAAACTAATAACTGATTTTATTAATTTCAAAAAAGCTAGATCAATAGCACGCAGGGAAATTCTTAAACAAAAAAAAATTAAATGGAAAGAATTTATTCAATCTATAAATAGTGATTCAACCGATAAAGAGTTATGGAATAATATCAGAAGATTACAAACCGGTAAAAATAAAACTGAAAAAATTAGTTCAATAAACAATGATGAAATCACTATTACAGACCCAAAACTTATTGCTGATAAATTTGCCGAACATTTTGCAAATATATCAAAAACATTCGATAGTGAAATACTAAATCATAACAATCTCAATTTCAACACACCACATCCCAGAGGCGAAGATGAAGATTTTAACATTAATGAATTCAATTTGGCACTAAACGAAATAAAACCCTCAACACCAGGCCCTGATAATATATATGTACCTATGATCCAAAATTTGCACACATCTGCAAAACACTATCTATTTGAATTATACAACAAAATCTGGAATGAACATTTGATTCCTGACGAATGGAAACAAGCTATTATAATACCTATCAATAAACCAAATAAAAACAGTAAAATTATCTCTAACTACAGACCAATTTCTTTAACCAACCACATGTGTAAGATTATGGAAAAAATGGTGTCAAAACGATTAACATGGATTTTAGAAAAAAATAATTTCATCTCACCAAACCAATTTGGCTTCAGACAGGGCAGATCAACTCTCGATTGTCTTACATTGTTCGATACTCAAATCAAAAATTCATTTTCATGTAAACAAAATCTAAATGCTATTTTTATTGATTTAGAAAAAGCCTTTGACAAAACCAATAGATCCAAAATTTTAATTACACTACATTCATGGGGTTTCCGTGGTAACTTACCATTATTTATAAAAAACTTTCTATCTAACAGAACTTTTATGGTCAAAGTCCAAAACCAGCTATCAAATGTTTATAAATTAGAAAATGGAATTCCTCAAGGTTCCGTTCTATCAGCTATCTTATTTAATATTGCAATAAACGATATAGTAGAAATTATACCAAAACCAATTCAGACAATAAATTTTGCTGATGATATGGTTATCTACATTGATACAGCTAACGAAGCATATGCCCAAAAATGTTTACAAAAAGCTGTCGATAATATATACAAATGGACGACAACTAATGGGCTAAAAATATCTAACACAAAAACCATCCATATCTGTTTCCATAAATATAAAAAACACAATTTAAAGATAAAAATAGAAAACCAAATTATACTAAACTCAGATAATCATCGTTTCTTGGGACTTACTTTTGATCAAAAATTAACTTGGAAACCACATATAGCTCAACTCAAATCAACATGTATTAAATCAACGAACATACTAAAAATACTATCAATGAAAAATACTGGGTCAGATCGAAAAACATTAAAAAAGGCATATAATTCAATTATTTTATCCAAGATTGATTATGGAAGTATAATATATAATACCGCAAAACCAACACATTTGAAAACCTTAGATACCATCCATAATACATGCTTAAGAATTTTAAGCGGCTCATATTATACTACACCGACCAATAGTCTTCTATGTGAAATGGGTGAAACTAACTTATGTGTTAGAAGAAAATACTTAACACTTAAATACGTTGTAAAACTGCTTGAAAGAAATCTTCCCAAATTTAATAAAATCCTCACGACCAATCCGTACATTCATTTATTTCAACGAAAAAAACTACCCCTCCCAATCTGGCTTACTACTAACAATATTTTAGATGAATATAATATCCCTACAAACTACCTATCTAATATCATTCATAAACCCAAAATGATTGATGAGCCCCCTTGGAATAAAAACAATGTTAAAATAGACTTTTCACTAAATGTTATCAATAAAAATAAAATTAGTGCCTTAGAACACAAACAACTTTTTAGTGAACTTATAAACAAAAATTTTAAAAACTTTACTAAAATATATACAGATGGCTCAAAAATAGAAAACTCGACTGCTTGTGCATTTATAATTAAAAATGACAAATATAAAATTAAATTACATGAAATCTGCAATAATTATACAGCTGAGGCTACTGCCGTGCTAATGGCATTAAAGCATATCAATGACAACGAACAACATCACAATAAGAAATATTTAATAGTGTGTGATTCACAAAGTGTTTTAAACGCCATCCAAAACAACAATATTAAAAACATTTCACCACTAATAATCCAAATAAAAAACCAACTCTCCTCGATATGCAGAGAATATAACTGTGCAATAAATTATCTATAGACACCTAGTCACGTGGGCATTTTGGGCAATGAAATTGCTGACAGTGCAGCAAGGGAGGCTCATCTCAATGAAGACCAATGCGAACAAATACCATCAAACGATTTCATTTCCTTTTTAAAAAAATCGATTAATCAAAGAAATAATGAAATATGGCAAAACGTGACAAACAATAAATTAAGAGAGATAAAAAATACCACAGTACATTGGACCACCTCTTACCAAACTAATAGAAGACAGGAAATTGCACTCACTAGATTAAGAAATGGCCACACCAAATTAACACATTCATATTTACTTGGACACACACCGCCACCAACCTGTAATATTTGTCAATCCACCCTAACAGTAAAACATATCCTACTATACTGCACCAGATATAATGAAGAACGGAAATCATCAAAATTATCACCAACGATTCAGGACATCTTAGCTGATGATCCTGATCAAAACCAAAAACTATTTGACTACCTCATCAAAACAAATCTAATCAACCAATTATAAACTAAAAATGACTAATTATTAACTATTATAAACTGTATATATTAGATATGTCGACTGTGTATATGACCATTGTAGTTAAACACAGTAAAATTTTAATTAAAAAAAAAAAAAAAAAAAAAAGATAATGTGGCTGGATGTTTCTTCCTCCTTGCCACACATTCTGTATGGCCATAGAAATTTTCTAATACCATTTTGATTTTCTGCTAATATGGATTGATCTTACTCTCGCAAACAACCCTAGGCAATAGGTAAATTTTTACAGTTATAGCGTAAGCCTGTTCTTCGCAGAGCTCGACGATTCATCCAAAGTATTTTGACTCGCTACTACAGCGTAAAGGCTACCTACCTGCTACTATATTAATTACCCGTTATCATACAATCCTTAATAATATAACTTGCTTCCGCGGTGGTATTAACAGCCAAATCAAATATTTTAAAAGTGAACATATTAAAAGGCAATCATAAATATATAGCAAAAAGTTAATTGTAAATTATGGAAAATTAAAACTAAAATCTTTTCAGTTTACTCTTCCAGCTGTCCAGCATAAGATTTCCAATATTAGTCTGTGAAAAAATTTGTTAATGCCCAATTATGAAACTTGAATTGTAGTTCCATGAAAATAAACCCCGAACATTTATAAAACAGACTTTTGCTTTGATTAAATTTAAAGTTATATACAGAAGATAGATAAATAGATTGTAGAGGCTGTCCTGGACGGGACACACTTCGACCATTAGGTCCATTGTGATGCCTAAGGATGTGAGAATGTTAGTGGAGGATTAGGAATTTTGTGTGTAGACTAAGAATTGGTAGGATGTGCGGCTGCAGCCGACTTTAATAGGAACTATACCAATACTCATCTGGAGTTGAAGGAAACTGCAGAAAACCTTCACAAGCATAGCCGGTTACTTCATTCTTGTCCATACGCCGACAGTTTAGTCAATTAAACGGCCCCCGCCACTTTTTATAATTGAAAAACTGCCGATGTCGGGATAGAACCCAGAACCTCCCAGTTCCAAGTACACACAACGCCTCTACAAGCGCGACTGCTTGACTGGTTTATATACAGTAAAGAACAATTAAAGTGCAGAACTTTTAAATCACAAACATATGCGACTTGTAGCAACATAATAAAATAGGAACCCCTGTTCTTTTGAGAAGGAATAGATGACTGTTAAATGAGTTGATAAAATAATACATTATTTTTAAAATTATAAGTATTAATAAAAATTAATAAAATTTATAGGTTGTTGCACGAGAGAAAGCTGGTATTGCTGCAAGTAGTCCTCTTTCATTAATTGTAACATTAAATGATATAAATGATAATGCACCATATTTACCTATGATTTCACCAATTACAATACAAGCTGGTGATGCTAAACGTCATGTAATACAGGTAAGTCTTATTTATTACATGTATTTTAATTGCATTCTATAATATAAATTTAATAAGTACTCCGATTATTATCGTTTAAATGAAATGATTTTAAAACCTAAGGCATTCTGATATACACTGCGGTTTTTTTTCAATAATTATTTTTTATGGCTTTTAACTTTTACATGAAAAATCAAATTGAATATTAAAAATTAATTTTAGAAAATAAATTGGCATAATAAAATTTCAGTTTAGTGGCTTTTGCCAATTTCAAACTTTAAAAAAAATGTTACAAAAAGGGAGTATATTTGGGCCTCTGGATCAATAAAAATCGGGGGGAGAGCGACATTTTCAATTGTTTATTTATAAAAAAGTTGAAAAACTGTGCTTAAAATGTCTACTAATACAATTATCATTATATTATTTTTTATATTATGATATTATGGTCGATGGCCATTCCAACCGATTACTACAATCTTTTACTTCTTCGACTACACTTCTAGTTGGTCGGGTTTGCGTGTTTTTGGGCCCCCGCACTAAAAGGCATTCTATATATTTCAGAGGATCCAGAGATCCAAATATACCCTCTTTTTCGAATAAAGAAATTGTATCATTTTTTTTTGGCAAAAGCCACTAAACAGCATTTTTATCCTATTTTTGTAAATAAATCCATCCGAATGTGTCTAAAAATTTATATTTGATGGTTTTCGCGGTAGAATAATTCAGATTTTCTGACAGATGTGAGGCAAATACTAGCTATTATGACTTTTGTAAATATAAAAAAATACTGCTGCTAATTTTCCGTGCAATCGATCTTGATATACTATAGACACGATAGTCAGTAGTGTATTTCCAATATTTCTACATCATATTGAGGAGTATGCATTTCATGATCGTCTGCAAACATTTTAAGAATGAACACTAAATAAAAATTAATGAAAAAAAAATTTTACTTAACTACAGAAAACCTTGAAACTTTAAATAGTCACTTATCTTTGGGAAACTCCGAGTTAGCATTAGCAGGTTAAAATATGAATAACAAATACAATGTCTACATCAATACCTATACAAATTAGAAATTACTCTAGACCTGAATAAATCACTTCTGTATTCATTAATTCTATTCAGAATCTGAAATATCCGCAAACAGCGACAGAAATTTATAAATTATGTGAAAAAATATAAAATATTTTTCACATCGTGAAACTACGTATAGATTAATATACGTGGAACTACGTATAGATTAAGCGAATTTGGAACTCGATATGTCGATTCGTTTCAGAAATAACATGTCAAATTTATTTCTAACATACTTTCCTAGTCATAGCAATGAAATAAACCATTTTTATTCAAAATTTAATTTAATTTTGATACTTCAGAGTTTGCGATAAATCTAAAAATTTTTGAAATAATTGGAAAAAAATCGTTAAGCAGGATCTGCGTCAACAGAGCGAATTTCCTTAGACTACATAAATGACTCTCTAGCGGTCACAATTTTAGTCTGATCAAAATGAAATGTTGTATGTGGTATAATTTTGGTATTTACAAGGCTAATTTTATTAATAAATGGCATAGAATAGATCAAGAGGAAGTATAAAGAAAGAAAAAAACTCAAAAGATAAAATATCTCTCTTAATATTAGAACCATCGGAAAATGTATAAGGAGTAAAGTTGTAGAAAACCACGTTTGCTACAAATCATTACCCATCATTTTTAACAAATTCTTAATGTGTACAGAGATATTTAAAATTATTTTAAAACTTTCAATCTTAAATTGTAAATATTAGTGTAACAGAAAAAATAATAAGTAACAAAATTATAGTAAAACTAATTATCTAGAACTTTACTTCTTAAAAATTTTTCGATTTTTACAATATTAAGGAAGATATGCCAAATTTTGGGTTTCCCCCTCCCTCTAAACCCCCTTTACCATTTTTCGAAATTGACCATACCAAATTTCATTCCAATCGGATGAAAATTGTGACCGCTAGAGAGTCCACAGACACATAAATATAATATATTTATAAATAAATAAATAAATAAATATATATATATATATATATATATATATATATATATATATATATATATATATATAGGATGTCCAGTAAGTAGTCGAGTTCCATAAGAGGGTACGATTTTGGAACGAAAAGTCCTGAGACATTTTTTTATTAGACGCACCGTTAATTAATTATTAATTAATTAAGGAAACTAGGTTGAAACCAGTGCAAAGTTGCAAAAAGTGCATTTTTTTGATAATTCATTTTTGATTTAATTATCAATTTTTGGAAAAGTGTATTGCTTAAATTTTTTCAAATTATTAATTCCTTGAAAAGTGCATTAATTAAAGTTTTTTATTCTTTTAAAAAAGTTTTCACAAAAGTGCATTTATAAAATTATTTTATTGATTAATTTTATTAAAAATGCAATAATTAAATTTTTGGAATTATCAATTTTTGGAAAATCGCAAGACATGCACCCCCATAAAACAAATAGATACCACCCCTTAAATTTTACTTTCCTTTTTCTGTGGATACGAGGACTGATATAATTCATACTAGCTTTGAGACACAAGTTATAATGAGCAGATATTAGTTTTTTAGGATGTCCCAAGCCTGTTAAAAAATCACTAGAGACATGCGTCTCAATAAAACGAAGATCCAACCCTTCAAATCTCAACTCTTTCATTTAGGTTTCGAACTCACTTAAAAAGTCACTTTCATTAGCGAAAAATAATGAATAAATAAATTCGTTATTACCAGAAGTATTTCTAGCTAGGGGAGCAATACATTTTTCCAAAACTTGATAATTAAATCCACAATGAATTATCAAAAAAATGCACTTCTTGCAACTCTGGTTTCAACCTAGTTTCCTTAATTAATTAATAATTAATTAACGGTGCGTCTAATAAAGAAAAGTCTCGGGAATTTTCGTTCCAAAATCGTATCATCTACCTACCCTCTTATGAAACACGACTACTTACGGGACATCCGGTATATATATTAGGTAGAATCGATGGACATTTGAAGAAATTTTTACGAAATTCCATCATCGGTACAAAAACAATAGCTGCATTTTCTTCAGAAATTCGCCAAAAACTATATTTTGCGGGATTTATTTTCAGTAAACTTTATACACAAATTTTGGGCCATTATTCTAAATACATACAGTTGCTGACTTGTGTTTTTTTTATAGATTGAAGCAACCGATGATGATGCCGGTGAAAATGCAGTAATTACATACAGTATTTACCATGTATCAAATAATGGACAGAAAAAGTTTACAATTGATCTAAAAACTGGAATAATTCAAACTACAGGTAAAGTGAGTGCTGGTGAACAATACAGTATCACTGTCCAAGCAACAGATCGTGGTGGATTACATAGTCAAACTATTGTTGAGGTTACTGTATTACCTGGTCCGAATACCAAGGCTCCAGAATTCCAACAACCAGTTTACGAGGTTCAAGTTAGCGAAGGTGCATCTATTAATTCCACTGTAGCAACAGTAATTGTGAGTTTTATTCCTCATTTTTCAATGTAAATTAAAATCAAGATTTAAAGTAAATTTTTATTATTTTTAGGCTATTGATCCAGAAAATGATCCTGTAACATATTCAATAATATCTGGTAACGATTTACGACAGTTTGGTATTGATGATCGTAATGGTATTATTTCAGTACGACGAAAATTAGATCGTGAAGATCTTACCCGATATCAATTATTAATTAAAGCCGAAGATAATGGTCACTTATCAAGTACAGCAACAGTTAACATAAAAGTTACTGATATCAATGATAAAAATCCCGAATTTGAAGGATTACCATACGAGTTCCGTATTGAAGAAGGTCCTGCAGGACGCTTAGTGGGCCGTGTTCATGCATCTGATGCTGATGAAGGCATTAATGCTCTCGTATCATACCATGTACCGGATGATATACCATTTGCAATTGATTATGAAAGTGGAGATGTTATTACAAAAATTGCACTAGACTATGAAATGGAAAGTGAATATAAATTTGTTGTTACTGCAAAGGATGGTGCGCCAGATCCAAGAATTGCAACTGCTACTGTCACTGTAAATGTAATTGATATTGAAGACGAAGTTCCAGTATTTCATCGTACAGAATATGCAGCCATTGTCCCGGAAAATATGCGGGATACATTCGTGATACAAGTTTCAGTTAGTATTTTAAAACTTTCCGCAGTTTAAATTAATATTTCTAATTTATTGTCTAAATTTTTAGGCTGATGATCCAGACTCAGTTAAAAAGATTACATATGTGATAAGACAAGGTCCTACGGATCAATTTAGAATTGATTCCAAAACCGGAGAAATTTATACGTTACGTGGTTTAGATTACGAGCGAGACAGTCAACATGTTTTAGTTATTGGTACTCTGGAGAATGAAAGTATTGATTCAGGAGCGACAACAAAAGTTATAATTGATGTTGAAGATCGTAATGACATTCCACCAGTTTTCACATCGGTTCCACGACCGATTACTTTAGATGATGAAGCCCCAATTGGTTCGATTGTAACAAATTTAATTGCTACGGATTCTGATGGAACAGCACCGGGTAATAAAGTACGTTACGAATTAGTTGGTCGTGGAAAATCGAATAAATATTTTCAAATTGATTCGGACACAGGTGTACTTCGAGTACGTGATGATTTACGTAAGGATACTGACAGTGAATATCAGGTAAAGATTGTTATAAGAAATTTGAGCTAGGTTCGTTTTAACATCGATGTTTTTTTAAAGGTGGATATTCGTGCATATGATTTGGGTGAACCTCAATTGTCATCGGTAATGACTGTACCAGTTTATGTACGACATGTTGCGACTGTGCCACCAGAAGTTGGTTTAGCATTTGCTGATGATATTTTTACAGCTAATGTACCTGAAAGTGCTACCAATGGGTCATTGATCAAAACACTTACTATCCTAAATAATCATGTTCATACTGATATTCCATTAAAATGTAATATAGCGGCGGGAAATACTGAAGGTGTGTTTGGAGAAATGGGGATTCGTTATTTTTAATTTTACATTACTGTGTGCTAAATATCGAAATTTAATTTTTCAGGGTACTTTTTAGCAAATATAACTCCCGAACGGAATTGTGCTCTATATTTGATCAAATCATTGGATTTTGAAAGTAATGAAATGTATGAGCTAGAAATCCAATTAGATTCCCTACAAGGTTTAGTAAATCCAATGCGAAGTTCAGCAATAATAAAAATTACCGTTGTCGATGTGAACGATAATACGCCAGAATTTATTTTCCCAAGAAATAAACGTTCATTCGACAATAGTACATATTTTGGTGCTTTGTCAAAAGATGCTAGTGTAAATTCCGTGGTTCTTCAAGTAAAAGTAAATATTTTATTAAATATCCCTTCAATATGTCTTTTAAAACATTTCAACATTGTTTCTAATTTTAATTATTTTTGTCTTTTTTAGGCCAATGATAATGACAGTGGAAAATTTGGTAAAATCCAATATAAGTTAATTAGCAACGATGAGAAAAGTGATGAATATTTTACAATGGAACCGACATCTGGAATCATAAAAACGAAAAAAACATTTGATAGTGTTATGGACTCAGAATTACCGTTCCGTTTTAAGGTTGAAGCGCGTGATAATCCAAGCTCTGATGCTGATTTTAATACTGTAACCGCTGTTGTTGTGGTATGTGTATTTTTTGAAATTAACTTTTATAGTAAATGTTAAAACATTTTCTAATTAAAATTATAGATTAATTTAATATCCGATATAAATCGCATGGTTTTGGTAATGGGTGATGCTAAACCCGATGTTATGTCAGCTCAAGAGGAAACCGTTATTGATATTTTAGAATCACACTCTGGATTTGTCGTGGGCATTGAAAAAATGTCCGCACGTCAATATGTAAATATTAATGGAACGTTAGAAACAGATTCATTAGCAACCGATGTATGGTTTTATGCTATTGATCCAGAAACTGGCGTTATTTTACAACGGAATCATAGTCGTGTTCAAAGGTCAGTGTGGTGATGATTTTAATCAACTTTGTTGGTCTATATTCTACATTTTCCTTTCTGTGAACTAAATTCTTTGATTGATAACAAAATTCATAGGACATATTTTTATAACCGCAGTCATGTTTCAAAATTGCATATAAACGTGTCTTATCAAGAAAAAAATTACTTAATAGTTTTTTGATAAAGGAAAAATATTGTAATTATTTTAAATGCGTTTTAATTTTCATTCAATCTAAATATGTTAGATCGTGCCCCAAACGAAACGGGCTCTTTCTATTTTATACAGGGGTATTGTGTCAACTCATGGCTTCCAAATTTGTTTTCTGTAAATGCCACGTTAAAGTTCTGTTTGGTCCAAAACTAAACAAGCAAACAGGGAATTCTCGGGTAGGTACTATCTTGGGTAGCATATTGAGGCTCACTCAGCTCAGGTCTTTATTTGCGTCAAAAATCGATTGTAATAAAAAAGAGGTACATAAAACTTAAATCGGTGGTCATATGTTCAGTAATTCGAGAGGTACATCGTTTTACTATTCGAATTTAAAAACTCAACCTTTTTTTCGTCCAAAACTACCAAATACCCACAAATTTTTTATCATTCGATCGCGTAATGGTCTGTAAGAACCTGATAGTATGTACTGCTGTCGTAGGTATCCAGTTTGTTTATCCCTCGGATTGAGCTAAACACTCGGCCGGTCAATTCTCGTTTCACAATCCGTCTCGCATCCAATATGCTGCAACAAAAATATACTTCACTGTAGACGATTTGGTTTCATTCATGCCCGTCCCGCTTCCGGCATGGTCTAACATATTTAGACCTTTCCTAGTTGTGTGTCTGGTAACCTACTTTTTCATAAACTGAAGTGTATTTAGTGTAGTGTATTACTGAATATGTTCTCGAATATTGTTAATTGACTCGAATATTGTTATGCAAAATTGGGTGTAACATATAAGCAATGTTTGGAGACGGTTATGAGCGAAGAGATGAAATAGTGTTTTGTTTTGTTTTTTGATAAATCTATATAAATAAAAATTAAATGCTGTTCGTTGGTAAGTGCATCCCTTGAGATCAGCTGGGCTGATTAGGCTACTTAAGAAAAAAAATCGTAATAGTCCGTATAACGCTTTTAGGTAAATAATAACTGTAAAAATTGCTCGAAAAATGGGAAATTCAAAAAAAAATAGGTATAAATTATTGTATTTGTTCTGCGTATTTAAAAAAAATGAGAATTATTGACCGTCTCATTGATTATTTATAATAACGCAAAGTGAAGTATTTTATAAATAAATATACGTGTCGGCAGTGGCGGATTACCCATAAGGCAAACTAGGAACGTGCCTAGGGGCGCGAGGTTACAAAAAAGCGCGCGTGGGAGTTTTTAAACGAAGGGATCATGTGTCGGGATCATGTGACATGTGAATTTAGGGTATAAGCCAGCTTTATACAAATTTCTTCAAAATCCGTTACGTAGTTTTGGCGTGAAAGAGTAACAAGCATTCATTCATTCATCTTCACAAACTTTCGCGTCAACTAGAGGGGCGCTGATGAGGTGCTAGCCTAGGGCGCTGTGGACATTTAATCCGCCTCTGCGTGATGGCATGCTGAGCAGATACAACTTGACAACACTGTACGTCACTATACCTACGTTGTACTATTCGAGTATGTACATGTATGTAAACAAACAGTATATCAACTGGCGGAATATAAGCGACGTTACCGGATTGCAACTTATAAAAATATTAGGTAGTATGTGTATATAAGTATGTACAAGTATCGTATGTGTAACGTGTCTACCGGAACAGTTTTGGACTAAAACGATGGCTTCATAAATTCTGGAATTTTTTTAAATTTTGAAGTTCATTTATGCTGCATCTATACGGTTTTCAAAAATAAAATTTTGAATACAAATTGTCCGTTATAAACATATAAACAACATTTCAATTCAATATTTTTTCGAAAATGGAATAGCCGATAGTTCAAGTTCGGTAGCATTCGTATATATAGCATGGCAACAATACATATGAAACGATAAAAATTTTATGCAAGACAATTTTATAAATCGAAATAAATTATCTTGATATCACTTTTCAGTGAAATTTCTGTTCTAAATTGGCTAACCCGACAGACGTTGTCTTGTCCAAATTTCAATAAATTTGTTTGTGATCGTTTTATGAATTTGTGAAAAGCTATTGGCACAAAAAAAATCCCATAAAAACAGCATTTTCAGTTTTTTCCGAAATTTGAAATATAATATACAAATGTTGCTATCCGTTTTTATGTGTGTATCCGTAACATTTGAATTGTTTTACAATGTGTTATGTGTGAAATACATTTCTAACATTTGATGCATTCAAATGGCGTCCATAGAATCTGTAGTCGTGTCTTTACAAGTATTGAGGTTTTTCCGATTAGTTGTATAAGTCCACTCACTCACTCCTTGTGTTTAGTTCGGTGCCTTCGGTATTCAGGCTTAGATCCATTATTTCGAATAAAAAATAGGGTTACAACATTTGCATTCATTTAACCGTATTTTTATGTACAAAATAAATTCCTAGCGTGCGTTCCTCCCGATTTAATCTTTGTATTATCTCTTTTCTATGTCTTATGGTTAATTTAGTATACTGTTAAAATAAGAATGTGTGATCCATATGTCTGTGGCTGGTTCTACAATCGGACGCTTGTTGGTGTCGGATGCCTGCTGTCGGTTGTAGTGTGTCGTGGGTCGGCCAATCGACCACAGTGCGTTCTACAATTCCGTAGCGACTTATGCCATAGCCTAAATGTAAGGGGTCCAGAAAAGAATTTAGAATTTCGGAGTTTTTATAAAAACGGATAATGAACAATTTCGAATGTACAGCAATGTACAATTAGCTTTGGTCCAAATAATAAAAATACGATTGCTGTTAAAAAAAAGAAAATCAAGGCGGTGGTTGGTAAAATCGCATGTAACTTGTGGTGTTCGCAAAAATTTCGGTTCGTATCAGTCCGAACCAAAGTAATAACTAATTCGGGCACATCCATGTTTGACAGTTAATAACCAAAATAAAATCCAGTCGCTTGTCGCAAGTCGGAAAAATTTGAGAGTTGGTCAACTCTGTCTCCGACTTGCGACAAGCGACTGGATATTATTTTGGTTATGTTAACTGTCAAACATGGATGTGACCGAATTAATTATTACTTTGGTTCGGAAATATTCGAAAACTTTTCGATACGCACCGAAATTTTCGAAACATCACAAGTTAAATGCGGTTTTATCCATCGCCGTCTTGACTTTCTTTTTTTTAACAGCAATCGTATTTTTATTATTTGGAACAAAGCTAATAGTACCAACATTGCTGTATTCTACTTTGTTCATTATCCATTTTTATAAAAACTCCGAAATTCTAAATTCCTTTCAGACCGCTTACATTTAGGTTGTGGCATACGTAAGTTGATACGGAATTGTAGAACGCACTGCGATCGATTGGCCGACCAACGACAAACTACAACCGACAGCCGACATCCGACACCGACCAGCGACCGATTGTAGAACCAGCCTATGAGTTAAGCATACATAACAATGGCAATACAAAATTATAATCCTAAACCCATTACCTGTGAAGTTTTTATACGTAAAATATTGAAAATTCTTAAACTTCTTATAGTTTGGTCAGAATTGAAGATTAAAAGAATAGGGATATATACACAAATATTTTTTATGTAAAATACGCAGGCGTATAGCACTATTATTACTTTTAAAATTGTTAACGGTTAAATAGTTAAACACACTGACCTCTATAATATGTTCAATGGTTAAACATAACGAAGTTCACCATTTTTTAAAGTTAAAAATTTCAAAGAATTGTCATCCTTTTTCTTGCGTGGGTCTTCAAACATAGCGATCGTCGCATATTTATTAATTGTTATATGTGTGGTAATAAATTTGTGGTAATAAACATATTTATTCATTTTTCCAAAAATAGTTAAATTAAAAAATTTAATCAATATTGTCATGGGCTTTGGACTGAAATTTGTTGATTTTGAAATTGATTGACGTGGTTTCGACGTGCGATCTAGCAACGTGGTTCTTAATCAGTAGTTTTGGTGGTATTTACTTAAAAATATTGTGATTTCGTGGTAGTAGTTCGCATGTCTTTTCTCGTGATGCGTTAACTAACGGTACACGTTGCCTAACGCATCCCGTTAACTATATTGCTTCGCGTTAATTTTATGAAAATAATTTTCAAACATAAGTTGTTTCTTTTTAGAAAAGCTTTAAACTTTTTTCTATCTCTTACCATTTGAGAGAGATAAATCATTGGCCCCCTCTTGCTGTTTTTTTTTGGCAGAAATCTTTTCAGTCAACCGAACACCAACTCGCCAAAGTTTCATCGTAATCGGATGAATGGTATAGGTATGCATACGCCACAATCAAACATACATTTTTATATATAAAGTTGATTGATATTCTTGACTTTCACAAAATCATCAAGAAGATGCTTTTCTGCCTCGTACTTATGTATATCTAACTAGCTGACACACCCCGGCTTCGCACGGGTTCTTTACAGAAAATATAAAACAGCCTATGTTACTCCGAGGAGATGTAGCTTTCGGTAAAATTGGTTGAGTAGTTTTTGAATTAAATCGTAATGCACAAAAAATCAATCATCTTTCCTCGTTATACATAATAGCATTACCCGTCGTGGCTTCGCCCGCCAAAATTTTGTAACGCCCTTATAACCAAGTAACATAATATTTTCTCCCGTCAAGGACTGATAAATTGCGTTTAATTTTTGAAATACATTTCTTGTATGCACTGCCACCTATTGGTAAAATTTTTGAAGTACTCATGTTGTGTATACTGCCATCTATAGACAAATTTTTAAAACGTATTTGTTGTATGCATCGCTATCTATGCATATTACTACAAAAATAAACTAACTTAATATTAATTTTAAAATGATTCGCTATGTGAATAGAAATCGAAACAAATATGAACAATGGACTGTATTAATATATGATCCACTGTTACATATCAATCACTTTATGCAGACAGCTGTATTTTGCATGCTTATATAAATAACAATCAAAATGTCTACATCCCCACTCCTGGCAAATAATGTATAACACACAGCACCTAGAGCAACGAACATCTGTTACTATGCACTGATAAATTATACACCTATACATTAATAAATTATACAACTATACCTTTTTTTATAATATGTAAGGGCCAATTTATACAAAAACTTGACAAATTATATACTAAAACCTTCCTCGAGAACCACTCTATCCATTGGTGAAAACAGCATGAAAATCGGTAGTTTTTGAGTAAATCGCGAACAAACAGACAGACAGGCGCGGCTGGGGAACTTTATTTTATACTATGTAAGGATATTGCACATATCTGTATGTATATGGAGTTTTATAGTTTCTATAACTCGTAAGTGTACTACCATTTCGACTATTGTACTTACTATTTCTTCTAAAATTTTCCTTTACTTTTTTCAGATCGACAAATTATTGCGTTACAAAAATGATTAAACCAAATATGGCTGTACTTTTCTTTGCTTTTTGTATTTACCCTATTCACACAGGATATCAAAACATACTTTCTCTAATTTTTATTATTTGTAATAATTCTTATAATCAATGACGTATTACATTATAAAAATTATAATTAATTCAATTTTTTACATAATTAATTTTTGTTGTTGTAATTTTATTAATTAAATACTACATATGACTGTATGTAGTTTCACCTTTAAAAGTAATTATTACTAACTATTAATTTTGTTTCATTTGTTCTTAGGTCAATATTTGAAAAATCAGCAATGGACAATATAACATTTGATGTTACTGGTTTAGTGAAATATACAGCATCCAATATACATGAACCGATTATGGTGCAACAGAAAATTAAAGCAGCCGTAGCATTATACGACGATGTATTCCCCTATGCATTAATTGTCATTGCTTGTATTATATTTATACTGGGTATAGCTGGAATTATTTATATTTGCATATCTTGGTCAAGGTAAGTGCATGTTTTGGTGTAAATTTTACGTCCAAAAATATATATTATTTTTAAATACACACACACATATATATATATATATATATATATATAGTTTGTCGTATATATATATATATATATATATATATATATATATATATATATATATATATATATATATATATATATATATATATTTCTCAAAACTTGATACTCGCGGGAAAGACCATTTGAATATTTTAAAATTCATAGCATAGTGTTTTTCACCCCCCGTTAAACTTTATCACTCTTTCGTTAAAACTCTTTCATTTCCTTGGTGTATGTTCCAATGCCACAAATTTACTTGTCAGAATTTGGGTGGTCTTGATAATATCCAATAAATGAATATTTTGGTTTCAGATATAAAGCATTCAAAGAACAAATGTCCAATCAACGATCATATATTGTACCAAGCCCGACCAGATATGATCCAGTATTTGTTGAACCTAATTTAAAGGAATACGAGACTCAAGTATTACAAATGTCGGTACCTTTAGATGAAGATAATGAATTCAATGATTTACAATTAGATTTTAGTAGTAAAAATCATGCTTTTAGTTTAGACAATGTTAGTTATATTACCAAGGATAATATCGATAGTATAGGTTTGTATTAATTAGCCTTTAAATATGGTCCTCTATTCAGCAATTATGTCTCCTTTAATAACGGGATTGTTTTTATAGGTCAAAATAGTCCAATTGAGTCAGATACAGCGACGACAGCACGTGCTTCGAGCGTCGTTGGTAGTGGAATGGATTTAAGTCATACGTTGCAACGTAAAAATGCTAAAAACATGCAACATAATAATTTAAATCAAGAAATACCAATTCTGAATCCATTGTATCACAGGTAATATAAAATTATTCATGCTGTTTCTTTTATAATATTTAAGAGACTGTACACAGTCATATCTGAGCGGTGAATTGGCTATTGTTAAATTCGAATTACGTTCACGTAAAATATTGTGGATGTGGATGCAAATGTGCCGTATTTGACGTAAACAATTCAAAAATTTATAATAACCGTACCTGGTTAGAATTAATATACTTAATATAATTTTTAAAAACATCATTTCAAGTTTAATTATAAATGCCACAAACTACATATATATGAAAATGTATCTTATATAGTGTGACTGAAATTTAACGTCAGATAGTCTGTAAATTTATCTATACACAGATACTCGTGTGAAATACACGAACCACTACTTAGTATTTAGGTTAAAGATTAAAACAGTATCATCAATGATTGCAATAACAGTTTTTATCTTACTTTTTCCAGGGCATCTGATGATGAAGGAAATAACATGAATACAAGTCCATCAAATGAAAATGTTATGTTTAGAGAGAAAAAAGATTATTCACATTTAGGTGGGTTTTCTTATTTGAACGATAGAAATATTGTTGAAACGACAACCGAATTATAGGCATTATTAAAAATTTGTTTGTTTAATTATTTTTAAAACAAAATCAGAGTTCTGATGGAAAGAAATTGCATATTTAGCCCTGATTTGTATATAAGATGAAATTTCGTGGAAAGAAAACATCGAATTTTTTGTGTAAATATAAATGGCATTAAAATGGCATTTAAAATGTTGTTATAGATATTATTTTAAAGATTTTATTTTTTTTATTTTGGTTTATCTTAATTTTTTTATTTTGAAGTAAAAAAGGTATCTAGTTGTTATTTAAAAAAATTAATTAATTGATTAATTTTTTTAATGAAGTTTAATAGATCTTCATGAAACTTAGTATTAACTATCAAATTATCATGAATTCATTCGAAGTTCAATAAATATTTTTCCTATTTTGCAATAGGTGAAAAGAGAGCTTTAAAAATCGATTGCTAAGTTTAGAATATTCTAAAAAAATATCGTTTTCCACTTTTAAAACTGTCATATTTTTCAAAAATTAATGGTTTTGATAGTGTTCAATAACTTATGAAACTTAAACGTTTTAATTGTTCTAATAACCCATAAGTTTGTGTTGAAAGTGGTATTGTGGGTGGTTGTTTGCATATAATAATACCTATAAATAACATCTAAGGAAAAATCGAGCTTAGTCAAGTAAGTAAACTATTTTGTTAGACACACGTTGTTTATAGAATGTAAATGAGCGAATCATATCTGAGCGGTGTTGAATTGGCTATTGTTAAATTCGTATCACGTTCACGTAAAATATTGTGGATGTGGATGCAAATGTCCCGTATTTGACGTATAACAATTCAAAAATTAATAATAACCGTACCTGGTTAGAATTATTCAACTATTATCAGTTTATGTGTCTATTAGAAGTAGTTTTTCGTATCTGAATATTAGACATTCTTGATTAAGTTGACTTAGCAAACAAATTACTCGTATAATTACTCTATATAAGTTTCATTGTGTTACCAATTTTAATAATATCTTATGTATAAAATATAAACCAATGCAATATTTATGTTGAATTTCGGAATGAATATGAATTTTTACTAAGTTTTTCTATTAAAATAAATAATAATACTAACATGAAAATGTTACTAGTCGAACATAATTTAAATTTAAAAAAATATTGTTTTTATAAATTATAAATGAAAAATATTTTAAGAAATATGTATTTGCTCAAATGTGGAAAAAACTATCTTTTGTATAAATATTTGTTTAGTTCTAGATATTTCGATTCGACAATAAAATTAAATTAACGTGGAAACCAAACATTTCTCATATTATAGAGACAGACTAGTTTTGGAAAACGGTCGAATTTACTATTTGTACTTCAATCGATTATTGCGAGCTGAATACTCTTAGAATACATAAATAATTGTCAGAATATTCGTTCTTATTATTTAATTATTTAAATTTGTAATTAAAATTGCATTAATTAGGACAAATTAATATAATGGCATTATTATTTAAACAATTTTTTGACTATTTTTGGTGCTAAAAATTCAAATTTGTTATAAAAAGTAATCGATAAAAAATATTTCTCGATATTAGAAAATTTATTAAGTCCATAAAAATTATTTTGTTGTTTTATTTATTAGTTTTTTATATGTGAAAAAAAACCTAGTTAATATTATTTTTGTAATAAAATTTTTTGTATACCAATAAACAGAAATATTTGATATAACTTTTAACAAAAGATGTGTGAAGTATACACTCGTATAGTTCGTAATTTTTTCGGTATGTATAAAAATCATACTCAGTAATAATTTTTTTAAATTACTTTAACATATAAGTCCTAATTTTTTTTATGGGCTATGTGTCTCCTGCTATTATTTCTATGTGAAATTACACCACTTTTTATATCAACTAATCAAATGTAGATAGTAATTATCGTAAAAATTTGATTTGATTTTTTTTGGTCATTTATAAATTTTATTCTTAAGGAGTTTCGATTATTTGGTATTTTGATTGAGGACATTTCGATAACTGACAGAATGGTTGAATACAACGGAATGTTTTATTAGCCTTTTTGCCATTAACTTTACAAATTTTCATGTTTATGTTTAATTCATGTTCGATTTTGATGTTCGAATAGCGCTGTAAGCATCATAAAAACGCGAGCTTTCCAAAATTATGACTTCAGTTGTTATTTAACAGTTTTGATTCGGGTATGACTTCTCCTCTTCCGGTGATTATTTTTTTATCCACTACCAATATGTACGGATTTATCTTGAGCAATTAGTATTATATTGAGGAAAATTACCATGTTTAATTTAATTAGCATTTAATTTTCTTTGTTTTGTTATTTGTGTTTGATCAAACTGATCATTCTGAACTTCTTAAACTTTGACCCATTGAACTTGTAAATAAATACGCCCATTGTAAGTATGTTTTTGTATGTATGAATTTTTATCCGCCAGGTTGCCAGCACCCCATTGGTCACTAATTGGCAATAAATGGTCAGGTAGCCCCATTATTTGATCGGCAATAGAAAACTTCTTATCGATGTTTTAAATTTTTTTCAAAGTCATGAAATAGATTTAGGCGGTCTCCCAGGAAATTTATGACCAATTAGTGACCAATTAGATGGTATAATTGGTTTTTCGAAATTCCATGGATATGGGTTGATTTCATCCTGGATTTTTATCACTATATTATTGGTAAAATGAGTTATGTAGACTCTTATAAAATTTTGACTACTAAACTATTATCGTAATTGTTTTGTGTCAATGTGGCTCCTACTCAAGAATAATATGAGCAATTTTTTAAATGTATTCTTTCAAATTAGATGAACTAGTAGAGAATATGAGAAACATACTTTTCAAACTCCTTATGGTCGTTAAATTTAACATGGATTGATGCTATTATCTGGCTGAATACTCTCTTCAATATTTAGACAGATGGACTTTCAATAAATTTTAATTTTTTTTGCCAAATTTTTTTGACGAAAATATGTTTAGAAAATGATTATAAAAATTAGTGTTTTCAGCATATTTTTGTATAATATGTTTACTTAGATGAAATATATAGGTGATGATTGATCGTAGTAATTTTGTTTTATGTGTCTACTTTGGTTATAAAAAATTTAAATTCATATAAAACTTTAGTCTGTATAACGACGACAAGTTGCGAGTCTATTCAATTTTCCTTTTTGAGATACAGATGTTTTTATCGTTATATTCTTATCGTTGAGATAAAAGAGAGAAATAAATATCTTTACAAATGCAAACACGAATTACATTGAATAATTCAAACAGACAATTCCTCAAATTCCGTACCAAAAAAAAAGCTGAGAATAGAATTATATATATATATATATATATATATATAGTGGAATATATATATATATATATATATATATATATATATAGTGGAATATATATATATATATATATATATATATATAAATTAACCTACAGAACAATCTACGGTAGGTCTATAAAAGTCCTAGCAACTAAAAAAATAATAATTTGCAATTTCCACTATTTATTATTAATTAAATAATTATATCATGTAGTTCCACAAATTAACGCTCAAAACGGTTAATAATTGTTCATACCTTGAGATGTTAACCTAACAGTTTACGTTATTTGAATGTTAGGTATAAATTCAAGTTTGTGGAAAATTAAATGACTTACTAACTCAATCTCGAAAGTTTTTTATTAAAATAATAATGAACATTTTCATTTTTACATACCTACATATCTTACAGAAATTTTATATTTGATCTAAATTAATTAATGATGAGTATATTATTAAATATTTTATACATATAATATTTGACAATCTATGCCTTCTACCCTGGTCATTGGTAGTTTGTGTTTATCTCACACTTAATTATTATTTTGTATAGTTGTAAAAAAAAAAAACAAATGAAATATTTGCAGTATAACAAAATAAAAAGAGTAATATAAATATCCCGGTCATACACTCGTTACAGCGTATGGAATGCGTTCATGTGAAGCGTACAGTAATCCAGTTAGGTGGCAATGCATTTTTTTATTAAATAATTTTGTTGTACAATGGCATTTTTGATGACAAAAGAGCAATAGCCTTCATGAAATTGAAATTTTTCTTTCTCGATAAAACAAGAAATACTTTTATTCTATCAGAAAAATTTTATTTTAAAATACGTAAATTTTAGAAAATAAGACTGTCTACAAACATAAAATTTTTAAATAAACATAATAATACATCCATAATACGTCTTAAAATAATTAATATTTTTCACATTTTTTGTTATTCAGGTTATTCAGGAAGAAAGTTATTTTGAAACGGACAATTTTTTTTGTAGTAAAACTGCTTTAACGAGGAGTCTGTTTGAAATTTTATGTGACGTTAAAGTGGCAACGTATAATTTATGTACACAGTGTATACATTTAAATATAATAAGCCGTTGATAACATTTGTAAATAATGAAACTAAAGAAGTTTCACTTCCCCGTGACCTTATGTTGGTGAGAACCACACTTTTTTATTATCTTTGAAATATCCTTATCTAAATATTCTATTGATAATGTTATTGATAATATATTCATTGTTGTATATATTGCGGCTTTGTTTTTAATTTTATTATTTACTTACTTGGACGTGAGCTGTAAGGATATAAAATAAATTATTTGACATAGAAGTTACTACATAGCTTGTATTTAACATATAAAATAAAATAAAAATTAGGTGAAAATAGTAAAATGCATCGTTACTACATAATATATTGGAACATTATAAAGTTTGAGAAATTAATTATAAGTAATGTGATAAAACATCTAACATAATTGTTCTCTAATATAAATGTTCACGTTCCAAATTTCGTCAATATAGCTTCGCGCGCGTGTGTATGTGTATGTGTGTATCGGCGCAACGAATGTATCAAATGTCATCAATGAAAAATTGATAGTAAATATGACATCTCAATTTTGTTCAAAATGAATTAATTATATTGTAGCTCTTTTGAATTAAATCGTGAAAACAGAGGACTGGCTTATTCCATAACTAACTATATAAAAAGAAAATTATGTGTTGTACATTTTATAATATATATTTTTTTTTGTTATTTATGATAAATTTTATTTTACTCAGTAAGATAATTGATAATAATTAATTAGTGGAGATTTTTACCATTTTGTATAAGAACGCAGTCAATTTAAAAAATATTATTTTAATTACACTCTTCACAATCAAATTCATTAAATTAAACCTTTTCGTGTTTTTAGCATATTTCTGATTTATTATTTTTTGTAAATGTATAGTATAATACTCTCATTAGTCTTAAAATATACTTAAAAAAAGGTTTTCATTCTTCTTTATTTTTTGAAACTTAATTATTTAATTAATCCAAAGATTTTTTTAAACACTTTATAACTTTCGTTTATGTACTTAAAAAATTGTCATAGTATATGTTATACAGTTAAGTCATTGAAACGTGATAAAAATTCCTTGAACATATATTTGACCAATTATTTGAATATACGTCTACAATCAATTAGTAAAAAATACTTTGTATTTTGCAAAAATATCTTTGTAATAAAAGTTTTTTTTTAACTTTTACCGTTTTCGTAATTAAATTGTTGAGTGTGAGTAATGGAATTTGACTCATTCGCCAACCGTGAGTGATTCTGAATTACATCACCATATTTGTTGGTGTTATAATTACGATACTAATATTATAACCTTTTATATATCTCGTGTAAGGTTTTGTGTAGGGTGAAGTCCAAGACTCCTTGGCACAACTTCAGGAGCCTGCTATACCTTTTCTATGTATCGTATTCATAAATGTAGAGCTATTTATTTTTAAAATAGTTATCCAAGGACTAAACACAAATAACTTTGATGACTTTACTATATAATTGGGATGTGTCAAAATCATTAAAAATTAACAAATAAAAATTTTTGTAAAATTTCTTCTTTTCTTACATAAATAATTGAGTGCCAAGTTAATTAACTGAATTTGAATATGTTAATTATTATGACAAATGTAAATTATTAAACATGATTTTCAATACATTAGTGTGCATTTTGAAATTATCGTATAGATAAAAAATTTCTTTTTATAAATGGAATTATAATATTATTAGAATGTTACTGTTAAACTGTCTTTACTTATGTGAGGAGATTTTTTGCTTTATGTAGAAACGTACTCGTATTTTGTAAATTGGAATGTATTTATACTGAATTGTAAATATTTTATATAAATATATATATAAATATATATATATATATATAAATATATATATATATATATAAATATATATATACATATATATATATATATATATATATATATATATATATATATATATATATATATATATATATATATATATATATATATATATATATATATATATGTGTTAATATATTAAGAATATGGTTGTTTTTGTATTAATTTTTTATATAATTTCTATAAATACTTTTTATGTGAGCATAATAACTGATAAAAAAACAGACAATATGTACAATAATAAATGTTTTTACATAATTTATAAAAAAAATGTGATTTCAGTAGTTTATTTTAATTTTCAGAAAATATTTTAAAATCTAAGCATAAGTTCTCAAAATGAAGTAACTCTTATATATTAGTAGGAGAAAAAGAGATATAGGCGGTATTTGGAGAATTATGTTTGTTTCCTATATACCTTGATATATCATTTATTTTGGCTCTCTCGAATCCAATGAAAGATCGCAAAAATTTAATGAGTACATATTAATCTAGAAAGAAATGATACATATTAACCTTGAAATTTAGTTATGTAAATCTTCAAAAAACAATAAAATTTGGGATTTACCGCGAAGGTTAATCTGAATGATTCCAAGCTATGTTGTTATTCACCAAGATACTTATGGAATGGTATAGACTTTTTCATATTTTTTCTACTAAAATGACATATTATTTGCTATCCATTGATCGCAAATTTAAAAATTTACTTCATATTCTAAACTATGAACTTAATAAAATACTGTTTTATTTGACATAGGGTTTTAACTTAAATAACTGACTTAAAATTATAACGTATATGCAATAGTGGTGGATTTACGCTACGGTCCGTGAGGCCCGGGTCTAGGGCGCCAAAGTTTTAGGGATGCCAAAATTTTGAAAACAGATGAAAAAATTTTATGGTCGATTCAAATTTAAAAATGAATTTGAATTAGTTTTGCTACGAATATATATTAAAATATATTAAAAAATTTGAGTAAAGTATTCCAAATAATGTGTGAATTGAAAAAAATAAATTATTAAAGTTTTTTTCAACACACCATATTTCTATTTCTAAAACTAAGTTACTTTTTTATTATTAAATACTTAATCGAGAGCTAACGGTCATTAATTTTTCATAATCATATTTAATTTTTTTATTTATAAGGAGATTATTCTCACTATATGTAGGATGTCCCAAAATAACATCTAATTTTTTTTTCAGTTTTGAATGAAAATGAGATAAATTTACAAGAATTGAAAATCTTTTTAGCATTGCAATATTTTTAATATTTATAAATTAAATATTTTAAAACAATAATCACTATCAGAAAGCAAAAAGGGCTCCATATCAGACGGAGCGTAGGGTGGCATCGAACCTAAATCCGCCACTGTTTGCAAAACGCACTGGATTGCAATTTTTTTTTTGGGGGGGTGGGTGGCTTTAGGTTGGCGGGTTTGGAGAGATTGCGCATAGATAGGTCTCACATTTTGATTTTCAAGGGGTAGCGATGAAAAAAATTTGGTTTTTCGAACGGGTGATTTTTGGGGGCATTTTTTCCATTTTCATGGGGGTGGCGATGAAAAATTTATCAAGATAAACTTTATAATTCGATAAACTTTATAATTTATAAAGTTTATCGAATGACCCCATTAGTTTTAAGAAATTCTACACCAAATGCAAAAAACCCCATCTTTCTACCATGAATAGAAGTTAAAAGATTAGTTTAAGGGGTTGTTTTCCCATTTAATTTGTGGCTATTAAGCGTCGAATGCAAAAAACCGCATCTTTCTAGTATGTATAGAAGAAAAAGGATGGTTTTAGAGGTGTTTTTTCCATTTGCGAATGGTTGCGATGGGAAAATTTACTATTATAAAATAATTCTGTTAATTTAATTCAGTAAAAAAAAACCCGATCTTTCTATCATGAATAGAAGTGAAAAAGTCAGTCTTAGGGATGTTTTTCCCATTTTCGGTAAGGTTGCAATGTAGGTAATGAAATTTTTCAAAATATTCTGTTAATTTGACGTTATTTTGGGTTGATTAGTGAAAATCCCATCATCCTAGCATGTATAGAACAGAAAAACGTAATTTTGGAGGATGTTTTTCCAATTTTCCGGGGAGTTGCAATCAAAAAATTTAAGTTTAACGATTTTGCTCGTCGGTTTGAAGCAATTTCGCGTCGAATGCAAAAAGCCGCATCTTTCTAACATGCCTAGAAGTGGGTTAGGTTTTATATAGATGAGTGAGTGTGTCAGCTTCACTTTCAGTTTTATAGTATATTAGACTCGTGGTATTATTTTACTGTTTATGTATACATGTGAAGAGGCAGATAGCCCCTGCATTTACTTAATATAATGTCAGCTGATTTTGTTTCATTAATAGACACATACAATTTCCTTGTACATTCATGAATTTGATAAGGTGTTGTTGTAGCTGATTTGCTGCTATAGTACGATTAGAAAGTATCGACAATAAAACTTTATCATCTGCAAATATGGTGAGTGTGGTGTACTCATTGGTTGGTAAGTCGGTAGTGTATAATAAATATAGAGTTGGTCCTAGGACGCTTCCTTGAAGGATATCTGATTTAATTTGGTGTAGTTGGCTTATTTCGGAACCGAATCATTTGAAAAAATCTGTTTTCGATTTATGATTGAATGATGCAGTATAGAGTATAAGAAAGATAAACCTTTTATTTTGAACATCAAACCTTTTTGCCAAACTTTATGGAAAGCTTGGACTAATTGGTCTATAGGATGTAACCAGAGACTAGTAGAATGTAAGTTCGTGTGGTGGTTTTCCTGGTTTTCGAATTATAATCACTTGAGTAATTTTCCATTGGCAAGGAAAGTATGCTAATCTAAGTATAGCATTGTAAATCACCGTTAGAATAACTACACCCTTACTAGGTAATTCCTTGCTGATTTCCCCAGTGATTAGGTAGTATCTTGGTGATTTATTTGCATCTAACTGGTTCTTTATGCATTTACCGACTTTTTTTTTAAAGTTAAGGAATTTGCGACATTTAATAAGTTGCATATGGAAAATTTATGATTTCGGATGCTTCATCTCCTGTGCACTCATCTGAAAATGGTGAAAAAACCTCTTTTATATGTTGTGCGAAAACGTTGGCTTGGTCTAAATCAGTAAGTGCCTTTTGACTATAATCTTTGCGAATAGGTGAATTGGGACATGTGAATGATTTAGTTTCTTAGTTGCCTTCCAAAATGAATAGCCTTTTTCTTTAGTCGTGGAAAACATTTTATGCAGGGGTTGTTTTTAGTAATGCGAAAGCGTTGGTCGTATTTATCAGTAATGGTTGAACTTCTACTTCATTACTACGCATAGATGGATCCAATACATTTTACAACACTGTCGATGGGTTGAACCCATTCTACATTATTGTACATAGATTGACCTCATATTACACTACTGCGCATAGATGGAACTCATTTTGCACTACTGCACAAAGTTTGGTCTAATTCTGTTTTATTGCGCATTGATGGACCTCATTTTACACTACTGCGCATTGATTGGCTTCATTTTACACTACTGCGCATAAATAAACTTCATTTTACACTACTGCGCGTAGATGATACTTAAATTACACTACTGCACAGGGATTGATCTATTTTAGCACTACTCCGCATAACTAAACCTCGTACCTTACAACTGCGCATAAATATAATAGTTTCGTGAAATTAGTTCTTTACATTGAGTAAAAACTCTTTTCCTCTCATAAGCAGCATAGGCATAGGTTTTCTACTATATCTACTATAGTTTGAAGGAGGGAGGCAATTGCGATGTTTAAATTTTGTTTTCTCCGTAATGTGGAATTAAAACCAGGTCGAATGTAAAACCGCATCCTTTTAACATATAAAAGTAAAGAGGATACTTGGGGGGGGGGGGTGTTTATCCATTTTTGGGGGTGGAGAAGTTGCGTTTGAAAATTAGATTTTTCAAATATCTCCCTTAATGATGAAAATAAATGGCTTCGAATGAAAATACCGCATCCTTCTAGTATGAATATAAGATGAGAAGGTGTTTTTGGGGTTTTCCCATTTTCAAGAGCGTTATGAAAATTTTAGTTTTTCCAATATTGCCCGTAAGGTTTCAAGCATTCCACATCGAATGAAAAAAAACACATTTTTATAGCGTGAATAGAAGTAAATAATGAATTTTCCGTTTTTTTTCCCATTTATGGGGAGATTTAGTTGGAACAGTTAGAGCTTTTCAATTGGTGCCATAAGTATTAAAGTCTTCCGCCTCGAATGCAAAAAACCACATCGTTCTAACATGAATAGAAGTTAACAAGATTTCCACGTGCCACGCAAAAAACCACCTCTTTCTATCATGAATAGAAGTAAACAGCGTATTTTTTTGGAGTTTTTCCATTTTCTGGAAGTTTGCTTTGGGGAAATTTAAGTTTTCCGATAAGGCTCGTAAGTATCAATGACGATTAGAAGTAAACAAGGTTTTTTTCGGGTTTTTCCCATTTTCGAGGGGGGGGGGTTGAGTTCGGAAAATTAAAGTTTTCCAGTTAGTTTGATGTTATTCTTCGTCGAATGCAAAAAGTGCAACATTCTAGCATGCCTAGAAATGGATAAGGATTTGTATCTATAGATTACACAAAAGGCTGTATATATTATAGACTCGCTCTGCTAGGAAGGAGGCAGAGTTCCCTTACTCTCCGGGGTGCCCATCGGCCTTCGTCCTTGACATAATGAAAAAAAAATGGCACCGATTTTTTTCCCATTTCGGGGAGTGGCGGTTTGCTTTGGGTAAATTATAGTTTTCCAATTTTTTTCGCAAGTTTGAAGTTATTATGCGTTGAATGCAAATAACAACATCCTTCTAGCATGTCTAGAAGTAGATTGAAATTTGTATACGTCAATCATTCAGTCAGTCAAATACACAAAGGGCTGTATATAATATATATTATAGGATTATTATACCCAGTATATATTCTATAATCCAGAGGTGGGCAGGGGTTGCTCTTCAGAGCAACTGAGCTCTGAAGCTCCTTAAGCTGAGTGAGAGTAAGCAAGCTAGATACGATTTAAAGTAAGACAGAATATGTTTAAATACAGGATGCCAACCAATTATTGCAATCAAAAAAAAAATTATATTCGTTTTCGGTTATTACATTTTGCATGCATTTTGATAAATATTTAATATCCGGAATATTCGTATTTGTGGATATTCGTATTATATTTTCTAAATTTTCATCGGTAAGGGAATTTTGCAAATCTGATTTTATATGTTTCATATGTGAAATCCCGATTCACAAAGATAATAAGATGCGAAACCACTACTAAGTTTTTTATTTATTTTTTAAAATTCCGGATATTTAAACGAAGATTTTCCAAATATTTTTTGTGCTCGTGTTCACGGCTCTTAATAAATTATCATTTGTTGAGAGGGTAATCATTTCGTTTAATAACGCGCAATCATCGGAAACCGGTAAAAATTTGAAAATATTTTTTATTAAAGCAGGAATTTTAAAAGGGGCCACCAAAAACTGATTTATATTTACTCATTACATTTATATTTTCGAAATCTATAAATCGATTATTAAATTGTAAAATTACCGTTTCTAATAAATTTTTAAATTTTAAAATCAATTCAGTAAAATCACTCTTCACACATTGTTTCGCAATGTGTAATAGTTTACCACTATCTCTAAACTACTTCTCAATTCTATTAAAATTCTTAGCAAAAATTGATCAGAAGATTTATATAACATTTATATTTTATTCATACACAAATATATTAAAAAGGTACTTTTTATGCCCCAAATTACCAGCCCAGAATTTCAATGTATACTTTGTATAGTGACCACAAAAAAGGGTTGGCACCTGCAAGTACTTTGTGATGGTTTTGAATACCGAAAACCTTTGAAGGACATACTTCAGTGCTTGATTCAATAAAATTTAAATCCATTATTAAAATAACTACTTCTACTTTTTTGAAAAAATAATTTTCACTAGCAGAGAGTACTTTATAATGGCCATTAGTACTATATATTGGCCAAGAGTAGGCAACGCTATTCCTAAATTGATTGGATAACTTATATTCATTAATAAAAGACTATTGCTTTTCAGTTTCTAAAAAGAATTAAATTTATATTGCATTATTATATTTTTTTCAGAAAATGTTTTAATTAAAAAAAGAAAATAATAACAATTGGTAGGCAACCTGTATTTTCTCTACCTCTCTTCCTACCTCTCACTCAGAGCACGACGAAGTCAAAGGGTTACCGCCTATGATATATACCAGGGTATATTAAGGTTAGTCCCGCATATCCTTCCGCCGGTCTCTAAACGTGATGATTAAAAAACGATAAGAGATAATGTGCTGTAAAGACGATACAATTGTGTATGTTCTAAAACTAAAAAGTATGGTGAATAGGCAAAAGCGGACCGTGAATACATTCCGCCAGGAGGAGGAATGTTCATTTTTGAAACCGTTAAAGATAGAAGAAATGTTTAAACATAAAAATCTCCTTTTTTTTAAATAAACAATTTTTGTAAGAAACTTTTTTTCATAAATTGAATAGTTTTCCACAATTTCAGCAAAAAAACTAAAAACTTTTTAATTTTTACTCCTGGCCAGCCAGACTACCCACTAACCCCCCCCCCCTCTTTTTGGGGGTTCGAAAGCTTGCTCATTAGCCCCCACAGGTTAAAAATAACAATAATAAGACTTAACAATATCACAGAATTTCACAACACTACCTAGTCAGATGAATTGAATAGGTAGGAATTTAATAACAAGATATAAACTATATAGAATAAATAACAACAAAATATAAATAACAACAACAACAACAAATAAAAATACTTAAAAACTAGATAACAACATAAAAAAATTAAAAAACTTATAAACTTCATAACAATAAATCGTTTTAAAAACTAAAAACTATAACAACGTATAATAGTGTTATAAAGACAATAAAACTATTACAATAAAGACAATAAAACTTAAAACTTTGTGTAATAAAATGTGATATTGTGGGTGTAAAGGGCCCACAATATCACAGATAAAATCAATAAATAATATAAAAACACAAAACATTTAAAAAAGAGGATAAAATTGAACGAGACTGTACATAAAAAACATATAAAAGAGACGACTTTTTAAAAATATGAGATGTTTCTCCTAGAGTCTCCGCAGAAGGTGAGATTCATAAAAAAATGTAGAGATTTGAGTGTGACGTATTCTTAATCGAGTAAGGTCCACACAGGTGCCGGTATCTTATTGATGCGTGGTTTGACTTGTTTGAGCTTTTCCGTGAGGTTGTTTCACTCACGCTGCCATTTTTCATTATTTCTAAAGCGTATGCTTACTTTCAGGTCCTCTGGGTGTATCGAGAGTTGATCCAGGTGGTCTAAATCATCCGCGACCCACGGGACCAGACATACAAAAACGATGGATATGTGCTGGAGCACGTGGAGTATCGCTTGGATGTTTTGCACCAGAGGGTCCCCTGAAAGCGTGCACATTAGTGGTTGTAGTGCGCTCAACGAGTCAGAACAAATGAGGAATGTGTTTTGAAGGTTCGAAAATCGTTCATAATATCGCAGGGCTTGCAAAATTGCATATAATTCAGCAGTGTACACGGATGCCTGTGGGGAGAGCGACCAAGTGTGTGTGCTATTGCTAATGGCAATAGCGCATACCAAAAATGGTTTTAAATCCATCCGTATACACGCACAAAGAGTCATTGTATTCGCTAATAAGTTGTTGGAAGCAGGTCCGATAGAACTGGGAACTGGTCTCTTCTTTACGGAGATCAGCCAGGTCAAAGCGGTACCTTACTTTTGAGATGAGCCTAGGAGGCACTTAATGAAAACTATAGTGAAGAATCTGAGTGAATTTGAAATTAAGACTCTCTAAAAGCTCCTGCATTCGAACGGTCAAAGGTCTTGTGACCGTGGCACGTGTCTCATAGAGTCTCCTCAGAAAACTTGATTTTCTGAAGAGAGCCGGGATATTAACATGATTGGGCTTAGTCCATACCCCCGCGACATAATTGAGGAGCAGGCGCTCATGCTTCAACCTCAATGGGGGCAATCTCGACTCTACACATAGACTCATAGAGGGACTCGTTCCAATGGCTCCTGTAGCAAGTCTAATGCCTGAATAGGTGAATAGGATCTAGGATTTTGAGCGCTGATATCCGGGTGGAGGAGAATACTACACAGCCATAATCCATCCTGGGCAGAACCAGCGATGAATAAAGCCACAGTAGCATCTCCCGGTCCGCACCCCACGATGTACCAGCCAATCTCTTAAGCACATTCATTGCCTTGCGACAACTCGCTACCAGGGATTGGTGGTGTGGACGCCACGTTAATTTTTTGTCAAAGACAAGTCCCAGAAACCTAATATAGTTGGCACATCCAAGTGATCCTTTTAAGAAATGGATCGGATCAGGATGTGCCTTGCGTTTTCTGCAGAAATAGACCACTTTAGTTGTAATTGTGGAGAATCGAAAACCGACGCTTTCTGCAGAATGTACCACTTCGTTGATGCCCTGCTAGATTCTCGTTTCAATTGTATCCATTGATGGAGCTTCATAGAAAATTGCAAGGTCATCAACATACAGACATTGACGAATCGGGGCTGCAGCTGCGATGTGATTGACCGCTAAAACAAAAAGGGTGACACTAAGCGTCGAACCCTGGGGAACACCATTCTCCTGTGAATGGTTCCCAGAGTCAGTGCCACCCACCCGGACACAAAATTTGCGGTCACACATAAAACTTTGAATGAACTGAGGCAGAGATCCTCTTAGACCCCAGTCATGCAGCTTCCTTAGAATGCCATGCCTCCAAGTCATATCATATGCTTTCTCCAGGTCGAAGAACACTCCCACAAAAAGATAGCTCCGGAGAAAGTTGTCGTGAATGGCATTCTCAAGGCGATCAAGTTGATCCGTCGTCGAATGGTACTGGCGGAAACCTCTCTGATATTTACTTATCAGATGATTAGTTTCCAGCCATTAGACGAGACGTCTGTTCACCATTTTTTCCAATATCTTGCTGAAGCAGCAAATCAAAGATATTGGACGGTAGCTTGATGGTTGCGATGAATCTTTACTCTCTTTAAGCAGCGAGATAATAATTGCTTCCCGCCATTGCTGAGGGTAAACGCTCTGCCGAAAAATATGGTTGTACAGATTCAGTAATCTGCACTTACCAGGATAAGACAGATTCCGGATCATGGTATAATGTATTGTATCGGGGTCAGGTGATTTATCTGTTGACTCCTTTAGCGCCTCCAGTAGTTCTTGCATGGTGAAGTCGTTGTTATACTGGAGGGATTCATCTGAGAAAAAATCAAAATCATCATGTTGTTCGTGATGCATTATTATTAAAATTCTTACCTATTATTAAAACCAACCCGTGCTATTTGTAACTTGGCTTATCTTAACCCATAAGCACTTGAACCATAGATATTATATTATCTCTATCACTTGAACGCAATTAGTCTATATTTCTTTTTTTGTATGTATATAGTTATTTCCTTCAAAGTAATACGTTAGACATTGATATCCCGAACATTAAACGAAATAGACATACAAGTAGACATTTTTTATCTGAATCCATAATTAAAATACATCGTTTTGTAAATATGCCAAATTCTTAATACATCAGTCATCTTATAAAAAATGTTCCATATTAGCCTCTCTCAACTCTAAAAATGTACATCATGGTTCAGCCGACTGGATGGAATTTACTGAATAATAATAAACTGTTTAAAAATTGATAATTTCGTAAGTTATTATTGTTTCACTATTCATCAAAGAAAGAATTCTAATTTTATCATAATAGATTTATTTCACGGTACACAAACTTGAAAGTATTAAACGATATAAAACCATATATTATATTAACTTCCTGATTAAATATTGTAATACTTGTACACTGGAGTGTAAGAAAATAAACAAATATTAAATTATTTTGTGATCAAGATTTCTTCGAATCCATGATATATTTCAATTCAGTGAAACGTTAATTTATATGTTAATATCGGTTTTAGAAATATAGAACATGTAAATATTTTTGAAAAAGTTGTAACACTCATTTTCATTGATTTGAAATAATGAGATCAGATGGCTAAAAGATCTAGACATTCCATTGCATAAATCTAAAAATTTTCACCCAAATTTAGCAGGATAAAATATTATAAACTAATAAAAAGAAATTTTGTTGACTCTGTTAATACTCGAAACAAAATAAAACTGTTGAACTTTTACAAAAATATCAGTTCTGTCACTGAGGAATTATTTTTTTCTTTTCGTGTGGCATTTCACATATTTAGCACTTAAATACAGGCAGCATGTTCTGTTATAAAATTAATAATCACACTGTATTTGTGATAATTTTGATATATTTAATAAACTAGTATAATTTTGTTTGCGCAGGCCTAAAGGGCCTGGTTCAGTAAAAAACAAGTTGTTTGCTTAAAGAAAAAAAATAAAAAATAACCCTCTCTTAACGTCTGGACTTGATGGGAGAAAGATCAACTTTGTGCGAGGAATAAATGAGAATTTTTTTGGATTGTTGATTTAATCAGGAAATCAATTAATTATTGTATTTGAAATTGTATATCGTATGTTGGAAGAGATCTGGATATCTTTGAGAATCACAAAAATCATTGGTTGAATTGATTAATTTATCTTAAAAAAAAAGTTTAAGCTGATTCAATTTAAAAATATCCCGATCTAATGAACACAGTTAATTTGGAGTTCATTGTGTTATTAAAATTATTATAGAGTAGAAAATATTATTAAAAAGTAATTAAATGGATGCCTCGTAATTATTTATTTAAACTTTTTTTTTATTGAGTTAAAGAAATCCAAAAGTTATTGGCGCACGAACGTTTAACACGGAAGGGGTATTCGAACGGTTAACGCCGCTCGAATAAACAGTGGGCCCGATTAAATATCTCCGTACTTGGTTTTTTTTCCACTAGCGCTCTCCTGCTTATGACTAATTCTATTCCTTCCCCCCTTAGTTACTAAACATAAATTATTATAATTTTCCTTTTAATATATAAATCTCTTTTTTTTTTATTTATTTAATTTTTTTTTGTATGTTATACTTGGTAGCATCGCGTGAAGAAGTATGTTATATACTAAATGTTCCTGCGTCGAGATTTAGGGTTAAAGCTAACACACAATTTTTTTCAGGCTATACAATTTTTGTTTAAAGTTTTAGTAGTTTTTTTTGTTTGTCTCGAAGACAATTTAATCTAGTATTTCCTCAAGAGTGGATCTGTAATTTTAAATATTTTGAACATATATATAAAAGGTTATATCAGTATTGCGAATTTTTTGAATTGAATTACTGCCAATTTGAATTGATAGTTGAAAATCTATGGGGGTTTCCTTGATGGTTTGATGATCACTGATTTAGTTCGAGTTTCGTTTAAATTTGGGATCCTTCACATTTGACATCACTATTAGACAATTATGGATACCAGGTCAACCAGACAACTCAATGGATTCCATCTCATTCAGGGATCCAGGCGAAAGGCCCCATTCAAGAACAGCAACAGCTCTGCACGTTGCCTCAACAAAATTGGCAGAAACTGCTGATATTGTTCAACGATTAGCTACAACAGTGGAGGCTCAACAGTCTTCTATTGCGAAGCTAAGTATTATGCACAATTCTTCTACACAACCTTTTAGTATCCGTGATATGTCTGAGCGCGTTCCGGAATTAAATATTTTATCGTCTCAATCGGTCTTGGAGTTTATTTTGGAGGTACAGGAGTTGATAGAACTCCAGCTTTTTGAAGATCAGTTCGTGTTAAAGTATTTAATATCAAAATGTCATGCTCATTCTCGCACGATGTGGTCCGAGTTTATCCAAGCTCGTTTGACTTGGCGCAGTGTAAAGGCTCGATTATTAGATCTCATTTCTCCTCCCGAAAAAAAAGTATTAATTGACCGATTCGTTCGCCGAAAGCAACGGAACGATGAGAAATTCCTCAACTTTTGTCTGTCCGTCCGTTGATATGCTTGCATATTTGAACCAAACATTCACCCCACATCTCTGATTAACATGATCTTTGCACATTTAAATGTTCATACTTTTGATTTATTAAAATTGTCAACCGTTCCATGTTCTTGGAATGAATTGGATGCTCTTGCGGAAAAAGTTGAAGAGATACAATCACGTTTGGCTTCGTTCTCGGATACGAATAAAACCTTTTTAGCCCCTTCAGGTTCTTCAGCAATTTTTACACCAAATAACAATATATTAAGTTGTGCTTATTGTAAATCTGAAGGCCACCATATTTCAGTATGCCAACGTAGACCAAAGCGAGAGTATACGTCGACCACTTCCCCACAACCTCCAAGATCTACTTCTATATCTTCGTTCCCTAGATCTTCACCAAAACTCGAGATTCTTACATTACCCAGTGAACCTAATTCGGTTCCAAAAAACTGAATACAATACAACATCCATGTAATACCTCCCTCCCACTATTATTCTTAAATGTGTACAATTTTAATACACTCGCTCTTTTAGATTCGGGAAGTTCGGTGGATGTTGTTTCAAAGAAGTTTGTAAATAAAATTATAACGAAACATAGGCTTAAAATTTCAAATTGTAATTTAAAAGTTATTTTACCAGGTACAAATCTTATTTCGGTGTCGAATTTCGTTAATCTTAAATTCAAAATTAACCAATTTTCTTGGTCTACAAATTTCTATATTGTAGATAACATCCCCTTTGAGATTATTATTGGTTCGCCCACCTTAAAGAAATGTAACATTATTGTAAATTTTTCGATATCTCGAGTTTCGTTTGACTTTTCACCTTCTATTTCGATACCTTTTGTTACACAACCTTTTAAACCCTTGTTAAATATTTTCTCAGAATGTAAGGCGGTATTAGATCAACGTCAAGAAAAATTTCTTAACGAACTTTTAAAAGAGTATTTGTCTATATTTTCAGAATTTCCGGGCCGTGCGGAAAATTTTGAATATCGTCTATTTCTAAAGGATAAAACACCGGTTCGTAAATCTCCCTATTACCTTCCGAAAGACAAATTGGCGGTGTTGGAAAAACATATCAACCAATTACTAGAGTTGGGGATTTTGTCTCCTTGCCAAAGTCCGTATGCTACGCCCGTTATATTAGTACCGAAGCAGTCTGGTGTTCGGCTCTGTGCGGATTACCGGTTTCTTAATCCGAAGATCGAATTCGATCCGTTAAGTTGCCCGAAAATGAATTCTATCTTTAATGCTTTCGGTTCGGCTTGTTTCTATTCGACATTGGATATGTCGCAAAGTTTTTACCAAATACCTTTGGCTCCTGAATCGAGGCCGATTACTGCTGTTATTACCCAATTTGGCCAATTTATGTGGAACGTTTGCCCATTTGGTCTTGTCAATTCAGCGCAGGCGCTGAATCGTTTCCTTCTCAAAGAGTTTTCGGATTTTCGCCGCGAAGGGTTTTTCCTGCAGTATTACGACGATATTATCATTTTCAGTAATTCGATTTCAGAACACTTGAATTAACTCGGTCGTGTATTTGAAAGACTCCAAAAATTAAATTTGACTATTAATCCGGACAAGGTTTGATTATGTATGACTCGCCTTAAAATTTTGGGTCATATCGTTAGTAAGCAGGGTAAACTACCGGATGAAGAAAAATGCGGGGCCATTGCTAATTTACCTTTTCCGAGAAATTTAAAGGAACTACAAAAGTTCGTAGGCATGTGCGCATTCTATTCAAAATTCATTCCGAACTTTAGTATAATTTGTGCTCGTTTGAAAAGTCTCAAGAGAAAAAATGCGAAATTTCTTCCCAATGCGGAACATTTTCAAGCCTTTGATACGTTGAAAGCTGCACTTATTTCTCCACCACTTTTACGATTTCCGGAGTTTTCCATAAAATTCATTGTAACTACAGATGCATCATCTAATGGTGTTTCTGCAGTTCTCAGTCAGGAATTTCCTTCGGGACGTCATCCCATCGAATATTTTTCACGTCGTCTTATAGGAGCTGAAGTACGTTATAGCGCACATGAACTTGAACTCTTAGCTGTAGTTAAGGCACTATTTCACTTTAAAGATTATCTCCTTGGTAGGGAATTTATTCTGGAAACAGATTGTCAAGCTTTAATCTGGCTTTTTAAAACACCACAATCTTTTAACAAATTATCTAGGTGGATTCTTCAGCTATCCAGATTTTCTTTTAAACCTGTACATATCAAAGGTGACTCAAATTTAATCGCTGATACTCTATCCCGGCTATTTTCTAGCAGTAGCGATATAGAAAATGATCAAAATGGAGGTATTCACGAATCGGATCCGATTGCACTATTAAATGTTTTAGTTCATACTTCACCTCAGGGTTATTTGTCTGTCCGTCAAGCACAGATGCTTTCGCAATACTGTAGCTCCATCTATAATGATTTAAAATCGAAGAAAGATGTGAAAGGCTTCTTTACTGCTGATGGTCTCTTGTGTAAGAGGGTTGGACGATTAGGCCGGAGAAAGGTTGTGCTTCCCGAAACTATATTGGATTTCGTTCTTGAATATTTCCATTCAACCACACATAACGGTATAATAAAGACTTATCGTGACATTTTTCGTAGATTTTGGTGCCGTGATTTGTTTAAAAAAGTGAAGAACTATATTAACAGATGTGGAGTGTGCCATTCAACCAAACCATATGCGTCCTCTTCAGCGATTCAACCATCTTCATCAGTGCCTGAGCAGGTGTGGGGTGATTTACATATAGACTACATTGGACCGTTAAAAATGTCATATGATGGTTTCCAGCACATCCTGGTATGCATTGATACGTATTCTAAGTTTTGCATCGCATTCCCAACAAAAAGATGTACGGCAGAAGTTACGATTAAAATTCTACGGAAGATTTTTTATGATTATGTTTTTCCGTTGTGCGTTACGTCTGATAATGGTTCTGCGTTTAAGGCAGATAAATTCAACAACTTTTTGTTTGAACATGCAGTAAAACACCATTTTACTTCACCATATCGTCCATGTTCGAATCAGAGTGAACGGATGAACCGAAACATAAAAATATACCTGTCGTCAATGTTAAAGCAAGAAGCGCTAGATGACAAGTTTTGGAGTATGTTATTACCTTTAGTGATATTTAATTATAACCGAACAGTACATTCTGCACATAATGCTACACCAGCTTCTATTTTCTTTGGGCGAGAGCTAAATACAACTTTTGACCTTGCTCTTAATATTCATTTGGAAAAAGAGTCGGTTTCGGAGGAAGAAATAAAATCTGCTCTTATTAAGGCTGGAATTAAATTTAAGAAAAAACTCGATCATCTACCCGTCAATCACAAGTTTAAGATCAACGACTTGGTGATGCTTAAGAATTTTTCAGTTAAACCAACAACAGATACCGATAAAAAGTTCGCAGATAGATTCGTGGGTCCGTTTACTATTGCTTCGTTTACATCCCCTTGCTCAGTCCGTCTGCGGTCATCAGAGGATGGAACTTTCAAGCGCGCACACGTTACGTACCTCAAGAAAATAAACTGAATTTGCCCTGAGGAATTACAAGAGAGTGAACGTAGTGTCGTTATGTGTGGAACCAACAGCATCTACAAACAACGGATGTGATGTTAATTATATATGGACCTTAGGATATTTTTTACATGGTTTTTCCGTTTTAATTCCATTTCTTGCGTTGGGAAAACAAACAAATACCTATACCATAATTTGGTTTATCATTTGTTATTGATTTTTAGTATATATTACCTTTCTCACGTTATCAAGAGAGCTTAGAGGTCGTAAAAAGAAAATTTTTTTTATATATATAGAAAAAAATTTTTCTTCCGCGAATTTTGGTGAAATGTTACAAAATTAATAATCACACTGTATTTGTGATAATTTTGATATATTTAATAAAACTAGTATAATTTTGTTTGCGCAGGCCTAAAGGGCCTGGTTCAGTAAAAAACAAGTTGTTTGCTTAAAGAAAAAAAATAAAAAATAACCCTCTCTTAACGTCTGGACTTGATGGGAGAAAGATCAACCTTGTGCGAGGAATAAATGAGAATTCTTTTGGATTGTTGATTTAATCAGGAAATCAATTAATTATTGTGTTTGAAATTGTATATCGTATGTTGGAAGAGATCTGGATATCTTTGAGATTCACAAAAATCATTGGTTGAATTGATTAATTTATCTTAAAAAAAAAGTTTAAGCTGATTCAATTTAAAAATATCCCGATCTAATGAACACAGTTAATTTGGAGTTCATTGTGTTATTAAATTTATTATAGAGTAGAAAATATTATTAAAAAGTAATTAAATGGATGCCTCGTAATTATTTATTTAAACTTTTTTTTTATTGAGTTAAAGAAATCCAAAAGTTATTGGCGCACGAACGTTTAACACGGAAGGGGTATTCGAACGGTTAACGCCGCTCGAATAAACTGTGGGCCCGATTAAATATCTCCGTACTTGGTTTTTTTTCCACTAGCGCTCTCCTGCTTATGACTAATTCTATTCCTTCCCCCCCTTAGTTACTAAACATAAATTATTATAATTTTCCTTTTAATATATAAATCTCTTTTTTTTTAATTTATTTAATTTTTTTTTGTATGTTATAGTTCTCGAATGTAACATTTATAGGTCATCAATAGTCAAAGGTCTCAATCGCAGATATAATTGATGAATACCAAACGTTAGTGCTTCAAAAGTACATAAAAAACTTATATTTCTTCATTTTACAAAATAGAAATAAAATAAATTCCAAATTCTCCACGATTTTAAAAAAGTAGGTAAGCATGCGGTTACCTTGTGCGTTTTTCTTGACAAAGAGGAGGCACTTAACAATGCCTCTTACAATTTCATGGTCGATTCTGCAAGTCGACACCTTCGTAGTAGATGACACCTTTTGCAGTTGGATAAACTCTATGCTGATAGGTAGAAGAATACAAACTTCCCTTCTTGAAGAGTCTGTCACTGTGAGAGCCACAATGGGACGTCCGCAGGGTGGTGCCTTATTCCCACTCCTGTGGAGCCTGACAGTAAACAGCTTACTGACGAACCTTAACCAAAAAGGATACTACACACAGGGATAAGCGGACGACATTGTAATTGCAATCCAGGGACCTTGTGAAGGCACAATCTCGGAGCTTATGCAAAACGCTCTAAGAGTCGCACAGGAATGGTGTTTAATCAGAGATTAAAAATAAACCCTGGTAGGACCGCACTAATTCCATTCACACGGAAAAGGAAGGTGGATAACATAAAACCACCCATCCTCTTCGGTGAAAGACTACCGATCACAAGGGAAGCCACGTTATTAGGATTAATGTTGGACTCTAAACTAACATGGAACCCTCATCTGGAATACATAACAAATAAGAGCAAATCTTCTCTCATGCTTTGCAAGAGAGCATGTAGAAAAGTCTGGGGTCTTAAACCCAAAATGATCCACTGGCTTTACACAACAGTAGTAAGGCCCATTATAACCTATGCTGCTCTAATGTGGTGGCCAAAAGTTAACCAGATTACAGCATGCAAAAAGCTGTCCAGGATCCAAAGCCTGGCCTGTTTATGCATTACTGGATCCATGAGCTGTACACATACAGCTGCCATGGAAGTCATACTGGGGCTGTTTCCACTAAGCATTGTAATAATATCTAAAGCGAGATCCAGCGCCTACAGAGTGTTTTGCAATAATAACTGGATTAATAAAAATCAGGTTGGACATGCAAGGATCGTGGGAACATTAATTATCTCATACTCCGTTTTTTATTGAACACAGATATGCTTCCCAAAATATACTCTCTCTCAAAAGCTTTCCACTGTAATATGTGATAGGGCCATGTGGTCAGAAGGAGAACCACCCTCTTTCAAGAAAGGAATCGTCTGGTATACAGACGGATCCGAAACTGAAGAGGGACCGGGGAGGGAATCTACGCTGAGAGACCTAATGCAAACATAAGCCTCAACTTGGGGAAATATGCCACGGTCTTCCAAGCAGAAGTCTACGCCATACTAGTTTGCGTCCGTGAGAACCTACGTAGAGGCTACATATACCAGAAGTATTCTTTTGGATAGTCAAGCTGATTTAAAAGCCTTGTCTGGAACTGAGGTCACCTCAACGGTAGTCAAGGATTGTCTGGAGGAACTTATGAAACTGGCAAAACGGAACAATGTTAAATTGATCTGGGTGCCGGATCACAGTGGTTTCGAAGGAAACGAAAAAGCAGATACCTTAGCAAAGAACGGCGTCGGAATACCATTCATTGGCTCAGAGCCTATCTTAGGAATTCGAAGGACTGTATGTAAACAGGTGAGCAACGAGTGGTCAAATGCTAAACACTGTGATCACTGGGAAAAAGTACCGCGGCAAGAGCTCGGGAAGGTACTGCTTCAGAGTGTAACACAAAGAGGCTATCTTCTGATGCATTGAGGCTGAACAGGGTGCAACTGCGGAGGGTTACCGGATTCACCATCGGGCATTATACCCTGCGGAAGCATCTGCACACAATGGGACTCCATAACGGGTCCATTATGTGCAGATTATGTGGCGAGGAGGAAGAAACATCCAGCCACATAATTTTTGACTGCGAACCTCTAGGTTACTGCAGATACAGGATATTTGGTGCATCTCACCCCGAATATATGAACCTTCGGGAGGGCCTGATAAGCATGCTCTAGGCTATTGCCAACATATGGGAGAAGCGAATCACGTCGGACTGAAGTAGAAGGGGGAGCACAAAGGACCATAAGGTCGAGGTGCAATAGTTTTTAGGCCCCAATATTAATCTAATCTAATCTATGCGGCTTCACAGTACCGCAAAGAGCATTTAATTTTCAATTAGATCATTTAATTAGCTTTTAATTAGCATCATAATTTGATCTTAAATACAATATAATTAATTGATTTTTAAATATTGCTCTGTTAGCTTAACATTAAGCTAGCAGAGCATGCGGTAACACAATACAACAAAGAGCATTTTTTTTTAATTAGGGCATTTAATAGACATCAATATTTATTTATTTTATGGTAATTGTATAATTTTAAAATTGTTGTTATACCATAAAACTTCTTATTGGTCCTCTTGGATTTTATTATAAATTTATCATATAGAATCTGAAAAGTCTTGCTTTAAATATATCCAGAAACTTATGTTTTGCTCATTGTAATGAATATTATGAAATTAAGCCAAGTAAACGTCCGATTCAGTTAAATAAGGTAAGCTATAAAAACAAACTTTTTAGAGGGTTGTTTATTTGATTACAGTTTATTTATATGTAGTTATATACATTAAAAAATTATTGTACGGCGATAGGAATAACCATTAACAACTTTGTTGTGTTGAAAATGATTAAGAATAATTTTTGGGACCTCAACTCATAATTCTAAGTACAAAATGTTGCAAAGGAAAAATATTTAAGATATAATATTTTTAAAGTTATAGATAATTAGTTTTACTATAATTTTTTTTCTTATCATTTTTTCTGATACCCTACTATTTAGAGGGATATTTATGAATTAAAATTGAAAGTTAAAATCTTAAATATTTGTATACATTAAGAGTTTGAAAAAAAAAAGATCAGGTGATGAAATGTAGTATACTTGATTTTCTAAAACTTAACTAATATTAAGAGAGATTTAATATTTTGTGTTTTTGCCTTTCTCTACGTCCCCCTACCCTTTTGATCTATAGCAAGTCTTAACAAACTTGGCTTTGCAAAGACTAAACTTGTCACCGCTAGAGTGATTTATGTAGTTTAAGAAAATTTGCTAAGTTGACAGTTCCTGCGTTATGGATTTTTTTTATACAAAAGTATAAATCTATAACCGAACAAAAATAAGATCTAATTTTGATTTTTTTTTTTTAAATTTTTTTTTTAAATCTAATGAAACAAAATTTATTTTATTTATTTCGAACATATTTTGAAAGTATAAATTACATACTGTACAAATGAAATTTTGTTAAATAACTTTTATACAAACAAGTTAAGTCAAAACAACTATTATGTTATATTATCTATGTAAATTTTTAACTGGTAAATATCTGACATTAGGCGAGCGAGCTAAATGGGCATCCTAGAGAGGGGTATCATAGTACAATCGATGGTTCTTATTACAGCTGACCCAATATAATTTTTAATATAATTTTGTCCATTATCGACCCCTCTGAATACGACTGTGGCTGACGGGTAACTAATTGGTTGTTCTAAGAGTTTCTATAACAAAATATGTTTTCAAAAACAATATTTTCGATTAGTGTAAACAAGAATTCGTCTAGAACAGTCCACGGTCCCTATATAAGCAGCTCGCCAGTTGAAAAATTAGTTTAGGATTCAGGGTTGATCGAGTAACATCCGTTTAAAAGTATCATTTGATTAGAAAAGATCAGTTTAATATTGGCATTTATTCAGTCAATTCAGTTAGAAATTGACATCCGTTCAAGCAACAGCAGTTTAAATTTGACAGTTGTTCAATCAAATCAGTTTAAAATTAACATTGTTGTACTGTATTGTAAAAAGAAATCGACTCAAATAAATATGGAAGTAAATTGATTAAATTTTTTTAAATCAAATAAAATCCAGGTTTCAGTAAAATCATAAAGTTTTTGTTTATATTTAAATTTGTTTCTTTCAAGTGCGTGTTGTTTTAATCGAAATAACTTTAGTAAACTTTTACTAATATTTTGTTTTTTCTAATGTGTGGCGAGTATTATAATCTGTTGTAGGTTCTACAGCGCTGCTTTGAAAGCTAAAGATAGCCAAGATACCGCGACAACATATACTACTAAATTTTAGCTTGAATTTTTTTAAAATTTTGAATATATGTATATATGTTATTAATTCATAAATTGACGTAGAATCGTAAATCAACTAATTAAATGTATGATTTAAAATTGTATGCTAGAATTTCACTATTTATTGTTCATTCATTTGTTTGCGATTTGCAATCCTATAGAAAGATATTCGTATCAAAATGGACTTCAATTGTTAGATTGCCGAAGAAATAACAAGAGCTAAGAATAAAGCTGGTACTACCAAAACTAGCCGCGAATATTATGTTGTTATTGTGAATGAGCGAAAATCTATGATAAAAAAAATAAAACACCAGGACGATCGTATAATTTATTTCTTTGCTGAAGAAGAAATATGGAATAACCTGTTTGATAATCATGTAAGTTGTGGCCTTGGGTCAAGAGACAAAATGAAAAATATAATTTATCAAAATTTCTTCATTCCAAGAGTTTGTGTGGAGTTGTTCTTGAAATCACGCAAGTCTTGTCAAACAAAAAAAAGTACCACTTCTAGTAAAGTAGTTGTTAAATCAATAACGTCAATAAATTTCAGGACAAGAGGACAAGTTGACTTAATCGATTTTGAGTCTATTCCTGATAGCGATTTCAAATGGGAGTTGAATTTCCAAGATCATGTAACTAAATATCTTTGTTTGAGGTCTTGGCTTTCAAATCAAGCTGTTGAGGATGCTCAAGAGCTTGCAAAAATATTTTTTCAATTTGGTGCACCTTTAATTCTACAATCCGATAATGGCAGAGAGTTTGCCGATAGAATTATAGAAGAATTAAAAATTTTATCGCCACAATTACATATATATAGTACATGGGAGACCTCAACATCCACAAAGCCAAGGAAGCATTGAAAGAGTAAATCAAGATGTTGAGAACATGGTCAGAGCGCGGATGTATGATAATCAAACTACATCGTGGTCTGTAGGATGTAATTTTGTTCAATGGCAAAAAAATAATTCATTGCACAGATTAAAGAGTAAAGTAGTATTTGGCAGTGACTCAGAGTTAGGCCTCAATTCTACTAGCCTATCGGATTATATGATTTCTACCTCAAAAACAGAAAAAGATTTAAAAAGAGTTGAGAGCGAATCGGTTGGTGCGAGAGATCAGACACAAGAATCAAATTCCGAAAATAATGAAAATGAAGATAAATGAGAGACAGTAGAACAAGCAGAGGAGCTCGATTCTTTGTCAGCTGAAGGGTAAAATGATAATTTCGACACAAATTACTTTTCGATATTGAAAAAGAGACTCTACCAACATTTGAAATTGTTGAAACTCAACTTGAAGATTATGAAGCAAATAATATTAGTGTATGTGTGGAATGCCAAGATAAATTTTTATAACTTCGAAAGTTGCATGCGAAATTTGTAAAATAGGTTTACATTTCTCATGTGTAAGAAAGAGGAAAATATGTCAATTCTGAGGTTCTGAAGAAATCATTCAAACTCAACAAAAAGAATCATACGAAGGTCAAAAACGTCAAAGCAATCAGATGATAGCTACAATGAGAAAAATATTACCGAATATAGATATTAGTGACAGTGTTCTAGTTAATATAGACAAAGTAGATCGGAGTCCTGTTGATCCTCAAAATTTTGTTACTATAGCTATTGATATTAAGAATATGGTATGTATATCAGGTCGGCTGCAGGTATAATCAAATATTGGTTCAGTAGACCTGATATTATAAAATAGGCATCAAATTTTATTCAACTAGCCAAGTAAATACTAACAATTTCGTTTAGTTACAAATGCAGTTTCTTTTGAATCATTATTCAAAGGCTAAGGATACGTAAAATGTATGTGTCATCCTTCTAAAACACAATGCAAAAGCAGTAGGTGTCATTTTTTTGTGAATAAAATATTTGAGCTCGCGGGCGTTTTTGATGAGATTTGGAAATTTGGTATTGGAATCTCTCTTAATATTGGAAAAATCGATAAATATCTTTTAGAATTAAAGTTATAGAAAATTAATTTTACGATTATATTGTTTTCTATCCTTTTTTCTGTTACTCTAATATTTTAAGAAATATTAGAATTTATACTTTTACATTTTACATTCTTCGATTCTTCTAATACTAAGAGAGATATTCAGTTTTCCGCCTGCAACTCAACTCATTCATTGGCGTTTCAAATGTCAAAAGTATATGCAGTACGGAATTTTTTCTGATACTGTGATGGTATTTCCAAAAGAGGAGTGATGTATTTATTTTGAAAAAATTCGCTTTTTAGGTTATTTTTTCTTGTAAATTGTTTTCTTGTTAATTTTTCAAATTAATGACATTTGAGTCAATAAAGTTGCATAACTTTCAAAATTAAATCGTCACAACATCGTTCTCGCACTGAATGGTTTGAAAAAGTTGAATTGTCACCTCATAGTTCTGACACTGAGTAATGGATGTCACCTCACGTCTTAAAGAAGTATCAGTCGGTGATATTCGCCAGAGCACGAAGTTACTGATTCGTTTTTTCTAGCGAAACACTTAATATATAAGTAGACAGGCAAAGAAGGGATAACACTTGTTTTTGGAATGTCGTGGTGACCACTTGTTTTTGGAATGTCTTGGTGAATTCATATACTTCACTAGTTTTTTTTTGGAGTGGCATGGAGAATTTATATACACCGCTCTAAATGAGTTGGTTTCAATTTATTTTCAAAATGTATATAGAAAATGGGTGTCTGCGTCAAAACAGCGATATTCCGTAATCTCATGGTGATGTATTATTTTAATTAATTTCATTAAAAAAATTTATTAATTCTTCTGGATGATGATGATCGAAATTTGTTTTGATTGATTACTTTCAATTTTGAATATTAACTTATTCTCGCGTGTGCAAGTGAGAACTCGCTTCACACGAATCGTTGTATATTTTCTAAACCTTTTAAATTAAACTGCGGTTTCAATATTCACTTTTCAATCTCTCGGGACCGTTATACCGTTATACCGTTTCAGATTGAAATTCTCTGAATCGTTTGGTAAGATATATATACTTTTCAACTTTGGGTTAGGTCAAGTCGATTTGATTTATACTATCCCAGCTTCATTATTTTGTTTCGCGTTTCGTAAAACTAACACTTCAATTCATTATTATTCGTCGTTCGATCTTATAAAATAAATTCATAATGTTTCGCATCAAGAACCTCATTTCATAGCGCAATTTACGTTATTTATGATATTTTTATAAATAAAGAAGATTCGCGCAAGCATTCCAGAACGTAATCTCTCATCATCATCATCCATCGTTTGGAATCATTTCACCGTTACCTTTTGTAATTCTCCTACAATATAATTCAAAGTCATAATTTAACATATAACATTCAAATGAATGTGAATATTTCATACACTACGTAAACAAGTTTGGACGCGATTTCGGTTACATAAACAGCGGACACTCTCCAATTTTAAACTGCACAAACAATTAACGCTCTTGCGCACAGTATATTTAGCGACCAGTTTCCGGTATCGTTTTCTCTCTCTATACAAACTATTGCACTTGCGCATAACACGATTAATGGTCAATTTAAATTTCTTGTTTTATCTCGTTTATTCCCCCGTTTATGCATCTGAATCTCACCGTGTGTCAATCAGTTCACTCGCTCATACACCGCGACACTCCAAAGAACAGTCATCATAATTTAATAATTTGTATTCCTAGAGAATACCTTGGGTATATTCCTCAACGGGTATACCTATTAAGCGAATTTTTCGCATCAATTGTTTTCAACAATTCCAGGACATTCACAATTGAGTGTGCTCTTTTAAACGGTTATCCGTAACTAACGAGTCATATATTCGATAATTTATGTTTTGTTACAATCAAAATTCATTATCAAATGATAAAGGATTGAATATTAAATTTTGAATATGGAATATTAAGTCATTATTTTTAGTTGAATTCTACCAATCCAAATAGTTTTGTATTTGTTCAATTAGTTGTACAATGTTACCTTCAGTGACATATAGGAATATTAGTATCCATTTAATTTTTTTTTGTGATTAAATTTAATTGTTTGTTTAAAATATTTTGTTAATTCGTCGACGTAGGCCGCAGACGATACCATTTAAATTTTCCCTTTTAAATAATTTTCAAATTGGTTTAAATTACGTTACCGTCCCTTCAGGGCTTTTGGTTAAATTTTGGTTATCGTTTTATTTGGGTCTGCGACCGAAATCTTTTGTATTTTTGTAATCAATATAACGATTTTGTAATAAAAATTAGTTATCGCACACGATACAATTAATTTCTACTCAATTATCGTCCACACCTGTAACACAATATCCCAATTAATCCCAGCACACTTTCAACACGATCACATCTGAGGAGTTCACCTCTGGCTCTTCAACTATTTTAATGGCGCAATAGTTTGGTGTGAACCGAATCCAAAAATACACTTATATATGAATGCAAATATTCAAATTCACTCACAACAGTCATATAATATTCGAATGCACGTCTAATGGTCTTCTTGTCCATTCAAGGTTATTCGAAAGGTCTGACCATCCCTCTCGGCATTCATTCTTTATATTATATATATGTTGTCCCCTTCCAGTGGTAAATATCAAGTTTACCGATATTTTACCCTCTGTAGAAAATTTTAAACAATAAGTTTCAAGTTTTCTTTCGTTCAAATAATCTTTTAAAATCAAATCTATTGATTTTAATTTCCATTTCTCTCAATCAATTCGTTCATTTTCAAACAACGCAAGTATATGGAACCAATTTCTTTTAAAACTAATTTAAAACTTTTAGTTTTAAATTATTTATTTTATTAATTATTTATTAATTTTTTTTATTTATTTTACTTTTCTTTTTCTCGCGTCAAAATTTAGAGCACGGTAGTGCGACATGCCGAGTTTAAGGGGTTTTTTGCCTTCGCACTTACAGTACTATTACTTATCGAAAAATCAGAGCCGATTTGACCCCGAAATATCTTCTGAACGAAAAGACCTACAGTACTGATTTTTCGAATATAAGCAATTTAGGGAATTATAAGGAAACGAGTTTTTGCTTTTTGTTAAGAAATAAACTGTTAAAAAGTTATTTCGGTTCAAAAACTGTAAAATAGCGGGTACGCCCATAATTTTCATTAGACAGGATAAAAATGTAGGGCCTACACCAGATGATATTTGGCATATAGTTAGGTCTAGTACCCAAGCCACAGGGAAAATTATGAAATCCTGAAATTTATATCGGGAAATGGAAAATTTTTGCATTTTTGTTTTCATAAAATTAACATAAGAAATATTGCTGCTCTATGATTGGTTCATATTTTTTATATATATACCTAAAATTTAGCAACACACCACTTTTTAGAGGTGTGCACGATTTTTTAAAACTTTGTTGCTCCACTTCCAGAAATGCTAGATAGATGCAGTTTTTTGCATTCGACGCGGAATTTTTGAAACTTTAAATAAGAATCTTTTGGGAAAATTTAATTTTCCCAACGCAACATATGGCAAACCAAAAATTAAATTAAAGTGTTTAAGTTTATGCCACATCCAGACATTTGAGAAGGATGCGGTTTTTGCAATCGACGCGAAATTTCTGAAACCTTAAATAAGAATCTTTGGGAAAATTTAATTTTCACAACGGAACATATGGAAAACCAAAAATTAAAATATGCGTTTAAGTTCAAGCCACTTTCCGATATTTTAGAACGATGCGAATTTTTGCATTCGACGTGGGATATCTCAAAACCTTTTTTTAATCGAAAAAATTCAATTTTTCCAATGCAATATCCGAAAAAAAGAGAAAAAACTAAAAATTTTGGTTATAGTGTTTTCTACATGGTATTTTGATCAGATATAGGCAATCGATTTTGAATATCGAATATGTTATTATGTTCATTGCACAATTCAAATAAAAATTTCCATCCATTGTTTAGATTGTCTCAATATGAGTACATTTATTCAAATATTATAAGCTTTTATTAGCAAATTTCCTCCAAAGGAAATGCAGCTATTGTTTTTGCATCAATGTTGGAATTTTGTACAAATTTGTACAAATGTCCATCGATCCTACCTATTAGATATTAAAATCCCTAAAATTTATATATATTTATATATATATATATATATATATATATATATATATATATATATATATATATATAAGTCGGATGTTGAATTTGTGCAAACACTTATATTTATTGTGCACTTACATTTATAAGTACAAAGAAATTATTTTTTAAGAAAAGGTTTATTTTATTACAGTATGTCCGACATAAAGGAACCTGCAGACATAGAGGTCCGGAAATTAGATATTATCAATACTTATATATTCTTAGAATAAAATAAATTGTCTAAAAGTGCAATAAAGAATAATTGCTTTAAGATTATCAACTAACACAGTAAGTAAGGGTTCGGTCGAAGGGAGCACGTGCGGCTCTCTACTTAGACGCAAATTGTACGGTACGGATGTTAAAAAAACCTATTTTTGTGATATACCAGAGATGGTACATAAAATATAATGGAGTAATAGAATGACCCCTTTCCAATATTTTTACAAACATCAAGGAAGGGGGATTAGTTTCAAAAAGGAAGCAGGACAGTCAGTTCTGAGAGGACAGCACCCGAGTACAGACCGTATCGTGCAGTTGCGTATTAGTATCAACTGAACTCTGCTGAAAGTTACATGAAAATAGCATCACATGGAAATAGTGTTTGGATTGTTGGTAGCCCTTTTGGACTAGTATAATTAATTATGTTTATTGATGAGATAACCGTGGTATGGCATTTGTTAGTATTATTCGTGTTGTATCTGTATTGTTAACTGGAGCCAACTTACTCTGTCGTAGGTTGAACTATTTGTGATTACTGATTCTGAAAGTTCGGGACACCGGGTATTATTGTAGACTAGTGCGTGTTTGTGAAAATTGCAGTTTTCAGTGTGCTATTGTAAATTGGTAAGTGTTTGTATTTTATAAAAACAACAATGCCTGACAACATATATACTGGTTCAAACGACCATAATCACAATTATAAATTTCCGACATATATATATAAAAGGTACATAATTATGAAAGTACTTAAGTAATATAAGAAGGTACTTAAGTCATTTGTTTTCTTTTGATTCAAATATTTTAAATTAAAACTTGCCGCGTTATAAAATTTTAAATTTTTTTCGGATATCACTACTTTTTGAAAGGTATATATACATACATATATATATATATATATATATATATACATATATATATATATATATATATATATATATATATATATATATATACATATATATATATATGTATGTATATATATATATATATATATATATGTATATATATATATATATATATATATACCTTTCAAAAAGTAGTGATATCCGATCAAAAACATAAATGTAAAAAAGGGCCGAGTTTTCGGGGAGATACTTCATATAATTGTTGTTCCTTAAAAAGTGATGATATTCTATTATAAGTGATGATGAATTAAAGAGCCGAGCTATTTTTAAAGTAAAATAGCGAAAACTAAAATGTAAGACTGTAAGTGCAAAGTAAAATGAAAAAAAAAAATTATTTCGTAAGTTTTCTGTTGTATGTTAGTATGTTTTTAAAATTTTATAACGCGGCAAGTTTTAATTTAAAATATTTGAATCAAAAGAAAACATAAGTTTTCTGTTAGTATGTTTTTAAAATTTTATAACGCGGCAAGTTTTAATTTAAAATATTTGAATCAAAAGAAAACAAATTACTTGCCGCGATATAAAATTTTAAAAACATACTAAGAGAAAACTGGCGTGTGTATGTGATCGATAAATTCATTCTTAGCAAGAAAGAAACAAGTAGATTATGAGATTTTAAATATGTTTATTAGAAGTTGTGTATTTTGGGTTCTTGTAAGTAATAGACAGAGTTAGCCAATAAAATATATATGGGAAAACGTTTCGAATAAAAACTTGTCAATATATTTAAAATGAAAAACTTTAATCTGAATATCAATTATAAAATTTTGAAAAATAGAGCTAAACTTTACACGTCTAAACATACTTTACTGTCTAAACATACACACAAAATATTTCCTAAAGTTATAGTATAATTTTTTTTAATTATTAAAAATGAATAAATGATTAAATTACAATAAATTTGTTACGAATTTCCGTATATTTTAGTACCTTTAATATTATCCGAAATTTAATGAAACCGAAAATTTATACAATATATTCAGTATTAAATTTAAATTAACTTTCTATTTACAAATACTGGCTATCAAAGTGTGAAAACGTATGACTTATGTGATAAAATATTATAGAACCCTCACATTCAACACAAAAAAAACAGCAAATTTGACTCATACACAGTACCAACTTATTACGTATACTTTTCTGCCATGAAATAAGCCCACCTTCATGCAAAATCCCTCTTCTTGAGCTTGATTATGTTCGACTGCGCAGGAGACTAGTCCTAGCGGTTGCACTGTCTTTCATACAATTTTAATTAAAAACATATCAACATTTAACTTAATCTAGATTCTAACCTGAAGCTATTAACAAGAAATTTGCCAATAAATTGAAAAATTTCAGGATTGTTATGGATATGAAATTTTTGACACGTGAACGGATACATTAAGTACCTCCTATTAGAAATGGTGATACATAATATAGTTTCGGTAATGGATTTAAAATAAAATTATTGGAAAAAATAACACTGCCCATAGCAGCACGAACACAAGGAATGGCTCTGACAGGGAAAGGCAGAACTAAACAAACTTTCAAACCAATCTTAACTTCTTAAAACAAAACATTTTAGCTCAGCCCTAGTAGCAGTATTATTTGAGATTAAAAAAAGGTCATCCGAAATTATTCGAAACGTTTATACTGGATTCGAGATCGATTACTGATATTTTATGTTTTCGATATGTTCAATCAAACTACTAGGCGTGAACTAAACAAACTTTCAAACCAAACCAATCTTTACTTCTTAAAACCAAACATTTTAGCTCAGCCCTAGAAACAGTATTATTAGAGATAAAAAAAAAAACCATCCGACATCATTCTCGAAACGTTTATACTGGGTTCGAGACCGATTACTGAAATTTTATGTTTTGGATATATTCAAACACACCTAGTAGATGCCGAAGACATCAATAAAATTTATAAATTTCGAAATTTTTGCGAAATCTCTTCATCGTTACAAACAGAGAACTGTGGATATTTTCATTCAATTGTAAAACCAAACTTAAACATACACCTGATATTAGCCTTTCTAGCTCACTGCGTTGTATAATAAAACGTTACATATGTTTCAAACTTACTAGGAAATCTTCGTTCAAAAATATTCAAATAATTTATTTAATGGGTAGAAAATAAATGGTTGTATTATATGTGTAGACACCCAACGGATTAATGCGGAAGAAATATCCTTTTTTTTATTCTTTAGCATGCATCAATCATTTCTTTAAGGACTTCATTTCATCGTAAAATTTTTTCTATATGTATTTTCATATACAGAATGTCAAATATTTAATCTAAATTTAAAGCTTTGTATATTTATATGGACGTAATTTATTTTAATACAATGATTTATCAGTTTTGGTTGTTTACTGTGTATACTAATAGTTACTAATCACTAGTATACATAGTAATCAACCAAGAGAAGAGCATAGTTATAGAGGCCTTATTGTAGTTATGGATGACTAGATCTAGAATTCGTCACGTAAGGGCTAAGTATACTAAGACAATTAATTAGAGGAAGAAATTATAATGAATATCACAATATTACAGATAAATTGAAGAAAATTTTGTTACAACAGCTTTACATATTTATTTTTCATTAATTTTCACAAATAAATTCAAGATTTAATGTTTCTCCCTCGCTTAACACTCTCGTTTCTCGTCGACCAATTTTGCTACCTACAACAGATTCCAATACTCTAGACTAGTAAACATGTGCCTTTTTTCGAATTCCACTTCGCCTTCTCAGAAAATTATGACCAAGGTGTCATTCGATTCGCATCTAGAAAGTTTTTGAAAAAGTTGATGTCCCGCATAAAAAAATTGCTTTTCTTTGAAGAATTTAAAAAAGATTGCCGTTGGAAAATTTAAAAAATTTTGATTTTCCATTTTTTTGTTAACAAAGATACAGAACTTTATCAATTTTTTTATGCGGGACTTCAACTTTTTCAAAAACTTTCTAGATGTAATCACGAATTGAATGACACCTTGGTCATAATTTTCTGAGAAGACGAAGTGGAATTCGAAAAAAGGCACATGTTGACTAGTCTACTCGACATAAAAAAAAATATTAGTAAAAGCTTACTAAATTTATGTCAATTGAACAACCCGCACTTTGAAAAAAATTAAATAAAAGCAAAAACTTTATGCCGCTGCTTATATAGGAACCATGGATCCTTCTACAAGAATGCTTGTTTAAAAAATCGAAAATATTGTTTTTGAAAACATATTTTTCTAAAGATTCTTCCAGAAAAAATATTTAGTTTCTCAAAAACCGGTCGCATTCAAAGGGGGCGATAACTGATAAAATTATATTAAAAATTACATTGGTTCGACTGTTTTAAGAACCAAGTATAGTTGTGATACCCCTCTGTAGAATGTCTATTTAGTGCGCTTGGCTAATGGCAAATATTTTTACCAGTTCGAAATTTAAAATATATGCATAAGATAATAATTGTTTATCGAATACTTCATCAAGCTAGCTTGTATAAATGTTACTCAACAAAATTCAACATGTTCGGATAATTATTATTTTTTATAAAACAAATTATGGTTAATTTTTGATTAAAAAATAATAAGTTTTTTAAATTAATACACCCCCCCTCCCCGTAAATTAAAAGGTTTTCTTTTTCAATTGTACCGCCACATTTTACAAAAATTTATAAAAATGTAGTCGAAATGCAAAAAAGATCAGGAGAAAATATTTATATAAATTTTCAAAAAGCGCCGTTTTTTTGATGTGCAATATATATATATATATATGTATATATATATATATATATATATATATATATATATATATATATATATATATATATATATAAACTTAATAACTATTAATTGATTTAAGGATGTACGAGCACCAGAGCTTCAAAAAGAATAAGGCTTGATTTTTTTCACATTTACATAACGGGGGTCTTGAATTATTTATTTAATGTTAATGTTCGAGTTTTAATCCATAGCTATTACGGAGAAACCCATATTTTCACACATATTTTGACATATTTTTATAATTTTCACTTGAAACAAAATAAGACGAATAAAAAAAACTACGCAATAGAAAATAGATATATTAATAAAGAGATTGATCCAATAATATTCCGGTCCGACGAGCCTAAAAAAAGATATTTAAGAAAACAACTGAGACTTCGGGTAAATTATATTTCTATCGGCGGTAGCTTAATACCCGAATTCTCAGGTTTTTTTTAGATATCTTTTTTTAGGCCCGGTATGACGGGCTTAAGATATCCTCATTCAAGAGCAGCTGACAGTTCGAAAACGGAACTCCCGGATGTCTATTGAGCTTGAGTCCGACAGCCTTGAGCCATTTCAAGCAAGCTCGTTGGCTTTCACAATTCCTTGGAATGTCCCTGTGTCCCGGTACCCATATCAGGTTTACATTCATTTGTTCCGCCAGCTCATTTAAGGACGTTCGGCAGTGCGGTGCTACCTTTGAGGTTCGGTACACCGAGATTCAGGATTTTAGCGCTGCTTGGCTGTAGGTGGGGATAATAATGTCGCTGGACATTAAAGTGTTCAGTCTTATTCATTCGCATACCTCGTTAATAATAATTAAAAATAATAATAATAATTCTTTATTTAGTAGACCGTTACATAAACAGTATAAATTGCGTCAACTTCAGTTACTAATAATTAAAAATCAGAATTTAAAAATTCACTTAAATCATAATGACATCGAGCAATCAAATATTTGCGAAGTATTTTCTTAAATTTGATCATCGGTTCATCATTTATCTCGCATGGTATTTTATTAAAGATTCTGATCATCAAATTCCTGCAGTTTTTATGGAAAACTGTGTATGCACTTTGGCATATGACCAGTTTATTATTGTTCCGTGTGCTGTAGTCATGTGTACATTCATTCGACTTGAACAATGCAAAATTTTGTTTGACAAAGCATGCACATGCAAGTATATGCATGTCAACAACAGTCATTATGTTTAAAGCTCTGAAGTGAGGTTTGCATGTTTCCCTAGGTCCGATTCTAGCTATAATGCGGACACAGCGTTTTTGAAATTTCAAGACTTTCGAAACGTCTTCCGAATTACCCCAAAGTTCTAACCCAAATTTAAGATTTGAAGCAATATAACCGTGATATGCCGATAACACCACGTCCAGCGAAACAACTTTAGCTAAACATTGGAGCAGATAGCAATACTTTGATATTTTTTTGAGTAAATAGCTTATATGGTCTTTCCAATTGAGACAGTTGTCCAGCAGCAGGCCAAGAAATTTAACGTTTTTACTCATTGTTAAAGTATGGATGTCAGATATTGGAATTTCTGACAAACCTTCCCCAAATTTTCCAAAGCTTATGATTTGAGTTTTGTCCATATTTAACTTTAAACAGTTCTCCCTACACCACTCACTCAGTTGGAAGACTGATCTATTTATAAGCATATTCATAGATTCAATGTCTTTCCCCGCATACAACAACGTAGTGTCATCAGCATATTGTAGCATAGTGTTGCTTACAACCCGTGGCAAGTCATTGACATACAGTATGAAGAGGGTAGGTCCCAGAAGAGAGCCTTGAGCCACTCCAGACTGTAAACTTCCAGTGTAAGAATTCCAGGAGCTATCACCACAATTGTAATGAACGAATAGACTTCACTTCCGCTTGATACATACTACAGTGATCCGGTAGCCGGAATAATAGCCTTATATCTGGACTTTCAGAGTAAACCCCACAGCCAACTTTATTCCCTAACTTGGATTCGCCGGTAGAACATAGTTAACGAATCTTGGAAGTGAGTACCTACCTTCGTAAGATCCGTGAATAACCATAATGTATCTCAGTCCAGGGTGAGAGCAGATTTAACCTGAAAGCTGCTAGTGCTACACATTTCTCTCCAAAGAGGTTAGTTTGCAGGAGATGCAGAATTACCTCACATTTTTTAATAATGTTGGTCAGGTTTATGCAGGATTTATGGATGACTTCCAACCATTGAGTCATTCTGTTGGAGATTGCTTGTATTTATTAGGGATGATGCCATCTAATCCTGGCGATTTATATTGCTCAAATCAGGGATAACCCATTCGATCTTTTCTTTATCAATCAGCGCTTGGGCGAAATTATACGAATTAGCTGAAGCCTCTTACAAATTATATTCTCGCTGCTTTTGGCAAGGAAAATGGTTATTGACTAGAAGCTCCAGAGTATCCAAGCGTGTTAGTGTAAGTGGGTACTTTAAATTTTTACACGTCTATTAAGAATTCTATGTATCGATGATCCGAAAAAGAGTGGTTGCTTGAGACTTTCCATGCCCCAATCATACTGGCGGCCTGTTCATTGACAGCCAGGGAGTCTGTGTTCTCAACTCAACTTCCATGCTCACAGTGTCCAGATCACTGAAAGTATGCAAAGTAAAGGAGTTTTATTCTTTCTTTGTAAGAATAAATGCCCTAGGCTTACCTGTACCTTGGGCCTTTTTTATGGTAAGTTACCTCGATTACTGTGTCATCGAGATCTTCCTCCCCAGATGAGAGTGATTCATTTCCACTCCCCGTCCTCGTTTTGGAGAAAAGCTCCAACGTCCCTTGAGTAACACTCTCTCCTTCAAGGGATGAGAGGCTACTCGCGACCTGACCTTTCACCTTTACGGTGGCTTTCTTCTTAGCTTCCTTAGCATCCTTGTAATAGATGCTAAGGATAATTTACCCGAAACCGTAATAGATCTCCTCTCGGTTTTCTTTAAGGGGAGCAACCTTTGCGTGGTGGTGCCTGTTGGTGATTTGGTTTGCCTCCCTTTTCGGGTGGGCAGATTTGGTTTTAAAGATTAATTTTTGTCCATATTGCAGGGTTAGACCACTCCGCCAGCTCAAGGCAAACTCGGTGGTCCCTTTAAAAAGTGCAGGAAATAAAAGTCCAAAAAGTGCTCCATAGTGCGGTAAGCTCTAAAAATTGCCAATAGCGCTGTCCGAGGTGAACAGGTATCGGACAGGCTTCGTTAAAATACAGCCGATATTCTCCCTGGCTGCAAACCATCCAATAAGCATGGGTCGCATAATACGCTGGAATAGGGGGCTCGTAAGTCTTAGTCTGATCGTTCATTAGGAACCTTCAGCAAGGGAGTTCCTGCCAGTAGACAGTGTTATACTGTCTACCACTGGCTTAGCCCCTAATGTCATAAGAATACGCAAGCCTGATCGGTACGACAAACCTCCCACGAGATGGTCATATATATATACTAGCAGACGTTGTCCTGTCTTAACTATGAATATTGAATTCGAATTGGTATAAATAATAAAAAATAATAATAATTTCAAAAACATATTGTTTATTATTCTAATGCTTTATAATACGCAACATTCTTAGTTTCATTTTCTAGCGACTTCATCAATTGTTGGCGCATTAAAACGTCTTGCATGTTGTCCTGCAGGCGTCTCATCGGCTTTGACAATTTTGTAGCTATCCGATGCAACCAATTTGTTGTGCTGATGGAAAAACATTTGGAGTTGTTCCACAAGTGGTCTTTTCACTGAATTGTTGTGTGGGCTGATCAACTTGTCTTGCTGAATCACCCATAAAATAAATTTGTAAACATTTATAGTCACTATCCCTACAATATATATGCGTTCGCAATAAGGAACCTGTTAGATGATATATTTGACCCTGCATCTATCTACAAAGGTAAACTGATATTAAATAGATGTAATATAGGATTTTGTATAGCGAATTGCTTGTACCACCATGTCGCTCCCATTTGGATCTCAAAATACTTTCTCACTCCCATTTCCCCATCAACTTTTTTAAACACACTCAATTCTTTCTATTTTTGGCAATTTACCAAGCTAAAAATGTCCTTTAAGCCATTTCAATTGATACACCATTTCAATTGAAAACTATTGCCCACGTATTTTGCATCAGGCAGGTGGTGGTAAAAGTATATTGTTTTTCAATAGACTTACCTTGAAACTTGTCTTAAATTTTTCTCGAATAACTTTTGTTAACTTTTGATGACGTCATTTGAAAACAATTATTTTATTACTGGATATGAGTCAAAAATTGTTTAGAATCTGGTCCATTTCCCGAAATCAATGAATGTAGTGGCTCTTTTGGCGGTATCAATCGCGCCAATTTTACTTCCGTTCGCGTAACACAATCCAGGGGCTTCATTTTTAAACTTAAATGCCTTTCAATATTGACACACAACGTTCATTGGTCGAATAGCAAAGATTTGCTGTGAACTGTAATCGATTTCCACATTATAATTAAATGCAGATCGATAGGGGTTAAACGCAACATTTCTATGATGTTGATTTCGATTCCATCGATTCCGTTCAACTTCATTCCGCGTTGCTCGTTAGTTTGGCTTGCTCTTGTATATCTTTCACTTCAAGCTTTTCGAGTTCTGCGACTTAAGTTTGTACGTCTGATTGCTAACATTTTAAAAAACACAAATTCATTTGAAAAAAAATTTTTTTTTCTAAGAATACATAAATCACTCTTTAGCGATCATAATTTTAGTGTGATCAAATTGAAAATATAATATCTGATATGATTTTAGTATTTGCAAAAATTAAATTTATTAATAGCAAAAATAGAACGATATATAACGAATATTGTTTATACTTATTATGGAAACGACAATCAAAATGGACATTTCAAAATTAAAACAAAAATTTAATAAAATAATTTTATAGTTATCTTATTGAAATAGAGTTTCCGTGGAAATTTTTCTTTTGGACTGATTTGTGAATCGAAAGCATTCTCGAATCCACTGGAACACACACAAAAAATTTCATCAAAATCGGTCTATCCGTTTATATATATTTTATATATAATATATATATATATATATATATATATATATATATATATATATATATATATATATATATATGTATGTATATCTTAATATATATAATTCTTCTGTCCGTGTGTATGTGACTGAATTCCTCCTAAACGGCTGGACCGATTTTGATGAAATTTTTTATATATACTATACTTCACTCTAATTTTATCATTTATATTAAGAGATAAATTCGAGATTACATTTCTCTCCTCCATCAAAGCTCCATTTCTCCTCGACTGATTTTTCCCATGAAAAAACAAATGAAAATCGCATAAGAACATGTGATTTTTTTGAATTATTTTCACTGCTGGAGTTTACTCCCTGTATACGCCCCATTTATCCATCCATGACCCATCCCTACTAGAAAACTTTTATTGCCGTCAACTAGAAATTATCTCCATTTCTTCCTGTATGTTTGTAAAAAAATAAAATGTATATATACATTTAAATTTTTTTTAGTTATATATTATTTATTTTGTTTAGTTTCATTCCCGTTTTTCACATCATTTTCTTTACATTTTGTTTTCAGTATGTTTTCGTTTTTTTTTCTAGTAAAAGCTAATTTTTCAAATATGTCATAAATATACATGAGCTTACGCAGACAGAGGAAAAATCTCTTTAAATAAGTTGCACGAGAGTTTATTCCCATATTCACAAACTTTTTATTGACATCGTTACCCAGCCAACTTCAGGTTAGAGTCAGGCATCATAAAGTTCTTCAGTAGTTTTGATGGTCGAATTTTGTGGCCATATGGTAAAATTATTTTAAAGGGGTGAAAAGGAGAGCAAAAACTTTGTCAACTCAAGAAGTTTGGGTCGTGTAGGTAAGAATCAGAAGTCGGGTCTCCAAATAGAGAAAATAATTGAAAATAAAAATTTTTATTAGTTTTTCTCAGAAATTTTCAGACCGAATTAGAATAAAATTTGTACGTAACTGCTTGTGTATGCAATTATCCAAAACGGAACCAAAGGTTTTTGAATAAAAAATAGATCAAGGGCGTGATGAAAATAGAAAAACTGTTTTGAAACGTAAAAGCCCAAATTTTGAGGAGTGTCGAAGGAGTCCTTCGAATCCCGAAGGGGTCCTTTTTTAGTGTCTAGTTTCTTAATTATTAGTTAATTTTGATGTTAATGTTTTTTTTTCATTTGTTCGTTTTTTTCTACTATAGTTACAATAGTAAAACATAATTAAGAAGCGATAGTATAAACACCGCACAAAAAGATATAATTTTGGCCCTCACATCTTCTTGATAAAGATCACGAAATATTACGATTATAACTAACGTTTCACTGGCCCTAGATTTCTCATTAAGGCATCTACTTTTCTTATTTCATCGAGTGTATATATGGTCCCAATTTTTGTAACTTTCTAATATACTGCCAATACATAAAAGCCATGTAATATTTAAGTAATGTAAATTTCATGCAGAAATAAGGATTATAATATTTAGAAATTTGGTATCTTTTAATAGTCGATGCAGAATTATGCATATAATTCTTATATTTCGCTTTTAAGTTAAGTAAGAAAATATTGCCAACAAATTTCAACATAATATGGTGCATACGTACAATAGCACGTAGAAAGTTAATAGTGCAAATTATTATGGAAACGTACCAATGGTGGCCAAGTTGGAGAAATAGATCTAGAAAATTACCAAGTTACAATCTACTAGCGAATGCCATGTAGATAAAGAGCTAAAATTGATTTGTTGTGACAAGAGGAATTAATAAAATTAATTAAGAAAATATTAAAATTTATATAAATTTAAGAATTTTATTGGCAAAATGTATGTCAAAAAAAATTCGTTACGCAGGAGCTGCGTCAACTTAGCGAATTTCCTTAGAATATATAAATCACTCTCTAGCGGTCATAATTTTAGTGTGATCAAAATGATATATAATATCTGATATGACATTAGTATTGGCAAAAATTAAATTTATTAATAGCAAAAAAAAAACACGGTATAACGATAATAGTTTATAGTTACTATGGAAACGACAAAACGAAAAAAAATCGAAATCAAAATTTTATACAATATGTATTCGTGTCAAACAAACACAAAATATTAAATATCTCTCTTAATATTAGAATAATCGAAAAATGTATCAGGATTAAAGTTGTAGAAAATCAAGTTTGCTACAATTTATTAACTGATCATTTTTTTCAAACTCTAAAGTGAACAGAGATAATTAGAAATTTAACTTTCAATCTTTAATTGTAAATATTTCTGTAAATATTAGTGTAACAGAAACCTGGTAAGAAACAAAATAACAGTAAAACTTAGTACCTACAAGTTAACTCCTGGTCAATTTTTCGATTTTTCAAATATAAAGGGAGATTTGATTGATTGATTTATATCGGGGTAAAAATTATTGCAATTCGAATTAAATTCGGTTTTTAAAGGGAGATAGTAAAATTTTGTGTTTTCCCTTCCCTCTAAACCCCCTTTCCAATCGCCCGATTTAGAATACTTTAGAATACCTTTAGAATACCAAAAGCTACTCAAATACCAAATTTCATTCCAATGGGAATAAAACTGTGACCGCTAGAGAGTCCCCAGACATTTGAAAAAAGTACATATGTATATATGTATATATATATATATATACACATATATATATATATATATATATATATATATATATATATATATATATGTATAGATAGGTAGGATCGATGGACATTTGAAGAAATTTTTACGAAATTGTAACATTGGTGCAAAAACAATAGCTGCATTTCCTTTGGAGGAAATATGCTGTGCAAAACCGATCGACAACATTCTTCGTGATGTAAGTTTGGTTATAATATAGACAATTATTAACTCAGTTTAAAAAAAAGTTCATGATAGTTGATTTAATATGATTGTGATTATTATTTGATTGATTGTTATAAATCTGATGCAGACTCTTGGTGTCAACAAAAAGACAGTAAAAAATAGACAATAACATTCAAATAAAATTTAAGAAAAATAGAAATAAATTAATATTTTTAATAATAAAAAGCTATGCTTCTAACTGTACATGATCACGATGGATGATGGCTATAGAAGACGATTTCGTTTCTGCAGGTGTCCCTTAAATAGTTCGGGACATGGATACTGATCTGCTGTTCACGAACCTCTAAGCTGAAAATCTTAGTACTCTTAATAAACTTAAGTCCTAGCGAATCATTTTTCATATAAAAGAAATGTTTTCTTACTACATTCACTTCATCGGTCATACCCAGAATTGGTCGGGTTTGCGTGTTTACGAGCCTCGCACTAAAAGGTAACTATTCCAACCGAGTATTATATTTTTTTCCACAATATCTGAAATATATAAAACGTCTTTTCGTGTGGGGGCCCAAAAACATACAATCCCGACCAACTCAAGGTATGACCGATGTAGTGAAAAATACCTATAGTACTCGGTTGGAATAGTCATAGACCATAATATCATAATATAAAAATATAATATTATGATAATACAGACCTATTTTTGCATCAATTTTGCAAACGTGCGTTTCATTTCAATTACAAAATATTTAGTAAAACCTTTTACTAATATTTTTTGTTTTTTGATTTTGTTGAGTATCGGAATCATTTGCAGGTTCGGGCAGCGCTCCTTTGAGGTATAAAGAGAGCCGAGATACCGCGACAAAATAATGACATCACTCTAATGTTCATTTACTTATGGTGCTGTACCAGAATTCATGACATATATATATATATATATATATATTTATATATATATATATATATATATATAAATTTTAGAGACGATGATTTTCGACATCTACTGGGTAGAATCGATGGACATTTGAAAAAAATATTTGCAAAATTTTGACTTTGGTACGAGACCAATAGCTCCATTTCCTTTCCAGAAATTCGCTTAAATAAAATAAAATTTACAAATTAGAGAGAGAGTTGAATAAAAGAGAGCTGCGCTTTTTGGCGACCAAAAATACATTAACATAATCAATAGAAATCTAAATATTAAATCAAGTTTAGAGTTAAAAATAACGTAAAGAACTGCGTTACTGACGGGGTCCCCCGACCGCAGAATTTTTTACTTCTCTAAAATAAGAATATGCAGTCGATCAACAAAATAAAAATACTATATTAATATTATTTTTTTAAATTTACTTTTTGTAAATTTTCCTCGGCCTAGGCGAGGTTTTTGGGACAATATACCTCGCCTCGCCTCGGTTAGTAACGAGGATTAAAATTTTGAATCTCGTGGTTCAAAATTGGACTCGTGGAGGTTACCTCGTGGCCTCGTCGAAACACTAAGCATATCCCGGAACTGCTCGTTTAAAACCCTGAAAAATTTTTGTTGCAGCATCATCCACTCCATGATATTACTTGCATTATGAAGAAAATGTCTGTCCTAAATATCCGTTCGCCTGGTCACTTGAATCTGAAAAGTTTCCTCATCTTCCGTATTACACACCCTCGCCAAATTTGCGTTCAACTAATATTGTCATCAATATGTTGAATTTAAATTTCCCTATCTTACGAATAATTAATCCATGCATAAATCGATATTTAACCTTCAGGTTATTACAACAAGCAACGTTGAATGATACAACATTTTAACTGCATCGAAAATATCTATTGATCTAATGAGAGTAATTTGCTTAGACAATCATTATGAAAAAGTCCAATTGCAGACAAAGATACATTTTTGGGAGCGTCATCTTTCTTGGAATGTTCGCTAGGATATCTTCAACACATTGTGTATAAACTTGTGGGATAGCGGAACTCATAAAAGAACTGTATCATATTTTTGAATAAAAAACTAATTTGAACCAATAAATGATCGAAATTTTTCTTGGTAACATAATTGTTCAGGTAAATTTGTTATATCCAACTTCTTCTTTATTCCTTCGCAAATTTTTTAAACTTTTCAGTTCAGAGAGGGATGCTTTGTGGATGCTTTGGCAATCTTTACGGGAGAGTCAAAACTTAAAAGCGCGTTTGAGATCCTCATATTTCAATTTCTGTAGATATTTCAAAAGGATATCTCTGTAATATTGTGTGTAGTCCTATGGTATGACGATATACAATATACGATATACTCAAGCATGAAATTAGGTACATCAGGTTGACATTTCTAAATTAAAAACGACACTCAATTTGATTACTGGAATGCGTATATGCATACTCATGGAATGGACCATGAAATGACTATAATCTCGTTGATTTATTGTACTAGATAATTATTTATAAAGTTTTCCGATACCAAGTATTTGATAGTGGTGTTTTAATTTGATCAACAATTTTATGTATTAATGTAAAGGATACGACATCCATATAGATTGTGGAATAATTTTATTAGCATGTGGTAACAAATTTATGGTGAATTATGCCGAAGGTGTATTTACATATGGTAAGGAAAATTGATAATTAAAATCTATTCACTGAAATCTTTTAGTAGATATATTAGCATTTTATTAGGGAGGTACAAAAATTGCAACTGAACACAACACTTTTAGTATTCAAGCAACTACCATCTACCGTGTATCAGGACTGGAAAAAAAAGCCACAATAAAATCAAAGGCACGTTGAATATTTCTCTAAAAAAGTTTTTATTTTTATTATTTAAAAAATAAAATCTCTAAAAGATGGATCAATACATTTATGTAGTACTAACAATAGGTAATTACATGACTAGGCATAGTGTTAATTTCCTTCATTTATAGAATATGAAACCACTTATATGTATTAAAAATACATTGCACATAAAAAATTGTTCACTTCATATTTTCATTGAAAAATGATATTAAAACGTAATTATTTTGGCAATTTTCCAACTTTTTTGTATTCAATGTTTGATACATGTAGGTATACTATGAGTTTATAAAATGGCTTTTGTCACTTTTTAAAGATATTTCAGAAGAAAATATGAAGGACAGCAGATTTATAATTATGTTTTCTAGAAACAACAATGATACATAAAGAAACAGATTTATTGTGAAGTATGCTCAAATTGTAATAATTCATAATACACGGATGCGGATGTTTCATAATACATCCGTGAACGGTCTTGAGAACTGATCCTAAAAATTTTTGAGGAACCTTTGCATTCAATAAAGATATTATGAGACTATATTGAGGCTTATACAACAGTCTCAAGCTTCCGTGTGACCTCGGAATGTATTTTTGATATGACAGTAATCTGGTGTGAGGCATGATGCTTATAGATTAATTTTTAAATTAAATTATACCTGGGTGTATTTTACTAGTATTGCTGAGTTAATTTAGTGTGTATAAAAAAATGCTCCCAATGGATATGTTAATAGAATATGGTACTGAACCCTGAATGATAATCATGTGTATATAATTTTGACCCAAAATGGATTATGTAAATAGAATATGGTACGGAACCTTGAATATAAATGATAAAATTGAGCAGAGTTTTGCAGTGGAAGCTAAGGGATCGTATGTAGGAACGCTGGGCCCAAAATTCGTGCGGTAGCGATAAGATCTTAAAATACCGTAAAAGCTCTAAAAAGATTTTCTTAGGTTTTCTGTAAATATAATTTTGACCAATATTGTAATAATTGTAACATAGATTTATTTAACAGAAAAAATAAAACATATAATGTCTTGATAATAATTGAACTTAAAGGTCCTTTCTTTATGACAATAAAGAACATAAAGGACATAAATATACGAATATTGACAATCCAAATGTCAAATATATGAAGTTTGGTCAATTAAATTTTATTTAAAAAAAGTGACTGATTTAAAGTTATATGTAAACCGGGAATAAGTTTAACATCAGAAAATATTAAGGTAAGTAGAAATTAGAGTTTGACCATAAAAAAAACATTGAATTATATGGTCATATTTTAGAAAAGTGAATTTGAATCAAGTATATAATGAAATACGACCAATATCAAGTTTTACAATAACTTTCTTATCAAACAATAATATTTAAACGGGTTCGGGCTGTTACCCATGACATGGTTGCTTATGTCGTAGTTAACCCATTCCCAATATTAATGTAAGGAATTAAAGAATTATGGTTTTAACATTAACTTTAAACTTTGTTTGTAATTTGTAATCCTAACAACACACATTATTCTACATTTGAATTTTGAAATAAACTAAGGAAATGAAAAAAAAAGAAGATATTTAATACTTGTTTTTCTTTCAGCGAACAATTTCCAAAATACATGTTAATTTTAAATCAAACAACGTGGTCAATACATATTTATAAATAACAAGATCATTCTTGAACCACGCACCCCAGATGCACCAGTAAAAAAACGTAGTTATCCTATTAACGCCAGCAGCAGAGAGAGAGTTATAGGCACTACAAACGTGCAACATTGAACAGCAACATTTTACAGCAACCTAGCATGTTGCTGTGTGTGTATAGTGGCTGCAGCAACAAAAAACATGTCCTTGAACGATTGTTGTAAAATCAAAATTATTTGATATTTTGTAGGAGGAGTTTAATGTTCCTGTACAAATTCGTCGTCTGTAGCGAAATTGCAGCATTAACTAAATACTTTATTATTTTTATAGTTTTATAGGTATGTCACTGTAGATACATAAACTAAGATAAATAAATTAGATACAAATTAAATGAGACAGATAGAGACACGATGACAAGTGATTGAATTTCTAATATATCATAAATAAACAATACAAATTAAATGAGATAGAGTGCCACATACTATTTTTGCAAATTTAGCAGCTTTTACTTTGCATTTAAGGCCTGCCTGGCCATGTATCTGCTTGAGGAATGTTAAGAAGTAACTGACAGTAGTTTGAATATCTGAATCCGGTCTAGGCTGAGTTTCGACTTGACAGGATGAAAGTATTTATCAAAGATAATTAGAAGTGTCTTAAGTAAGCAGACCAGCTTCATTCTCAAATGTCCCTACCCCCTTTATTTAACTATAACTAGCCCATTAAAAAAGGACATTTGCAATTGGTTTTTAATAAAAATTGTGGTACGACTACAGGGAAGTGGAAAATACATTGACGCACAGAGTGATTCCTGACCATAACCAAACTACCCACTAAAGACGACCCCTTCTTTCCAGGGGATTTGATAAAAAGATAACAAATAAAACGAAAACAAATAACACAGTTTTATTACAGCACAACTCAGTCAAATCAGTTGACTAGGCAGGAATAGAACGACAAAATATAAAATCGGATAAAGAACTATAAAAACTATTTATAGCTTTCCAAAGTGGAGTATTATAATACCCTTTACAACAATCAATCGAAAAAATTTAAGCTTTACGTAAAACAGTATAACTGAATTTACGAATACTCATACTTCATTTTAATTAAATGAGAATTTATTATATAAATGTATTTCTCATTCTTTAGAAGATATTCCAATAAAAGATATGTGAACATTTTTATACCCGGTATACATTAGATATACCAGGGTATTTCCGAGTTTAGTTCCGACTTTGTAATGGTTGAAAATATTGATCGTAGAAAAAAATTGTTGTTATGGGTGATCATCAAATCACTTAATTAGGCCATTTCCGTAAATTCGCCTGTTCGTCCGTCAACACGATAACACAAAAACGATAAGAGATAATGGTCAGAATTTTTGACTGGAAGGTTTATAGCTAAAAAGTAACATTAAGTTTGTGAATCACAAAATCGGACCATGCATACCCCCTCGGTATGGGAGAAAGTTGCATATTTTAACCTTGAGGTAGAAACAAAATTTAAAGGTCAAAACACTCCTTTTTAAAAAAAAAAATAATGAACCTAGATAAAAAAAGTTTGCCACAATTTCAACTCAAACATCTATAATTACTCTTGATTACTTACAAATATATGTATATAGCTCTTTTTTACCAACCATAAGTTTAACTACGCCAGTAGGCGCATCCGAAGTCCGAACAATCCAAAAATTCTTACAACAAGCCAATACACGCACTGATTGATCACGACGTGACATGCAAATGGTGACTGTATGAGGTTTCCAAAGCCTCTAGTAAATTGGGTGGGGAAATTTTAAATAGTAGAGCGGCAAATATTTTTATGGATTCCGTGTGCGACTACTGTATGATTAAATGTCAAATTAAGTAAACGCAAGTCACTTCCGTTGGTATAATATAATCGAAAGCCAACCATACTAACAATGGATAAAACGACGCCAGTATACAAATAAAAACAATTTTAAAAATATGCATTGTTTTATGTTCAAAATAAATTGTTCGGCTTACCATGTTTAATTAATTATATGTTAGCAAAATAATGTGATATCTTATAAACAAGTGTACAGTTTACGATCGAAATAAATTTATATTCGGTATATAATATATATGCAGTATCAATGTGTACAGGGTATTTCAAATTTCTTTTTTACAATTTTAAATGATAATAGAAATCATCAAAATGGGATAATTTCAGATAAAAGTTGGTTTGGAGATGTTTAGTTGACGACATATAACTTTGGGAGATAGTGGCAGAAAAATACTTATGTCGGGAATCAAAAACCTAAGAAAGCAAAATATTTATCCAAATATGTAGAAAGCTCATACGAAATAGGATTCAACATTAATTCTTTATTTAAAACTTTATTTTAGAAAAAAAATTATTAAAAATTCGTCCTGTAGGTGCTACGAAGACTAAGTGAGGAAGGAATCTTAATAACTATCAAACCAAGTTACCATGTTGGTACAGGTGTATGGTCATTATTAGAAATGTATAAATAATACATTTGTATATGTAAAAATAATAAATGTATAAATATATATGTATTTATATGTATATATATATATATATATATATATATATATATATATATATATATATATATATATATATATATATATATAAATATATATATATTATTATATATATATATATATTATTATATATATATATATATATTTTTACATATATATATATCTATATATATCCTGACCCTCTCGTGAGCGGTTTGTCGTACCGGTCAGGCTTGTGAATTGTGATGATTTTGGGGGCTATGCCAGCGGTAGATAGTATAACACTATCTACTGGTAGGGACTCCCTTGCTGGAAAGGTTCCAAATAAACAATCAGACTAAGACTCACGAGGCCAACCCAAGCCAAGGTGGGAGACATCGTGCCGAGGGCTGAATGGTATGGGGTTGTAAAATATGTGTGCCATGAACGATTCCTTTGGGGAACTTGGGGGTACCCCATAGTATTGAACCCCTTACCCCGGCATGCAAGGCTCTGCCGGGGTGGACCTCATTTCCTCTGCTAATCTTGGGACCTAATATGGACTCTAAAAAGAAATTTAATTTTAAAAAAATTTACGCGGGAAAATACCGCTACAGACCTCGTCGATCAGATGGAGCATGAGCTCCATCCTGTGAACGAGGGTAGGGTTGTACAACCGGGCATACGACCGGGCAACCGTCCTAAGAGGCAGAGAAGCCGTGGGGAACAGGGAGCAAGAGGAGGCGGGCACTCCAGCTCCAGTACCTCATCGACAGGCAGAAGCACAACTTCTGCGTCGAAAACTTCCACCTCGGTTGAAGAAAAGACACCAGGAAGGCAGGTGGGTACTGACCACAGCCAACCTAGAGGTAACGGGGAGAAGAGATCTCTTCTACCCCCGAGCGGACAGCCTGGGGCAATTGATGACCCACTCCGAAGGGAACTGAGTGGAGCAAAGTGCAAGTGGTACTTCCGATTCCTCAAACAGGGCATGGCCCCTGAAGAGGCTAGGAAGGCGGCCCTTGAGCGGGAGGCTCCCAAAATCTCAGCCCCGCCCAGAGCACATAAGCGAGGTGCCTCGCATATCACACTTCCCCTCAGGGAGAGTATTAAGAAAGGCCGAGCCGGGGACCTTCCCTATTGCTCGCAGGTGAAACCCATGGGGAAGTATTCGTCGGCACTGAGCAACACCAAGGTGGCTCTACTGCTGGAAGGGTACCCAGGGCGATACCTGACCACCGAACAGCAGACTTCAGCAGAGCAAGCTCTGGTTGAAGCCATGCTAAAAGCAGAGAAGCCCTACGTTGGGAAACTAACGTTTGAAAATATCCGGTTCCTTAGTGGCATGGTGGTCATCACATGCAAGACCCAGGAAGCGATAGAGTGGCTTCGGGAGCAAGCACCCAAGCTACAGAACTGGGATGGACCGGAGTTGAAGGTCGCCGTGTGGAAAGATATACCCGCAGGTGAAACCATCAGTATCTTCTTCCCAAGAAGCGCAGGCATGGACACTGCGACTCAACTTCGTCTCCTTGAGGTGCAGAACCCGGACATCCGGGTAGCCCTTTGGAAGACGCTTAGCACAAAGGAGGATGTCAAGGCCATGGGGCAGCTGACCCGTTTTCTTATCGACAGTCTATCTGCGGAGAAGATAAGGGAGCAGGGCTACCAAGTCCATTACAGATTTGGAGCGATCCCTGTTCATGGACTGAAGACGGGCAAATCTGGCAGAGTAGAGCAGGAGGAGGAGGCTCAACTCACCGGAGCTCCAGAGATGGAGGTGGAGCAGGTGCAGGTGGCACGCGAGAAAGAGCTCAGCCTCGATCCTTTGCTAGCAGCCCCGGAGGGAGAAGAATTACTCTCAGACGGGGAGGAGAGGAGGCTCCTTGAGGAGGGAAGGGCAAGCCCTTCCTTCCAAAAGGAACAATGATTAAAAACAACACCACCAGGGTTGCCCAACTGAACGCCCACCACTCCAAGGGGGCATCTTCAGTTATAGCGAGTCTCTTCGCTAGGCAACACCTGAGAGTCGTGCTGATCCAGGAACCCTGGATCTACAGAAGTCAGGTAAGAGGACTGAACTGCCGCGATGCGACAGTCATTTGGGACAAAAAGTGTGAAATACCGAGAGCTTGTTTGCTAGTTCGGGATCAGTTAAACGCTGTGTGCATTTCAGAATTTGTGACGAGAGACCTGGCTACTGCGCAGATAACCCTGCAAATGGGGGGTGTACCCCACAGACTGGTCATCGCATCAGCAATCCTAGCCGGAGACAAGGAGGTACCGTCAAATGAGGTCAGGAAGCTAGTGGATCACTGCAGCAAGCATCGCCTGCCTTTGATCATCGGCTGTGATGCCAACGCGCACCACGTAATATGGGGCAGTTCCGACTGCAACAAAAGAGGTGAGTCTCTCTTAGATTTCTTACTAGCATCCAATCTCGAAATCCTAAACGTAGGCACAACGCCAACTTTCGTAACAAGAGCTAGAGAAGAAGTGTTAGATATCACTCTGTGTAATTTGTCGACGAGGCAATGGGTCAGGAGATGGAGAGTTTCGTCGGAACCATCCCTGTCTGACCATAGAATCATTCAATTTGAACTAGAAGGGGTCACCTCGGGACCTTGTGGTATCAGGAACCCGAGAAAGACCAACTGGAATAATTACGTCAGCAACTTGGAAGACAATCTAAGGTTAGTGAACTCCAAAGTCAGGGAACCCCTGGAACTGGAACAGGCTGTTGACGAACTTGATAGGGCAATTATGGAGGCATATCGATCCACTTGCCCACTGATCGTTAACAAAACCAAAAGGCAGGTGCCTTGGTGGAATACCAATCTCTCGAGGCTCCGTAGCGAGCCTCGCAGGCTGTTCAATAGAGCAAAATTGTGTGGAGATTGGGACAGTTACGCGGCCGAGTATAACAAGGAGATTAGGAAAGCTAAACGGAACAGCTTCATAGTGTTTTGTGCAGGCATCGCCACTGTCCCTGCAGCGGCCAGACTGCACAAAGCTTTATCCCGAGACACTCAATCCGGGGCACAAGCACTCAAAAGGCCGGATGGAAGTTTCACGGAGGACGAGGAGCAGAGGGCTCTTCTACTCCTGGAGACTCACTTCCCCCGTAGTTCTCCTACTCAGGGGCAGGAAGATTTGAGGGCTCCATGCAGAGCGACTAAAGAGAACTGGAACAGGGCTGCAGAAGTATGCACCCCTGGGCGGTTGAAATGGGCAATTGACACATTTCAGCCTTTCAAAGCAGCCGGAGTAGATTGCATCTTCCCCGCCCTGTTACAACATGGGCAAAAGGAGATTTTGCCTCATCTCCTCCGGATCAGTAGAGCCAGCCTGGCGCTAGGGCATATACCTAGCCCCTGGAGAAGGGCCCGAGTTACTTTTATCCCCAAAGCGGGAAAGAAAGACCAGTGCCATCCGAAGTCTGTTCGACCCATCAGCCTTACATCGTTTTTCTTGAAAACGGTGGAAAAGGCGGTGGGCAGTTGCATCCGAAGTCAGGTGCTGGATAGGAGGCCTTTGCACCCCAACCAGCAAGCGTATAGGGCAGGCAGGTCCACAGAGACGGCCCTCTACGAACTAACGACCGCAATAGAGCGGGGCTTTGATGCTTTGATGAGAGAAACGACCATGTGCGCGTTTCTTGATATAGAAGGCGCTTTTGACAATACATCACATGAGGTAGTCAAAGCATCCCTGGAGAATCGGGGGGTGGACGTCACGATATCCAGAAGTGAGGGTGGGGGAGAGAACCATCCGGGTCGGTACAACGCGAGGCTGCCCACAGGGAGGGGTCCTATCCCCTTTACTATGGAGTCTTGTAGTAGATGACCTGTTGCACGGGCTCACGGATCAAGGCATTACCTGCATAGGATATGCCGATGATATCGTGATCCTGGCAACAGGGAAGTTTTAGAGCACGGTGCGTGACCTCATTCAAAGAGGGCTAAACGCTACAAGAAAGTGGTGCCAGTCAGTGGGGCTGAGCGTCAACCAAGACCACTGTGATGACATTCACCAAGAAAAGGAAACTCCCGAGTCTCCAAGCACTACACCTTGGTGGCGAGGAGTTGGAATGGAAGCAGAAAGTTAAGTACCTAGGCATTACCCTAGATTCTAAGCTACGGTGGAACCAACACTTGGAGGAAGTTACCAGCAAGGCAACCAGAGCCCTCATGGTGTGCAGATGAATCGCTGGCAAGTCCTGGGGATGTACACCAAGAATCCTGCGATGGATGTACACCATGATGGTAAGACCAGTCATCACCTATGGAGCGGTGGTCTGGTCAAAGAAAACCGAAATCGCTAGAGCAAGGCAAGGACTCGCTAGAGTACAGCGTCTGGCATGCCTGTGTATCACAGGTGCCATGAGGTCATGCCCAACGGCTGCGATGGAGGTCATACTGGACCTCTCTCCCCTGCGTCTAGCAGTGGAGGGTGCAGCACAGAAAGCGTTGCTAAGAATAACGGGAGGCGAAAAGGCCTATAGGAGAGCTATTACGGGTAACAAGCCCCTAACCTCTTTGTTAGACCTACCCCGGGATAAAGCAAGTAGGAAGTTCAGCTTCGATAGGAACTACACTACGGAGCTGAGCAGTAAGCAGGAGTGGAATGGGGAGGACATGTACTTCCTCAAGCCATATACCATAAAATGGTACACTGACGGGTCAAAGACCAACGAAAGCACGGGAGCGGGTGTATTTGGGCCTAGAATCAGATACTCTGAACCCATGGGGAGGTTTCCCAGTGTTTTCCAGACGGAAGTTTGTGCAATAACCAGGTGTGCTGAGTTTAACCTGAGCAGGAACTACAGGAAGCGGGACATAGTGATCCTCTCTGATAGCCAAGCTGCCATCAAAGCACTAAGTGCATGGAGCATCAACTCTAAGATGGTGTGGGAATGCCTAGACCTGCTAAACAGGCTAGGCAAGGAGAATGACGTTTCTTTGAAATGGGTGCCAGGCCATGCAGGCATTGAGGGGAATGAGACTGCTGATGAACTGGCAAGGAAAGGGTCGTCAGAGCCTTCCATAGGACCTGAGCCGTCCTGTGGAATAAGTGAAGCTTACCTCAACACAACCCTCTGGAAGGCAGAGGAAGCAGAAAGAAACAAGCTTTGGAAAGATTCCCCAGGGCTGCGGCAGGCCAAGATCCTTCTTGGGCAGTATAACCGAAAGAGATTCGAAACCTGCATTAAGCTCACAAAAAATGAGTTACGAATCCTAACGGGCTTTCTCACCGGGCATTCCGGCTAAATGGGCACCTCCGAAAGATGGGAATCATCAATGACGGCTCATGCAGGTTCTGTGAGCTGGAGGAAGAAACTCCAATTCATCTCCTACTTGAATGTGAAGCCGTGGCACGAAGACGGGCTGCTTGTTTCGACCAGTACCTACTCCAGGAGGATGACTTACCATCCCTGCACCCCACCCTGATCCTCAAATTCCTCCGAGAATTGAGACTGGTTGAGGAGCTCTGAGGCAAGCCTTAACAGAGCAGTAGTAGGGGGTCACAATAGATCATATTGGTCGCAGTGATTAATAACCTCCAAATAATAATAATAATCTATATATATATATATATATATATATATATATATATATATATATATATATATATATATATATGTATATATATATAATAAATAAATATATATATATATATATATTTATATATACATATATATATATATATATATGTATACATATATATATATATATACATATATGTATATACATATATATATATATATATATATATATGTATATATATATATATATATATATATATTTATTTATTTATTTAAAGTTTATATGATATTAAATCTTGTCGCGAGATTTACTTAGGTATAAAAATGAAAAAAAGGTAAATACATCTACGCAAGTAAATCTCGCGACAAGCTTTAATATCATATAAATTTTGTAATGTAATAAATTAATGGATTTGATTCAATTTAAAGTTTATTTTCTACTTTTTAGAGCATTTAAATAAAAGCTTGTTTTTAAAAATGTTTTTTTACATTAATTTATTTTCTCTTATGTTTGAGCAGAGAAATCTATTGAGTTTATGGAAAAATGATTGAGACAATAGATGTTTTTTTGCACAATTAAAAAAAAAATTTCTTGTGGTTTTGAGTATGGGCATATTTTTCGCTTTCCGAGAAACTTTTGAGCACAAATTATGAGAAAAATATTCGGTTGAAGGAAAAATTTCCATACAAAAGTTGTTTATTTTAGGTAGAAGATTTTTTGTTTTTAAATTTTTGTTATATCTCTTACGGTTTCGAAGATTTGCCGATTGTTTTGCCGATTTTGCCCATGAACGACCTTGACCTTACTTTTTTGCTCTAGAACACACACAAAAATTTCAGCTCGTTATCTCGTTTCGTTCTTGAGTTACCGTGTCCACAGACAGACAGACGAACGGACATGCGATGCGTAAATGCGGAAATTAACTAATTAGTTAATTTTATGAACACCTATAACAAAATTTTTTTTCGACGATCAATATATTCAAGCGTTACAGAGTCGGAACAAAACTTAATATACCTTGTATATTTATATACTGGGTATAAAAAATGACATGAGCTTGTGGTCCATAGTACCGGTTCTTCATATGAATAAGAGTTTATAAAAATATATTTGTTCGTCACTATTTTTGATGGATTTATTTCCGGTACGATCGATGCAAATTTTTTCTAGTTTTGGTGTCCTCCATCACTTCCTTCAGTTATGAAACATAATTTTGTAAAACCTAGTATATAAGCTTATGTATATATTTGTTGTTTTAATGGCAGTATCTTTGAAGATATTCGATATTCGATAACTGTCAATTATTATCGTCAATTTTAATAAATTGTTAAATACTTCGACGACAGCAAGTTATAATTAACTTCGTACTCACAGTAGACAGAGGGAGGGAGTGAAAGAGAGAGATGGAGAATGAGAGAGAACTTTTTAACTAATTTAAGAAAATAAGTTGTAAACAATTTACTAAATAAGGATGTCTGTTTAAAACGACTCACAAAAACCTTGGATAATTGAATTTTTATGAAATATTTAAAAGAATATTTTCATAATTATTTGACGAAATCAAATTAATAATTTACATGTTATTACAATTTTAAAATATTTTTAATTGACTTTTGCATTAAGGTAGTTCACTCGTAAACCCATATTACTTAAAAATTTGATAATATTTGAAATACAATATTAATCTTAAATTAGCATTAAAAAACTTGTTTTTGTTTACCGATTGTGAAGCAAGATATTCACAATCAAAGTTGACATTATTAACATGCATGTTATACGTAAACGGTTTGCGCATACTCCATTTTTATATATAAACTGGAAAAATTAAAAAAAAAGAAAATTCGTTACGCAGGAGCTGCTTCAACGAATTTCCTTACAATACATAAATCACTTTCTAGCGGTCAGAATTTCAGTCTGATCAAAATGTAATGTAATGATTTTAGTATTTGCAAGGCCAATTATATTAATAAATGACATACGTCGAGGGGAATGGCGGGGGGAGGTTTAAAGAAAGAAGGAAACACAAAATCTAAAATATCTCTCTTAATATTAGAACAATCGAAAAATCCGTTAGGAAAAGTTGTAGAAAATCATGTTGGCTACAATTCATCACCTTATTATTTTTGATCAAACTCTAATGTGTACAGAGATATTAAGGAATTTAATTTTCAATCTTAAACCGTCAATATTTCTGTAAAATATTAGTGTAACAGAAAAATGATAAGAAACAAAATTACAGTAAAACTTAGAACCTACCATTTAACTCTTGATAAATTTTTCGATTTTTCAAATAGTAAGAGAGATAGTCAAAATTTGTGTTTTCTCCTCCCTCTAAACTCCCTTTCCCCTCGTCCGATTTTACCAATTAACGAACTTGACCTTTATAATACCAAAAGCGACTCAAATACCTAATTTCATTCCAATCGGAATAAAGCTTTGACCGCTAGAAAGTCCACAGGTATATATATATATATATATACAAATTTTAGCGATATTGATTTTTAACATCTAATAGGTAGGATTTATTTGAAGAAATTTTTACGAAATTCCAACATTGGTGCAAAAACAACAGCTGCATTTCCTTTGGAGAAAATTCGCTAAAAAAAACATACATTATGCGGATCTAAAAAAAATCTATTGATATTAAATGGTAATAATTTGCAACTGCGACCCGAAAAATATTGAATAATCACTGTCGAAACAATTCTTTCATAGTATTAGATTTAGTAAATTTTATCATTAATGTAAGGACAATATAAATGTTATACTAGAATCTAGATGTTCAATTGGCTTAGTTGTAACAAGTAAATTAATAATATTGAATGTAACATATACTTATTGCTTTGATTGCAACGAGTGTACTACCTTAAAAGGAGATAAATATATTTCGTGTAGAATACTAATGGTATTTTTGGTAGGGTGTTTTGCTTTCACTGTATTTGACAGGTTTTAAACATATTTGAATAATAAACGACGTTATTTATTATTTCATTAATATTTTATTTCTAATAGTTTAAAGACATAATTATAAAAGATAAAATTTTTCATTGTTCAAAATTATTGTAATCACAATTTTTTTCCACGATGTTTTTCAGAACAAACGAAAACTGTTTTTTTTCAAAACACATTTTTTTAGATTCACCATACAATTTGTGTCATGGATTGAAGTTTAAACATATACCCGAAGTAAATATCTACTTACTAATTTGTAACTACAATATTTGAATTTCAAAATTTTAAGACAAAAAAAATGTTAGTTTTTTAAAAATAAACAACTTTTATCACAAAGCACGGTAGTACGTTAAGTAAAGTTTAAGCATAGACGCTACCGTATTATGTTTTACAGGAAGGATTAGAGACGATTTTTAGGCAGGAATTTCTGTAGATTTTTTGTTCCTCAGGAAGCAAAATAGTTATGAAGCTCAAACTTAAACTTAACTTGAGACAATCTGGCGCTACGTACCAAGTTTCAATATTGTAGCTATAATAGTTTCCAAGATATTTAACCCTAAAAAATCGATATTTTGGTCATTCACCAATTATGCATCATCATCGTCAATATTTGGGTTTAGGATGGGAGGTTTGGGAGAACTGCGCATAGATAGGTCTCACATTACCATTTTTATGGGGTAGCGATGAAAAAAATTAGGTAAAAAATTCGAATGCAAAAAGTGGCATGTTTCTAGCATGTAAAGAAGAAATGGGTTGGTTTTTCCCAATTTCGAAGGGTTGAATTTCGATGGAAAAATTTATTTTTTTCAAATAATTCTGTTCTTTTGAACTTGTTCCACGTCGAATGGAAAAACACCGATCTTTCGAACATGAATAGAAGTGAAAAGGGCAGTTTTAGAAGTGTTATTCCCATTTTCTGGGGGAGTTGCGATGTAGATAATGAAATTTTATAAAGTTTTCTGTTAACTTTACTTTATTTCGGATCGATAGGTGAAACTTCCATCTTTCTAGCATGTATATAACATAAAAACGTAATTTTGGGGAATGTTTTTACGATTTTCCGGGAGTTTGCAATGAAGGGGGCAAAAATTGAAGTTTTTCGATTTTTCTGGTTGGTTTGAAGCAATTTCGCGTCGAATGCAAAAACCCGCATCATTCTAGCATGTCCAAAAGTTGGTTAGGTTTTGTAAAGATCAGTGAGTGTGTCAGTCAGTCAGTCAGTCAGTCAGCTTCACTTCTAGCTTTATAGTATATATTAGATTCAGCAAGACAAGTCAATCAGCGTTGTGCACACAACACTTTGGTGAAAAGACCAATTGTGGAACTCCAAATATTTTCGATCAGGACAACGAATTGGTTGCATTATCCACAAGTGCATTAGACCGCATGTTATCAAAGCCGATAAGATGCCTGCAGGACAACACGCAAGACATTTTAAATCGCCAACAATTGATGAAGTCGCTAGAAAATAAAACTAAGAATGTTGTGTATCATATATAAATATATATATATATTGTGGAGACCACGAGATTTATGGATATCGACTACAACGTGACAGGATGGCACTTATTGCTGATCCCGCAATTAATTAATATAAATAGACTATGTTAAAGCAAATAAAATCAGAATTTTTTAGTAACAGTAGAATATACAATATTATTCGAATCAGCATAATTATTGTCAAAACTTTGTATTTTAAAATATATTTTATTATTAATTTTTTTTTATAAATAACTTTCAATTTAAAATTATATAAAGTATTATAATTTCAAACTGTGTGCTACATTAAATTTTCCTAAAGTATTGGACGAAGTCAATTTGGACAAATTACGTTTGGACGACTTCTTTGGAACGAAGTCAATTAGTACAAATTACATTTGGACGAATTTTTTTGGGACAATCTTTAGTAACTTAAATTTACTAATCTGTTGAATGAAGTTAATTGGACAACGAACGTTGGACGACATCATTTATAACAACTGTAAATTCAATTAGTTTATGGAGTTGAACTCATCAACTACCCTGGTGACAGCGAATAGCCGAATTCAAACCGCCTTCACAAGTGGTATCTAATTTGGGATACAACATTTTTGGAGACAGCGGTGGGATACTGCTACAGCATCTATTTAGTACTACGAGAAAACAAGCTGCAGAACTTGATCAAGTAGTTGGTGTAGATACTGGTGTACTTCGTACTTCAAGAGTATTCCGAATCCACACAGCCGAAAACCGTAAGTACGCTACTGTGTTAATCGATTTTTAATTTCAATTTTCCTTTTTACCTTTTTACCATTTAAAAACACTTTCACAATGAGTACTACAAATATAACAAAACGGACAAAACATACAAAACGAACCCTATCGGGCAGCCAAAATATAGCTGACGAGCAACTTTTAAACGTACATAACAATGATAATAACGAACCTATTGATGTTACTGATGATGATACTGACAGCGAGTCAAGTTCATCACATAATGGTAATGAAAACCATATCCCATTAAGTTTTTTATCGAATATGGTAACGCCTTTTAGTGGAGATTCTAAAGAACTTCACAACTTTCTACAAAACGCGAATAACGCGATCGGTTTAGCCAGTAAAACTCAAAAATTACCTTTAGAAATGTTTATATTTTCAAAAATTTCTAGTGAAGTTAAAGCAAAAATTAATATGCGAGATATTAAAACATATGTACAATTACGAGATAAACTCAAAGCCGTATACTCTCCAATTGAATCTTATGACTATCTCATGGAACAATTGGAGACAACAAAACAAAAATATAATGAAAGTGTTAGAGAATTTTATGTTCGGTTAGATAAAATTACAAGCAAATGCTTAATGGCGACTGAAAAAGAAGCCGAATCTCACACTTTAGAAAGTGAGAAACGTGTAATTCAACGCATTGCATTAAGACGGTTTACACACCATTCAATACCCGAACTATCACAAATACTTAGACATAAATCATTTATTCACATAAATGACGCCTTCTCCTTAGCCTGTGAGGAAGAAGCATATTTAATAAATGAGGGCAAATTAAAAAAACTTAATAATCAAAATAATCCTAACCCTACAAATAATAATAATAAATATTGCAGAAACTGCAAAACAAAAACGCACTATACAAGGGATTGTCGATCAAATCGAACAAATTCTAATACAAACAGTCATTATCCCAGTAATAGTAACAATACAATTTATAATAATGGTTCCAATAATAAAATTTGTAACTATTGTCACTATCGTGGACATATCGAATCAGAATGTAGAAAAAAAAACACAGTCAGAATATTAATCCTAACCCACGAATAGCACAAGCTCTCCCATTTGAAAAATTGACAGACGAATTTCAAAATATAAATTTAAACTCCAACCTGTCTCAGATAAAGGTCGCACCTGTAGACAAACCTCAACCGTCGACCAGCCGTCAAGTTTACCAAGTAACATCATGTTATGCAATGGAATAACTGACAAAAAACTATCGTTTAATTCACCCCAATCTAAAACCAATCAATTCAAATTTTTGATTGATACGGGCGCCACTACTTCAATAATAAAAACAAAAAACTTGATTTATTCTCAAAACGAAGTAGATGGTAGCAAACAAATACACCTCTCTGGAATAAACGGAGGAATAAAAACGCTAGGGAAAATTTTAATAAATCTTCACAAGTCAAACGATCACTTCCCTTTTGAATTTCAACCGATAAATCATGATTTCAATATACCATATGACGGTATCCTAGGTCATGATTTCATTACTAAGCATCAGTCAGAAATAAATTATAAAAATAACACGATCACATTTCATAAAATTATTGAAATTCAACCCAATAGCATACAAAACGTGCCAATACAATTTATTACAGCTGACGTTAATAATACAGTGATTACCGACGTCCTTGAAGATGCTAACATTAAAATACCAAACAATATTTTAATTACTCCAGAAACAAAATATTATCCCGTTATGAACAAACATCCAACAAAAATTCTAAAATTAAAACCTGTAAATGCTCCAGTACAAAATGCTACTTTTCTTCATGTTTCACAAAATAAAAATTTACGCGAAAGATTTTTTGAACTCAAATCAAATCTTCGACTCAATCATTGTAATCGTGAGGAAAGTGAATCCATTGAAGAAATTTGTAATACCTTTAATGATATATTTTTCTTGAATGGAGATACTCTAAGTTCAACACCTACGTTGAAACACGAAATTAGGGTCAATAACCCCTCTCCTATAGCTGTGAAGTCTTATAGGTACCCAAAAGTACACGAGGAAGAAGTACAAAAGCAAATCACACAAATGTTAGATCAAAACATTATACGACCAAGTGAAAGCCCATGGTCAGCTCCTCTTTGGGTCGTACCCAAAAAGAAAGATGCATCCGGTGTCCAAAAATGGAGAATTGTAACAGATTTTCGCAAACTCAATGATGTTACAATTTCAGATAATTTCCCACTACCCAATATTGAGGAAATATTGGATCAGTTGGGCAATGCTATCTACTTTAGTATATTAGACCTCGCAAACGGTTTTAGACAAGTAGAAATGAATGAAAACGATAAGCCAAAAACTGCATTCAGTACACCAAGAGGTCATTACGAATTTAACCGTATGCCTTTCGGATTGAAGAATGCACCGGCTACCTTTCAGCGGTTAATGAATACAGCCCTAATAAATAATCTAGGTCAAGATTGTTTTGTTTACCTGGATGATGTAGTAATATTTGCATCAAGTTTGAAAGAACACAATCTTAAGCTCACTCGAGTATTTGATTCTTTACGCAGACATAACCTGAAATTGCAGCCTGACAAATGTGAGTTTCTACGAAAAGAAGTAGGATATTTAGGGCACGTCATTTCAGACAAAGGCGTACAGCCTAACCCAGATAAAATTTCAGCTATAATGGAACGAAAAGCACCAAGGAACATTAAAGAAATTAAATCATTTCTTGGGCTTACCGGTTACTATAGGAAATTTATACCCAATTATTCACAATTAGCAAAACCATTAACATCTCTGTTAAAAAAGGATGTAAAATTTAATTTTGATAAAAAATGCCAAGAGTCTTTTGAAACTTTCAAATCAATACTGACTTCTGAGCCCATATTAAAATACCCAGATTTCAACAAACCATTTATTCTAACCACAGACGCATCAAATGATGCCATTGGTTCAGTTCTCTCTCAAGGTGAAGTCAACAAAGACTTACCATTAGCCTATTATTCTGCTACACTGAATGCAGCAGAAAGAAATTATAGTACGACAGAAAAAGAGCTTTTGAGTATAGTCAAAAGTTGTAAACACTTCCGACCGTATCTATATGGTAAAGAGTTTACAATAATCACGGATCACAAGCCACTACAATGGCTAATGAATTGCAAAGATCCTTCAAGTCGTTTAGTCAGATGGCGTTTAAAATTATCGGAATACCAATACAAAATTATTTATAAATCCGGTAAAGCAAATTCTAATGCCGACGCACTCTCTAGACCCGTAATGAATATTACTCATGATCAAGACCCAGTTGATAAATTGTCTTACGAAAATTTCAAATTATTTCATCAACAAAATCTAAATATTCAAACCTTTAATAAAATCAATCGACCTTTTGATGATTTAAAAACATTGATCATTCCCTACTCAACGGATCTATCAATGAATAATTCACATTCTTTTTATGTTAATACGCAATGTAATTTAACAAAATTAAAAATTAATAAAATTAGTGAGATTGCTAAATTAATCACTACAATACCTAATCAAAATTTATATTTACTATTTGTCAAAGAAAAAGCTAGAGACGATATCACATATGAAAATCTTTACAAGGCTCTATCAAATTTATTTTTATTACTGACCTTGAATAATGAAACAGAGATAAATATTGTAAACGTCCCTCAATTATGTATCAAAATTAAACAAGACACTTTTGAGTCAATGTTGCAATATTTAAATAAAAATAATATAAAAATAAATATTATAACTGGAGATTTGATACATCCTCGTAAAGAACAACGAAAACAAATCCTGAAAGAATATCACGACGATGTTCTATCCGGACATCCTGGCGTAAATAGAACATGTCAGGAAATCAAGAAAAAATACTTTTGGAAAGGCATGAAACAAGACATTGAAAAATACATTCGAGCCTGTGAAACTTGCCAAAGAGTAAAGAAATCAACAATCAAAACACCAATGGTTATCACCAGTACTGCTCAGGACTTTGGTGATGCTATCGCAATGGACATAATGGGTCCTTACCCCATTACAGATAGTAATAACCGCTACATACTAACGATTCAAGATGAATTAACTAAATTCATTCAAGCCTACCCAATTCAGGAAATCAGTGCTGAAACTTGTGCAGTCCATTTACTAAAATATTGCACAATATTCGGTTTTTCGAACACAATCCTTACGGATCAGGGCACAAACTTCCTCAGTAATCTCTTTAAGGAAATTAACAAAATACTACAAATAAAACACAAAATAACTTCTCCGTATCATCCACAAAGCAATGGATCACTTGAAAGATCCCATGCCAGCATAAAGACCTTTATTAAATCTTATGTAGATAATAGTACCAGAAATTGGGACGAATTTGTTTATTTGGCTTGTCATAGTTATAACACCCATGAAAACAGATCTACCAAAGAACGTCCTTATACGTTAGTCTTTGGCCGAGAACCCAAAATTCCACATAGTCTAGAAAAACCTAAAGAGCTACCAACTTATCAAAATTTAACAAAAGACATTATAGACAAAGCGAAAGTTATTAGAAAAACCGCCACAGAAAATTTGGTGCATTCCAAAACAATTAGTAAAAAATATTACGACAGACGAGCAAAAGAAATCAAAATAAATATAGGTGACCTTGTTCTTCTATTTGATTCAATAAACTTGAGTCATTTTAATAAGAAACTCGACCCGACATATAAAGGTCCGTATGAAGTAATACAAGTTTACGATAATAACACTGCCAAGATTAAATTAACTCAAAATAAATTTAAAACGTATCATCTCAACCAACTGAAACCCTTTGTTTCAGATGATCAACTCAATGATTTGGACAACGCTTCTGATGACCCTCCTGACCCGGGTGAACGCGAACTCCTATAACATACTTAAAGTAACAAACTCCTCAGGCTTATATTACAATAATATAGGTCAAGCCAAAATATCCAACCAATACTTAAATCTTTTACACTATTTTAATTTCTCTAACATTAATAGTATGCTGAATATTGCTTACAAAAGCTATTCTGACTCTCTATCATTATGTAATATTATACCAAACAATGCCTCGAGCACATGCAAAATGACATTGTCTTTAATAGAACAACAACTAATTAATTTAAAAATACAACACGACGATATTGAAAATCAACACGTAAACATTAAATCAAATACTAAAAGACACAGACGTGGTATTTTAGATGGATTAAGTTACCCAATAAATTGGTTATTTGGAATTCCCGACGCCGAAGATGCCAAATTCTATAAATCTTCTATTGATGACTTAATAAATGACCAAAAACAAACACACGTGTTAATGCAATCGCAAATTCGAGTAATTACTGATACTATTAGGCATATTAATGAAACCGTCCTTAATCTGAACGAAATTGAAGAAAAACTAAATTCTAACATAAAAATTTTTAACATTTTCATGAACGACTCAAGTAGAATACTTAACCAGAATACATTACAGATCGCAATTATTCATCATCTACTTCTCATAAAACAGATCAATGAATTAGTTCAAAGAGAAATAAATAAATACACAACTTCATTATCTTTAGCTAGACATGGAATAATAGATTATCAAATATTACCACCACAAACTTTACTGACGGAACTGAAAAACTCTATTAAATTTCAACTACCGTTAGAACCTACTTGGCAAAATTTAGAATCTTATTATAAAATGATAACTTTAAAATCATTTATAACATTTCAAGAACTAGTAATTATAATAAAAATACCAATTACATCAATAGACACATTTAACATTTACAAACTATATTCCTTACCAATTCCTAGTAGAACAAACCCCGAATTATTATCCTTCATAAAACCAAATTATGATTACCTAATTATTTCCAAAAGTCGATCACAGTATGTGTTACTTAAATCATTGGATAAATGTAAAGAATACAGGAACGATGAATATATTTGCACACATGTATCCACATCTTATCAAAAAATGACCGAAAACTGCGAAACCGCTTTATACCAAGTTACATCCAAAACAATACCCACGAGTTGCTCCACACAAACAATACATGCTACTACAGAAATATGGCAAAATATTAACCAAAATAGATGGATATTTGTCACCACTCAAGACACCAGGTGTACAATATTATGTAAAAATAACCTGGAGGATACCACAGCAATACTAAATCAAGTAGGAATTTTACAACTACATGAAGAATGTAAAGCATATACAGATACCGTTATTCTGGAACCACAGACACTTTTGAAGAATTCAACATTTCACGACTTTATGCCAACAATCAACATTGAAGACGACGACTGTTGTAACAAAAACAAAGCCAATAAAACAACATTGCAAAATTTACACCTAACACCTATCAAATTAACCCACATGGACCTTGGTGAACTTAAATATGCTCAACATCGCTTAAATCAATTTGATGAACAATTACAACAGCAATTAAATAAACCATTTTTCATCGAATACGAAACAAATATATTACACTACGCCAAGATCTTCATAATAACACTAACAAGTGTAACAATAATTTATGGCATATACCGTTTTAAAATTTTTCAGATAATTTGGAAAAAGCTAAGACCAAACAAGAAAAACACCACTGGTATGTCTTTCATCAACTGTTGTTTTGGTAATGGAAATCAACCCAGAAATCAATTTAAACCAACAGCACCGTATAACGAAACCATATCGTACAATCCAGAAATATCATCCGACGAAGAATCGAGTAAACAAATAGTAATATTTTCGCCAACATCCCATTCAACGCCACAGTCCCAAGTAACGTCTAGAAAATACGCTAATTCTACGAATAGCCAAAATCAACTTAGTAAGAAAAAGTTTTCTCCAAACCAAATTTAGATTCGAAAACTTTTTATTAAGGGGGATGGAGTGTGGAGACCACGAGATTTATGGATATCGACTACAACGTGACAGGATGGCACTTATTGCTGATCCCGCAATTAATTAATATAAATAGACTATGTTAAAGCAAATAAAATCAGAATTTTTTTAGTAACAGTAGAATATACAATATTATTCGAATCAGCATAATTATTGTCAAAACTTTGTATTTTAAAATATATTTTATTATTAATTTTTTTTTATAAATAACTTTCAATTTAAAATTATATAAAGTATTATAATTTCAAACTGTGTGCTACATTAAATTTTCCTAAAGTATTGGACGAAGTCAATTTGGACAAATTACGTTTGGACGACTTCTTTGGAACGAAGTCAATTAGTACAAATTACATTTGGACGACTTTTTTTGGGACAATCTTTAGTAACTTAAATTTACTAATCTGTTGAATGAAGTTAATTGGACAAAGAACGTTGGACGACATCATTTATAACAACTGTAAATTCAATTAGTTTATGGAGTTGAACTCATCAACTACCCTGGTGACAGCGAATAGCCGAATTCAAACCGCCTTCACAAGTGGTATCTAATTTGGGATACAACAATATATATATATATATATATATATATATATATATATATATATATATATATATATATATATATATATATATATATAAATATTAAATAGAGTAGTAGCTATGGCAACAAATTTCGAATAGATTCAACAAGATTAAAAACTATGGCTACGAATTACAGAATTATTATTTTTAGATAAAAGTATTATTTTTTCAGTTAAATCCAGCAGCCGCTACCGCAACAAATTTCAGGAGTATTAGTCTATCCGATCAAAAACATAAATGTTAAATAGGGCCGAGTTTTCGCGGAAATCCTTAATGTATAATATCTGCTCCTTAAAATGTGATGATATGAGATATAGGACCGATCTAATTACTAAGTGTGAGTGTAATGAATATAAATTTCTTATGTAAATTTTTCCTTAGAAAATTAATGAGAGGTAAATCGATTAAATGTAAGAAAAAATTTGGTTGTAATTTATTTCGTGATTTTCTCTTAGTATGTTTTTAAAATTTTATAACGCGGCAAGTTTTAAAATATTTGAATCAAAAGAAAAATAAATTACTTTTTAAATAGCAACTACTATATTAAAGATTTTCCCGAAAACTTGACCCTTTTTTTCCTTTTTTGTGCAGCCGCTTTTGGTATTCAAAAGATCAAGTTCGTTAATGAATAAAATCAGCCAAGTGGAAAGGGGGGTTGAGAGGAAGGGGGAAACACAAAATTATATATCACTCATCAAGCCCTTTCATTTGATCCCCATATCATAGGGGTTAATGAGGATATTATAAAACTCCATTTGCGGCGGCCGCCATATTGGATTTAGAACGACTTAACTTTACTTATTGTGTTTCACTCCTCAAGCCCTTTCATTTGATACCCATATCATAGGGGTTAATGTGAAAATTATAAATCGCCATTTGCGGCGGCCGCCATATTGGATTTAGAATAACGACACTTTATACACTGTGTCTCGCTCATCAAATCCTTTTATTTGATACCCATATTATAGGGATTAATGTGGAAGTTATAAATCGCCATTTTCGGCGGCCGCCATATTCGATTTAAGATGACATCCTACACTAATGTAGATATCTAAATAATTTTGAGTCGGCGCCAAAAAATCACCATCGAAATGGAAGAAGAGTGAATCTGATTTTCGGTTAAAAGTAAAAATTGCCCATTAACGAATTTGACCTTACTTTTTTGTTCTAGAACACACACACAAAAATTAGCTGTTTATCTGTTTTCGTTCTTGGGTTATTGCGTCCACAGACAGACGGATGGACATGCGAAAATAGCCGAAATAGGCCATTTTATAAACAAGCAATTATATCAAGGATTAATATTTTCAAACATTACAAAGTCGGGACTAAACTTAATATACCATGTGTATCTAGAGCACGGTAGCGCGACAGGCCGAGTTAAAGGGGTTTTTTGCCTTCGCGCTTACAGTACTATTACTACAGGAAATATCAGAGCAGATTTGACCCCGAAATATCTTCTGAACGAAAAGTGCTACAGTGCTGGTTTTTCGAATATAAGCTATTTAGGGAATTATAACAGAACAAGTTTGCTTTTCGTTAAGAAATAAACGATTAAACAGTTATTCGTATTCAAAAGTCGTTAAAAAGCGGGAACACCTACAAATTTTGGCCATACATAATCATAATTCCAGGGCCTAGACCATAAGTTCTTAAAAGTTGATATTTGCTATACATTTAGATATAGTGACCAAACCGAAAGGAAAATTAGCAAACCACGAAGTACCCAAGGCACAGGGAAAATTATGAAATCACGAAATTTATATCGGGAAATAGCAAAACTTTCGCATTTTTGTTTTGATAAAATTAACATAGGAAATATTGCTGCTGTATGATTGGTCCATATTTCTATAATAATAGTAAAATATTAGCACATATATATAACACAGATTTTGAAAATTCGAAACTTCTTTATCACAACGAAACATGTTTCGTTCAAAATTAAAAACGCTGTATGAAAGACAAGAATATAAATAAAAGAAATGTTAGTGAATATATAAATATTTCTGACCAAATTTTTGAACAATCAAGTTTTATTCAATCACTGAAGTAAAATCACCGATAAAAAGTATTTTATGCAATAAATCTTGCACATATACATCATGAAGTGCAAAAAAAAATTCTCATAATTTTCATGTTTTAAACAACCAAGTGGGTTGACAAATAAAAACTAATTTTATTGAAAATGTTTATTCAAGTTTTCTCATTTTTAAAAAATCGTATACGAAATGTTACATTATAATAACAATTTTCGAGAATATGGAAATATTTACGATAGTTATTAGGCGTTTTTCAATCAGATTTATATTTTATCTATAGATTGGAGATAACATTCTTTTAAAGTATTATTAAATTTTGTATTCATTACAACATTTATGAGTTTATATTACTACAAAATGTTAAATTAAATAATCCACACGTTTAATACTCTAGTACTATATGTATTGCATGTAATCTGTTGTGCACTCATTCAAGTGGTTTTCAATTTCCATATTAATGAAACACTAGGTAATAATTTTTTTTAACATAAAAATATTTCATTCATAAAATTATAATAATTAATAATGCATCACTTATATCATTGAACTTAAGTAACCAATTACGTACAATATTAATGAACTGGTATACATAAAATAATTTTTGAAATGTTATGAAAATAAATTCAATTTCAGCTAGAGCCAAGTTATTTGTTTCTCAGTTTAAAAACTTTTGTACATGATACCTTCTATACAAAAACTTAAATGAAGGTATATATAGCGGTTTGATGCCAGATTTTTTCCCCACGTCAATTTAAAAAACACAAAATCTGAAAAGGAACCATCCATGAATAATATAAAGTTATTTTCTATCATCTTTAACAAAGGTATAGAACTACAAATTCTCTACTTCAAACAGGACGCGCGAATTTGAACCTGACAAACAATGCTCTATAACAAATTAAAACTTACTTGTGTTTAATAAGTGAAATTTTTTTGTCCAGGTTAATGAAATTCGACATCATTGCCGCGAACATCTTCTTCATGGTCACTGCAACCGGCTCTTCCAGGTCGGATACCAAAACTTTTTCGCCGTTCTGATGTAGGATTGACTGTCAACGGTGATCCTGATCTCAAGAAGTCGTTGCGTGGAAACGCTGGGGGTTGCCATTGTAGATGCTTCTTTTTTATGTACGTTTCTGCATCCTGTCACGGTCGCCACTTGTCGCGGTAATTGGTTCTCTTAAGCCTTCAAAATAGAATAATGTTATACAACCTAGAACAGATTCGAATACTCGACGCACACCCAAAAACATTAAATATTAGTTAAAATTTACTAAATGTATGTCAAGTGGACAACACGCACTTTGAAAAAAAATAGAATAAAATAAAAGCTTTATGATTTAATCAAAACCTGAACTTTATTTGATTTGACTCAATTAAATGAGTTTCTCTTTTTAACAACAAATGGTATTTTGAAACTCGATTTGAACTAACCAAATGTTAATCTAAAAACTGACTTTGAACTGGCGAATGTCGCTGCTTAAAAATGCTTGTTGGCATTAATAGAGAATATTGTTTTTGAAAACATATTTTTTTATAGATTCTTAAAAAACAAATAATTCAGAGTGGTCGATAATTGATAAAATTTATTGAAAATCATATAGGTTTGACTGGGATACGAACCTATGTATAGATGTGATACGCCTCTGTAAGATACTAATTTCGTACGCTCGCCCACTGCCAGTTCAAAATTTATATATAATATATGCATAACATAATCAAACTAACTTGTTTTCTATTGTTTACTTTAAACTCTCAAAGCATGTTTGAATTAAATAAAATTTTCATTGATTTTATTTAAACAAAAAACTTTCATTTGAAAGAAATAAAAATTCAAAATCAAAATGTAATTTTTTTCCAATTATAAAAAAAAAACTCCTTTCTTCAGGGAGAAAAATACATTATCTTAAATATTTTTCCCTGATACTTTCAACAATAATTTTCAAAATTTGTACATTATGTGTTGAGGTACTCAAAATTATTTTAATAATTTTCAACACAAAATGTTTATTTTACGTTTATAAATATTTCTAGTCTTGCAGCTCTCAACTCTTCTATGTAGAAGTCTGCAAATTATTTTTTAAAGATAAAATTCTTTAAAAAATAATTCTATAATTTGTAGCCGTTGTATCTACTCTTGTTTAGTCAAATTGAAATTTGTATCCATAGCGATCACAATTTTTCTGTGAAAAAAAATGTTATTATCTAGGGCACGGTAGTGCGACAGGCCGAGTTTAAGGGGTTTTTTGCCTTCGCACTTGCACAACTACAAGAAATATCAGAGCAGATTTGATCCCAAAATATTTTCTGAATGAAAAGAGCTACAGTGCTGACTTTTCGAATATATGCTATTTGGGGAATTATAAGAGAACAAGTTTTTTGCTTTTCGTAAAGAAATAAACGGTCAAAAAGTTATTCGTATTCAAAAGTCGTTAAAAGGCGGGTACGCCCATAAATCTTGGCCATACATAATCATAATTCCAGGGCCTAGACCATAAGTCCTTAAAAGTTGATATTTGCCATACAATTAGATATAGTGACCAAACCGAAAGGAAAATTATCAAACCTCGAAATTTATATCGATAAATTTTCTCAAAACTTTCTCATTTTTGTTTTGATAAAATTAACATAGGAAATATTGCTGCTTTATGATTGGTCCATATTTCTATATTTATTGTAAAATGTTAGCACATACCACTTGTGAGAGGTGTGTGCGATTTTTTAAAACTTTGTTGCTCCACTTCCAGAAATGCTAGAAGGGTGCGGTTTGCGAAATGCTAGAATAATTTTTAAGCACAACGTTTTCAATAAATTTTCTTTTTCAATCAGAATATGGAACCCTTGGTATTTTTTATAAATTCCTTACCGCAAGAAAATCATCGAATCCCTATAGCAATGACAGTATTGTAGCAAAACAGCAATGCTTTTCCTCTATCATTCAGCAACACCGTGTCACCTACAAATTTTTTTTTTATGATCTTGGAGAGAACATATTACAAGCATTGTGAAGCAAATTTTAGATAACTTAAGAAAAAACCCGCGTTAACCTAAACTGAAACAAATATAAAAATATTTTTTGTGGAAATTATACGAGCGTGAATTAAAATATTTTTCACCAAAAATTTCTTCAACTGGTCGGTTTGATACATATTTTAAGGTATTATTAGTCAATTTTAACATTAAGCCATGTTACATAAAAAATTTGTCAGAATTTTTCGATGCATTCAGAAATTTTCATAACTTATAAATTGTTAGATTTGTATCTCATATTTTTCATGAAAATAAATATAATTTATATTTAAAGTCTTGAATTGTAACCTGTTTAAACACAAAAATAAAAATAAAAACTTAAATTTAAATTTAAATGGTAGTTTATATTTCAGAATTAAATGTGACTATGCATACCGTTACATTAATTAACTAATTATTTCCCTTCCTAATCTAGACGCATAACAATTATATTATTTTGAGTATAAAAAGATTGACTATTGATGGTTCAAGGCACAGAAAAGCTTGTTCAGTCCTAGTAAGAACATCACTAGGAGGTTCAGCTTATATTTCTATCCATCAAGTTTATTCGTCATGAAAGTTTTAGTAAGTGTCAATTGAAAAATAAAACAATTAGTTAAAATATATAAAAAACATTTTATTGTTGATATTTTAGATTATTTTTACCGCGATTTGGTCGGTGACCCTTGCTAGTGGACATTATCAACAAAACTCAGCTTTCCATGACGGTTATAAATACGACGGTCGTTATGGATACGTTCACCCAAAAATTGGATACACTGCAGTACCAATTGATACACCTGAAGTTCAACATGCTAGATCCGCCCATTTAACTGCGCTTTCTAAAGCTCAAGTAACACACGCAGAATGGGCAGATGATGATGGCTCATATGCTGGGCCATCAGATAGTTCTAATTTATACGATCATGATAGCTCATATGATATCACATATGATGGCCGCTATGGATATGCTTATCCAAAAATTGGACATAACGGAGTACCAATTGATACACCTGAATTTCAACATGCCAGATCTGCTCATTTATCTATTCTCTATAAAGCTCAAGCTGCGCATGCAGAATGGGCTCCACAAATAAATGACCATTCACGTCATCGCCGTAGTGTCAATGATGGTCATTTAAATACTCAATTAAGTGGACATCACGTAAATCCAGAAGCCTATACCTATCCAAAATTTGGTCATGATGGTCAACCAATTGATACTCCTGCTGTTCAGGCATTAAAGCAAGCGCATTTTGCAGCTCATACCGTTGCTCTTTCTCTTATTGCAAGACAACGTAAGAATAATGCCTGGAACAAAGGACAGTACGACGCTTGGAAAGAAGATAATGCATGGGAAACCGAAAGCGCATGGAAAAACGATAATGCACGAAATAATAAGGCATGGAATAATGTAGAACACAACCGCAAAAGCGGATTCAGTAATAAAGCTTGGGATAACGAAGTACGAGGAAATAATGCCTGGAAAAATGTAGAACCAGCAACATCTCATAGCAACCAACGGGTTGAATCAGGCCCACATAAGAAAATTACATGGAAAAGCAATGGTTGGAGTAATGAAGGATATAATACAAATGGTTGGAATAATGAAGATTATAATTCTAATTCCTGGAAAATTGTAGAGCCAAATATATCTCATAACAATGAACAGTACGACAAACTTTCTTGGAAAGCTGATAATGCATGGAATAATGAAAAACATGACAGTAATAAAGGACATAGTTTGAATGCTTGGAATAATCAAGAAAGTACCAACAATGCCAGGAAAAGTGTAAAGCCAGCAACATCTCACAGCAACCAACATCTTGAATCTGGCCCACACATAAAAATGATCTGGAAAAACAACGATTGGACTAATGAAGGGAATAATGTCTTGAATAATCAAAATCAAAATCTTGGATCATATGGACATGACGTGTGGAACAATGCACCGTCTGCTGTATATTCTCATAAACAGAGCGGATATCAAGGACCAACTCATATTCCGAAAATTGATCATAATGGTGTTCCAGAAGATACACCTGAAGTGCAACATGCCAGAAAACAACATTTAGCTGCCCTTGCTGAAGCCTTAGAAAGAGCGGTGGCTTACAAAGAACAACACCAAAAGCTCCATCGTTAAAAGTTCAAATTGCAAAGTCGCCGGATGATTAAAAACATTTGAATTTAATCGAGTGAAGATGAATTGATTGCTCTTTCTCCTCCATTTAGAGAGAAATTTTCACATATATCGTATATTCCCGATAAAATTTGTTGTCGTTGTGAAAGAGAATTTGCATGAGAAGATGGCGTGAAATATTCCAATTTTTGTTATAATTATTTTTTAAATGTTTTTTATTTTCTTATAATATATTTAACTCTCATTGTGAAACGTCTATTTGCAACAATTTCCTACCTCAATATTTCCCGTAACACCATTTGAAAATTAAAGTAAATGTATAAGTTGACAATTATATATAAAATAAGTACTGGCTAATAATACTTATTGATTATCTCTGTAACAGATTGACTGAATATAGAACTGCTAAATAAAAGTACTAGGTCTCAATGTCCTGTTGAATATAATCGATTTATTATCAAAAGCGTTTAAGCTTGAAATACACACTATTTTTTTAATGTAATTAACAATTCATTGTTTAGAAGTTATTTATTGAAAATAAATTTTTAATTTATCACATAATTTGATTAATATACAGTGGTTATCTCGCAGTTTTAAATACAATTCTTAATAACTGTCTTATATTTATAACTTGTATTAAGATAGAGTCTTCCTGAAGGTTCATATATTCGGGGTGAGATGCACCGAATATCCTGTATCTGCTATAACCCAGAAGTTTGCTCAATTGACCCATTATAGAGTCCCATTGGGTGCAGATACTTCCGCAGGGAATAATGCCCGGTAATGAATCCGGTAACTCTCCGAAATTGCATCGTGTTCAGCTTCAGTGCATTGAGAGATATGGAGCTCTTGGTTGCACTCTGAAGCAGTATTTTTCCAAACTCCTGCCGCAGTACTTTTTCCCAGTGACCACGGTGTTTAGCATTTGACTTTAGCGTTGATCACTTGTTTACATGCAGTCTTTGGAACTCCTCTGGATCTATGAAAGGTATTCTGACTCTCTTCTTTGCTAAAGCATTTACTTTTTTGTTTCCTTCGATACCACTGTGACCTGGCACCCAGATTAATTTAATATTGTTCCGTTTTGCCAGATCCAGCAGTTCCTCCAGACAATCCTTGACTAATCTTGAGGTAACCTCCGTTCTAGGTAAAGCTTTTAGAGCAGCTGGACTGTGCGAGAAAATACGTACGTTCAGGTTTATGTAGCCTCTACGTAGATTCTCACGGACGCAAGCCAGTATGGCGTAGACTTCCGCTTGAAACACCGTGGCATATTTCCCCAAGTTGAGGCTTATGTTTACTTTAGGTCTCTCATCGTAGAATCCCGCCCCGGTCCCTTCTTAAGTTTTGGATCCGTCTGTATTCAAAACGATTCGTTTCTTGAGATAGGGTGGTTCTCCTTCCATCCACATGTCCCTATCACAGACTGCAGTGAAAGGTTTTGAGTAGGAGTATATTTCGGGAAGCATATCTGTGCCCATTTCAAGAACGGGGTCTGAGATGAAGGATGTTCCCACGATCCTTGCATGGCCAACCTGATTTTTTAAAATCCAGTTATTATTGCAAGACAGTCTATAAGGGCTGGGTCTCGCTTTAGCTATTATTACAATGCTATTATGACATAGATGATTACATAGCTATTATGACAAAAATTTCAAACGGTAGCCTCTAGTATTTTTCTTAAGGAATCGAGTGCGGATCAGATTTCGGGTTCGGTGGACCCTTAAGGGTGACACAGAGTCAAAATTTGAAATTTGGAAATCATTTCTAAAAAGTGCTTTGTCATTTCTAGGTGGCTACTGTATTCTCCTCTAAAAGCTCTACCTTTCAAGAACTGAATTAAATTATTATATATATATTTCAAAAACTTAAGATTAATATTTTTGTTGGTTGGAAAATTTAATCACTGCACTTATTTTGAGTCTAATGAATTCTCTCGCGCTATCGGTTTTTATTCTTTAAGAAATATGTTTGTTTTGGAGAAACTATTTTTTGTACCTAAACATTTGGTTTACCCAGATCAACTCCAAATGTAGGTTTTACCGCATAGTACAGCGGTAGAAACTACCAATATGTATGTACAGCCTAGATGCTATATATATATTTTTTGCCTCAAATAATTGCCTTGTTATATATTGCATCTCCACACATTATATTTCCATCACTTTTTATGTTGAGGTAAAATTAGTCTCACAATTGTGTTTTTTCTTTCATACTTCCAGTTAATATTTAACTTGAGCACATGAGCATTTTAGATAAAAATCAAGTTTCAGGTTTTATCACGGTTCATTGAGGCCGAACATTTATTTGGCATACTATGAAATTGATTGGCCTTCAAGTCTTGGTATTTGAAATGATATTTGAAAGGGTAGGTGAATTATTAGTAAAATTTTGTTATATTATCAAAAATTTATTTATTAAAAAAATAGAAAAAATAGTCATTACATAAATTAACACTAATATTTCACACCATCGTTTCATGCAAATTCTTCTCCAGGACGACAGCAAATATTTTTGAGACAAAATTATTCAAGTAAAAATATAATAGCGAAATATATTCATTTCGCTGAATGGACCAAAAATAGCAATCACGTATTCATCACTGGTTGTTTTATTATAGAAAATTTTATTTTGATTTAGTTTTAATGATGATATTGTTGTTGTGGTTCATGGTATGCAGAAGCTCTAGCTGACTCTTCAGCAAGTTTTGCTAAATGTTGGTGTCTAGCGTGTTGAACTTCAAGTGTATCCTCTGGAACACCATTGTGCCCAATTTTTGGAATATGAATTGGTCCTTGATAAGCACTATGTCCACCATAAGAAGACACAGCAGATCCTGCATTGTTCCAGGCGTTGTCTCCATATCCATAAGATTGTTGGTTTAGGTTTGTATAGGACGTTGCAGATCCTCCATTGTTCCAACCGTTATTATATTGTGCATTGTTATTCCAACCATCATCATTATTTCCTTCATTATTCCAAGCACCATTGTTGTACTCTTTGTTGTTCCAGCCACCATTGTGGCTACCGGCCGCAACACGGGAAAGAGCTTCAGAATATGCAGCAAAATGTGCATGTTTCAAGGCTTGGACAGCAGGTGTTTCAATTGGTTGACCATCATGGCTTAGTTCTGGATAGGTGTGGGCTTCTGGATTTACAGCATGGCCAACATTGATGCTACGACGACGACGATAGTGATCATGTCCTTGTGGGACCCAGTCAGAATGTGCAGCTTGAGCTTGGGAAAGAACAGATAAATGAGTGGATCTGGCATGTTGAACTTCAGGTGTATCAATTGGAACTCCGTTATGCCCAATTTTTGGGTAAGCATATCCATAGCGACCGTCATATTTGATATCATGTGAGCTATCATGAGCGTATAAATTAGAACTATCAGATTGCCCAGCATATGAGCCATCATCACCAGCCCATCCTGCGTGTGATGCTTGAGCTTTAGAAAGTGCAGCTAAATGAACGGCTCTAGCGTGTTGAACTTCAGGTGTGTCAATTGGTACTCCGTTATGTCCAATTTTTGGATAAGCATATTCATAGCGCCCATCGTATTTGATATCATGTGAACCGCCATAAGCGTGTGAGTTATGACTTGCATACTGCCCGCCATATGAGCCATCATCGCCAGCCCATCCTGCATGGGAAGCTTTGGCTTGAGAAAGAACAGATAAATGAGCAACTCTGGCGTGTTGAACTTCAGGTGTGTCAATTGGTACTCCATTGTGTCCAATTTTTGGGTAAGCATATCCATAGTGACCATCATATTTAATATCATCATGGGATACTGGGAATTGTTGGTATAGATCACTGGCCAATGTGGCCGCCAAAAGAGTGGTCAAAACAATCTAGAATATTTTAGAAATGTGTATAAAAGAGATACAATTCAATGAATTAAAAAAATGTATACTTACAAAAACCTTCATGATGAATAAATTTGATGGATAGAAATATAAGCTGAACCTCCTAGTGATGTTCTTACTAGGACTGTACAACTTTGCTGTGCCTTGAATCATCAACAACGGATGGTTTTATACTCAAAACATATTCCAATTAGTAAGCAAACAAAAAAGAGGGGATATTATTAGCAAATTAATACATACATATTCTTAATACACTAAAAATCAGATCGTAATTAAATGAAATAATTGTGTTTTATAATTTTTGATATAATTTTTGAAAAAATGTGAATAATTTCACGATCATTGATCCATTTGAACTAGACGAAGTGAAACATTCAATGCAATATTTTTATATCATCAAAATTATGGTATTTTAACTTATCGCCGTACAATATGGTGTCCTTCAGTTACTTATGTCTTTATGTACCGAAGATAAATTTAGCAAGTCAGTTTGTATTTATAAATTATTTGACCAGTATGAACACTCCATGTTCAAGCTTAGAATATTAAGTTTTTATTTTATTTGAGATGTTCCAAAGTTTTTTGACAGTTTGGGTAGACTTTGGTTTTTGTATAAAATTTTGTTATGTATAAATAAAATTTAATTTTTTAAAAACATTATATAGCCAAAACATATACAAATATTTTCATTGGGATTCTGCTGATATAAGATCTTCAATTAAGTACTCCTACAGGAGATTTTTTCACATTTGTGACAAGACAGATTCAGATCAATCCAGTATTCTTTGGCGAAAAATTTTGGCTATTTGTTTTATTCTGTTTTAGTAAAATTTGGATCTCCTCAAACAGTTTTAAATCTTTTAGTAACTTTTGACGTCATATCCTACTAGCTGTTTGACTATTTTCCATAAGATTTATAATGTCTTAATATGTTGGGTATTGGGTCAGGTCGCTTCGATTGACAGCGCTTTTAAGATTTGAACACATCTCGAAATAATAAGTTTCCCTCGAAAATAGATACTTTTACCAAATTCGAGTAAAAACGTACCTCAAAACGTGAAATTTCAGGAAAAGGAATTTGTAATAATTTGCTATAAGGATTTTTACCAGCTTATATTTAAATTAAATCAAATAGAATTAATAACAGCAAAATGATTTCAATGCAAATTTCGAATATACTATTTTGTAAAATTACAGCACTAAAAATACCAGCGCAATCATTAAATCATTTAAATTCAAAACTGGTAACAATTAAAGTGTGAAAGATATATAAAATTTTTCTGGATTTTTAAACTATAATAATAGATTGGTACACTAAAATCAGTCAATCATAAAAAAAAATTATAAAAGTTAATAAGATATAATAAATATTTATATATATTTATACGTCATATATATTCCAATAAATTTTACATACTTTAAAATAAAATTAAAAAAATTCGTTTCGCAGGAACTGTTCCACTTAAGAAAAGAAATATGAGTATATCACTCAAGTTTTATCTCATTAATGTTCATGGCACACATTTACTCCGATGAAAATAAAGTTTTATATGCTTTGGTCAGGGGTGTCGTCATTCTTGGAGGACCCTCCTATAGAAAACTGGCCAAAAAAAACATCTCAATGTACTCTGTGTGCAAAAAAAAAGTGTGCACATATTTATTCAGTACATATATACTTTTTATATCTGACATAAGCGATTTTCTTCTTCAAGATAATTGAGCTATTCGTGTACTATTGTGTGTATTTTCAAATACAAGCTGTATATAAACCAATATATATATATATATATATATATATATATATATATATATATATATATATATATATATATGCATATATACATATAGTTATATAAATAATATATAAATATATACATATAGTTATATAGTTGATCTGACGGCCACTAATCAACTTAGAAGCTACAGACGATAGACATGACAACCGTAACGATCTTCATGTATATGTTCATTCATTACTCCATTTGGAAATAGCCACCATAGCTTATACTTCTAGGAGACGCATGGAGTGGACAGACGAAATATATGATAAATGGTTTCTGGCTGAAATACTTTACATGCGCTCACGAACATCTTGCACGAGATTTTACACATTTCATAAAATACCCGCACACAACACCTCCTTTCCTAATCGGAGGATTCACTTTTACGTTTCCAAAAGATAACGAAATAGCAAACTCAACAAAATATAGACCTATCGCATGCGTATCTCGAGTATACAAATTACTGACTACATGTATCACTCACAAAATTTAAACAAATATTACAGCGAACAATATCCACGCTGAGGAGTGAAAAGTCTGTCAGAAATGCTTGTCTGTAACTAAAGATGCCAAACACAACAGCAGGAACATCAAAACAGCTTACATTGACTACAAAGAAGCATTCATTGCCACATTCTATTCGACAAACACATTAAATAAGTTATTACGACCATCATTACAGATCCCATATATATTAGACGATTTATCTTCCAGGAAATCAGCCCTCTTTAAGAAGGTATCATAAACCCTATAGAGAAGAAAGAGCTATAACGGTAAGAGCTATTTTGGAATTCAGCAATCACAAAGCATTCCACACATGGCCATAAAACAAACGCTGGCACAACAGTACACAGAAATATTTCACAATATACTTAAAAGTGGCCTTGATTATAGAAATATGATTTGACGACCAACTACTGCCCTACACACAACAACAACACACACCCAACCAATGCTTTTTTTATGCGCCAAATACCGAAACTTCACACCCTAACTCACACATAACGCAACCGAATACATGTAACACATCACAAGAAACAGAATCACATCACAAGACATGATTCTGTTTCAGACACACATCACAAGAAACAAAAAGCATGTAACAGCACGACATAGCTACAACAGCACTCATACATGCACCATCACCACACGGCACATCATAACAAAACTAAAATTACTACTGTCGCACTAATACACGCAGCGCCACCATGTAGTCAAAGCCAAACACGAAACCCTATACCATATCTACAATTAATACGACTCGCATACGACGAAAAAGCAAACTCCTCACTATCCACGCAGCAAAACAAAAATGTACGAACCAAGATACTACAACTAATGCATAAACCAAAAGACGAAGTTGCAAAACACAATAAACAGCTACAGCTATTCAAATTTCTACACTCACATACGTATTTACACATTCACACACACACACCGGATGAAAAGACAAGCGTGACGAGCAACTTGAATCAAATGAAAAGGAGAAGACGCTGGAAATCCACATGCAAAAAGTACTTGTGTCGAGAGACATTAGTGCCGCCTTACGAGACCTTGTGTCACGAATGCTGCTCGAAAGAAAATAAACTACGCCTTGCATGAAAACAGATAAAATAACTGTGCTAGGTGTCACTTCATTACTGGAGGCACGCAGCACTGTGGCACAAACATATATGTCTCTGCAGGAAACGAGCCAAAAACCACAAACAGATAAAACTGTCGGGATACATGAAAGTGAAGCGGGAAAAAACGGTACAAGACAACTGCAGGACAACGGCAAACAGACAAATACATCTGATGGATTTTGGCTACAAAGGATTACAGGCATACACGAAATACTCAACAAAGAGGACACTCGAAAAAATCTAGTACATGTATTAATCAATAACTGGCCAAGAGAAACGTATGTAAATTCTGAAACCAAGAAAGAAGAAATTCTCGTCCAGGTACAGCAAAAAAACACAGTGGTGGTAATTGATGTGCTATCCGAAGCCGAAATAGCCACCGAGAATGAAATACAAACTCAACCTCTTATCCAGGGCAAACAAATTAAATCTGGCGACATTATAAGCGTGAAATCAAGTGCAGTCTTACTAACAAAAAAAACGTGGAACGGGTGTATCACGTTCATACATATATAGTGGGAATTGATGGATCGAAGGATAAAAAATATCTCACAGAAGAAACTCTAAGAGTTTTTTCGAAACTTTTCGAAACTACCCCGGAAATCTTCCTGAAGGAAATGGAATGTGTCTTCACGTTCGGAATACCCCACTAACACCTGGATACTCCAATCCAGAAAGTCTTGGAATACTTTGGACACAAAACGGACACGAAGTTTTCATTAAAAGTCTCTCGAGATCAAGATCGTAAAAAGAAAAATATTCCAAGGACAGTAAGCCTTTAGGAGGTAGTGATCGAAAATGTTATAGAGATGAAAAACGATAAGCCACTAAAATGGGAAGTCCAACGGAGTGGAAAAAAAGGTGAAGACCATGACGATTACACCGAATGAGCCAAATATAAGTTATGCTGGAATGCTTAAGAGTCTAAGAAAAGATATCGATGTCAGAAAGATTGGCGTTCAAGTGCACAGGGTACAGAAATCTTCCGACAATAGGAAGATACAAATACAATTTACCTGCAAGGAAGATGAAAACATACAGTCTTTCGAACAGCAAGTAGCGAGTAAGATAAGAGAATCTGGCAAAGAGGTAATATTGACGACAGGACATCCGGGTCTAAGTCTCGAACTACTATGTTCGTGACTTAGACCCGGATGTCGAACAAGATGAACTGGAAGAAGCTGAATGACAATAATTATAGGGAGCATGAACAATAGGGGACTTAAGCAACCTTCTATTACTATGCCAGAAACTGATATGGGAAAGATGTTTCAACAAACCCGAATCTACGTTGGCTGGAACAGGTGCCGAATAGAAGAAAAGGATGCTTTAAGTGCCTAAAACTTGACCATGTGGTAGCGAAATGTCTCAACAAGGAAGATAGAGGGAAAGCATGCTTTAAATGTGGACAAGGCGATCACATAGTGAAAGATTGCAGAAACTCTCCTAGTTGTCTGGAATGTGATCACATGAACACAGGATGGATAGTATGCCTAGTGTATGCGAGATATATAAACGAGATATGGAGTAGAAGGAGAGGACTCGAGAAGGATAGACGAGTGGACCTACAATGAGCATAAATACTCTGCAGCTTAATTCAGCGAGAAGCACTGTGGCCATAGACTTGAAACTACGCAGTGACTCATGGTGTCGATATACTAGCTATTTCCGAACCAAATACCAAAACATTACGCAAGGCAGGATGATTGGAAGACAAATCTGTAGATGTTATATCAATATAATAAACCCACTACTCGACATAAGTGGCTTTGGATTGGATGATGAAGGATTTATTTGGGGTAAAGTGTGCGGAATAACTTACTACTCATGGTACATCTAACTTAATTGTGAAATAAGTGAGTTTGAACGTTTTCTGGATAGACTCCAAGGCAGTATAAAGCAAGTGGGAGCCAAGTTTATAGTGGGTGGAGACTTCAATGCTAAATCTACTATATGGGGTAATGAAGTTGGCGGTAAGAGAGGAACTATTCTTCTAGACTGGATTGAAGGTAATAATCTGATACTACAAAACCAAGGGTACGAACCAACCTTTAGGAGAGGCAGCACCTACTCAATAATTGACCTAACGTTAACTTCTGAAAACATAGCCAAAAAGATGAGCAACTGGCAAGTCCTAGAAGAAGAAAGTCTGAGCGATCATATGTATATCTACTATGAAGTGAAAGACGATACCAAAAAAGCAGAAACAGTAGTGAAGAGAAAATTGTGGGCTGAAAAATAGATAGTAATAGCATGGAAATCTTTGCACAAAATTTCAAAAATAGAATGGCAATTAGGAAAAACAAGTTTGAACAACTAACAGCACGAAGTTTAGTCCAAGAATGAACAAACGCTTGCAATAATTCGTTTGTACCAAAAATTTGTACCAAATTCGTTTGTACCAGAAGACAACCAGCATATTGGTGGAACGAGGAAATTGCAAACCTACGTAAAACCTGTCTGCGGTCCAAGAGAATACTTGTAAGAAGCAATCGCAACCAAGGTCTCCCATTATCACAAAAAGAGAGCCATAACGCTAAGTATAAATTGCATAAAAGGGCACAAAAGACCGCCATCTCTAAGTCGAAACAAGTTGCATAGAAGAAAATTTGTGATGAAATAGACGAAGATATATGGGGAACCGACTACAAGATCGTTATGAAGAAAGCAAACATGTACCCTAGAGTCAAGCTAGACGATGTAAGATAGATGGAGACTGCGAAGGAACTTTTCCCAAGTACCGAAACGACACCAAAAAGAGAAGTTATAACACCGAATTGCTCACTGCCTCCAATTGAACCTGAAGAGTTAACAACAGCAATATCTCAAATAAAGATTAAAAAGGCAGCTGGTCCAGATAGAATACCACCAGAAGTGGTAAAGGCAGCAGCTATATCAGAACCTGACACCTTTCTGCAAATTTTTAATTCACTTCTACAAAGGGGAATTTTTCCGCACTAATGGAATACGGTTTGGTTCTTATCCAGAAACAGGACTCTACTAAATTGAGGCCTATCTGTCTACTGGACGTATTTGGAAAACTCTTTGAAAGAATTATAGCGAACAGAATCTATCATGAAATAGAACGAAAGCTATACGACCGCCAATATGGGTTTAGGAAAAGCCGGTCTACTACTGATGCAATGCAAGAGGTGCTGAAGGTTGTGAATGGCATTAAATCAAAAGCTCCAAACAACCGGGAACTGCGTAATGGCTACGTTAGATATCCGCAATGGTTTTAGCTCAGCACCGTGGGAAGGTATCATGCTGGCGCTCAGACATAGGAGTATCTACATACCTTCGCCGAATAATATCAGACCATCTTTCGGAAAGGTCTTTATATGTTGGACGGGGCATGCAAATGGAAAGTGGAGTATCGCAAGGTTCTATTTTCGGACCTATTCTGTAGAACATCTTTTATAATTCTGTGCTCACAATAGAAGTACCTACCGGAGCAACTATAATCGGATTCGCTGATGACACAGTCGTTATTTGCAAGGCAAAAATACAGCTGGAACTAGTCAGTAACACTAATTAGGTTTTGCCTAAGCTGTCGGCATAGATTCGCAAGAAGGGGCTAAAATTGGCAGCGCAGAAGACAGAAGCTCTAATACTCTATGGAGGAAGAAAATTTAAAAGAGCAACTCTACAACTAGAAAAAGTAGTGATCGAAACAAAACTGCGACTAAAATACGTCGGGGTAGATAGTATTCGATTACAACTGTGAAATGGAGGAACATGTGGTAGCATGTAGCATTAAGCAGAATTATGCCAAACCTCAGGAGGACCAAAATTGTCCAACAGGAAGACTCTTGCGAATGTGGCATTCGATTATATTGTATGCTGCGCTCATATGGAGCCAAGTTACCAAATGGGAAAAATATAGGAGCCTCGCAGCAGGGGTGCAAATGGACCTTATGGTCGAAGTGTAGCCCGTCCAGGGCAGCCTTTACAATCTACCTCTACCTCTAGCAGGGGTGCAACGAAGGATGGCACTTAGGATATGCTGTAGTTTTCGTATTGCGTCTGCGGAAGCTGTATTGGTACTCGCCGGAATTCCACCCATCGATCTCCAAATTAAAAAGAGGTGTCTTCAGTATCAAACTGTCAAAGGGATAGAAAGCAACGCTGACTGGGAGATACTTACCGAGTGGCAACAAAAATGGGCAACGGAAACCGAAAAGAGAGCATGGAAACGGTTTAGATACCAGAACATGCAAAATGCGTAGGACGCAAGCACGCGGAGATGAATTTCTACCTCTGCCAATTGCTCAGTGGTCATGGGTTGTTCAATAGCTATCGGAAACACTTCCACCTCAACGACTTTGACTTTTCACTGCGAAAAGTGGAGATCATTAATAGAAGCAACACATAATACAGCAGGCCTCTTATTAGTATTACTAGACAAAACTGTGTGGAATACATGCTTATTAGTCAGGATACGTCGAATATTATGGACACCTTTGTGCGGAATATCGTACAAGAGCGAAACAAAGAAGAAACGAAAACAGGCTGAATGGAGTACGAGTTCTCTTTTCCCGAAATAATGCTTACGCGGTCCCACGAAAATGAGAAGTTAAGAGAGGAGGTTTTAGTCAGTAGGAGTTTGACACTACCCCATGGGTGAGGATTTCCTCCTCAATAAAAAAAAAAAAATATATATATATATATACATATATATATATATATATATATATATATATATATATATATATACATATATATATATATATATATATATATATACATATATATATATATATATATATATATATATATATATATATATATATATATATATATATATATATATATATATATATATATCGACCCAAATAACCGAGCAGTTGAACGTGGATCTGCCTGCTTGTGCATGGGAGGCTATGGGTTCGAATGCCACCACTGCACAGCACAAAATGTGGCGCACTTTGAAAATTTAATTTAAAATATCTTCTTAAGAAATCTGGGGGCGGAATGGTCATGCATGTGAAGTAAATAAACCTCTGCATGGCAAACAGTCTGGCCTCGAACCTTCTCGTGGTGCCCCTGTTCAAAACTAATCGAGGCTATGGCATCCGCACTGGAAAGCCGGAACTGGAAAACTGGAACACAGTAATCTCTTGGTATTGCAGCAGCCATTTTTTCGCGTGTGTTCAAGAGAACCAGGGTGCTTGGCTTAACCGCCCGGCACGCGAGGATAAGGACTTCTTTAAAAAACCTCCCCTAACCCGTAGGTCTGGTATTGTGCCGCCGGGATGCATGACGAAAGGAAGTTAGTATTAAGCGATCTCCACCCTGACACCGGGCCACCTCAGGGTGTGTATAAGGCCGTTTCATATATACAATTTTGGTACTCGTGGGATCATGAATGATAGACAAAACAAAAAATCTCAAGTTGGATGTAACTGGAAACAGTACACCTCCATCTACTGAAACTGTAAATCGACTTGCAGGTGTGCCGCAAGACCGACCTGCAAGGGAAGGTGAAGTTTCATCGATGAACCTAGGAACCACATTAGTGGAACCAGGTTCCCAAACAGATATCGAAATCTCGGTGAATCTGCAGGCGCTACAGTTTAAAACTAAACGTCTTGGAGGCGCAAAGCGATAGCGGTTGGCCCGGCAGAGAACAATGGCTCAACAAGCAGCTGCAAGAAGGGGTGAAGTTGAAAAATCACCCCAAACTGCAGGTGGCAAGACTTTGGTGTAGTCGACCCCTGTCCGTCCTCAGAAACATGGTAGGATAGTAGGGGATACACCACCACCTGTCACACAGGCACAGAAACGGAGCAGGATGGCAGATCATGACTACACTTTTACTACATGCGAGGAATCTTCCTCGTGCCGTCATTTGTGACGAGGCCTTGACGACCGAGTGGGTGGCAGAACAGGTTGAAATGCTCCGTGGTGTCCTTCAACCGGGCGATGGACGAGTCTTTAGACAGGGATATGACCATCGTTGCCCGTTTTGAAAGCTTCACCTCAGGACCAAATGGACCAATGGAAGTGATAGCTACGGACGCTGTTTCCAGAGACTGGTTTATAAAGACAGTACCGGAAATAGTTGCTTGGGAGGGTGCGAGGTTGAGTGCATCCATCCCTCCTCCTCGAATCGTCCTTAAGAAGATGTTCCTCTGGATCCCAGGGGTCCCAGTATCCAGGGTGAAGGACGGAATTACAAAACCAGGGTTTTGACACCTGGGATTGGAAAGTGTACGATCGGACTGAACACGCAAAGGGCTCCAGACTGGTACTCGGGGTACCAGCCCATGTGGAACTAGCCGGAAGGGGGTTTCTCCACTTTAGTCTGGTTCGTGCGTCCCTGTCTCAAACAGGGAAGGCGCTCAACGGGAGTGAGTAGGCACCTAAACTGGAAACACGGCAACCGACAATGCCAAAGACTTTTGACAAAGCCAAAGGTGGCGTTGCAGCAAAGGTTCTGGAGGGGGTGGCACTGGAAGCGGCCCCAACGCTTGGAGTGGTTGCCAGAGTCGCCTTCTCCGATCGAAAGGAGAAGAAAGCTGTGGCTAATGGGTCGGTGGCTGGTGCTCAGGAATCTGAGGCATCTGCTACTATTCCTTCTGCCGAACTTTCCATAGAGGCAGACTGACTACCATCACAGTCCGTACGTAAAAATGGATGGAGGTACGCAAAGAACAGGAGGAAGAAGAAAAGCGGGCCTAAACCAACTCAATAAAGGTAAACTAATTATGGCGAGTTTCATCCAAATTAATTTACACCATAACGGAGCATCCGTAGCAATTTTGAGCAAAAGGCTATCTTCCGAAAATATTAACATTGATCTGTTGCAAGAACCATATATATATGCGAACGGCATCAGAGGTCTAAATGGGTCGGTGGTTAAAGTTTTCCGCGACCTATAATCCCAGAGCTTGCGTGGTGTACAGGGGTCTTGACGCAGTACCTATTCCGCGCCTGTGTGGTAGATATATTGCAGTGACCTCGTAGGTCACCAACATAGATTATGCGAGTATAATGAACAGGTTGGATACTGTGACTTCACTTGTGGAAAAGGCACAGGATTCCACTGTTCCGATTCATCTTTTCGACCGAAAATTTCGGGTAATCGTTCCCTCCCGTGAGGAATGGGATCGAGATGTACCTAACTTTTCTCCTCCTCCCGGACCATATCTTTATATGGATGGGCCTGATATTTATCTGGTGCGGGGGTTTTTGGACCTAGAATAAAGGAATCGATTCCTCTGGGTCAATATGCGACGGCTTTTCAATCGGAAATTTTTTGGCACCGCCTGGCACTGAGTAACACAGTCAGGCCGATCTGGGTACCGGGTCACTCTGGCGTTAAGGGGTACGAAGTAGCGGACTCATTGGCACGAGAGCCCCTTTCACTTGAGCCTATCATTCCCATAGCAAGATGCTCCGTAATTTACCGAATCAAGGAGTGACTGAAGCAAAATCATCTCCATTACGGGGACCTTGAGCAGGGCATGCAATAGGCCAAGTTTTGCATAAACACAGCTAGGCCATTCAACGTGCTCCATTGAAACTCAATAGAATACATTGAGAAGGGTGGTGGGGCTTTTGACAGGACACTGTCGAATGCACTACCACTTACATAATTTGGGGATCTCTGATAATCCCACTTGTAGGGCCTCTATGTAGCACGATGAATACATGTCAGATATAGAATGTTTGGGTCCGAAACTTTGGATCCATCAATCCTGGGAGCAATCCCGGCGAAGAAGTTGTGGACCGTCTGTGTGGCGTCTGGCCTCGACAGAATCCTATAGCTTCATCTGCAGAAAAATAGCGTCTCTTGGCTGGAGGCGTCGTGCCTTCAGGTGACAGGTTGTTCTCAAAGAGCGCACAGAGGACCCCTTGGTCCAGGTGCTAGGGACCCGTATGCGGTACCCCTCTTTCTGATTATTATTATTATTCAGAATTTTTTCATTCAACTTGTTTTAGCGTATTTCCTGAAAGGAAATAAAGCTATTGGTCCCGTACCGAAGGTGAAATTTCGCAAAAATTTCTTCAAATGTCCATCGATCCTACCTATTAGATGTCAAAAATCACCACTTGTAAAATTTATATACATATATACATATATATACATATGTATATATGTATATATATATATATATATATATATATGTATATATATATATATATTATTTTTTTTTTTGGTATCAAGAGGGGGAAATGCATGAAATTGCACTGACCGAGAAGTCTCCTTTTCAGGGGACTTTCGGCACGGTGCGGGGCTCGGACCAGAAGAAGTCTGGAACATACCCGCTTAAACCTTAAACTCTTGAGGATACTCCATTGTACCCCGCGCGGAACCGCCGTCAGGCACTACTTCGCCCGGGGAGGACTGGCTTACTACTGCCTATTCAATTATTGTCGCTGTGGACGTCTCCTTGGTCGATCTCCCTGGAGAATCTTCATCTTGGCCGCTGCGTCGGCCACTGCCTTCCAATTTTCCTCACAGCGGACCATCAGGTCAACGAGGTTTTCTGGTGTACCATGGCAATGGAGTCTTGCATCTAGTACCGCTCTCTCTGCAGCAAAACGGGGGCACGAGAAGAAAATGTGCTCCGCCGTTTCCTCTTCATGTGGGCAACTTGGACATGGTGGTTCGAGGTCCAAACCGAACCTGTTGAGGTAGGCTCGGAAGTTGCCATGTCCGGTCAGCAACTGCGTGACATAGAAGTCCACTTCTCCATGCTTCCTGTTGAACCATTTCGCGATGTCTGGAATCAGACGATACGTCCATCTTCCATTTGTCGAAGATTCCCAGCGTCTTTGCCACATCTCAAGTGTGCGGTCTCTTTCTTCTGATGCGAGTGTCCTGATGTCGTCAGTGTCACTCTGCCTTCGTTGGTAGATTCTCCGTCGCTCGCCTGCCAAGATTTCGATTGGCGGAAGACTAGCCACTACACACACAGCATCATACGATACCGTGCGGTAAGCGCATGCGATGCGCAGTGCACTTCTCCTGTAGACTCTAATCATTGGGCGAGCGTATGAAGCGGTATCCATGGCCGACGACCAGTTTGGTGTGGCGTACAAAAGGATCGAGCTGGTGACCGTTGAGAGGAGCTGTCTACGGCTCTGTCGTGGTCCTCCTGTGTTTGGCATCAACCAGGTCAGTGCGTTTACCACCTTGAATGCTTTCTGGCTAACTATTCGAAGATGTTCGTCGAACCGAAGCTTCGTGTCGATCTGGACGCCCAGGTATCTCAGTGACTTTTGAGATTCAATCTCGCAATCTCCGATGGAAAGGGTGATGGACTCCCTTATTCTTCGGCCGGTTACCAAGACGACTTCTGTCTTGTGGTCGGCCAGTTGCAGCCCAACGGATGTCAGCCACTGGCGTATGCAGGACACTGCTCTGTTTGCCTTGAATGTGACCTCTTCCAGGTACTTGCCGACAATTACCACTGCCACGTCGTCGGCAAAGCCTACTGATGTACAGTCTTCAGGCATCGTCAGCTTCAGCACGGCATCGTACATGATATTCCACCGCCGGTAACGTTGTACGACCGTGTACCCGATTCCGTGTCATATGAAAGGACACGGTTCGAGAAATAGCTGCTGATGATCTTCAGCAGGTATTGTGGAACCTGCATCAATCGAAGAGCGTTCAGGATGCAACTCCACCTTGCAGAGTTGAACGCATTTTTGACGTCGAGAGTCACGATTGCGCAGTATTTCTTTGCGCCTGTTGTCCAACTCCTTCCGGAGATCGGCTCCCTGGCGATACCAACGACTTTTTCCACGGCATCGACTGTGGATCTAGCTTTGCGGAAACCGTATTGGTTTTCTGAGAGCCCCTGGTCACTCTCACTGTTGACCGCTACGCGATTGGCTATGATCCTTTCCAATTCTTTGCCGGCCGTATCAAGGAGGCAAATTGGGCGATAGGATGAGGGCTCATCCGGTGGTTTGTCGCCCTTTGGCAATAGGACCAGGTGCTGTCGCTTCCAGCAGGCAGGAAAGTTACCTTCTAAGATGCAAGCATTGTAGACAGAGAGAAAGATGTCTGGTCTTTTTCTGATAGCGGCTTTAAGAGCTATGTTGGGAATAGCATCTGGGCCGGGAGCTTTTGTGTCTCCGATCTTCTGGATAGCCTTTTGCAGTTCTTCGTTTGTCACAAGTGGCACCTCCTGGATGTCGGGATCAGTCGGGATAGCCGTAGCCATATGATCCGCTGATTGTTGGGGGAACAAGGTCCTCACTTTCCTCTCCAGGAACTCCGGGTTCGATGGCATCCCGGAGCCTCGTCCTCGCAACTTGGCCATGACCAACTTGTATGGTCGTCCCCAAGTGTCTTGATCGACTTCGCGTCGCAGTGACTTCTCACACTGCAGTTTACTCTGCTTGATGGCCTTGCCTAGGTTTCTGCGAGCCTCAGCATATCGATCCCTCAGCTCAGCGAAGGATGTTCGGCCTCGAGCTCTCTGGGCTCGTCTTCTAGAGCGAAGGCATACTCTTCGAAGATCCGCGATCTCGGCGTTTCACCAATATGCTGGTCTTCTGCTGTTGTTTGCTCGCCTCGTCATCGATGCATCGCATGCTCTGGTCAGGATAGCCATCAAGTGCGCGACCTTGGTATCAGATGGACCTTCTGGCACGTTGACGCTTTCCAACATCTCTTCGAACATCTCCAGATCGAAAGATCGTGGGTTCCACGTATTCCTCCGTGGGTCACCCCGGTTTCTCGGCGCACGAGTGTTTGCCACCTCAAAGATGATGGCCTGATGGTCGCTGTGCGTGTAGTGGTCACTGACCTTCCACGATACGACACGTGGTACCAGGCTCTCACTTACGAATGTCACGTCGATAATTGAATTATTACCGTTCTTCGAGAATGTTGGAGTCGATCCTTTGTTCATAATGACCAGATCCAGTGTGGAGAAATTGTCCAGGACGCTTGCTCCTCTCTGGTTGGTCACTCTGCTGCCCCAGTCAGTGGCCCAGGCATTGAAGTCACCAGCTATGATTGCTGGTCTTCTTCCTCGCAGTTCTTCTACTATCTCGTCAAGCAGCCGCAGAAATTCAGCGTGGGAGGCACTCGGCCTGGCGTATACACTGCAGATATACGTGTCCGATACCTTAGCCCACACGAATCCTTCTCGCTCTGTTGCTTGGATCTCCTGGACAATATATATGTATATATATATATTTATATATATATAAACATATATATATATATATATATATATATATATATATATATATATATATATATATATATATATATATGTATATATATATATATATATATATAAATATATATATATATATATATATATAAATATAAATATATATATATATATATATATATATGATATTGTGGGTGTAAATGGCCCACAATATCACAGATAAAATCAATAAATAAATAATATAAAAACTCAAAACATTTAACAAAGAAGATAAAATTGTACGAGGCTGTACATAAAAAACACATAAACGAGACGACTTTTTTACAATATGAGATGTTTGCCCAAGAGTCTCCGTAGAAGGTGAGATTCATTTAAAAATGTAATCATCCTCTTTACGTAGCTCGCATTATACGATGCTATATTCTTTCGAAGCCGTAGTCTTTGCCATAAAGGATCAAAGACGACACATTCCTTAACAATATGCCTCATGATTTGCACTGTCCTGCAACCAGTGCACCTTGGCTGATCCTCACCGCAGAGAAGATATGCATGCGAGATTTGAATGTGGCCTATTCGCAAAGGGGTAAGGACCACACTCCCTCTACGGCTCAGATTTACAGGTGCCGGCATCGTAAGGTTTTTCCACTCACGCTGCAATTTTTGCACAGTTTTTTAAACGCCCACTTTTTCTCAGCAACCGCTACTCTCACGACATCATTCCACCACGGAACTTTTCTCTTTGGTGGAATGCCGGAAGACTTACTTATAGCGTGTGTAGCTACTTCAATGACATTTTGTACACATCCTCTTCTATAAAAAATCCTCTTATATAAATCCTCTTATAAAACTTTCCATAAAAGTGTCTCAGTTGGCACGACGAAGATGCCATCTCGGTGAAGTAGGATGTGGACACATCCGTGAGTTATGAGAAATTTTGATGGATAGATGGTCACTCCCTCATGGATCAGGAAGTGCCATCCATTCCAGTCGCTGAGCCAGAGCCGGTGAGCATAGTGTCAGATCAATTGCTGACATCTCACCAGTTCTGGCGTTTAATTGTGTTTTCTCACCGGTATTTAAAAGAAACGTGTTTGACTCATCCAAAAAACTTTCAATGAGTCTGCCACGTGCGTCTCTATGCGCAAAGCTCTACAATTGACTGTGAGCGTTAAAATCACCTAGATATTCCAATCGAAGTCTGGCAGATAGATTGTGCATACTGTGAGTTCGAGCGATCCGTATATACGAACAGCTAAAGCTTGTAGGGATGTGTCAAGGCGAAGGGCCTGGTAAGATAGGCCTTGCCTTATTGATATTGCGACACCTCCCCATGCTTAAACATCTGGCAGAACATCCCGCCGGCGGACGTTATAACCCTTCAGGGTATATGTCTGCGCCGGTCTAAGATGTGTTTCTTGTATACATACACACATAGGTGTATGCTCTGCCAGAAGCATGTCTAGCTCACAGAGTTGTTTAATACCATTGCAATTCCACTGTAATATATTTACCATTTCTATTGAAATGGTAAATAAACCCTGGGAACTATTTAAAGTTCCATGGGGCGACACTTCCACCTCATGATCGCCTAGCATCTTCAGGCATAAAAGCTTTTCATTTATATATTTGTCACCGAAAGTCTCGACCAACAACCCGTTGTTTACTTTTTGAACGTCTTTAAGACGTCTTATAGCCTCGTACAATTGTTTTGCTATTAAAAAAGAGCTCACCGACTTAAAGTTGCTTGAATCACCCAAACAACTAGCTTTTGGGAACCTGGAAGCGATGCCAGGTTATGTATATACATATATATACAACCTGGTAAATATATATATATATATATATATATATATATATATATATATATATATATATATATATATATATATATATATATATATATATATATATACATACATATATATATATATATATATATATATATATATATATATATATATATATATAAATTTTACAGACGGTGATTTTCGAGATCTACTAGGTAGGATCGATGGATATTTGAAAAAAATTTTGGAGTCGGTACGAGACCAATAGTTCTATTTCCTTTCAGGAAATTTCCTAATAAGCTCTACTCTATTATTCTGCTTTTGTATAAAAGTGCTAAAGCGTCGAATATTGAAGACTATAGATCAATAAGCCTTACACCAAATGTCTAAGAATATCAAAGAATATTTTCCAAAATTATTTTTAGGCGAATAAAGAGTGCCTTGGAATTTACACATCCTATATAGTGGAGTAAAAAAAGTACCTTAACTTCGAAGTTCGGAGTAATAGCTCAAATCGTCGTGAAACCCTTTGTAAATTGTTATAAATGTTCTTTATATAAATTCACCACATCCAAAAATGATGCATATTTGTTATTGTTGCTATAATAAACAATTTATGAAAAATTACATATTAAATAGTACTGAGCGTAAAATTTAACAAAGCCAAATAAAGTGCTCTTAGGGGGTTTTTGAGCTTGCTGATCATAAATATGACGTCAGAAATTCAAAATGGCAGAGGAGCAAATTTATTTCATTTTATTTTTTTCAAAAACCATTTTTTTTTTATTTGTACTCACATGCCAAGTTAACGACAACTAACAGTTCCTCATAAATAATTTCACCAGATTTTATCATCTATAAAAAAGTGCAATAAATAATATTGAAACATATTGTATGTGAAATTAATACTAATAAAATAACACGTACATACGAATTTAATAAAATTCAGTATTTTCAAGGAGTCACCATTTCTTTATTAGCAATTTCTATATAATAATAATAATAAAAATTACTGTATTTAACCAATAGGTTTTACAGGTGGTTGGTACAAAGCTCTTTTTTATATTTTATTGATTTTAATTAACTTATGTTTAATTATATATAGCCTTCAAAAATTTTTCTTGGCGAAGTTCAATATTATTTATGATAATTGAACTTATTATTAAGAATTGAAACAAAACACAAAAATTGATAATTATTTTTCATTCAGCAAACAGACTAATGTTTTAAAATTTACATTTTTTTTTTCATTATTATCTTCAATATTCTCAAGACGCTCAAGACATGTAAAGAGTTTATTAACTACTTACTGCAGTTGGAGTTAATCTAAACGAGCGAAAGTTCCGGGGCTATTTACTGATCTAAAACAAATTCTCTCGTTTTCAGAGCGTTTAAGCAGTAGAAAGATAATGCATTGAGTTTTTCTATTTTTATTTCATGCAAAGTAGTCTCTATGGTATTAGTAGAATTGTAACTGGAACTGGTACAATGCAACTGGTACAGGAAAGTCTTTGTGCTTATAAATGAGTTTCCTTTCTCCCATCAACGCTCTGTTGGCCCTGAGCTTCATTTTTTCTATATGTATGTTCCATTTTCCATTATATGCTAAATGAACACCAAGGTATTGAAATGATTTTACGTTTTCCATACTTCGATTGTTAATCCTAAATAGTTCATTCGAACGTTTTTTGTTGCCGTTACTTACAATTAGCATTTTAGTTTTGCCAACGTTTACCTTTTGCTTGGTTTTACTTGAATAAAGTTCTAACCTATATAGTGCTCTATTCATGGCCCCCAGTGAACATGAAAGTATGAGTAAATCGTTCGCGTACATGATAATCCTTATTTCATTTGGTCCAATACAGAGAGATCGAGTGTTTATTTTGTCCATATGATCCGCTAAATCGTTAATGTATAAGCTAAATAGTAGTGCTGACAGCTGGCATCTCTGTCGTAATCCTTAGTATGTTCAAAATTTTCTCAACATAGTTAAAATTACAGACTGAAGTTTTATCAAGGCGAATGCAGTCTGCAGTTTCACTGTATAGCGATTTAAGTACATCTACCATCTGTTTTGGCCCACCAAGATCAGACAGTCTTTTCCGTAATATGTATCGATCGATATTATCGAAGGCCTTTTCGAAGTCAACAAAACAACAGTACAACTTACTACGTTTAACTCTTAAACTTTTATCCATAAGCTTTTTATAAGTAGCAAGTTGTCCATTGCTCCGTATCCTTCTCTAAATCCTGCTTGATATGCACTGAGGATATTTTCTTTATTTACCCACTCGTGGACACGTAAATTTAAAAGCTTTGTGTAAATTTTACTAATGCTTGGCATTAGGGTCAACCCTCTATAGTTGTTTGGATCATTAATTTTGCCTTTGCCTTAGACACGCTACTTGTAACTCCCGTGTTCCAGGCTTTATGTTTGAGTTTATTTACTAATCATATCAGCTTATTTGTTTGTGAATATGATTGAAGTACAAATATGTTATTGATAAGGATGTACTATAGCAATGAGTTATGTTTGAACAATTGTGATGTTTCGATCTAATTGGGTTCAATATATCATCTATAATAAGGATTGTTTAGATGATTCATGTTTTTTGACAAATAGTTTTTATAATTTTAGATATGATATGAATTTTTATACAATGAGTCGTAACTGATAGTTTACATAGCTTATAATGTTTTTAAATGAATGGTAGGACATATGATTCGGGCGTACTATGGAGACGGATACGTAACCTTAATTAAAAATTCATAGCTCCCAGACATTTGATGATAAGAAACATTTTTATACATTTTTTTACGTAAAATTTTCTGCCCTTTCAAATGGCGCAGTCAATTTTAATTTTCAGAGTTATTCGCGAAAATACGTATTTTTGCACTAATTTAGTTTAACTATCTTAGCACCCCTTTTCAGACAGAGCATTTTTTTATCACATTACTTATACACTTATGAAGATAAACTATGACTGCTAGATGTATATATATATGTATTTATATATATATAAATAGATATATATATATATATATATATATATATGTATAGATATATATATATAGATATATTTATATATATATATATATATATATATATATATATATATATATATATATATATATATATATTAGCGGTCCCGACAGATATTGAATTCGAATTAGTAAATTAATAAAAAATTATTATTATTCCAAAAAGATATTGTTTATTATTCTAATGCTATATGATACACAACATTCTTAGTTTTATTTTCAAGCGACTTCAATCAATTGTTGGCGCATTAAAACGTTTTGCGTGTTGTCCTGCAGGTGTCTTATCGGCTTTGACAATTTTGTGGTTATCAGATGGCATGCGGTCTAATGCGGTCGTGAATAATGCAACCAATTTGTTGTGACGATAGAAAAACATTTGGAGTTGTTCCATAGTTGGTCTTTTTACCAAATTGTTGTGTGCACAATACAGATCGACTTATCTTGCTGAGTCGCCCATAAAATAAATTTGCAAAAATTTGTAGTCACTATCCCGCGTTCGTAATATAATACAATCAACCTACGAAATCGGTGACATAATTGTTATCAGAAAACAAAAATAATATAATTAAATTAATATAATTAAATTAAAAATATATTGCGATTGAAATAAAGTTGTTTGAAGTCTATAAATATCCTTAAATTACTATCAAATAAGCATACAGGCTCTGATCGAAAAACTCTTACAAAAATATACATTTCAACCATTAGAAGCAAACTTGATTATGGCTGCTTCATCTACTATAGTGCAAAACCTTCCACACTAAAATGTCTGAATTCAATTGAAAATCTCTGTCATAGGCTTATTAGTAGAGCCTACCGTACAAGTCCAATAATAAGTCTAAACTGTGAAATGGGCGAGCTCACATTGGAACAACGGCGAAATTATCTCACCTCAAAATATATCAATAAAATACACCAAAATCCGTTATTATCAATACTTAAAATATTACTAACTCCATTTCAAGCGGTAATTGAAAAGAAAAAATACCTTCCAAAGCCACTACCCACCATTCAACATTTGTAACTTCCATAAACGTTCCTTTAAACCTATTTGAAGACACGATCACCCTTAAAAATCTTAAAAATATACCACCTTGGATAGAGAAACTAACTAAATTTAATTTTAAAATGAACACAAAGAATAAAATCTCAACTTCTCCTGAAGAATATAAACAATTATTTAACAAAATTATAAATACATATAGTGATTATATAAAAATATATACGGACGCATCCAAATCAAATGTTTCAACAGCCTGTGGAATTATTTTTAAAGGCACAATCTATAAATATAAATTAAATCATATAAATTCAATTTTTTCGGCAGAAGCCATAGCGATACTACAAACGTTATCCATAATAAATAATGATCATAATATTCACAAAATTAAATATTTAATAATAAGTGATTCGTTTAGTGTTTTAAAAGCAATCGAAAATAAAAATAACAAAAGCACACTAATAAAAAACATCATACACACTATATTTCAATTATCGTATAGTAATAAGATCATTCACTTCCTATGGGTCCCAAGTCATGTTGGTATCTCTGGCAATGAAGACGTGGATCGAGCTGCTGATGACACTCACTTATCTGGCACAGTAATACCTAAAATTGACTCCAAAGATCTATTAAAATACGTACAACAAAACCAGTACAAAAATGCAGACATTAAATGGCTGGCTATAAATCCACAAAACAATCACCTTCGACAAATCAAGAACACATACCAACAATGGGAAACCTCAAATCAAGACAATCGCAAATTTGAAGTGGCTTTGACCAGACTACGAATAGGACACACTAAACTAACTCACTCCTATTTAATGAGCAAAACCATCCCCCCGATATGTAGTCTCTGCAACATACCACTCACAATACAACATCTTTTGACATGCACCAAACATGAAGACATAAGAAGGCTCACCAATGCATCTCCAAATCTAAATAAACTATTAGGTAATCAACAACAAGATCTAAATAACCTCTTTAAATATCTGAAGCAAACAAAATAACTTCTCCAAATCTGATCAAATAATGTAATTTTATTGAACGTATACTGCGTAAAGAACGTAGTATTTATAAACGCAGTATAATTAAAAAAATAAAAATAAAAGTTGACGTCCAATCCAAAAAAATAGAATAGAAAGTTGTAGGTCTTAAAAAAAACCATCGAATGGTGCGCATTGAATTAAAATTGGATGCGTAGTTTTCGAGAAAAATTCGAAAAACAGGCCAAAAACGCGTTTTCTTAATTTGTATATAACTTTTTTTTAAAACTGACTACAAAGTTGTTGCTTAGTAAAAATATTGGTAATAATTTGACAATATTCCAGCTTTTTTTTTGACAAGAATTTTGCAAATCCTTCAAAAAGATTAAGTTTTTCGAAAAAAGGCCCTTTCGTAAAATTATTCCTCTTGGTCTAGAAATTATCGTAGAGCAATTTTTCCAATCTCAATCTCTTCGTCTCTGACTTGAACTATCATAAACTTGTAATAGAAAGTAAAGTTTGTTAATTTTTTATGTTGAAAATGGTCCCCGAAAAAAGTGTCATTTTTTTGGTTCGGTTTTTTGCGTTTTTTTTTTATACATATTTAACATACAATATTTAACAAAATATCGTAATCTAACCAACTGCAATCAATAGTTGGTATTTTTCTACGAATTTAAAAAATAAAATTTCATCCTACTACCATTTAGAGCGTAGATAGCTTTTTTTTTGAAAAATTCTCCAATCGATTGTAATTACAGTACCTTTTGAAACTTGCACGATTGTTTTTTAATACTTTATAATTAAAAAAAATATTTACAATTATTCTCCCCAACAGATGAATTCCAAATTCATTGATAATGTTGCTTAAATTTTTCATGCCGCATAATTTCCTTAATTTTTTACCGACGAAAAGAAGGAGGTACTTAATTCAACCTGTATATTTTGTTTTTATTTTTATTTTTTTATGTATAATCACGCATAAATTTTTACAGAGTAGCCCGACTTTGAAAATTTTTTTTGTTGGATAGGGAATGATTCAAAGTTGGTCCCATAAAAATTTGAAAAAAGAATTTAAAATTTTAGCCACAAAAAAAAAAATTAATAAGACTTCCCGGCGCTTCCACTAAAAAACACATATAATCGCTGTATATTGTCTGGGTGTAAACACTTTGAAAGCACTCAATATCGTTATATATATATATATAACGATATATATATATATATATATATATATATATATATATATATATATATATACATATATATATATATATATATATATATATATATATATATATATATATATATGTATGACCATGCATAAATTTTTACAGAGTAGTCCGATTTCAATAATTCCCTTTTTATTGGATTGGGTATACTTCGAAGTTGGTACCATAAAATTTGAAAAACAAAATTCGAGTCAAGAGTAGAAAAATAGGGAAAAATGGATTGTGCACCCACTGAATTGTCATCTGTGAACCGATTCTGTTGAAACTTGGCACACGTATGTAGTTCTAATGACACTATAACATGTACGAAAATAGATAGGCACTTAAAAGTGAAGAAAAAAAACTTTTTAACAATAAATTGAACCGACGAAAGAAGAAAGTAACTGAAAAGCAAAAAATAAAAACTTTTATACAAAAAATTAAATCTTCGAAAAAAGAAAGGAACTGAAAAGCAAAAAAAACTAAGTCAATGTAAATACCTAAATAATTTCGAGTCGGCGCCAAAAAATCTCCATCGAAATGGGCGAAGGGTGAATCTGATTTTCGGTTAAAAGTAAATATTACATCGGCGCCGACTAAAAATTATTTAGACAAAAATTCCTTCCACTCCACTCGCAACCTCACATTCTTAGGCATCACAATGGACGTTATGGTCAAAGTATAGCCCATCCAGGGCAGCCTCTACAATCTATCTAGATATTCTATACTTGATTTCTTCTTTCTCTAAGCCCTAATTACTTAACGTGAAGTGTAAGTTTTAAGACGCTTCGCACCAGGGAACACTGCGCATATAGTTACTAACGATTCGCGTTAATTAACGCTACGAATTAAATAATGCTTCACGTTAACTAACACGAAGCATAAGTTTTGGCGAAGTGGTAGTCACTTATAGCGAAGCAACAGTCACTAATCGCGAAGTGACCGTCGCTTACGGCGAAGCGACTGTCACCAATCACGAAACGACACAATTGTTAAACGACACGATTGTTGTCATCACGAAACGATTGTTATATATTTCAAAGGAACAGTGACCAACGGGATCAACAGTCGCTTATCACGAAGCGATAGTTACTTATCGCGAAGTGTTAGTAACTTATCACGCAGTGATTTTCAGCTGTCGCGAAGAGTTGCTTATGGCCAAGCGACTGTCACTAATAGTGTAGCGACAGTCACAAATCTCGAAGTGACATTAACTAATCGCGAAGGATAGTCACTCATCGCGAAATTATAGTCACTTATCGCGAAGCAGCAGTCACTAATCGCGGAATAACAGTCACTTATCGTGAAGCGACTGTCATTAATCGCGAAGCGACAACTACATCCCGTGAAGCGATTGTCAGTTATAGCGAAGCGACAGTCACTAATTGCCAAGCGATTTCCCCTTTTGAAGAGCGATAGCCACTTATCGCGAAACGAAAGTTATTTACTTTTGTTAACTAACGCAATGAAATCATTTACTTTACGCGACGCGACAGTAACTTAAACGCGAAGCGCTGGTTGCTTCACGCAAAGCGTTGCTAAACGCGAACGAAGTGCTGCTAAATGCGAAGCGTAAGCTACTTTTCACGGCAGCGTTTACTTCTTAACGCGAAGTGTTCGAACTTAATGCGTTGTGTTAGTCACTTAACGTGAAGCGTTGAGTAAAGCTTCGTATAAACTGACGTTTCACGTTATCTAACACAAAGCGTTAGCCACTTAACACAAAATTATCTAATTAACCCAAAGCGTAGACCAATTAACGTGTAGCGTTACTCACTTAACATGAAGATTAACTTAAGCGTGGTTGAAAATCTTAAAGTTACTTTGCACAAAGCGTTCCTTTATGCCAAGCCAACTTAACCCGAAGAGTTAGCCGCTTAAAGCAAATATTACGCAAGTATACGTAGGTCACGGTTGTAATAGTCAATATACATACGGACCTTGTTTAAAACAAAATTATTTTTCTATATTATTTAAATGCATGGACACGCGTTATTTTAATTTGTTTATTGTTACTAAGCCATTTTTCATAGTATAGCTGCTTGCGCGCGCATTGTTTTCAATTATGTATTGTTTCGAGCGGAACTTACGTTATTAACTTCTGAGTTACTAAAAACACTCTCTTTAAGGGTGTCAAACTAAAAATATTTTTTTAGCGTCATATATTTAAGTGTTCTACATGTTACACTCTTTTTATGGGTTTCAACCCAAGTAATATATTCTTCACTCAGTACCTGAGTAATGGGTCATTTTCTAAGTCTTGCATCTTACGTTTTAAATTAGGTTTTTTTTTCTTGGAAATCCACTTTCTTTGTCACGGATTATATACCGTTTGACGTTATTGTTGGATCCTATATCTTAGCTCGTTGTAAAATTTGCATCAATTTTGCATGTAGAGAAATTTGCATGCAATTTGTTTTCTCAAACGAAATCTTTACCTTTCCATTTGTTAATTTGAATCAGTTTTCTCATTTAGTTAACTAAATTTCTGAGTCTAAGGCTATTTTGTCTAAATCTCAAACAAAAAAATTGAATACAATTTTAGCCAAATCTTCGTCTGTCTTGTCATCCATTCCGGGATTAGTCCGCGGTTTTGAATATAAATTAATCTTTAAGAATGATACTCCTGTTCGAAAATCCCCTCATTTTCTTCCCAGGGATAAATCAGATCTTTTGGAAGCTCACATTCAAGAACTTTTGGATTAGAAAATTTTACCTCCTTGTGTTTCGAGCTATAGTAGCCCGGTATTTATGATTGAGTATTTTCATCAAATTAACGGTATAACTAAAATGTATCGTCTCTACCATCGATTCTGATCGCAAGTTCCAGGATAGATTTAGTGGACCCTATAAAATAATCAAAATTAATACTCCGTCTTCACTGGAACTACAACATACTGTTTCTGGTCATTTTCGAAAGCACATTTCTCACCTTAAAAAAATTTAAATTCAATTAATTTCTTTACAAGTTGCTTTGTTGGTGAATCATATTTAACAAAAAAGTTTTTTTCTAAAACTTATATATAATTAAATATTGTGATATAATCTATTTAATTTCAATATACCGTTATCCTTTGTACTATTCTTTTCTATTTTTAAAATAATTTTCTTTCTCGCTCCTGGTATCTTTTAATTTAGTAAAAAGTTTTGATTTAACTAACTATTCTTTAGACTAGGCCAAGAGAGAAGGAAAGTTGTTTTCTTATTTGCATTCATTTTTTCTTAAAATAAATATTTTCTCTTATCATTGTTCCTATATATTTATTCTATTTTGGCAATTTTTTAATAGTTTACTTTATCTCTATATTGGAATTCATTTAATTTAGTTAAAAGTTTGATTTAACAAACTATTCTCGGGACAAATCCAAAGAGAGAAGGAAAACTATTTTATTTACTTAAATTTTCTTAACTTAAAATTTTCTCTTTCTCTTACTTTTTCTGTTTAATTTGTAACTTCTAACTGTTCTATTCTATATATCACTTGGTAAATATTGTCATTGTGATATCTATTTCTTTCAATTTTGTATATTTAGTTTAATCATTAATATCTAATACTTCATATTTTGTACGTTTCTTACTTTCTCAAAAAATTTAGTTTTCGCTTTACCTTTCTTATCTTAGTTCAAAAAAAAGCAAAAAATTCTTTTGTACTGCGTATTTTAAGAATTTTTTTCTTTTTTTTTTCCCAAACACTTGTGCAATGATATGTGACACATATCGTTGCGAAATTATAGAATTATTTTTATACGTACATGTATACCGAGGTCGCGGTTGTATAGTCAGTATACATACGGACCTTGTTTAAAACACATTTATTTTTCTGCGCACACGTTATTTTTATTGTTTTATTGTTACTAAGCCATTTTTCATAGTAAAGCTGCTTGCGCGCGCTTTGTTTGCAATTGTGTATTGTTTTGAGTCTAACTTACGTTTTACACTTCTGGGTTACTAAAAACTCTCTTTAAGGGTGTCAAACTAACAATACTTTTTTTAGCGTCGAAAAATACTTTATATTTAAATGTTATACATGTTAAACACTTTTTATGGGTTTCAACCCAAGTAATATGCAATATATTCTTCACTCAGTACCTGATTGAGTAATGGGTCACTGAGTAACAACTGCTCTTGACATTGCTAATGTAATTGGATTTAGTTCACGAAAAAAAGCGAAAATTGATGATTGTTAATTAATTAGGTATGTTAGTTTTGTGTTGGTATATATCAATTAAATTTATTGGGTAACCATAATTATTTCTTAATATTAGAATACGATAAATTAGTTCGAGATTGTTAATATATGTACATTTTATTTTAACGTTGTAAATAAATAGGAGGAAAGATCGTAAACCGAAAAGAAGAAAAGGTGAAAATGGGGGCTTCGAAGAAGCCATTAACGAAATACGAATCTCTGGGGATAATGTCAGTATAACTGTGGGATCTGTAACACCCGATCCGATTTACACTATAAATTATTTAATGGGCTAAAAGCCCGATCTTGGAATACACTCTGTCTTCCTTTAAAATAGTATAATTCTAAATTCTTTATCAATTTAATTTTCTTTTCTTAACATAAACTTATTATCTCTTTTATCTTTCTTTAATCTTAATTAATATTAAGATTTATATATTAAATATAAATGTTATCTTAATCTTTAATATTTGTCTAACTTAATTTAATCAAACCCAAATCCAAAAAAAATTATTTTTATTTCTATTATAAATTTAATATTTAATTAAATTTTAATTTGAAATATTTTTCGTTACAAGCTAATTAACGCGTAACGTTACTCACTTAACGCGAAGCGAAACATTGGTGTGGTTGCAAATTTCAGAAACCAAGTTATTTTTCCCAAAGCGTAGGGTACACCACCCAAAGCGTTTTTAAAACGCGAACGAATCGTTCCTTTATGCCAAGCATTGTTTACTTTTTCGCGAAGAATTACCCTACCGCAATGAAAACGCGAAGCGCTAGTAAGGTAACGCGAAACGTTAGTTTCTCGAGGTTGAAAATATTAGAAGCTATGTGACTAAGTGCGAAGTGTTAGTAACGTAACGTGAAGTAAACTTAAAGCGTGCGTTACTTAACGTGAAGCGTAAGTTACTTCACGTAATGCTTTTCATTCTGAATGCGACCGAAGAGTTACTTAACGCGACCCGTGAGCCACTTTTCACAAAGCGTTAGCCACGTAATGCGAAGCGTAAGCAACTTAACGCGAAGGGTTAGCAACTTAACGCAGAGCGTTAGTCAGTGTTACCTATTTTACACGAAGCGCCACTTCATCGTGTTTGAAAATATTAGAAACTTGGTAACTTAGCTTGGATATTGAAGTAAACTAGTGTTTCGTGTTGACTGACGCTTTTGTTAACACTAACACTTTCACCACGCTTTGAATCACTACGCAACGATTCACTGACAGTATGCTTTGAATAACTTTACCCTCCATTTAGCTGAATGCTTCGCGTTGACTCACTCTCGCATCGCGTATTTTACTAAAGGTACGCGTCCACCAATACTTGGTGTCGAATAACGCTTCCACATTGAATAGCCCATCAGGTTGAATGACGCTTTGCGTCGACTAACGCTTTGCGTTGAACCACTATTGCTTCGGTTTGAATAACTAACGCTTCGCTTTTACTTACGAACGCTTTGCGTTGTCTTAACGCTTCCCGTTGGCTCACTTACGCTTCACGTTATCGTAACGTTTTGTGTTTACTAAAGCTTCGCGTCAACCAACACTTGACGTTGATAAACTAATGCTTCGCGTTGGCTAACTAACAGTTGGCGGTCACTCACCAACGCTTTGCGTTTACGAACTTTCGCTTCGAGTTTATTATCGCTTTGTGTTGACTAACGCTTTGCGTTGACAGGCTAACGCTTCGCATTGACCAACTAACGCTTAGCGTTGGCTTGCTTAGGCTTCGTTTTGACAAATGCTGCAAGTTGACTTACGCTTCGCGTTAACTGCCTTCCTCCAACACTTTGCGTTGAACCACTATTGCTTCGGCTTGAATAACTAACGCTTCGATTTCACTTACGAACGCTTTGCGTTGTATTAACGCTTCGCGTTGACTCACTTAGGCTTCGTGTTATCTTAACGTTTTGTGTTTACTAAAGCTTCGCGTCAACCAACACTTGACGTTGATAAACTAACGCTTCGCGTTGGCTAACTAACAGTTCGCGTTCACTCACCAACGCTTCACGTTGACGAACTTGCGCTTCGCGTTTATTATCGCTTCGTGTTGACTAACGCTTTGCATTGACAGGCTAACGCTTCGCATTGACCAACTGACGCTTAGCGTTGGCTTGCTTAGGCTTCGATTTGACAATTGCTGCAAGTTGACTTACGCTTCGCGTTAACTGCCTTCTTCCAACACTTCGCGTTGACCAACGCTTCACGTTAACTAGCGATTCATGTTGACTTAAAACGCTTCACGTTGAGTGACTAACGTTTGGCTTTATGTTACGCTTCGCGTTGACTTACATACGTTTAGTGTCGACTAACTAACGCTATGCGTTAACAAACCAAGGTAGTGCATCGTGTTGACTGACGCTTCGCGTTTACTAACTTTTTGCGCCGACCAACTCTTCTCGTTGACTAACGCTTCGCGTTGAATAACTAATGCTTTGCGTTGACTTTGAACAAGCCCTTCGTGGTGACAAACCAACGCTTCGCGCTGACTTGCTTGCGCTCCGGATTAACTTACGCTTCGCGTTAACTGTGGCTACGTTTTCAACGACGCTTCGCATTGGCTTACCAACGCTTCACGTGGACTACCGCTTCGCGTCGATCAACACTTCACGTCGACGTTAATTTACGATCCACGGTGTCTAGCTCACGCTTTGGTCTAGCTTGCGCTTAACTCGGGTTAATTAACGATTCACGTTTTCTAGCTCACGCTTTGGTCTAGCTGGCGCTTAATGTTGACCAACGCTTTGCGTTGACCAACGTGTCATGTAATCTTACGCTTCGCGTTGACTTCCTATTGGTTAGCGTCCACTTACGGTTTGCGTTGAATAACAAACGGTTCGCGTTGACATACTTGCGCTACGTGCTGACTTAAGCTTTACGTTGACAAACCAACGTTTCAGGTTAACTAGTGCATTGTGTTGACTGACGCTTCGCATTTACTAACGCTTCGCGTCGACTAACACTTCCCGTCGACCAACACTTGGCGCTGACTAACGCATCGCGTCGACTAATTAACGCTTTGCGTTGACTTAGTTCTAACTAATGCTTTGCGTTGACTTACTTCTAACTAACGATTCGTGGTAACAAACCAACGCTTTGGTTTGCGTTGACTAACGCTTCGCGTACTCTACCGCTTCGCGTCGACCAATACTTCACGTCGACTAATGCTTCGAGATGACTAACGCTTCACGTCAGCTAGCGTTTCGCGTTGGCTGACGCTTCGGGTTGACTAACTTTCACTTCGCTTAACACTTTGCGGGTTTACTAACGTTTCGCATTGGCAAACCAACGCATCGCGTTGACCTGCTTACGTTCCTGGTTGACTAACGCTTTTTAAACGCAAGAATATTTTTACTGTTTCAATATTATTAACACAAAACAAAGACTGACTAAAAGTTCATATTTTATAAACATTGAATAACAAAAGTTGATACACAACTCAGTCTATGCTGGATATTCAAACAATTAACTCAGTTAGTTATTATTATTTTGTAAGTTGTTGTTGTTATTTGTTTGTTTATATTAAGTTTCAAGTTGATACACGCAAGAAATATAATCGAAAGGTTTACGACTTTAGACATTAATTTTCGAAAATTCTCTACATACTCCAAGAAACATATTTTCCAAATTTTATGCTTCTATCTTTAGTGGTTTAGGCTGTGCTCTGTCAGTCAGTCAGTCACGGAAAAGATTTGTACATTAAATATGCATAAATTTTAATGATGGCCATTTTCAACGACTATTAGGTAGGATCGCTGGACATTTGAAGAAAATTTTGTGAAATAGTTTTATCGGTGCACACAAGATAAATTTTCTCACGAAACAATATTCGCTTAAAACAAAAATTTCAAAATTCCAAAACTTAAAAATTATATATTAACGACCCTGACGAATAGAAATTTATTATCTTATAAAACAACTGGATTATAAAATTCAGGTTGGACATGCAAGTATCGTGGGAACATCAATTATCTCAGACCCCGTCTTTGAAATGGGCACAGATATACTTCCCAAGACATACTCATTCTCAAAACCTTTCACTGTAGTATGTGATAGGGCCAAAGGAATCTTATGATGTACAGACGGATCCAAAACTGAAGAAGGGACCGGGCCGGGAATCTACGGTGAGAGACCCAAAGCAAACATAAGCCTCAACTTGGGGAAATATGCCACGGTCTTCCAAGCAGAAGTCTACGCCAATTTGGCTTGCGTCCGTGAGAACCTACGTAGAGGCTACATAAATCAGAACGTATGTATTCTGTTGGACAGTCAAGCTGCTTTAAAAGCCTTGTCTGGAACTGAGGTCACCCCAAGGGTACTCAAGGATTGTCTGGAGGAACTTCTGAAACTGGCAAAACGGAACAATGTTAAATTGATCTGGGTGTCGGGTCACAGTGGTTTCGAAGGAAACGAAAAAGCGGATACCTTAGTAAAGAAGGGAGTCAGAATGCCATTCATAGGCCCAGAGTTTATTTTAGGAATTCCAAAGACTGCATGTAAACAAGTGATCAACGAGTGGTCAAATGCTGTGATCACTGGGATCACTGGGAAAAAGTACCGCGCCAAGAGCTCGGGAAGGTACTGCTTCAGAGTGCAACAAAGAGGTTATCTCTCGATGTACTGAGACTGAACAGGATGCATCTGCGGAGGGTTACCGGGTTCATTACTGGGCATTATTCCATGTGGAAGCATCTGCACACAATGGGACCCCATAACGGCTCCATTATGTGCAGATTGTGTGGCAAGGAGGAAGAAACATCCAGCCACATAATCTTTGACTGCGAACCTCTGGGTTACAGCAGATACAGGATATTCGGTGCATTTCACCCCGGATATATGAACCGTCGGGAGGATCTGATAAACAAGCTCCAGGCTATTGCCAACATATGGGAGAAGCGAGTCTCGTCAGACTGAGGTAGAAGGTGGAGCACAATGGACCATAGGGTCGAAGTGCACTAGTTTTTACCCCGATATTAATCAATCAATCAATCTTATGAAACAACAAATTGCATATTTCATATCAGATTAATATTCAGATTTAAAATTGATAACGTCACATGATGACGATGAAAAAATGATAAAATTTATACTCCTGATTTCTTTGTTATAAATTTTCTACAATGACGAAAATAGTGAAACGTTTAAATATAAATTTTATCATAACAAAAATAAACCACTTTATAAACCCCCATGACGATTAAACAATAATATGTGTACGATATATGTAAGTTCGAGCTTATATTCTGAGTTTTCGGGGTTTGCACAACTTTTCTATGCAGTGCTACTATTAGTGCGTCGTTGACTCTGTTGTATGAAACAACTCTCGACACGTATATTACAACAACCACCATTGTAACCCGTGTGTATTTCGATATCGTATTCGACGATATAAAGTACAGTTAACCAACAGTGTATACAATATATAGAATCTTCTAACGTAAAACAATCCAGTTTTTCACAATAATCAAATTTTAAATTGTTCCCACATCACATGGTACGCACGACGGACGCTTTGACGCCGTTTATTGTAATATGATCGCATAATGCTTAAAATAGTTGTAACTTATTATTAATATCGCGTGAAATTTTGTGCTTTTTAGGGATATTTTTGATATTTACATTCTTATGTTATTGTGTAAACAGAAAACAGTGAAATTTATCGTCAAGCATTCTTTTTATCTTTTCCCAATTTTATTGTAACTGCGTTTTAAGACTTTCATATTTATTATTTCATTTTTGTTATTTTTTGTAATTTTTTGTATTATTGTTTATTGTTGAAATCCTTTTGATATTCAATATTAATTATGTATATGGGTGTAATACATTGTGCTTTTATGCTTTCATTTATTATTCTAACATATGTTCATGATTGGTGATGGATTGTGCTTTATAGTGCTTTAAAGAGTTATATCTGATACACATACATTAAATTTTGTTTGTTTCAATATTTTCAATACAGTCAAACAAGTATTGTTTTAAATTGATTTTATGCTTGTTTTTTAAAAATTACTTTAATGAAATACATGTTTTCACTTATTTAACAAATTCATTTTATTTATTCTTTATTTTATTTTTTTATGTTTCAGTTTATTCTGTCTGTTTAATTTCGAAATAATATTAGAATTTCTTTCATATTCCCAATTCAATAATTATTTTTATATCCTTTTTAGCTTATATAAAACTGTACTGTAAAACACGATTCTTATAAAATAACAAATTTTAATTTATTTCAAAATTACCTTCGTTTTAAATAAATATTGCCTTATTTTAAAATAATATTTAGTTTTTAAGAGGATGACTGAAACTTATTAAAACTAGATTTTAATCTGGAGTGATCATTCTTTAGACTTTATATTTTCTAGTGTAAACATTAAGTGTATACGCAGTTCTTTTAAAAAGATTCATCTACATTTTGAAAAATGGTGCTATAGTGCTTGACAAACGTGTAAACCAAGCGAAAAAAAATTGGTGTAAATATGATGATTTTGTTTGTGAGAAATTAAATGTAAGTGTAATTTATGTTAACTTGATGTGACCAAAGGTGATGATTAATTTGGGGTATGGTAATAAATTATATATTTTTGTACTATAAGTCAAAACAAATCCTAGTCATTAGTTTTCTCGTTTTCTAGTGGATAAATTTATGGGGAAGCTTTCAGTTACAGGCTTATTAAAATTAGTTTATTTTTGGACATTATTTGTATCTTTTACTTTCAGATGAAATCTTTTATCCAACTGACTGAAGATTTAATCAAATAATATTCTAAATAAACAAAATTTTAGTAATCTCTCCAAAATCTTCACGAAATACGAAATATAAAAACACGAATTATGTTAATAAAAGAGAAGTTTTTTGTGACTATGGGCGTTCAAATTATATTTGAGACCACTATTGATGGAAAAAAATAATATTCTTTATTGCATAGATATAAAATTTTACTTCGAAAAACATAACATTTTTCTCTCACAAATCTTCACAATTTTAAATTCAAACTTAAAGTTTTGGGGGCTGCCTAGTACCTGTGCAATAGTGTTATAAGACCGCCACCAAAGCTTTTAGTTTCCCGATGTACGATTTCAAAAATTGTTGAGATATGTGAACAAAAAATGTTCATTAGCTTTTGCGATGCAGAATTGTATTTCTTTGCAACGAAAAATGCTATTTTTTGATAGGAAAAAATGTTTTCCAATGGTGTCCTCACTAAGCGTTTTACACTTTGTATGTCATCGATTTTTCGTCGATTTGTTCTGATTGATTTACTATGTTGATCGGCAACTTCTTGAGAAACTACTCTAGATAACGTTTTCTTGGCCTTATTCTCGGCTTCATTTTGACCTGTTATTCCAATTGTAATTGTACTGAAATTATGCTGTATACATATATGTATGCGAAGGTCTTCCTTATGAGGTATCAAGTTGAAGTTTGGTAAATCTGTCTCATAAGTGTTGTAATGTCATTAATTCCTAATTTTTTGTCAAAAAATTTCATAGCATAAAAACGTGTATGATGTTTTAGGTAGATATTATATTAACACAAAAGAAGCAGGTAGGTATTTATCTAAAATATGTACTTACATATTTTCAATTTTTCTAGACTGAAAATAAAACATCGCATTACATATGTTGCAGACATATAATAAATTTTCTTCCTAAGGATACACACGTAATGGTACACCGGAGAATTATACGTGTACAGGTCACCTGCACAGGCAAACCGGAGCGTCTGTAGCAGCCGCCTGCACAGGCATAGAGACCTGTACAGGCGACCGGACAAGAATCGAAATTTACTTTTACATGCGACTACCTGCGCATGCATGTAGACCTGAGTGTGTGTTTGAGTCACTCCGGTAAGCCTGCACAGTTTTTATGTTTTTAAACGGTTTTATTATTATAACGGATTTAACGGTTTTATTAGTTGCGTGTAGTTTCAACATTATTACGTGTACAACAATAGAATTTTGTGATCATCACGTCAATCCGAAAATGTATAACCAAGTGATTGAAGAATTGAGTGATATATATAGGTTGGAACCTTGCCTGTGGCGGGTTAAGAGTAAAGACTACCACGACCGTGACAAGAGCGATGCACCCTATGGAAGACTTGTCATAAAATTAAAGGAGGTAGAAGCCGATGCTTTTAAAAAATCAGTGGTAAAACCGTATACCTGTGTAGGTAAACCTTACCGTAACGTGTGAGCGCTCTAGGCCTGTACAGGTATACCTTTCCGGTATATACTACCGTAACGTGTGTACCCGGCCTAATGAATTTACAGTTACCGAGAAACAAGAGAAAAATCGAATACGAATAATTTTTACATTTTGAAAAACGATTTGTCTAAATTTAAAAAAAACTAAAATACTTTTTCTGTGATTTTCCTATACAAAAAAAATCAAAATACATGTCTATTGAAAAACATTTAATTAAATTATTACTTTTGGACTAACATTTACGCAGTCCATCATGTAATTTTGATTATTTACATGGTACTCAGTTAAGAAGTTTACTTTTACAAAACGTGTGTACATAGTTTTTACGCTATGCCTTCGTAACGGTGCATGTACAAAAAATTAGTTGTTTGAAATCGAATTCTGTTCAAGGTAATGTCAGATTTTTTGTCGTAATGTTGATTGCTACACAGTTGTCATCATCTTTAATACTGTGGCAGACGACAATTCTGTGTGCAAGTCTGCGTACAGAGAAAATTTTTTCCGAACTTGTTCGTGTAAGAAGCAAAAAATAATTTGGGTGGCCACTCCCTACTCCCCACCAGTGCCGTAACTAGCCTTTTATACAATAAAATGGACTATGTTTATAAAAATAAATCTATAATTTAAAAAGTAAATTTTTGTACACTTAATTATGTGTACTTAGAGTATACAAAAGTAGAGTTTTGAATCAAGAAGTACATATAAATTGCGTTTATGAATTAGGTGAAAAATCGTTTATTCGACAATATTTGCCAAAACTCAATTATACAATACACAAATGACACCAAATCCTGATTAGTCCATAATACATAAGTACATTAGTAAATAGTGCTGGGTGCTGCCACACTGCCTTAGCGTCTCGCTCCATCCGGAAAAAATAAGGAGAACCGGAATTCACCAAAATGGTACATGTGAACTAGACTAGCAGTCCAAACGCTAGTCGCAACTCGTAGTGTCAATATTTACGAACGATCTCATCGTCTTTGTTATTTTGAATATTATTTACTTCTATTACTTGTAAAAAGAATATATTATATTATCATATTATTAATTTGTGGTCCTGGTTTGGCCATTTCTGCTCCCTGTGCCTGGGCACCGCCCTAGTTACGGCACTGCTCCCCACGTTCTCCCAGAATTCAGTATATGGCCGCTATTATTCCGCCTCCACTATGTTAAAGTTAGCGTTTAGCCAAAACGCTAGAGGTAGAGGTAGATTGTAAAGACTGCCCTGGACGGGCTACACTTCGACCATAAGGTCCATTGTGATACCTTAGGATATGATAATGTGAGTGGAGTGGCAGGAATTTGTGAGTAGACTAGGAATTGGTAGGATATGCGGCTGCAGCCGACTATGATAGGAACTATGCCGATATTCATCTGGAGTTCGTGAAGGAAACTGCAGAAAACCTTCTCAAGCATAGCCGGTTACTTCGTTCTTGTCCATACGCCGACAGTTTAGTCAATCAACCGCCCCTTTTTTTTTTTTTATAATTGACAAACTACCGATGTCGGGATTCGAACCCATAACCTCCCAGTTTCCAAGTGCTGCATACTGCGCAGACATGACGCCTTAGACCGCTCGGCTACTTGACTGGTGCCAAAACGCTAAGATTTATTTTTTTAAAACTTTCATACAAAACATTTCAACATTTAATTGTCTACAATAGTTCTTGATATTTCAAACCATAAGTCCAAAAAATATATCTTTTCGTATGCATTACTTTTCATACAATTTGTTTTAAATTTGTGTGGTATATACATTAGCGAATTTCCTCCAAAGGAAATGCAGCTATTGTTTTTGTGTTTTTGCACCAATGTTGGAGTTCCTAAAAATTTCTTCAAATGTCCATCACATTAAAAATCCATTAAAAATCACTATCGCTAAAATTTGTATATATGTAGATATATATATATATATATATATATATATATATATATATATATATATATATATTATATATATATATATATATATATATAAATATATATATATATATATATAATAGATATATATATATATATATATATATATATAATAGATATATATATATATATATATATGTACTTTTTTTAAATGTCTGTGGAGTTTCTAGCGGTCACAGTTTTATTCCGATTGGAATGAAATTAGGTATTTAAGTCGCTTTTGGTATTCTAAAGGTCAGGTTCGTTAATGGGTAAAATCGGACGAAGGGACAGAGGGTTCAGAGGGAGGGGCAAACACAAAATATGACTATCTCCCTTAATTTTTGAAAAATCGAAAAATTTATCAGTTTGCTAAGTTTTACTGTAATTTTGTTTCTTATCATTTTTCTGTTACACTAATATTTACAGAAATATTTTCAATTAAAGATTGAAAGTTAAAATTCTAAATATCTCTGTTCACATTCGAGTTTGAGAAAAATGATCAAGTAATGAATTGAAGCAACCTTGATTTTCTACAACATTATTCCTTATACATTTTTCGATTATTCTAATATTAAGAGAGGTATTGAATATTTTGTGTTTGTTTGACACAAATACATGAAATATATTTTTTTGTAAAAAATTTGGATTGTCGATTCCATGGTAACTATAAACTATAATCGTTATACATCGTTCTATTTTGGCTATTAATCAATTTAATTTTTGCAAATACTAAAGTCATATCAGATATTATATTTCATTTTGATCACACTAAAATTATGATCGCTAGACAGTGATTTATGTATTCTATGAAACTTCGCTAAGTTGACGCAGCTCCTGCGTAACTAATTTTTAGGTCGAATTTAACCAAAAACTTCATCACATATGGTTTGTAAAGAATTTTAATACATATAATTTTGTTTTTTATATATCGAATTTTAAGGACTTTACGCTGTGAAGGATCGAATGAGCGCATCATGCACGGATTTTCCCAAAGGTAAAACTGCATCTTTAAAAAAAATAAAAATAAATATTTTTGTTTCGAATATTGTGGTATAAGTTTTATTATTGTTACTATGTAGCAACTCGAATTCAATAAAATTTCATTGTATTTAAATAAAATAATTATTTAAATCAAACGATTTCTATTCATTGTCCAATAATAAATAATTTTTATTCTTGATAAATCTTTTCTAATGATCATAAGTTTTTCCAAAAATGCAATCTTATCTTTGAAAATCTAGATAATATTATAAAATTATTTGTAATCAACTTCTTTGCAAAAAACATTAGTGGAGTTTTTGGTTAAATGTGACCAAAAAAAAGTTATAGCAGTTGCAACAAAATAATTGTCTTGTGGCAAATTTAATGTGCTAAGACTTTTTAGTTATTCACTTTATGCCATAAACATTTTTAAAAATTTTTTATAACATGTACCTTTTCTAAGATGGAGGTCAAATGAAGGTTGGATTTCATTCTAAAAGTGAATTTTAAACTCATACTAATAACTTTAAAGTAAAACGTTTATTGGCAACAATTTTTAAAGAATAATTTTGTTTGAAAACAATTGGCATTCAATTTTCGAAAAACTTTTTATAACAGTTTTACAAGATGAGTTTATGATTGCAATTTACGTTCTAAATGAGAAAACTAATAAACATGGTGGTATTAAATTCTCAAATTACTTTCAAAGAAATATATCGAAACAAAATTCCAGTATATTTATGGAAAAACTCTCATCCCATGTATAATTATTTACATAAATAAAAATACAAAATATCTTATCGAAAAATGTTATAACAAAACTTTTTTATACATTCTTATAGATATATTCTTTTAACATATATTTCGGACACTTTTTTTGCAAATAAACTCATTATGTAATTATAATATACATTTTCTTTTAAATTCGTTTAAAAAAATCTAAAATCCCGTAGCTCGGTAGTGCGTCAGACTATGTTTAAGCACTAACATGCTTACAGGATGGATTGCAGTTGATTTTTAGGCATCTGTATCTCAGGAACCGAAACTGCTATGAGGTTAAAACATATTATAACATAGCAAAAATTTATGTGTTATTGAAAATTAAAATGACATTTTCGTATTGAGAACTGACCAGAGGGCGGGGCTTAAAAACACGGCTGACTTTTGTGTGCAACGAATAATTTTTATGTCAAATAATAATTTTTTTATAAATTTTGATAGTTTGAAATGTTAATTGACCTGAAATCGAGGCTTTAAAAACACGGCTGAATTTTGTGTTTATCGAAAAAATAATCTAATTTTTTATGTCAATTTAGTTTTCTAAATTTTGACCGTTTGATATGTAAATTTTTTAATATTTAAAATTTTTTGACAGATAATATATTTCTTTATAAAATTTTTAAATTCCTTAATAAAAGTTATGTGTGAACATTGATAACATGCCTTTGACACCAAATGCTTGAATTGAAATATCATACACAGGGAAATAAAATCATACAAATCATACACATCGCATTTGATGTCAAAACAATGTTATAAATTATCAAACATTACTTAAATGGCAAGTTAAGTAATCGCTAATCGCTTCCGTTGGTATATAATCGAATATAACCGAATATAACCGAAAGGCAACGCCGGATTTCCTTCAGCCTACAAGGGCCCGGCCTAGGGCCAGCCAGCCTATGGGCTCCAGTGGCGGAACCTTCATATAAGCTCGAAAAGCCTGGCTTGCCTTATCAAAAAGCGTTATCGAAATTATTAACTTAAAGGTCTTGAAACGATATTATTCGAGCTATTTAAAAGTTAGTATTCGAGCTAGTAAAACGAGTGTCTGCACCTGCGCGCTTATTTGTCGTGGAATGATGAAGTTGTAGATTTATCGTCACTAACCTACACAAATACTTATCGGAAAAAGGCTTTTTGCACATTTATCCAAACGTAGAAATTGGGCTCCGAATGCTGTTGTGTACACCAGCATCAAACTGTTCAGTAGAACGGTCGTTTTCGGCGCTAAAAAGTGTAAAGAATTACTTAAGATCTACCATAGAAGAGAACAGCCTAAATTTACTCTCTTTAATGTACATAGAGTCAGAAATAATAAATAATAAATAACAATGCAGTGAATTGACTATGAAGACGTCATTTGTTCTTTTGCACAGAAGAAAGTTCGCCGTATGATTCTATAAATTTTATAGAATAAGGTACTTATAGTGACATAGACTGCATTATTCTGATGTTTATTGAAGTAATTAAAGTCGATAAAAATTTACTACTGTGTACTAGTGCATTCAATTCGCTAAATTTCCAAAATGACTTCGAGATGGGGGAGGGGGCAAATGCCAAGTGCGTAGGGGTCCTGAGTCTCTAAGTCCGGGCCTGCCGAAAGTTAATACTAATGATGAATATAAATAGACGTTAGTTTACAAAACAATTCAAGAAAATATGTTAATAGTAAATAAACAAACTTAATAATATAATGACATCAAAAGATATTGAAAGATCATATTGAACTACAATAACATCTTATGATGACGCTAAGGTGAATGCAAAATTGTTGACAGTTTGACATCCGCGGACGTGAATGCTGATGCTGATTTAAATTTTTTTAAGATATACTAAATTTAGGTACATGAATAAATGAAAAAGATGGTAATAATTTTTAGTAACCTTATATTCAAATTTTTTATATGAAAATTTTAAAATTGGTGCATAAGATTGAATAAAGAGCAATGTAGATACTTTTTCAGGTGCCAACCTGTTTCCCAAGGTTCATAGGTTAATCTCGGAATTCCCGGAGCTAAACTGCTCCGGGTGTTTGAGCGGGCCTCAAAAGAGTATATTTTATTGCATATTTTATACTGAGATTTAACTCGGATATGCTCATCTAGTTTAAAATAAGTCAAATAAATCAAATCACACTTTACATCGGTGGTACTATTGATTCATTGCCAAATAAAATATTCATTGCGAAATACTCAAACAATAACGTAAATTGTTGTCCGCAACATCCCTGGTCTGGAATGCTAGTGGGTTCGATCCACATCCCTAGATGTGTATAATTTTTTATATTATGTCAAGTTATTTTATGTCGAAAGAATATTATCAATGTTTAGAGATTACTTAAATGTCAAATTTAGTAAATGCTAGTCGCTTCCGTTGGTATAATATAGCCGAAATGCAACTATACTAACCATGGATGAGTTTCAAATAATATGAATCTTAACACATTGAATAAACTAAATAATTTTAAAAGTCATAAATAATTTTGATGCAAATATTTTTTTCCTAGGAAATCAGTTATTGCCGTATATGAACTGATTTTACAAAAATTGTTTCATATGTACTACCATAAAAAAACTACAAAAGTATATATATACAACTGCTATTCAAAAATAAACATTGTATATATCACCGAAGGTATAAAAATGTTATCGTTTCAATTCGTTCGTCAAATGTCGTTAAATAAAATTTCGTATGCATAAATGCAAATTTCCATTGACTGAACAGATTAACATACTACTAGATAATACGAATATGAAAATAAAAATAGAAAATATACTTTTCATACATAAAAAATCAATCAATCAATTATCTTACCGTGTTAACATTGTATAAAAACAAAGTAATATACTCAATGACAACATTGAAAAAAAAATTATGTCAGGTTTTATAACAATAAAATCGACTAAACATGTGAATTCGACCAGCATTTAAACTGAAGCTATAACTGTGAAACTACAAAATAAATAAAATAGTATTTTAAAAATGAGAATTGTTTTTAACTCAATAGACACTACAGTGCAGTATATAAAATATAGTTACGTATTGGATGTCGAAAATAGATTTTGATTTTTTTGGTGTATGGATAGAAATCTGTGACACGATTTCTGAACAACAAAAAGCACTTGATTATTCAAACACATCTAAATTTTTTATCATAATAACTCGCCAGAAAAAAGTCTTTTGGTGAAAATCGCTTTAGTGGAACTTTACACTAGTAAATTAAGTTTTCGGAATTTTTTCAAAAACTTGCCAAATATATCATTTGTTTTTGATGAGTATATTAACGCCGTATGCAATTTTGAATGAAATCGAATGGAAATAGCCTTCGTTCATGTGGCTGTCCCAGTTTGACAATAATTGTGTAAGTTACTTCTAGAATTAATTGATATACTTTTTTTAATATTACAGACAGCTCATTAGTTATATTTGCCAGAATTGAAATATAACCCGAATGTTGTACAAAACAGTTGGTATTTCAATTAGTGTAATATAGTGCATAAATACTTCGACTTACAGTTTGTTGTCTGTAGATACAGCCTCTACCAGTAACATCAGAAAAATTCATTTTTCGTGAAATAAACGTCTAGGATCGGTAGTATTTGTCGAGATATTAGCTTTTCATAAAAATTGATTTTTCATTTTATGTTTATAAACACATCTTTTTTATATAAGTTTATAAACCTTTTTTATGTCAGACTGTCGCATTCCACTTTTATCAATATTTGGGATGACTTAAATAACATAATATTATCAAAAACAAAATAATAAATAAATATATATATATATATATATATATATATATGTATATATATATACATGTATATATATATCTATATATATATACACACATACATACATATGCATATATGTATATATATATATATACATGTATATATATATATACATGTATATATATATATATATATATATATATATATATATATATATATATATATACATATGTACACATTTACTAGCTGACCCGACAGACGTTGACCTGTCTTAACTATGAATATTGAATTCGAATTGGTAAAATTAATAAATAATAATTATTATTCCAAAAACATATTGTTTAATGTTCTAATGCTTTATGATACGCAACATTATTAGTTTTATTTTCTAGCGACTTCATCAATTCTTGGCGCATTAAAACGTCTTTCGTGTTGTGCTGCAGGCGTCTTATCGGCTTTGATGTGGTCGTGAATAATGCAACCAATTCTTTGTGCTGATGGAAAAACATTTGAAGTTGTTCCACAATTGGTCTTTTCACCGAAGTGTTGTGTGCACAACGCTGATCGCCTTATCTTGCTGAATCGCCCATAAATATATCTGCAAAATTTTTTAGTCACTACCCCGCGTTCGCAATAAGGAACCTGTTAGATGATATATTTGACCCTGAATCTGCAAAGGTAAACAGATAATAAAAAGATGTAATATAGGAAACTGTATAGCGATTTGTTTGTACCACCATATGGCTCACCCATGTTGCTCTCAAAATACTTTCTCAGCACTCCACCATCATCTTTTTTAAACACACTCAATTCTATCTGTTTTTGGCAATTTACCAAGCTTCAAATGTACTTTAAGCCATTTCAATTGATACACCAATTAAATTGAAAGCTGCCAACGTATTTTGCATCATGCACGTGGTGGTAAAAGTTTATTGTTTTTCACTATACTTACCTTGAAAATTGGCTTAAATTTATCTCGAATAACTTTTGTTACGCCAAATGGCGTGATTTAAAACCATTTATTTTATTGCTCGATATGAGTCAAAAAATGTTTAGAATCTGGCCCTTTTCCCGAAACCAATGAATGTAGTGGCTCTTCTGGCGGTACCAATCGCACCACTTTTACTTGACCGATCGCGGAACACAATCCAGGGGCTTTATTTTTAAACTTAATTGCCTTTCAATATTGACACACAACGTTCATTGGTCCAATAGCAATGATTTGCTGTGAACTGTAATCGATTTCCATATTATAATTAATGCAGCTCGATAGGGGTTAAATGCAACATTTCTATGTTGTTGATTTCGATTCCGTTCAACTTCATCCCGCGTTTCGTGGTATATCTTTTACTTCTAGCTTTTCGATTTGCTGGCATTTTTAAAAACAAAAATTCATTTGAAAAAAAAAATTCGTTAAGCAGGAGCTGCTTTAACTTAGCGAATTTCCTAAGAACACCTAAATCACTCTCTATAATATCTGATATGATTTTAGTATTTGCAAAAATTAAATTTATCAATAGCCAAAATAGAACGATATATTACTATGGAAACGACAATCAAAATTGACATTTCAAAATTAAAACAAAATTTTAATAAAATAATTTTATATAATTTCATCCAAATCCGTCCAGCCGTTTAGGACCGGGTCCAATTGTGAGTCTAAACCATTCTCGAATCCACTGGAACACACACCAAAAATTTCATAAAAATCGGTCCAGTCGTTTAAGAGGAGTTCAGTCACATACACACGGACAGAATAATTTTTTATATCAAGATATATATATATGGGTCCCACTTATTTTTAAAGGTGTAATATTTATTGAGTGCCGGCTGGAATTACGTTCTACTATGCCTTACAACTAAACCAATTTTTTTAAAATTATAATTACGTCTAGAAATTCTGTATAGTCTTCTCTAGAGAGTGTCTCATTACTTACTATCATAATAATATGTCAAAACTGTTTCAAAGTCATCTTTTTACAATTTGTATAAGATAATCCGATGGTGAAACTATATGCATTGATTTTATTCTTATTCCAATGACTTTATATTTTTTAAATTTTTTAAACAACGAAATATCTGGTCCAGGCATAGGACTTACTTTACATTTTTTTTTAACTGAATTATTTCATAACTATGGTGTCGACGATCCATAAATAAAATATCACTGTCAAAAATACGATTGTTTAATTCTATTAAATGATTAAATTGTAAATTGAAATCGGCACTTGTTTAAGTTATTCAAATGTATTGAAATTTTCCAAAAATTATTTTGAAGCTTGTAGAAAAACATTTTAAGCGGCATTTATAAAACAACAAAAATTAAACAGGAACCGTTATAACAAGGTTCAACCGGTGCCCTTGAAACTTTTTTTGGATCCCCGCATGGACAGGGAACCGTCAGTCGTTCTGTCGGTGATTTCAGGGGATGGGTGCGGTATTTGGTCATCAGTTCTAGTTTCGATGTTCTTCAAGTCTTTTTTAGCCCATTTTATTGCTCCGAAAGATTACATCAGCACTGGAACTGTATAGGAATTGGGAGCCATGCTAGTTATCTTACCACTGCGTCAGTTGCTTTTCGCATTATACTAGCTTCGTTTGTATTATTACAGACTGAGGTACGACTTCACACTCCACCAGATCTTCCAACCGGAAGAGAATTGCGCCCGCCGTTTGTAAATTCCGAATTCCATTCTTATATCTCGCAAAGCTCTGTCGTACCTCTGGTGTGTAAGAGTAACTATCACACCGTCTTGGGCTGCGATGATAAAGTCTTCTGTTTCGGACTTGAGTCCAGCTGATTGAAGGAAAGAACACGTAAGATCAACGGAGAGACCACAGGAGTCTAGATGGCGATAGAACATGCCCTGATGGTACCGAGTTCGATTATCTTGAAAGAGAGATTATTATTATTATTTATTCTGTTATTACATAACTTCCACGGATTAATAACAAATTGATCCATGGATACAATTATTTTATTAATATTTTATCATATTTATTTTTATAAAGAAGTTTTTATTTTGTTTATAGAAAATTTAAAAAAATATTAATAATGTATTTTTTTTATTTTTAAATGCGTAACCTTCGTTTCGATAAAGGACAAGTATCCAAATAACAGTTATCTATGATTGTACATGAGGGTAAATATCGGCATATTGCGGCTCATAGCTGCAAACAACATTTTGAAATTAATTTTTTTTAAATATATAATGTATTATTATTATACTGATAAAATTTGCATAGTTTTCATCAGTGTTGTGACTCAGTAAAATTAAAGCACTGATAATTTAGTATTTAAACCAAAAACTTTGTTTCAAAATTTCCTCGTTTCTTATTCAAGCAACGTAAACAATCCTAAAAGGAGAATAAATTTACTTTTTCCGTTTGAAAATAAATTACAGTATTTTTGTATATAATCAATTCCTTCCTTAGTTCATTATATCTTAATGTAAGAAACGAAATTTTAGAATACTTAGATATATGTGTTTTACAGTCGAATAACAAGATAATTATTTCACATTTTTCATACCGTATTATGTTAGGATATAATTGTCTAGGATTCCACCTATGCGACTGTATCGATGCAACTCAGGTATTTGCTAGCAGTTCTCCTCTCTGTCGTAATATCTCTGCTCTCACGAGATATATTTCTATTAACATAACAATTTCATAGATTGTGTAAGGTACGCTCTGGTTTCAAGTACATGTAAATTAGGGATAGTGGGATTTTTTTTCATAAATATACAACCAATTTATTATAAGCTACTAACTCTCACATATTTAGCTCATAATATTTATCTTTGGCAATATCAAAACGATTATCTTTGTTCATCCAAAAATATTACACACCTTGAAAATTAACCTACAAAAAATGTGAAAATGTATTTTTTGCTACTAAGAAGATTATAGTTGCTTTAATACAAACACTCGAAGACCAATTGTAATATTTCTTTGCAATTAATAGAAACAGTTAAAGATATCAGAACTTGCTTAATAAAATACTGGCATTGTATTTAATGGATATATTAAAGTTAAAGAGATTTCCATTTAATTACCGGGTACATGTTTCGATCGATTTAATTTTTGTACGGAACCCTTTTTCTACAAGAGTTTCTCTCTTGCACTCTTATTGAACTGAATCTGATAATAATCAGTTGGTATTTATAAAAAATTATAATAATTATTACAAAGTTATTTTTGCTTTCGCACGCACGAGAAAGAACGAATACTCGTATATTCCTGTGATATGAGATAATATTTTTCTCATCAATTATGTCATTTCACTTTTGACATTTATTTATGATTTTAGGATTGTAAAAAAGTGAGTATTTATTATGTGAGATAAATTTTATTAGAAACTGCTCACGATGATGAATTTACAAAAATTTGTTTTCATGTTTTTGAACCTATTTTGTTTTTTTTTTTTTTTCTGGTTAATTCCCTAATTTTAGACCATATATGTATTTTTAGACCATTGTATGAAAGGTACGGACACTTAGTAGTATGTAGAGTAATGTGATTGAGAAGTTGAAATATACAGATATAGTTCTCATTCAGAAGTCGAAGTAGACAGATAGATATATGTAGTTCTGATTGAGAAGTTGAAGTCCAAGGACATTCTAGGTATATTGCCTTCTTCTGTTTTTGAGTTTTAGTTAATTTTTTCGAAAAATAAGCAACTGGCTTATTGTTCCCGTTTTTATCTTCTTGTTTCAACACAGCTCCCACTCCCTTGATACTAGCATCCGTGTAGATGTTTATTGGTAGTTTTGGGTCAAATATATTCAGAATCGGTTTTGAACATAGCAATGCTTTTATTTTATCAAAAGATTTATGACATTCTGGCGTCAATATGAATTTTACATCTTTACATAATAAATTGTGTAATGGGTCTAAGATAATTGCAATTTGTAGTATAAATTTATGATGAAAATTTACTTTTCCTGAGAATTGGCGTATATTTTTTCTCGTTTCAGCAACTGGAGGTTTTTGACAGCAGATAAATAATCTTTCAGAGGTCTGACTGAATTGTTTTCTATTATGTGACCTAAATATTTTGCGTACTTTTTCGCAAAAGTACATTTTGAAAATTTCAATCTAAAGCCTTCCGTTAGTATTGCCTCGAGTAATTTTGATTTGTGTAGTATATGTTTTTTAAAAGTTTTAGAAAAAATAAAAATATCGTCTATGAAATTTACCGCAAAACTAGAGTGTTCGTATTTTCTTATGATGTTTCCCAATATTCTCTGGAAAATAGCTGGAGCAGTCTTTATTCCAAATGGGAGACACGCCCATTGAAAATGGCCTTCTTGTGTGACGAATGCAGTTTTATATCTGTTTTGTATTTTTAAAGAGATTGACCAAAATGCTGAATTTATGTCAAAAGTAGAAAAGTATTCGCATTTTACAGTTTTAATCATTAAATCCTCAATCAACGGAAAAGGTTGTAATTGAGGGATGACAATTTTATTTAATTCTCTAAAGTCAATGCATAGTCTTGTTTTCTTTTCATATTCTTTTTTATATGCCAGAGTTACTGGAGCAGCAAATGGGCTATAAGATTCCTCTATTAAATTCTTCTTTAATCGTTTTGATATTTGATTTTCTATTTCTTTTCTGTCTTCAGCTGTGCATCTGTATGGACGTTTGCAACAGTATTTATCTACCATCAAATCAATATGAGCTTCAAAATCTCGTACAGTACCGATATCATATTTATCCTTACCGAAGACCCGTTTGTATTTTTCTATCAACTTATCAATTTCTGATTGTTGGTATGTGTCAAGATGGTTTACAAACATTTCGAATCCTCCAGAATTAATATGTTCATTGAAATTAATATCACATTTATTTATGTGTTTGTTTTCTTGTTTTAATACATCAGATTGTAAACAATTTTCTTCATTTTTGTCAGCTAGTGCATCAGGAATATTTTCATTTGTTAAATTTGAAGTATCCTTATTTTGGTAGTGTTTGTTTCTCGAAGAATCTTCGGTAAGGATTAATTTTCTGTCTTTTGGTTTGTTATGTTGTATGATCTTTAATTATTCGTTTTGCATCAATTTGAAGTTTTTGATACAATCCAGACCAATTAGAAAATCGTAATTAAAATTTTCATTCTCAATTACAATTACAATTGATTTTTAGTTTCACCATACCTTTTGTTTTCTTCTCACCATTAATAGTTTTCAAGTGTACTATTTGTATTCAAGTTTGTCACTTGTTTTGTCTTTTGGCTGTATTTTCAATAACTTTCCATTATTATTATTATTATTATTATTAATTATATTATTATTATTATTATTATTAATTAATGACACGAACCTGAATCATAAATTCCAAAAACATTCAGAGTATCATTTAATAGTAACTTTACTTTTATTAATGGTGCACATCTAGTTTTTTGGATTCTCCTCGTTTATTCAACTTCCAATTCTGAGTTATTTACAGTTTTCACGACTGTCTGATTTTTAGCTTTAAACCAACAATTTTCCTCAGGATGGTAAAGTTTCCCTTTTTTATCTTGCATACAGATCGGGCATGGTTTTCTTTCTTCTATTTTTTTTTATTTCGAGTCAGAATTTGTAATTTTTTTTTCGTATTTTTTTTTCCAACATGACGTACAAATTTTCCAATTTCATTGTAGAGATCCTCTGTTTCTTGTAAAGTTTCTCTGTCAATCTTGTCCGCCACATAATTGGGTAAACCAAATGCTATAAGGTCTATAAGGGTTCCAGTATCAATTGATTTTCTTACTTCCAATAAAAGTTTATCTTTTTTTAAAGCATACTCAAGTAACGAATCAGCTTGATATTTAAATGATAGAGCATACCTATTGGGTGACCATCCTTTGTAAGCAAATATCTCACAAAAGTTTTTCTCCCATTTGTTCCATTCTGATTCCACTGTTAGTTTCATTATCATGCAGCTATACCAATCTACACTGGAGTAATCCATAAAATTTTTTAGAATTTCAATTTTCTTTTTATCTTTTATTTGGAAATGTTCACATTCCTTATTAAAATCTTTGATCCACTGGTATGCGTTTGAGTTTCTGCCAGTAAATTTTTCAATCCAAAATCCTTTGCAATTTTGAATTTCAGATTTTGTTTCTTTATTTTCAAGCAATTTCTCTAACAGTTTTTCTAGCGTTTTATTTGAGCCACTAGGTATACATTCAGCATTACTTGCTTCTTCTGAAATTTCTTCTAAATAAAAATCATTAAACTGTAAATAATTCTGTTCATCATCCAAGTATATTTTTGATATATCATTTGTCATGGTTATCCATATTTTTCTTGTTTGATGTCTTTTATTTAATGATTTTTTTATCTTGTCATAGTTGGAAGAAATTACTTTGTGTAGGTTTGCAGGTTGGTATGCGGTTGGTATTCCAAAAACCTTTCCATCAGGTGTAGCTATATGATGTTTGACTATCCATCTGCTGATGATTTCACAACAAAAGCAAATCTCAAATTTTCCATTTTTCTTGAAATAATTACAGAAAATGGTGTTTTACAATGATATTATATCCAATATTTACCAAATAAAGACGTAATTGCGTTTCTCTATAAAAATAAAAGATTTATTCACAAAACGTATTTACATTTAGCGAAATTACATTTTATATTAACAAAATATTTTCTCACCTATAAAAATAAACGAAACAACATTTAAAGCCTTTACTTCAGATCCTTTTAATTAAATTTTATTAAGATTGATAATATTGTAAATCCATTTATTTTTCATTAATTTGTCAACTGTCAATCATGATCTGTAGTAGGGTTTAAAGACAAATTCAACAAAAGTGAATATCAGAGGTTTCTTTACATATATATATATATATATATATATATATATATATATATATATATATATATATATATATATATATATATATATATAAGTTATAGATTCTAGTATGGGACACCTAATACTAAAGAATAAAACTCGTGTGTATTTGGTTCAATATTTCCTGTCATACATCGATCAACGTGACCAAATTTATTGCAAAAACACTTACTTATCCAAAATTATTGTATATTAACGAAACATTTTGTTTGATTGATTGACATTTTGCTTATGACTTTCATGTGTACAGAATCGCTGTTAGTTAACGTTTTGACTATTATAATTTTATTACAACTTCGTTTCTTAATAATTGTAATAATTAATGGTTTAACAATTAATAATTTAAATAAATAAATTTTTTTTAACATAAACTTCTACGAGTTCATAACTTATATATATATATATATATATATATATATATATATATATATATATAAATATATATATATATATATATATATATATATATATATATATATATATATGTATACATATATATATATATATATATATATATATATATATATATATATGTATATACATATATATGTATATGTGTATCTATATATATATATATATATGTATATACAATTTGTGTTTCTTTTAATTTTGGTAGATCGATTGCTGGGAACCTTAAACGGGTTTTTTTCACTAACCCAACAATTTAAATGATACTGAAAATCAAAATATGTTGAATATATAATAAAACTTATTTTGACAAAATGGAAACCCGACTTAACAATTACTAAGTCTTCAATCATATCAATAATACTCGTGTTGAAGGTATCGAAACATTAGTATCTATAGTTAACTCGGTACTCATTTTTATATTATCTTCTTCAATAAAAATTAGGCTTACATTTTAAGAAAAATCCTGGAACAAATAAATTACGCATGTATTCTATCAATAAAATATAATGATACGTGCGTAACTTATTTGTTCCAGGATTTTTTTAACTAATTTTTATTGAAGAAGACAATATAAAAGTGAGTACCAAGTTAACTATAGACACTAATGTTTCGATACCTTCAACACGAGTATTATTGATATGATTGAAGACTAAGTGATTTGTTTCTTTAAACAGTTTGAATATCATTTTTGTATTGTTCTTTGACTGAGTTTTCGTACATGGTTTATAAAAAAATTTATAAAAATTCGGTTTGTGTATATATTGAATAATAAAATAAAGATTTTATTTTTCTTATAGAAAGATATTCTAATCTTCAACAAAAAATGTATTACAGACTTTTCTTTTTATTTCATTTTCCATTAATTTTTTTTATACTATCATCACACAATAGTTTAGTATTATTTTTAAATATACGTATTTTGTCTATACTTCTTATTTGGTAAAATAAAAAAATTCATTACGCAGGAGCTGCGTTTACTTAGCGAATTTCCTTAGAAAACATAAATCAATCTCAAGCGGTCACATATTTAGTCTGAACAAATTAAAATGCCATTCTGAAAACCTAACTGAGTTAATTGTTTGAATACTCAGTATGTACTGAGTTACATATCAATTTTTGAATTGTTAACAATTTATGAATCGTCCCACAATTTAAAAAACATCTCTTATGGTTTTAAAGATGGGTATATTTTTGACTTTCCGAGGAACTTTTGAGCACAAATAGAAAACTATTATAAGAAAACTATTGAGTTTATGGAAACAATTTTCAGACAAAAGTTGTTTATTTTAAAAAGAAAAGGTTTTTTCTTATTAAATTTTTGAGATACCTCAGTTTTTGAGACATGACGGTCTATAACAGAGGCCACTCACATCATTATTTTTCAACCTTTATTAATTTTTTACTTCCACGTTTTTATGATGTGAGTGGAGGATCACGAATTCGTATGCCGAGAAGGAATTGGTAGGTGTGCGGCTGCAGCCGACGTTGATAGGAACTATGCTGATATTCATCTGGAGTTCGTGAAGGGAAATTGCAGAAAATCTTCACAAGCATAGCCGGTTACATCTTTCTAGTCCATTCACCGACAGTTTAGTCAATCAACTGCCCCATTAATTTTGAATTGACAAACTGCCGGCGTCGGGACTCGAACCCATAACCTCTCTGGTCCAAGTAAAAACAACGCCTTAACAAGCGCGGTTACTTAGCTGGTATAAATTTTTGTTACATCTCTTATGGTTTCAAAGATAGGCAGTTTTGCCAATTTCTTCCAAATATGGTCCGATTTTCCCCATTAACGAAGTTGATCATACTTTTTGCTCTAAAACACACACAAAAAATTTCTGCTCATTATTTCTTATCGTTCTTGAATTATTATCTTGAATTCTTCAATTATTATCGTGTCCACGGACAGACAGACAGACATACAGACGGATGGGCATGCGGAAATGGCCGAATTAGGCCATTTTATGAACACATATGCCAAACATTCATGACTACGATCAATATTTTTAAGCGTTACAAAGTAGTGGTCAAACTTAATATACCTTGTATATTTACATATACTGGTTATAAAAAGCATTTTATTTAAATTAAAAGAATAAATATAAATAAATTTACAAAAATACATAGAGTTTGAGTATATGCCTACATTAAATAAAAACACGGTTTCTCCGTTACACGGTGTATATATATACGTTTATGTGACTGTGGACTCTCTAGCGGTCACAGTTTTATTTCGATTGTAACGAAATATTCGTTAATGGGTGAATTTGGACAAGGGGAAAGGTGGGTTTAGAGGTAGGGGGAACCAAAAAATTTGGTATATCTCCCTTAATATTCGAAACTGTAATTTTGGTTTTTACCAGTTTTTCTGTTGTAATAATATTTACAGAAATATTTACAATTAAAAATTGAAAGTTAAAATTCTTAATATCTCTGTTCACTTTAGATTTTGAGAAAAATGGTCCGGAAGTGAATTGTAGCAAACATAATTTTCTACAACTTTTTTTCTTATACATTTTGCGATTTTTCTAATAATAAGAGAGATATTTTATATTTCATATTTTGTATTTTTTTCTTTCCCTATGCCACGTTTTTAACTTAATCTATACCATAGAATTGGCCTTGCAAATACTAAAACCATATCAGATATGATATTTCATGTTGATTACACTAAAATTATGATCGCTAGAGAGTGATTTATGTACTCCCAGGAAATTTGCCAAGTTGAAGCTGCTCCTGCATAACTGTCGCTCTTTTCATTCAAAAGTTACCAGGTGTCGTTTTTGGCTCTAATATTTTCTGTAGTATATAGTCATTGTCAGAATGTAAGGCTACACCCCCTTAAACTCGGCCAAACGCACTTCCGTGCTAATTGATACATACCGAATACATACTAAATAGTTTTCTTGCGATTTTTAACTATGTGTGTTTCCCATAATAATTTTTTATCCAAGATTAAACCAAGCAATTTAGTGTCAATGACTACAGGTAAAATGTGCTCATTTATTTCAAAAGTGAAGTAAAATTTCAAATTCGCCCCCTTTACCTAGATCAGTTTTTTGTATTATAAATACGTATTTCGACTACAAAGTAGCCATCATCAGTATAAATTAGCTAGTCGTACTTTACTCTTTGACAATTAGAGATAGATATACAGTCGAGATCAACAGACAAAAATAAAAATAAACAGAAAATTAACTAGATTAAAATATACTAGATTTAAAATATAATAAATTTTAAATTATATTGAAATTGCTCTTGTTAATATTTCTTTTCCAAAAACCTAGAGTTCTCACTAATTATCATTCGATAATATAATGTTCAAAAGTGAAGGCAGGAGAACTGCGTGGAAAATTTACTATTTTAGTCTTGTCTTAATTTATGTATAAGGAATCATCCCTGAAACATTAATCTGATTTTTTAAAAACATCTTTGAATTTATTTTTTAACACAGTCACAGTGTCTTCTATGATAATTATATGTGTAACATCAGCTAATTTATAGCACGGTAGCGGCTTTGCGTACTGATAGTAATATAACTACCGGAAATATAAGGCCAAAAGTGACCCCCTTGTAACTTTAACTAACAGAGCTACAGTGCTGAATTTATAAAGATTACGGAATTATAACATTAACCTTTTAAGCTCATCGTTGAGGAATGCATATTTTGAAACATATTTTAACTCAAAAATCGTTGAAAAATAAACACGCACCGAAAATGTGGGGAACATGAGAAAAAGTTTTGGGTACTTCCGAATATCCTTTATCCTTAAAACCCGAAATTTAGATCCCAAAATCGAAAACTTTGGCATAATTTTTTTGATGAATTTAACATAGTCAATACATGTAAGAGTTAATTGCAATGTGATTGGTTGATACTGAATTGCTGTTGGTGGAGCATAGCATTCGTCAATGTATAAATATAAACTTCATTTTTAATTATTTGCTTTAGGGATGTTCATGCAAAAAATACATCGATGTTCATCGAATCAAATCGAAAAATATCGACATTATATCATGATAATAAAGGTTAGGAAAGTAGAAAACTGAAAAAGTTAAAATGTAATTTAAAATGTCTGGGATTTCTAAATTCGTAATGCGAATATAATACGAGGAAACGCTTACAGAGAACCAGTATTGGGACTCTAATCTAATTTGAAATTAGAAATTCCAATATTTAATCTCTAAACTTTGCATAAATAAGATTTTATTAACACACTTTCCTTTTATTCTATTACGTTCTTAATTTAAAACTTGTGCCACTTTCAAAAAAGTCTTTCTGTTGGTACTGAGCTGGCCACCAAAGATAAATATTTATAAGCTCTTTTGTACAATTTTGGAAACTGTTGTTTATAATGGGACCATAATTCTAACGGATTTTCATTAAGCTTTGTAATCGGGGACCGCGAGTAGACAAACAGCTCATTAGAAACACATTCTTCGGTTCAATTTGATTTACAGTTTCGATGAACTAGTTTGTACTAGTCTTTGATCGGTCCAAAGACTGAAATCTTCCAATGTTTTGTCCAAATTATATGAATCAGATTCTGTTTGGTTTTTTCCAACTCCTTCTTCATCATATCTTTCCTATGATAGCACACATCATGTTCGATAGCACCCATCTGCTTGTTGATTTCTTTTAGGATGAGTTTATGTACTTCCATCACTAAGAATTCAACCATCACAATTGTTCTGAGTTTTGAAAGTAAAATATTTATCGATACATCTTTGGTTGCAGCTTCAAATGGGCGTAGAATGTTAAGAAGATATGACGCTGTATTTAATTAAAAACCAATAAACATTGGAGGTGCTGTTTTATGGCAAATTAATATATCACTCACAGGATTTTTAAGCTACAAAAATATTTTAATCATATAATACGTGCTGTTCCAACGTATTGGCGAGTCTAGTATTAACTTTGTTTCAGCGATCACCGACTTTTTCAAATCGTCGCTTGCCCCACAGCTTTGGTTAAGAAATGTTACAATGGTCTTTATTTTTGACAATATATTTTCGTATTCAGGAATTTTGATTATGTTTTGAGCAACTAAATTAAGCGTGTAAGCGAAACAAGGAATGTGATTCTTCTTTCCGAATGCTAATTTCACAGTCTTTACCATATTCGGGGGGTTATCAGTCACGACTGCAGGACTTTGTCGTGTCAAATCCTCAATCGTTGCAGATTTAAAGGAGCATGTGCGCTATATATTCAGATTCTTTCACCGAGTTGATAAACTCCTACATTTACATATACTGGGTATAAAGATTATACTTAATAGGTTTGGATAAGAATTGTCTTTTGGATTAAATCTGTATATTATTATTTTTAGCTTTTTAGTGTAATGAGTTTTTGTGTTTTTTGAAGTCAGTAGAATTTAAAATTTAGATTTCGTGTCAAACAAACACAAAATATTAAATATCTCTCTTAATATTAGACTGATCGAAAAATATATAAGGAGTAAAGTTGTAGAAAATCAAGTTTGCTGCAATTCATTACTTGATCATTTTTCTCAAACTCTAATGTGAACAGAGATATTTAGAATTTTAACTTTAAATCTTTAAATGTAAATATTTCTGAAAATATTAGTGTAACAGAAAAATGATAAGAAACAAAATTACAGCAAAACTTAGTAACTACAACTTAACTCCTAATAAGTTTTTCGATTTTTTAAATATTAAGGGAGATAGTAAAATTTTGTGTTTTCAAACAAAAGTTGTTTATTTTAAAATGAAAATTATTATTTGAAAAAAATTTCAGCCCGTTATCTCTATTCGTTATTGAGTTATCTTGTCCACAGACAAGCAGACAAACATGTGAAAATGGCCGAATTTTATGCACACATATATCAAACATTCATCCCTACGATCAATATTTTTAAACAAAGTCGGGATCGAACTTAATATACATTATACATTTACATATACTGGGTATAAAAATTATACGTAATAGGTTTGACAAGAATTGTGTTTTGGATTAAATCTGTATATTGTTATTTTTAGCTTTTTAGTATGAGTTTTTGTGTTTTTTGAAGTCGCTGGATCTCGCTTTAGCTATTATTACAGTTTTTAGCGGAGTCAGTCCTAGTATGATATCCATACAAGGTGTGGGTGACTGCTCATTGATCCAATAAGCTGAATCCTGGACAGCTTTGTGCATGTTGTTATTTGATTATCCTTTGGCCACCACACTAGAGCAGCATAAGTTATATTTGGCCTAACTACTGTTGTGTACAGCCAGTAGATCATTTTGCATTTTAGACCCCAGATATTTCCACATACTCACCTGCAGAGCATGAGAGAAGATTTGCTCTTATTTGTTATGTAGAACCAATGCCAAACTATTTGGTGTAAAATTATTTCTTTTGGAGTGATTGAGCCTCCCTGGTTTTGATAAAAAGGTCACTTTTACTGGCTTCCATACTGTTTGGATATAAGCTGTAGCTAGGTTTGCTCTCAAAATATGACCAAGCAGAGTTTAAAGATGCTATGCTTCTTTTGTACTGGGTATATCCCGTTTGACCTTAGTGCTTTATAAGAGTCGAATGAGTTCAGCGATTGAAGGTACTCGCCGCTCTTCTCCAGCCCTCGCTTGTCGCTAGGAGGATTTGGTTAAATTATTCGTGGGACAGATTGTCACTGTTTATGGCCACCGAATCCGGATAATGAGTTTGGATTACTATTTCGAGTACATCCTTCCCGAAGCTAGTGTATTCACCATCGGGCTTATGTAGTAGTGACCCAGTGGTGTAAGCGGGTTTCCTCGTTGAATACGATGGAGTTTTGACAGAATTTCCTCCAAGAGTTTGATTTGGCTTTTTTCGGAGACCTTTTGTATTCAGTAAGGGCTGAATGGTAGTTGTCCCAGTTCCCTATGCTTTTAGTGCTGTTAAAAAGTTTTAATAATTTTTTTCCGTTGATGCCTTAGGTCTTTATTACCGGCAAGTTGAGTTGCTGATGTCTTTTGATACCTCCGGACAGCTTCCATGAGTTAATTATTGCCTGCTGAAGCTCAGTTGCAGTAAGCTTAATGCTCAGTACTGTTTTATCTTTTTTCGAGATTGTGGCGAGTTTAAACTGTAGTGCTGAATTATATTCGTCCCAATTCGTTTTCCTCGGATCCCGATAGTGTATTGAATTAGTCTGTTTTAAGCTCCACATTGTAATAAATTTGTCTGTGATCCGATGCAGATGGTTCATCGGATACTAACCACTTGTTGATTTTTTCAATGATTTCGTAAGTACTCAGTGTTACATCTATGATTTCTTGTCGAATTCTGTTAATAAAAGTTGGCTTGTTGCCTTGATTAACTATTTCTCCGTTCTTAGCTATAGTATAATATAGAGGTACTCACATCTGCATTTACATTGATACTCCCCCATGCAGTGTGACGAGCGTTTGCATCGCATCCCATGATCAGTTGGTGATAGGGAAGGTAGACCAAAGCGATAATTACCACTCTGTAATAATTGAAAGAAGCGATAATTCCGTTTCCTATGTTGTACTTTAGTTTTACCGCTGAAAGGTCTCTCTGACTAAACTCTATCAACGGCAAGAAATTGATACACGAGTGTATATATATACATATAAATCATAAATTTTTGTTCGTTCCTTCGTCTTTTATAGCCATTTTCTGACTGTTCCAAAGTTGAAGTCGCATAGCTTATATTTTCTATAAAAATGCAATCACAAAATTTTAGAAATAAATTATTTATAAAATTTATATACCTTAGTTTTGCCTTAAAAAATGGCAACTTTCATGCTTTTTTTTTAAGTTATTGGTTCGATATTGGAAGAAATCATTGGTACAAACTACCAATACTAACAAAAATAACAAATTTCATTGGTACAAACCAATACCTGTGTTCTCTTTGAAAATTCGCTGAAAAGAAAAGTGCTTTTCACGGGGTTATAAAAATTCACGATCAATTGATGAAATTTATTAAATTAATCCCTGTGATTTAATTATTATTAAAAAACATCTTCTTCGTATGCAAACATAAAATATTACTTTAAACTCATCTTAAAAACCAGTTATTCAACGAAATATTTTTACTTACAACCTACATTTACTACAATGTTATTTGAATGTCATAAAATCTCCAGTCTATCTATGCTTGTTAGTTGTTAGGTACTGTTAGTCAGGCAAGCAAACACCTCGTCTAAATAATAAAGATGAAAATGTAATTAATATTATCCAACATTAAATTATAAATGTTTATGGCAATAAAAATCTGAATAAAATTATATTAAAAAATTCGTTACACTGGGGCTGTGTCAACTTGCAAATTTCCTTAAAATACATAAATTGGTCTCTGGCGGCCACAATTATAGTCAACTCAAAATGAATTGTCGTATCTGATATGATTTTGGTATTTGCAAGGCCAACTTTATTAATAAATGGTATAAGTCAAGGGGAAAGGGGGCCTGAGAGAGACACAAATTATCAAATATTTCTCTGAATATTCGAATAATCGAAAAATGTACAAGGGTTAAAGTTGTAGAAAATCAAGTTTGCTCCAATTCATTACCATTATTTTTTCATATTTAGAAATGGAAATGACAATCAACAAAAATTTTAACCCATTCCTAAAAAAGAAGGAGGAGGTTCTATGTTCGACTGAATGTATTTTTTTTGTATGTATGTTCACCGATATTACACTCCCAGGGTGGTCACATTGACATCAAGTCATAATCTAATGAGGAGATTCCATGGTAATCTAGGAAAAGGAAACCTACTTCAGTAAGTAACACTTACCAATAATAATATTTTATTACAAGTAATGTAACAACTAACTGAGTTAATTGTTTGAATACCCAGTATGTACTTAGTTGTATATCAATGATTGTTAACAATTCTGCCTATTCGACTTGTTAACAATTCACTATCCGAGGAAAATCAGAAATTATAAGAAGACTATGGAGTTTATGACAAAAAATTTCAAACAAAAATTGTATATTTATAAAAGAAGATTTTTTGTTTAAAAAATTCTGTATATCTCTTACGGTATCAAAGATAGGCAGTTTTGCCCATTTTGCCCACACATGGTCGGGTTTGGCTCATTGCCGAACTTGACCTTACTTTTTTGCTCTAGAACACATAAAAAAAGTTCCACCTCGTTATCTCTTTTCGTTCTTGAGTTTGAGACAGACGGACCGACGGACATGCGGAAATGGCCGAAGTATATGAACGCATGTTGCGAAATGTTGCGTTTAACCTCTATCGAGCTGCATTTAATTATAATGTGGAAATCGATTACAGTTCATAGCAAATCGTTGCTATTGGACCAATAAACGTTGTGTGTCAATATTGAAAGGCATTTAAGTTTAAAAATGAAGCCTCTGTGTTGCGCGAGCGGTCAAGTCTAATTAGTTCTCTTATTCGAGAAAAATTTAAGCCAAGTTTCAAAGTATGTATATTGGAAAAACAATAAGCTTTTACCACCACGTGCCTGATGCAATGGCTTAAAGTACATTTGTAGCTCGGTAAATTTCCAAAAGCAGAAAGAAGTGAGTATTTAGAGAGCAACATGGGAGAGCCACATGGTGGTACAAAAAATTCACTATACAAGCAGATTCAGGGTCAAATATATCATCTAACAGGTTCCTTATTGCGAACGTGGGATGGTGACTACAAATTATAAAATATATATATATACATATATATATATATATATATATATATATATATATATATATATATTTTACGAAAAGAAAGAGGTACTCAATTCAACCTGTATATATATTTTTTTGAATTTATTTTTTTATGTATGATCACGCATAACTTTTACAGGTAGTCCGACTTTGATAATTTTTTTTTGGATAGGGAATTAGTCAAAGCTGGTCCCATATAAATTTGAAAAAAAATTTCAAATTTTAGCACACACAAAACAATAAGACTTCCCAGCGCTTCCACTAAAGAACAAATATCATAATTGCTGTATATTGTCTGTGTGTAAACACTTTGAAAGCACTCAATATCTCCGACTATCGCCGACTCAAAGTTATCTAGGTATTTACATTGACTTAGCTTTTTTGGTTTTTCAGTTCCTTTCTTTTTTCGAAGGTTTTATTTTTTTTATTTTCTCTTTTCAGCCACTTTCTTCTTTCGTCGGTTCTATTTTTTGTTAAAAAGTTTTTTGTCCTTTGTCAGAGGATAAATTATTTTAGTTGAGCAGATTGTTTTGAGCGCAACATGGGTATCTGAGCTGATATGAATCTGCGGCTCGGTCCAAACCACACCACTCCCTTGTTTGAAACTGCGAGTATAGCATAAATCTCTGTTTTAAATACAGTATCGTATCTTCGTAGTGCAAATTTGGCTGTAACAAAAAACCGTATAGCATACCAGAGAGTCTTGCGGGAAGCTCATAGTCTCTCCGTTCACTTTACGCTATCCGAGATGCAGAGCTTATATTGCTTCTGAAGTTTTAGGTTGCCATTTACTTCGGTTACTTTCAAGCATGGAAGAGGAATTTTTCTATCAGCTTTTTGTAATAATTGCATATGACTACATATGACTTTGATTCTCCCACATAGACCTTCGTTTCAACTCTCAGGTGGGCAGCGAAAATCACCTTCTCCATACATAGGTCAAGAGAAGGTAAGGCCAGAAGAATTTCAAGAGCGGCGTGGGTGTGTTTCTCATCGATGATGCCTGTGCATACTTGCACCTCAATTAAACCTAGGGCCGATAATATGTTTTGTCGACGCACTGCCGGCCTTCACACCACAGCTCCATATTGGATTCGAAGTCTAATAACGACCGTATATAGCCAAAATACGACAAAGGTGTGACAATGGTCCCACAGGATAGACTCTCATAGGACAGGTCCCACAGGACAGGTCCCTCCTCACTCGGCGAAATGGCCTTATGGTCATAGTTGTTTTGGTTCAATTCAATATGTGCTTTCCAACTCAGCTTGTTATTTAATATCACCCCCCGGTATTTGACTTGCACAAGTGCTAGTGGTTTTTCGTACATCAGTGGTGGTATATTATCTTCAATCTTCCTCCGGTAGGTGAACAGGATCATATTGTATTTATCTTGCAGAGAGACTGATTTTCCTACACCAGTCTTCTAGGATCCTGTACGCTACCTGCATTCTGTTACAGACAACGCTAAGAACCGGGCCAATGATAACAATTAGCCAATCGTCTACATATGCTTGGGTATAGAACCAGTCCTCGGTTAGTTTTTAGAGGATTACCAGACACCTGATTTGTGGAGAGAGGCAGCTTCCTTGTGGAATACCTCCTCTAACCATCAATTTTACGCGGTTTTCTCCGTCTTCTGCCATAACCAGCCTGTTTTCTAAAGATGATCTTACGCAACTTACGAGATAAGCGTGTTTACCTCTCATATGCAAGGTTTCGCAGATCGTCTCAACTTTTGACTTAGATTTAAAGAAAGAATGTTCGACTTATTTACATGCCATGCCAGCAGATCTTCATATTTTTTAAACATATCCCAGCGTGACATTGGGATAACTCTTTAAGAATCTTAAGAACTCCTCCACCCATGGTAGAAGTATTTCAGGGCCATTTTTTATCATCGCTGGGACAATTCCATTCAGCTCCTCCAACGGACCCTGTTTTCACCACATTGTTGGCCAGTTCCCAGATGTGGTACTGTCTCTGACACAGGATCGTGCTACGGAAAGTGATTTTTTTAGAAGGAGTTCTAGAGATTCCTCCCTCGAAAGAACTATGTCCCGTCCTCCTTTTTGATTCTATCATTTCCTTCGTAAGTCCACTTTCTGAACGTTAAGTAATGTGGCTGACTCTGGTAGTGATTTGATTTCACCACAGTAATCTCACCATTTTTCTCGTTTACCCCGTCTAAGTTCCCTATTGAATTCATTCCTTCAAGCACTTGGGAGCCCTTGGGAACTTCTGCGAGCACTTGCTGCCTCAAAAGACACGACTCCTCAAAGCAGGATCGAATTGTCTGATTAAAGCTGTCAAGTTTCGTGTCTAACTCTTCCAAGGACTCAACTCTCTTTGGCGGAACTAATCAGCTCATCAGGAGATCGCCTTTTTGACGACATACTTGATTATACGATGTTCCGATACGAAGATGTCGGATGTCACCCTTCAGTTTTGAATTAAGTTCCTTAGTCCACTTTACGCAAACGTACTGTCGATAATCTCCTTCCTTGCTGAGGTAACAAAAATCGGTGCACATCCACTGTTTATGATCTCAAGATCCGTAGATTCTAGGTACTCTAAAATAACTTCACTTCATTGATTTACGTTTGTGCTACCCAAAACCGTACGGTGAGAGTTCGCATCACAGTCGGTTATTATCGGTAGACCTTCTCTCCTAGCAAACTCCACGAGTTGTTGTAAATCCTCCGATGGATGTGCTTGTTCACTTTCGTGTGGTAAATAGCAACTACCCACAACCATCCTTATAGAGTTACTACCAATTCTGACCTTTATTATCATCGCTATTGCATCCCTTGATATCTGTTGTGGCAGTAGTACCACTTTGAGATCATTGGAGGTGACGACACAGGTCAAGCTTAGAAAAAAACCATTGTAACAGTCAGATAGAGTGATCGAATTCAAAAGAACGATAATCACCACGTGCAAGGATAGAACCATTTAGCGGTGACCTTTCATCGAAGTCCTCCATAAGCCCTATGACATCCTAAAAATTTGTTGAGCAAAGGGAACTTTCAGGTCACAGCTTAAAATATTTACATAATATCGGTAAGAGTTTGTCAGAATGCGTTGTCGAGTATTTTGTTTAGCGTCGAAAGTGAATTTCTCAGATTTTGGTTCAATTAGGAAAGTAATTTAAGATTTTCGTAAATCCTTACCCAAACTACCTTGGTCAGAGCTTCTATGTATTTAAAATTTTGCGTGAAGAAATAGGGTCTTACTCTCTAGAAATAGGGTATTTTTCACAACAAATTTTATCCGATCAAAAACATAAATGTAAAAAAGGGCCGAGTTGTCGGGGAGAGACTTCATGTAATAGTTGCCCTTTAAAAGTGATGATATCCCAATTAAAGAGCCGAGCTATTTATAAAGTAAACAGCGAAAACTAAAATGTAAGAATGTAAGTGCAAAGTAAAATAAATAAAAAAATTTGGCGAAAAAATTTATTTCGTAAGTTTTCTCTTAGTATGTTTCAAAAATTTTATGATGCAGCAAGTTATAATTTGAAATATTTGAATCAAAAGAAAACAAATTACTTGCCGCGATATAAAATTTTAAAACCATACTAAGAGAAAACTATGTTAATTTTATCAAAACAAAAATGCGAAAGTTTTCCCATTTCCCATTTCGTGGTTTGATAATTTTCCTTTCGGTTTGGTCACTATATCTAACTGTATGGCAAATATCAACTTTTAAGGACTTATGGTCTTGGCCCTGAAATTATAATTATGTATGGCCAAGAATTGTGGGCGTTCCGCTTTTTAACGACTTTTGAATGCGAATAACTTTTTAACCGTTTATATCTTAGCTTATATTCGAAACATCAGCACTATTGCTCGTTTCGTTCAGAAGATATTTCGAGGTCAAATCTGCTCTGATATTTCGATAAGTAATTGTACTGTAAGCGCGAAGGCAAAAACCCTCTTAAACTCGGGCTGTCGCACTACCGTGCTCTAGATATGTAATGAATGCTTGTAAATTCAATAATCTCGTGTACCAAAAATGTTACTTCGTATATTTAAAATTTTCGGAGTGGATTGTGGTAATAAATTTAAAAAATAAAAAACCACATACAATAAAAAAATAGTTCTTAAATCTAACATTTAGAGCTCTGGAAAATTAATCGCGTTTAAATATCGTAAATTATATGACATAATTGAAATGTCAAAACTGCACATTTGTTTTTAATAGAGAAATAAATGTTTCATTTATCAAATAGACACAGTGAGAAGATTTATCCACACAAAGCACATAGAAGGAACACATTCACAAGATGAAAAAAAAACTGTTAACCTAAATTTTTCATTATATTAACTTTTCGTTTTTTCTCATTCGAAAAATGTAATAACAAAACTCATTAAAATGAAAAACGTTTTAGAGAAAACGAAAAAAAACACACATTGGAAAATCGATTATTGTACAGAAGATTGAGTACATCCATATATATATACGTACCTTTATTAAAATAGACAAATAAGTAAAATCTAACATTCCGATTTATTTCCGGTCAATAGTTTCCATTTGACAACAATGCTTGAAAGCTATACTACATCTCGAAATATATGCTCAATTATAGTATGTTTGTTATATTAAAGGTACTAGATGTATTATAAATTGTTTTATATAATAAAAATAATTATAAAATATATAAATTATAGAACACGGAAGTGCGTGTGAAAAGTTTAAGGAGCCGTGGTAATACGTACTTTATTGAACTATGTATACAGGATATATTAACTTTAGAACCAAAAGAGCTACAGATTTTAAGAAGTATAGAAAGATGACATCATTTTAACACACCGTTTTCAATTATATCGTTAAGGAATATATATTCTTAAAGATATTTTAATTAAAAATATCTTTATGTGGGCTGAAGATAAAAAGAAGAATCGTAGTTCCGGATATCCTTTAAAGTTGATATTTAGAAGATAGTTAGGTATAGTGCCGATACCAAATGGAAAAGTCTGAAAACCTGGAATTTCAACCAAAAATGTTTTGTTTAGTGAACTTAACACAGTAATTCATGTAGTTATATATATTGCAGTCGGATTGGCTGACACAAAATTGCTATTATTCAATGTTAAGAGATCGTCAATGCAAACATACTTTTATGAGCTTCATTTGGTAATCGGAATTGATTTCGGTATTTCAATAAAGGAAAAAAATAATAAACAATTTTAATTTTTTTTTGGAAAATGATAAATAAATATTTGGTATGAACAGTAAATATATCACATACCGTCCAAGTGGCCGAGCGATCTAAGACGTTATCTCTGAGACGTTAAATCTACTTGGAAATGGGAGTTGTAGGTTCAAATGCCGGCAGTTTGTCAATTATTAAGAAAAAAAATGGGGTGGTTAATTGACTAAACTGCCGACGTATAGACAAGAACAAAATAGCTTCTGCAGTAATAGTAATAGTTTTCTGCAGTTTCCTTCACGAACTCCAGATGAATATCGGCTTAGTTCCTATCAGAATCGGCTGCAGCCGTACATCCTACCAATTCCTTCCTTCCACTCCACTCACATCCTCACATTCATAGGCATTACAATGGACCTTATGGCCGAAGTGTAGCCCGTACAAGTCAGCGACTACAATCTTTTTAAACATATATTTTAAACACATAGCACAGTAGTGCGTCGGGCCAAATTTAAGTATAGACGCATACCGTTCTATGTTTTACAGGAAGAGTAAGAGTCGGGTTTTAGGTCTCTATATCTTAGAAACCAAAAAAGCTATGAAGTTCAAATTTAAAACGTACCCTGTTTCGTACAATCTGACGGGATGTAAAAAAATTACATTTTTCAAAAAAATTTATGCTTACAAAAAAAAATTTAATTTGATATATTTCCATTCAAACGTCGTCGATTAATATTAGCGATATGTCTGTAGCCACCTAGTGACTAGTTTTAATCGGAACAAGAAAAAATTTGGTATGCTTTTGGTATTTGAAAGTTTAAATTCGTTAACGGAAAAAATCGAATAAGGAAAAATGGGCGTTTAAAGAGAGGGGACAGAAAATTTGGTACATTTAATACTGGCAAAATCAAAAAATGTGGAGGGAGCAAAGTTATAGAAAATAAATCTTACTACCATTCCGTTTAAAATGTTTTTTTTTTACTCTAATATACGAGTATATAGAAATGTTTACAATTTAACATTGAAAAATCTAAGTATATGTAAAAGAGTTTGAGAAAAAATGCTCACGTAACGAATTGAAGTAAACTTGATTTACTACAAATTTCCATCTCACACATTTTTCGATTTTTCTAATATTCAGAGAGATAGATATTTTATGTTATGTGTATTCTTCTTCTTTAAAATACAGGCTATATGATTATTTATGATTATTTTATTTCATATCATTTTATTTTATTTATATCATACAATGATTATAAAAAACTTAAAAAGGACATAATGGTACCCCAAAACAAAACTTTGAAAGTTTTTTTTTTGCATACATTTAATACATAACTTTAGAGTTTAATTACCACGTTTAAACTTCTATATTTTTTTCTAGACTTAAAAACTAAAATATCATTTTTCATGAAATTGTTGAGGCCTTGCAAATTTTGGGGGCTTGGCAGGTTAACGATGAATTTTACATTTTTGGACCTAAAAAATTCATTACTTCGATGCGACGTATCGAAAAATAAGCAAAATATATTTGTTTTCAAGTGAATATTGGATTGAAAGTTTAATGTTTTTTTTTTATGTAGTAATACGCTAATTCTTTTATACTATGTATTCGTAGCCCTAATGATTATTGATATAGTATTGTATTGTGACGCCTTAGTATACACAAATAATGATATGTTTGAATAATGAGCTAATGTTGACTTCAAATTAATATTGTCCATTTTTTGAATAAATTAACTCATTCAATAGTATCATCCGTGGTGTAACGGTAGCACACTCGGATAGAATCCAGAGATCCAGCGGTCGATACCTGGTGGATATATATATATATATATATATATATATATATATATATATATATATATATATATATATATATGAATGTATACATTTATAAATATAAATTCAATATAAACTAAGAAATATGAATAAACCTAGAGCACGGAAGTGCGTAAGGCCAATAGAGGTTATTGGCCTTACGGAGGTTTTTAGCCTTATAGCTATATAGTACACCTCGGTGGCAATGAACAGTGAAAATCCTCCTCAAGAGCAATTTAACTAAGGCCTCCTACCGACAAGCGAGGACTGGAGAAGCGTGGCTATTACAATAAACCACTCGAAGATCGAATGGGCAATGGACTCATTCGATCCCTATAAAGCCCCAGGACCAGATGGGATATTTTACAAAAAGGAGCAGAGCATCTTTTAACTCTACTTGGTCATATGTTCTTGGAAAGCCTAGCTACGGGTTATATCCCAACAGTATGGAATCCACGTTCTCGCCAAAACCGGGGAGGCTCAACCCCTCTACGGGAAAGGATTTAAGACCAATTAGTCTTAGCAACTTTTCGTTGCTACTGAAAACAATGGAAAGCCTAATAGAATTTCATTTTCACACGTATCTGGTGGGCAAATCCTGTGAATCGGCCCTCCAGAACCTAATATACAGAATTGAGGTGTGATTCGCAAGGAAACAAACCACCTTGTGCGTTTTTCTTGATATAGAAGGGGCATTGACAATGCCTCTTACGACTCCATGGTTGATTCTGCAAAGCGGCATGGAGTAGAAGACACCTTTGCAGGTGGATATACTCTATGCTAATAGGTAGAAGATTTCAAACTTCCCTTCTTGGAAAGTCTGTCACTGCTACAAAGGGATATCCGCAGGATGGTGTCTTATCCCCACTCCTGTATTGCCTGACAGTAAACAGCTTACTGACGAACCTCAACCAAAAAGGATTCTACACACAGGGATATGCGGACACAATATCGTCACATTTGCAATCTGACACAATTGCAATCCGAGGACTCTGTGATGACACAATCTCGGAGCTTATACGATACGCACAAGAATGGTGTACCAACCAGGGATTGAAAATAAACCCTGATAAGACCGCCCTAATTCCATAAAAGAAGGGTGAATTACATAAGACCACCCTTCCTGTTCGGAGAAACACTACAGATCACAAGGGAAGCTAAGTTTATAGGAGTATTGTTGGACTCTAAATAAGAGGAAATTTTCTCTCATGCTTTGCAAGAGAGCATGTGGAAAAGTCGGGGGTCTAAATCCCAAAATGATCCACTGGCTTAACACAACAGTAGTTAGGCCCATTATAACCTATGCTGCTCTAGTGTGGTGACCAAAATTTAATCAGATAACAGCTGCAAAAAGCTGTTCAGGATCCAAAGACTGGCCTGTTTGTGCATTACTGGATCCATGAGCAGTACACCAACAACTACCATGGATATCATACTAAGACTGACTCCGCTAAAAATTAAAAAATTGTCTATAGACCCCGTTTTTGAAATGGACACAATGCTTCCCAAAGAATACTCCTTCTCAAAACCTTCCAGTGTAGTCTATGATAGGGGAATGTGGAGGGAAGACGAACCACCCTATCTCAAGAAATGAATCATCTGGTATACAGACGGATTCAAAACTGAAGAAGGGACCGGGACGGGAATCTACGGTGATAGACCTAAAGCAAACATGAGCCTCCACTTGGGGAGATATGCGTCGGTCTTTCAAGCAGAAATCTACGCCATACTGGCTTGCGTGCGTGAGAACCAACGTAGAGGCTACATAAACCAGAATGTATATATTCTTTCAAACAGTAAAGCTGCTCTTAAAGCCTTGCTTGGAACTAAGGTCACCTCAAGGGTAGTAAAAAATTGTCTGGAGGAACTGCTTAAGCTGGCAAAACGGAACAATGCTAAATTGATCTGGGTGCCGGATCACAGTGGTTTTGAAGGAAACGAAAACGCAGATACCTTAGCAATTAAGGACCTTCAATTTTAGGAATTCCAAGGGCTGCAAATAAACAGGTGATCAACAAGTGGTCAAATGCTAAACACCGTGATTACTGGGAAAGAGTAACGCCGCTGCAGGAGCTCGGGAAGGTACTGCTTCAGAGTGCAACCAACAAGCTATCTCTCGATGCATTGAAGTTGAACAACATACAACCGGAGGGTTACCGGATTCATTACCGGGCATTATCCCCTACGGAAGCATGTGCACACAGTGGGACTCCATAATGGGTCCATTGTACGGGTATAATTGTATGGCGAGGAGGAAGAAACATCCAGCCACATTATCTTTGACTGCGAACGTCTAGGTTACAGCTGCAGTTGGCAAAAGCGAATATAGTCGGACTGAAGTAGTAAGGGGAGCACAATAGTACATACGGTCGACGTGCAATACCTTTTAGACCCTAAGATGTATCTATCTATCTATCTACTACACCTTAATTTAGACAAGAAAAGAGTGGTGAGTTTTCGAATATAGAAATATAACGGAATTATAAGAAACTGTTTTTTCAACCATCGTTAAGAAATAAACAGTTATTTTAATTCAAAAATCGTATAATAGTGGGAACGTCTATAATTCACCATGTATAATCTATTATAATGTTACCCTTCTTCCCGATATCCTTAAATGTTGATAGTTGGCATACAGTTAGATCTAGTACCAAAATTCAAAATTTCTGAAACATTGTGAAACATATATCTAACACAGACCATTCTGATTGGTTGATAGTACATTCTGATTGGCTGACACATAAATCGCGTAGCATTTTAAAACCTATATATATATATATATATATATATATATATATATATATATATGTTTAACAGCTTTATTTGAAAACCAAAGTTTAAAAAAAAAAAGATCTAGTTTGGATCGAATATTTTATATTTAATGTAATTTTGTTTACCATTATACACATGCTAGAAGGATGCGGTTTTTTAATTCAACCCGGACTAATATGAGACTTATAAGAAAAATGAGAAAACTTTAATTTTCCCAACGCAGCATCTCCGAAAATGGGAAAAAACACCAAAAATTACGTTTTTACAAGCTTTTATTTAACTTGCAATGAATGTATGTATGTATGTTCGGGTCAAATCTTGCAAGCTGAATTAGAACCACAAGAATCGACAAGCGGAAAGGAGGGTTAAGAGGGAGGGCGAAACACAAAATTTGATATATCTCTCTTAATATTGAAAAAATCTAAAATCACATAAGAAGTACAGTTATAAAAAATTAGTTTTACTATAAAAAGCTTATTTTTTTAATAGAAACTTATTTATCTAACTATAGTGTTTTCTATAAGGAAGATAACATTAATTATTAGGCAAAATAGGAGTTTTAGTAAATCGAATATGTGATTTCGCTTGAACAATTGGAATACAAATTTTCAGCCATTATTTAGTTTGTATCAATAATGGGTCATTTATTTAAATGTTTAAATAATAAATTTTCAAAATACCAAAATTTTTTTGGATGCATTATTTAGAATTTGTAAAAAAATAAAATTTTTGCCTGGACTTAAAAATTGAAAAACTTTAATTTTACCAACGCAACATCACGAAAATAGGGGGAAAAACCAAAATTACCTTTTTTACCGCCATTCATGCTAGAAGGTAGCGGTTTTTTGTAATCTAAGACGTGAAGCCAAAGCCGAAGGCAACCTTGGGGTTAATAAAGGTAGAATCCTGTAGCGAGCAGAGTGAGTTAAAGTTATATAACACAAAGTGGTCTCCCTTGTAAATGTGAATCTACCTTGAAAGAAAAGAGTTATGTAACGCGAAGCGTAAAGTAACGCAAAGCATAACATAACGCATTCGAAGTCTTCGGCTTTATATATTTTAGCCTTGCAAAAAGTAGTCATATCCGATCAGAAACATAAATGTAAAAAAGGGCCGAGTTTTCGGAGATACTTCATATAACAGTTGGTCTTTAAAAAGTGATGATATGGGATAAAAGACCGAGCTGTTTACCAAGTAAAAAGCTCGGTAAACTACCAAAAAAATTAATAAATGGTAAATTGATTAATGGTAAGAAAAAATTTCGTTGTAATTTTTTCGCAAGTTTTCCCTTAGTATGTTTTTAAAATTTTATAACGCGGCAAGTTTTAAAATATTTGAAACAAAAGAAAGATTAATTTGCCAAGTTATAAAATTTAAAAAACATTCTAAAGGAAAACTTGCGAAATAAATTACAACGAAATTTTTTCTTACATTTATTCAAGATACCATTTATTAATTTTCTAGGTAAATAGTTTACCGAGCTATTTACTTGGTAAATAGCTCGGTCCTTTATCCAATATCATCACTTTTTAAGGAGCAACTATTATATGAAGTATCTCCCCGAAATCTCGGCTTTTTTTGCAATAATGTTTTTGATTGGAATATTATAAAATCCACAAACTTGCCTAGGATTGCAATCTAAGCACCGCCATCTTCTTTGAATCATTTTGAGATAAGTGGATATATTGAAATAAAATTAATTTCCCACCAATAAACTTCTGTAAACTTTTTTCATTTTACCAATATTAATAGAAAAGTTTTGTTTCCCTACCTCCTCTATACCTACTTTTATATTTGGTCATTACTTGACAAATAGTAATGTTGCAAAAAGAGTAAATACTATGAAAAATACAAATTTAAAAAATGACAACGAATATTATTAAGTTCTATATAAAAAAAGAAAAGAAATGAGCCCGTGAACATTAAAATCGGTTTATTCGAATTCGAGAAAAAAGTTCCCAAAATTTAAAAAACGCAAAAATTTTCAATTAAAATAAAAAGTCTAAATATTACTTAATTTTTTTTAACAATGGCAAAGTATGCCTTTTATATATTAAAAATAATGTGCCAAATTTAAGCCCTTTGAAAAAATTAAGTCCCCGACAATTTTTTAAATACCATGTTACCTATTTTTATAAATAAAAAGGGTGGAAATCATTGTTCCATAAATAAATCTGTTTTTAAATGAAAAGGTCTTAAAAATATCTATAAAATGAGAAAAAAAAATGTTTTGACTATATTTTTACCCATTATTTTTCAGTTTATTTATAATGCGCTATAAACAATTTTCAAAAAAAAACCGAAAGAAAATTATTTAAATAAACTGAATTTTCTTTTAACTTATAGATTTTTTATAGATCTTTAATTAAAAAAAATATCCAAAGGCAAAAAAAAATTCCCTTATAATCTCCAATGATGGTTCAGAGAACATCATTCTCAAATTTCATTACGGTAGCTCCACTTTTCAAATTTTTTTATTTTTCGTGACTACAAAAGGTATGTGTTTTAAATAGTCTATGTATGCATGCATGTTCATATGTCCCGTGTAGCTCCTAAGCTAATTATCATATTTTGACAAATGATGTGTCGTTAGCTTTGTCTTAGAATTCCGCGTGTTGAAGGCTATGTGACGTCATAATTTATCTAATATGGGAGATGCGACTTGCATATTACCAAAAAAATTTCACAAGTTTATCGAGTTTGGTATTAAATGAAAGGTTTTAATTCACAGATTCCGAAAATATATTTTACCTGACTATGGAGGGCTATGCTTTTAGTTGTCTATGTATGTATTTTAGTATATTCATTTAGGATTCCTATAATATATGCAGCCCTTTGTGAAACTGACTCACTCACTGACGTATACAAAATCAAACATACTTCTAGACATGCTAGAAGGATGCGATTTGTCGCATTCGACGCGGAATAAATTGACACCTATAAGAAAAATTGAAAACTTAAATTTTCGAACGAAATATCTCCGAAAATGGGAAGAAACACCAAAAATTACATTTTTTAATTCTATTCATGCTAGAAGGTTCCAGGTTTTTGTAATCTTTATAGACGCGAAACCAGGGCCAGATGTTGCCTTAGAGTTGAAGAAGATGGAGCCCCCTTGCGAGCAGAGCGAGTTATCATTATTTAAAAAGAGTTATGTGACGCGTAGCGTAGAGTAACGCAAACCATAAGAAAACGCGTAGCGTTATGTGGGAAGCGTTATGTGTATTTAAGCCTTGCAAAAAGCAGTCAAAAACATACATGTAAAAAACGGCCGAGTTTTCAAGGATATACTTCATAAAAATTTCAGATTTTGTCCCAATACACCAGGAGCCTTGTAAAAAAATCGGAGTGTGCTGGACTCAATTCCAAAGTTAACGAAAATTTGAGGAATTGTTTGGGGATGGTAGAGGGTATGTTTGCTGAGTTTGCTGAGAACATAAGGACCCCGACTTCCGAATTAAGTCCAAGTAGAATGTACATGGCTACTGGACTACAATTCCTAGAACAACTATTGTTCTAGGAATTGCTGCAAAATCTGAAATTTAATTTAAAGAATGTTATTTTAGCTGGAGATGGTTGTCTTTTAATTTCCCTATTGAATCAACCGTTATTGGATGGTATCAGGCGTTTTGATCCCTGGTTGGTTTATTCCAGATAAGAATAAATAGGATTATATATTATTATTGTTTATTGTTTATTATTATCATTATTATTATTATTATTATCGTTTTTATTATCATTATCATAAACAGCTAACGCTTGACTATTTTTGTTTATTAAATTCTTGTTAAATATTTAATTTAGCGGTTTTTATTATTTAATATATGTGTAATAAACTCAACTCTGGCTAGAGGATTTTTTTTTTAATAGGATATTTAGTCCGGGGATATATTGTGATGGGGATATTTTTTCCGGGTAAATTTTGTCGGGGATATTTTTCGGGTAGTCAAATATCATGGAACTCATTGGATATCATTGTTAACCACGGAATTTTGTAATAAAAGTGGTAGACAAACAGATATACCACGATATCTGTTTGTCTACCTCTTTTATTTGTACATTATTTATTCAATCTAAAGTTTTTGGTTTCTTTGAAATTACCATTCCTACCGTTTTCTTGACGTTTCTACTCATTCCCATTTCGTTACATAGTTCACACACTTTACTAATTTAGTTTTTTAGTTTCATTTCGCTGTCCGCAACGAGTATCATGTCGTCAGCGTAAAGGCTATTATTTACATTTTGACCGCCGATATTAATGCCTTCGATTTTTTTCAAACTACTGAAAATTTCCTCGGTGTATAAATTAAACAGGATAGGTGATAGAAAGTATTGTCTGACCACTTTCTCGACACTTATTTTAATCCGCACTGGTATTCTTCACTCTAATAGAAGCCGTCTGATGCCAGTACATATTTATTATAAATCTGACATCTTTATCATCAATATTAAAGTTCTTAAGTCTTCGAAGTAATTTTGGATGGCTAATTTTACCAAACGTCTTACTATAATCAAGAAAACATATGTATGTATCCTTCCGCATCTTCAAGTTTATTTCTATTATTCTTTCTAGCATGAACTAGCATAAATTTCTAAACCCGAACTACTCCATACCAATATCTGGAGCACGATAGTACGACAGGCCGAGTTTAAGGGTTTTTTCTTGCCTTCGCGCCTACAGTACTATTACTACACGTTAAATCAGAGCCAATCTGACCCCGAAATATCTTCTGAACGAAAAGAGCTACAGTGCTGATTTTTCTAATATAAGCTATTAAGGGTATTATAAAAGAACAAGTTTTTGTTAAGAAATAAACGGTTAAAAAGTTATTTCGGTTCAAAAACCGTAAAATAGCGGGTACGCCCATAATTTTCATTAGACAGGATAAAAACGTAAAACCTACACCAGATATCCTTTAAAGATGATATTTGGCATATAGTTAGGTTTAGTACTCAAGGCACAGGGAAAATTATGAAATCACGAAATTTATATTGGGAAATGGGAATACTTTTGCATTTTTGTTTTGATAAAATTAACATAGGAAATATTGCTGCTCTATGATTGGTCCATATTTCTATATTGATACTAAAATGTAAGCACACACCACCTGTGACATTTGTGCACGATTTTTTTTAAATTGTTGCTCCACTTCCAGAAATGCTAGAAGGATGCGGTTTTTTTTATTCGACGCGAAATTTTTGAAACATTAAATAAGAATCTTTGGGAAAATATAATTTTCAAAACATATGGAAAATCAATAATTAATTTTATGTGTTTAAGTTTAAGCCTTTTCCAGACATTTGATAAGGATGCGGTTGCTTGCATTCGATGCTAAATATCTCAAAACCTATTTGTAGATCGAAAAAATTCAATTTTCCCAATGCAACATTCGAAAAAATGAGAAAAAATTAAAATTTGTGGTTATAATATTTTCTACATGGTAGTTTGATCAGAATATAGGCAGTCGATTTTGAATATCGAATATCGTCGATCCTGAAACTCAGGATCGACGTGGAAGTTGCATGGAAATCTTGCACATCGAATTACAAAAAACTTCTCAAGTTTTTCCAGATGACTGCTCATTTATTCGAAAATGGCATTTCATCCTTCAAATTCTAGGTCCCAAATTCGATTTTTGCAATGGAACTCCCAAAGTCTCCTGCACAAATATCCCGAGCTTCACTCATTCCTCCAACAGCAGCAGATCCATGTTGAAGCCATCAGCAAAACATGGTTAAAGCCGGATAAGAAATTTAGAATCCCTGGATTCTATACCTACCGCCGCGATCGAGCCACCAGAAATTGCGGGGGGTTGCCCTTCTTGTTCGACACGACGTCAAACATTCTGTATTGCCTCCCAAAGACGGCAGCCTTGAAGCCATCTCTATTATTATCTCGGCCAATTGTGGTAACTATAAAGTTACACCTTTATAAAACGACCAAATAGACTCTTACAGGGAACGGATATTGATCGTATTATGAGAACTCATGGTCGCGTCATGATCATGGGCTGGATGCATGATCATTGGAACTGTATGTCTAACAATTCCAACAGAAGCGCCCTCTTTGCGTATTCTCTCAAACGTAACTTCATTGTTGCGTATCCGGAGGAACCCACCTTCTATCCAGACGCTGCTCGGCGCCCGCCGCAAACCATCGCCTTAGCATTATTAAAGAATTGCGACCTCATGTCGGACCTAGATGTTCACTTGGATCTGCAAAGCGACCACCGCCCCATCAGTTTCACTTTGGGTGAAATGATGGGCGCTGCAACTTTGCAAACCCAGTGGAGTTTGAGTGAGAAGGCAAACTGGAAACTTTTCAAAGAGTATCTCAACGTCAAAACTTTGATCACTCCACAGATCAAATCCGTTTACCAAATAGACTTGGAGGTTAGTAAGCTCACGAGAAACATCGTAGTTGCTATCGAAAAATCTATTCCTAGGAAAGCCAGAACCTTCGGCTATCGACTTAACTTAGATGATGACACACTAGGACTAATACGGACTCGGAACAAACTACGCAAATTTTGGCAAAGAGTTAGGCTGCTGGAGCTTCTTGACGCCATGAAGCGAATGTCAGCCGATATTCGAGCAAAAGTCACGCGCACCAGAGGTAAAATGTGGGACAAGAGGATTTCGGCTCCTACCACTCGTGACAACAATGTATGGAAAATTGCAAGGTGTTTGCGTAAACGTTCCATCAGACTGCCCCCTCTCCCGTCAGAAAATGGGTACCTTTACTCAGATTCTGACAAAGCCCAAGGTTTCAAACATCTTAAGGAAACTTAAGTGTAAGAAGGCTCCTGATGATTATGGTGTAACTAATTTTGTGCTCTGCTATCTTTCTCGAAAGACGGTAGTGCAGCTCAGTTATATCTATACTGGGTGCCTGAGACTTGGTTATTTTCCTGACCTCTGGAAATCCGCTAAAGTTTTAGTGCTTCCGAAGCCGGGGAAGCAACTTAAGTCACCTTCAAGCTACCGACCTATCAGTTTGCTGCCATCTCTCAGCAAGGACATGGAGAAAGTAGTTTTGAACCGGCTGCAGTCGCATGAAGACATCCATAGGCAGCTTATCCCCAACAGTTTGGTTTCAGGTCAAACTATTCAACAGTGAGTCAGCTTCACCGACTCACTGACCACATTGCTACCGGATTTAACCAGAATAAATCCACAAGCATGGCCTTCTTGGACATCGAAAAAGCCTTCGATACGGTTTGGCATGATGAACTTATCCATAAACTATCCAAACTCGATATACCAACCTATATCCTGAAATTCCTGATTTCATATTTATGAAACAGAAATTCCCAAATTCATATCCATAGACACTAAACAAGGATACATAACTCCAGGTAAACAAATAATTGGCAAAAATAAGATGTCAGTAGTGTTCCTTCGGCACCGGAAACAGAACAGAGGGTATAAGGTGCGAGTTTTAATTGAAAAACATTACGCATTTATAGTATTATAAAAATTATTTTCAGCCAAAGTATTTTTCCAATAAAATACTTTTTTAAATAAATGATAAGCAATTTCAATTTTTCAATAAGGAATTAGTTGAAGTTGAACTTATGTGAAGTTGGCAACCTACTTAACGGTAGAAGATTTTTTTTAAGAATGAATAAGTGTGGGTACAAACGATTTGTCGGTGGTACAAACGATATAAGTGTCGGTACGCATGGGTACAAACGATAATGAGTGGGTACAAATGATTTGCCGGTGGTACAAGCCGGTACAAACGATATCCGTGTCGGTACGGATCGGTACAAACGATTACGAGTGGGTACAAACGATTTGTCGGTGATACAAGCCGGTACAAATGATATCAGTTTCGGAACGCATGGGTACAAACGATTTTTGGTGTCCCAAACCAGTACAAACGATATAATTGACGGTACGCTTGGGTAAAAACGATTACGAATGGATACAAACGATTTGTCGGTGGTACAAGCCGGTACAAACGATATCGGTGTCGGTACGCATGGGTACAAACGATTACGAGTGGGTACAAACGATTTGTCGATGAAACAATCCGGTACAAACAATATAATTGTCGGTATGCATGGGTACAAACGATTACGAGTGGGTACAAACGACTTGTCGGTATTACAAATCGGTACAAATAATAAAATTGTCGGTAAGACTGGGTACAAGGGATTAAGTGTGGGTACAATTGAATTGTCGATGGTACAAACGATATTAGTGTCGGTACGCATGGGTACAAACGATTTGTAGGTGGTACAAGCAGGTACAAACGATATCAGTGTCGGTTTGCATGGGTACAAATGATAACGATTGGGTACAAACGATTTGTCGGTGTAACAATCCGGTACGAACGATATAAGTGTCGGTAAGAATGGGTATAAACGATTTGTCGGTGTTACAAACGGGTACAAACGATACAACTGTCGGTAAGACTGGGTACGCGTGTCGCCATACGTACCGACACTCATATCGTTTGTACCACCGACAAATCGTATGTACCCACTCGTAATCGTTTGTACCCATGCGTACCGACACTGATATCGTTTTACCGGGTTGTACCACCGACAAATCGTTTGTACCCACTCGTAATCGTTTGTACCCATGCGTACCGACACTAATATCGTTTGTACCACCGACAAATCATTTGTACCCACTCATAATCGTTTGTACCCATGCGTACCGACAATTATATCGTTTGTACCACCGACAAATCGTTTGTACCCACTCGTAATCGTTTGTACTCAGTTTTGCCAACAATTATATTGTTTGTACCGCTTTGTTACACCGACAAATCGTTTGTACCCATTCGTAATCGTTTGTACCCATGCGTACCGTTACTGATATCGTTTGTACCGGCTTGTTACACCGACAAATCGTTTGTACCCACTCGTAACCGTTTGTACCCATGCGTACCGACTCTTATATCGTTTGTACTAACGACAAATCGTTTGTACCTACTCGTAGTCGTTTTACCCAGTTTTGCCGACAATGTACCTGAGTGTTTCACAAACAAATCGTTTGTACCCACTCGTAATCGTTTGTACCCATGCGTACCGACACTTATACCGTTTGTACCTCCGACAAATCGTTTGTACCCCCTCATAATCGTTTGTACCCATGCATACCGACACTAATATCGTTTGTACCACCGACACTAATATCGTTTGTACCACCGACAAATCGTTTGTACCCATTCGTAATCGTTTGTACCCATGCGTACCGTCAATAATATCGTTTGTACTGGTTTGGAACACCGACAAATCGTTTTTTACCCATTCGTAATCGTTTGTACCCATGCGTACCGACACTGATATCGTTTGTACCGGCTTGTAACACCGACAAATCGTTTGTACCCACTCGTAACCGTTTGTACCCATGCGTAACGACACTTATATCGTTTCTATCACCGACAAATCGTTTGTACCCACTCGTAATCGTTTGTACCCAGTCTTGCCGACAATTATTGGTTTGTACCGGTTTGTAACACCGACAAATCGTTTGTACCTATTTGTAATCATTTGTACCCATGCGTACCGTCAAGTATGCCGTTTGTACCAAATTGTACCACCGACAAATCGTTTGTACTCACTCGTAATCGTTTGTACCCATGCGTACCGACACTTATATCATTTGTAACGGTTTGCAATACCGACAAATCGTTTGTACCCATTCGTAATCGTTTGTACCCATGCGTACCGACACTGATACCGTTTGTACCGGCTTGTATCACCGACAAATCGTTTGTACCCACTCGTAATCGTTTGTACCCATGCGTACCGACACTTATATTGTTTTTAATGGTTTGCAACACCGAAAAATCGTTTGTACCCATTCGTAATCGTTGTTGTACCCGTTTTTAATCGTCGATTACTTAAACGCGATAAAAATGAAATAAACATGCGACCAAACGTGCAGAAATTATTGTCTCTACCGAAACGTTACCACATATAATTTATTCCTAAATGAGATACGAAAAAAAAAGAAGCAAATTAAAAAAAAATTTTTTTAATTAATTTTTTATAACATCGGTACAAACAGGTACAAATGATTCTCTTTACAATGGCATCAACGAAAATCATTTACCTCAACACGAGTTGCGGAGCAATTTTACCCACCCCTATATTTTTCACCCCTTTAGGGTATAAACGAAAATCAAGGTTGTACAATCCGGTACAAACCGAGTACAATCGAATAAAATTTAAAAACATCCTCTACCGTTAAGTAGGTTGCCAACTTCACATAGGTTGAAGTTGAAGTGATAGTTTAAATTCGCAAAATAATAATTAAATAGTAACCTGTAATGTTGGAATTGTAAAAATGAAAATAAATTATTAAATCAAATATTAAATTAAACTTTTATTTATTAATAATAATGCTGAAAATTAATATTTAATATAATGTCATACAATTTAATTAATTTTGGAATATACTCGCTTTTGGTACACCGACAAATCGTTTGTACCCATTCGTAATCGTTTGTACCCATGCGTACCGTTACTGATATCGTTTGTACCGGCTTGTTACACCGACAAATCGTTTGTACCCACTCGTAACCGTTTGTACCCATGCGTACCGACTCTTATATCGTTTGTACTAACGACAAATCGTTTGTACCTACTCGTAGTCATTTTACCCAGTTTTGCCGACAATGTACCTGAGTGTTTCACAAACAAATCGTTTGTACCCACTCGTAATCGTTTGTACCCATGCGTACCGACACTTATACCGTTTGTACCTCCGACAAATCGTTTGTACCCCCTCATAATCGTTTGTACCCATGCATACCGACACTAATATCGTTTGTACCACCGACACTAATATCGTTTGTACCACCGACAAATTGTTTGTACCCATTCGTAATCGTTTGTACCCATGCGTACCGACACTTATATTGTTTTTAATGGTTTGCAACACCGAAAAATCGTTTGTACCCATTCGTAATCGTTGTTGTACCCGTTTTTAATCGTCGATTACTTAAACGCGATAAAAATGAAATAAACATGCGACCAAACATGCAGAAATTATTGTCTCTACCGAAACGTTACCACATATAATTTATTCCTAAATGAGATACGAAAAAAAAAGAAGCAAATTAAAAAAAAATTTTTTAAATTAATTTTTTATAACATCGGTACAAACAGGTACAAATGATTCTCTTTACAATGGCATCAACGAAAATCATTTACCTCAACACGAGTTGCGGAGCAATTTTACCCACCCCTATATTTTTCACCCCTTTAGGGTATAAACGAAAATCAAGGTGGTACAATCCGGTACAAACCGAGTACAATCGAATAAAATTTAAAAACATCTTCTACCGTTAAGTAGGTTGCCAACTTCACATAGGTTGAAGTTGAAGTGATAGTTTAAATTCGCAAAATAATAATTAAATAGTAACCTGTAATGTTGGAATTGTAAAAAAGAAAATAAATTATTAAATCAAATATTAAATTAAACTTTTATTTATTAATAATAATGCTGAAAATTAATATTTAATATAATGTCATACAATTTAATTAATTTTGGAATATACTCGCTTTTGGTACTTTAAAAATTCCTGGTTTTTTAAACCCAATTGATCCCGTTGTTTATTGTCACAAGCACTACCATTTTTACAATTGTCTACAGCACATACTCCTCCCATTTTACATGTTTTTAAAACAGTTGTTTAGTTAATAAATTTTTTTAAACAAATTTCATACTTCAAAATAATCACTTCGAAATAATACTAGTTACTGGCTACTCATTTCTATTTATTATACTATGCCGTACGTTTAGTTTAAATCTTCGCATAGCAGATCTCCCACGAGTATGAGAGAGTACATATGTATACATGAAGACCTCCTTCTCATACACATTGCTTAGTGTATACATATGTACTTTATCATACTAGTGGGAGATCTGCTATGAGAAGATGTAAACTAAACATACGGTATTTAACTTCGGTACGGATGAGTTCCTATCAAAAACTAGCGACCCTAGCAGCATAAAAAGTAAATATAACTTCTACCATTTCGTTGCCATATTTTGTCAATTTTCCAGTTTGAGTTAGATCTTCTTTATATAGTCTCCATGTTCATATCCAACAAAGTAAATCGAACCAATACCGTGTCAAAGCTGGTGTCTCTAAAGGGTCCTTATTTGGACCCCGGCTCTTTTTATATTATATCAATGATATCCCGAAGGATCCAGCTAGTGAAACAGCCCTCCTCGCCGACGATACGGCAACCTATTGCTCTTCTTGGCAACCGAAAGCTATTTCGAGTTGCCTCCAATCCCATCTATCCAGACTTGAAAACTATTTCAAGCTATGGAAAATCAAGATAAATACCACGAAAACTCAGTCCGTTTTGTTTACTAGGAGGAATAAATTTTCCTCCTACCCACTTGAATTGAAGATGTTTAACACTGAAATCCGACAAACTCAAATAGTATCTAGGAATAACTCTTCAAAGGCAGTTGAATTGGGTACAAGCCGCCAAAAGGCGTCTTGCCCTTGGAAACGCATCCTTTGCAGGACTATACCCTTTACTCAACACCAAGAGCAAGCTGGACGAAAGCTTAAAACATCGACTTTACAAGTCATGTATCCGGCCCGTATTCACGTACGCAGCCCCAATATGGTCAAACGTTGCACCCTCACACCTTGCAAAAATGCAAAAATTTCAAAATCGTTGTCTTCGGACGATTTCGAAAAAACCCCTTAAGATTTCCGTTTGAAGCTCTCCACGATGAAACTGGACATCCTACTATCCGAAAATTTATCCAAACTACCTCCAAATCCTTTTTCCAATCTTCCCGCGAAAATCCTTTCCTGGAAATCAACGTACTGGGTCAATTTGACCCGAATACGTTGCTCTTCGGGAACAGATTCCGCATGCCACATGATCGCGATTACAACTAATACTGTTGTTTTCTAAATTGTATATATTTTCTTTTCGTATTTCTATTTAAGTTTAGTTTTAGGGATGGCTTATCCATCCAATTTAGGTTAAGTTTTATGTCAATGGTTTTTGTATTAAATTTTTTCCCATTTCTAAACGATGTTTAAACGATTATATAATCTCCATGTATATAATTTAATAAGATGATATATTATAAGTATTGTACTACAAGTTATGTAAAATATTGATGATAAAATATACTTATTCTATTCTATTATATCGAATATGTTATTATATTCATTGAACAGTTCAAATAAAAATATCCATCCATTGTTAAGTTTGTCTCAATATGAATACATTCATTCAAATATTATAAGCTTTTATTAGCGAATTTCCTCCAAAGGAAATGCCGCTATTGTTTTTGCACCAATGTTGGAATTTCGTAAAAATTTGTACATATGTCCTTCGATTCTACCTTTAAGATGTTAAAAACCAGTATCGCTAAAATTTATAGATATATATATATATACCTTTCATAAAGTGGTGATATCCGATCAAAAACATAAATGTATAAAAGGGCCGAGTTTCCGGGAAGATACTATATATAATAGTTGCTCCTTAAAAAGTGATGATATCCCAATTAAAGAGCCGAGCCATTTATAAATAAAATAGCGAAAATTAAAATGTAAAAAGTGCAAAGTAAAATGAAAAAAAACATTTGGTTGAAAAAATTTATTTCGAATGTTTTCTCTTAGTATGTTTTTAAAATTTTAGGTAGATCTAGGTAAAGGGGACGAATTTGAAATTTTATTTCAAAAACCTAGAGTTCTTACTAATTATCATTCGATAATATAATGTTCTACTTTTGTGTTAAAGTTATTTTTTTTGAAAAAAAAATCGGATATATTTAATAACTACCGGGCATGCGTTGCAAGGCCATGCTTATTTTCTTTAAGGTTTACGTATACAAAGCTGACTCGTTTTGTATCGCATACCAGCGATAAGGGTCTGTGTATAAGCCCTATGATAATAAATTTTTTTTATCTATACTGATATTCAAAAGTCAAAGTTGGATAATTTATTTTCCATATAATTCCATTACACTTCCTTAAGGATTACAATTATTTGTATATGAACAAAAATGTAAATACAAATCGAACAAGGCAACAGCGTTGCCTTATTGCAGTTCTAAATGTGTCAGTCTGGGACCTCCAAACCTTGCAATTCGAATATATCAAAATTTTATAATTTTTAAAACAATTAGAAGCATAATGCAAAATGACGGGTTGTATTTTGTAAATGCATTAAATAATATTCAGTAATTGATTGTCTATATTCTTGAAATGTTGGCCTGAGCTGACCCCTAGGCACAAATTTTCCCTAGGCACAGACATCTGTTATTGAAATCCAGAGATAAAACCTGTTTATGAAATTTGCAATTTATATCGCTTTTTTGTTTTTGATTAACCTTGGCGAAAAACGGATTTCTGTTTCAGACGACCTGATAACGCATATATCTCTTTCAACATCGATTCAACATCGATTTTGATCGTATAATATTACATACTACGTTATCTGTATATAGAGGAAATATGTTGTAGAATGTAGTCTGTATATAGAGGCATTAAGGGTTACATATTATATTGAAGTCTGTAGTCTCTAGTCAAAGAGATAAAAAACTTCATATAGCTATATAATAGAAAATAAGGGGTTATTAAATAGAGAGTACAGAGTGTATGAAATTACTATTTAACCGTAATTTACTTATTTATATTTATGTTAGTTAATTTATATACACTTTCTTTATTTGTTTGAGCAGTTTTCTGAATTGAGATAATATCTGAAACTACTTAGCCGATTCGAAAAAATTTGTCTGTATTTGATACCTTATCGTATATTGAGTAACAGAGGCTGTATCAAATTTTTATACATCACATAGGTATAGGTATATCTATCTTCTGTCATACGTGTGTAGCTATCGGCTACAAAATTTTATGGCCGTTATCTTGTTTACCTGATTTAGAAAAGTACTGATTGGAGAGCATTTCTCCTCAGTTGTGCAAAGCGACTGTATTACGATGACGCTAAACGGGTTAAGAAAAAAATTAATTGAAATTCTTGTAAGTAGACTATATTAAAACTATAAACTAATGATTTCAATTAATAGCTGATAAGAGTTTGATTTTAAATTTTATCACAAGCATTTTACATTATTGAGTATTTTACAAAAAATGTTCTGGGTAAATTAAGGTTTTTATGAGTGGAACGATTTAGAGCCAAAACTACTAGAGAACTTCAATTAGATAGTATAGGATGTATAAGGTGAGATTCATTGAATTTAACTACGTAAGCGGTAATATCCTGAAAAATAATATACCCCTTGAATAAGATACCGACCTAACAACCCGTCCTTTGATATTAAAATCTGACATCCAATCACAAAGTGGAAATGTTTACAAGTAGACGAACACAAATTTTTATACTTCCTGGATACAAAATGGTCCATACCTTATATCTTCGATTCTAACATAATAAATAATTTGGTCCGCAATAGGGACTGTGCACGAAATGTAGAGGCAGCACTACTGCCGTAGTTAGCGCTCTCTAGTATTTTTTTAATGAAGTAAATGGGATCATATCATAATGGTAAACATAGAATAGCTAAAAAGGCGAAAAATGTGTATGAATAAATGCTCCTATTAGAATAACATTTTTGCTACCAGTTGGCGTAAAAGTCACGAAGCACGGTCCCCATACTAAATATCAAACTTTACGAGATAATTCCAGCGTACTAACACAAGAGAATGACAACGCTGAACAAAATAAATGATGCAAACTAACATATTTCCGCCCATATGCAAATAAGATCACAAAAGAACTAAGTGATCATAACCTGAAAACTGCGCTTGTTAGTAAAAATTAAATTAAAAAGTTACTACCTAAAGGATAAAATTATTAATGAACAACAATCGGGTATATATAGTGTAAGTTGTCAAAATTGTTCGAAAACTTATGTTCATCAAAGTCATCGCCAAATCGGAATTCAAATCAAAGAACATCAGGCTTATGTAAAATTTGGGATAACCGAAAAATCGTCTGTAGCTGCACGTTATTGAGAACAACCACAAAATTGACAAATTTAATTAAAACACTTAAATCGGTACAAAACCCCACAGAATTAGATGCATACGAAAGTATTCATACACACAAAAAAAGAAAACAAATCATGAATTTGGATACAGGGAATCCAAATTCTGATTTAATAAAATTAAATTATTTTCAAAATTGAGACCTGAATGTCAAGGTTACCTGCGAATAACACCCTAACGCTATTGACAATAACAAGACCTATAGTCAGAAAAGGATTACCGCCAAACGACTCAGTGGGTTGCGTTCATCACACACTTAATCCTTTAATTGGACAGTTAACTCAAGTAATTCCTTATGTAATCCCTCCGTCCGATCATATAAAACACAAAACTTTTTAAAAATCATTGTGAGATACGCACCAAATTAGCAAAGAGTACCTAACATATCTTTGACTCCATATCCCGGAGATAGTTACGATTAGCTAATTCATACTGATGATGACTATTTTAGTCGAACTACGTATTTATAAAATTATTAAATAAAACAAATATTTGAAATTTTCGTAAAATCACTTTATTTGACTAGTTTCGGAACACAGTTTCTTCCTCAGAAATAAAAAATGAAATTAACAATTCGTACAAACTGTACCAACAAATAAAACATTTTCATGTACTTGACATAAAATTTTATGAATTAGATCTAATAACATTGAGAAAACCTTAAACTATAAACATTTTGGAAAATTATACAAATTTAACATAAAGGTATACAAAATATAAAATTTTTTTTTAAAATGAATGTAAGACAATAAAAATGGGACAAACTTTAAATTAAAGCTATACAGTTATTTTTGAACTGACAAATACAGGTATAAATAACATTGTGAAACGGTTCATTAAATTGATTTTGGGTTGTACATACAGAATTATTTGATTACATTTTGCCGGCAATTAATAATTTACACAAAGAGAGATTTAGAATGGAATCGCAATTTTTTAATTTATTTATTTATAATATTTCTAGATTGTTTAAAATACGTTCTTTTGGTTGGATATGTCATATCTGGAATTTATCGTTAAAAAAATGATTTTCTGAGATGAGGTGTTCAGCATAACTAGATTTTCCTCCTTTACCCATATCTTCTGAGATACGAGTTTTAAACATTCTTTCGGATTGCCAAATGTAAAATTTATTACATGAATTAAATGTAAGTTTTTGTATTTGTCTTGGAAGCTGTATTGAGATTAAATGTTTTTGTGATCGAAACTTTTGTGATCGACTGAGATAGATTTTCACAAAAGATGGTTGTAAAATATTTAACTTCCTTCATATCGGGTTTTGGATAAATGAGCTGTTTCTAAAAAGGTGGTTGTAAAATATTTAACTTCCTGCATATCGGATTTTCGATAAATGAGTTGTTTACAATGGCTCGTTTAAGAAGTTTAAGAAGTATTTATAAAATAAAAATAATTGTTCTAAGAATTGGTGAAAAATCTGAAATTTAATTTCAAAAAAACTAGAGTTCTCTGTTATTATTAAATTATCTTAATAATCTTCATAAAATTTATACCAATTTGCTAGGCCGTTTTAAGTTAAATATAATTCATTAAAACAACCGTTATTATACAACTGTATTTAACATGACACACTTTGTTTCCAATTTTATTACTAAAACTTTGATTATAATGTTTTACATAAAGTGTCGTTAAATTTTCAAATAAAACTTTAAATATCAAATATTACTAAATTAATTTTAAAATTTTATTATATGAACACATACTTGTTAATTATTTTGCTTAATACAAACTATTTTTTCTAGATAGACAAAACAGTTATGAAAATACTTTTTGGGAACACTTTTGTTTTTCTTTCTAAACGTTATTAAGTCTATTAAAATTTACGGTAAATTTTTAAATTTTTTTACATTCGCGAAATAAATTGTACAACGATACACGTATATTTAATTTTAGGAAACATTTCAGCACACCAGAATTTTCGAATAAATTATTATTAGTCAATAGAAACTATGTATCAGAAATAATTAGTGTAGACTTGAATTTTACTACATGATTACTGTTATTTTTTCTCAGTCTTCCTCAAATTTGCAACCCAATACACGTACTTTATACGGTAATTATCTGTTCTATACTTTTTATACATTTATGTTTGAAAACCAGCGACACAACAGTTTAAAAATGTTTGAGTGAGTTGTTGAACTTTACTGTAGATTGTTATTGATGATTTTTTCACCACCACTTACACCCATACAACTAAAATTTAATTCGAAAACGGTGTCAAGGAGATAATACAGAAATCAAGGTTATAAAATGCTAATAACATTTAAAATGCTATTATCATTTTGTCAAACCTAATCAAAATAAATAGATTTATCATAAGAATTATAGGTGGACTTCTTTTTATGGTCGAATTGTGCTACCGGTTACATCCTCGGTTTTCGAACAACATTTGCTAGTCTTTTATGAGGGACAATTTTGAACTTATTTTCGTTAGGGGTGAGCGAATTAGGAGGACTTTTTTCGTTTCTCGTTTCAACCCCTTAATAAAATAAAATTGTTACGCAGGAGCCGCGAAGTGAATTTGCTAAGAATACATAAATTAACCTCTAGCTGCCACAATTATAGTCTAATCAAAATGAAACGTCGTATCTGATTATTAATAAATGGTATAGGTCAAGGGGAAAGGGGACATAGAGATAGAAGAAAACAAAAAATATGAAATATCTCTCTTAATATTAGAAAAATCGAAAAATATATAAAGAGCAAAGTTGTAGAAAATTATGTTTGCTACAATTCACTTTCGGATTATTTTTTTTTCAAACTCTAATGTGAACGGAGCTATTAAGAATTTTAACCTTCAATCTTAAATTGTAAATATTTCTGAAAACATACAAAATTATAGTATAATAAATTACCTACAACTTTACAGTTTATAAATTTTTACATTTTTCGAATATTAAGGGAGATATACCAAATTTTGTGAATCCCCTACCTCTAAATAATATGTATATGTATATATATATATATATATATATATATATATATATATATATATATATATATATATATATATATATATGTATATATATATATGTATGTATATATATATATATATATATATATATATATATGTATATATATATACAAATGTATATGTAGATGTATATACAAATATTATATGTGTGAATAGGATGATTATATAATTAGAGTAGACACCGTGGAGAAATATTTGTGATTAGTTTGTTTTAAGGACTCTTATTTATCAAAAATATTCACAAAGACAATTTATTATGATAAGAATTGGGGTCTAACCTCACGGCAGCTTTTATTATGTTGCGACTTTGAATTTAGATAAACATGCCTACTATTTTAATAACATACTTTTTTCATCATTTAATTCATATCTAAGCCCGATTTTACACAGTTTTGATGAAAGCTTTCAATCGCGTTAAAAATATTTCATATAACTAAAGTTGCATTGCTATCCACACGATGAAATTCGATTAAAATATATCAATCGTATGTTTGTTAACAGTTATAACTATCGTCTTGTTTACTATTTCTTTCCTTGTGAACCACTTCAGTGACATTATACCAATTACAAGGATGTAGGATATAAACATATCGTACACACACTATTCTTACATATTAAATTCATTTTAGATTTCATGAAATAAATCGTCAGAATAGAAGAAGACTTCTTTATTTCATGAAACTAAAAACATGTATAAAAAATACTATTGCGCTTGCTCACCAAATCATTCACACGAACTTACATCTAGAGTTACATGTGTAAAAAGGGGCTATGAAACTGTGCTGTAATAATGAATTTTTTTTCTTAAATCATTTATTAGTTGTTTAACGTTGATTTAGCTTTTTATAACAATGGCAGAAAGGGACCCTTAGTTATTACTAAATATGTACACTCCCGTTTTAATTGAACCAACCTGAAATGTTAATTTTCTTATATTTCATAAAACTCCTCACTTTTGTAACTCTCTGTATATTATTTATTTATTAACAAAGATGAGTAGTATATTTTTTAAATATGAAAAAAGAAATGGAAGTTTTATATTTTTTATTTATGTAAACAAGTCAGTGATAGAGAAAGAATATGTAATGTAAATACATGTTAAGTTCTATATCTCGCTTTTACGTATAAAAATAAAATAAAATGTTGTATCTGTCAAAAACATTTACTACAAGAATAATCAAAATTGCGAGAGACTGATTCGGTTCAATTTTATTGAACGGGAGTGTACGTAAACATTATTGGTATTCTGTATCGTGCATTGTATAAGAGTCTCAAAACCTCAAACTTTGAAATTGAATATCTCCGAAACTGAATTATTCATATATATTTTGCATCATTCGATGCAGAGTTATTTAAATAATAATCTGTCTAAATTTGGAAAAAATCCTAAGAAAATACATTCTTGTATATATTATATATATATATATATATTGTATATTTACCGGGTATAAAAATACCTAGCTTAAATATAAAAATAAAACAATAATTTACGTTTGTGAATCAAAACCGAATAGTCACGTATCAAATAATATTTGGAACGGCATGCTAGTGTTGTGTTGGCCACACATATCCAATTCAGTGTGCACAAATGGGTTTATACATAAAATTTTGCATGTACTGAATGTTGATTTTAAACCTTTAATATGTATTCAATATACCTTGCGTAAACACACAAAGTGGATCATTATAATGAACGCACATTGGTATACAACTATTGAGAGTCTGATTGTTTTTTATCCATCCTTTTCCAATCTGCCAGTTGAATAGGCATGAATTAATTTTGTAAGATCATTATTTGCCAACTAAGTACTTACCAATAACGTGGGATGAGCATCCATACACGAAACAGTATAATGTATGCAAAATGTATGCATGTAACGAAATTAATTAACTCCAATAAAGTCTTCTTCAAAAATGTTTAATATTTGATAAGCAAGTGATTAAGCAATTTTAATTCTCAAGCTTGGAAGTATTCGCCGACATGTGTTAATCAAACATGATTTAAACATGTTTGGTGGGATTTTTACTGATAAGTAAATGGTGCAAAAGTTAATTCAACAAAAAAACTTCACAAAATAGTTATACTAAATTGGTTTTCTCTTACACTATTAGCATTACTTACCAATTGACTAAAATAATAAACGTAAAAGTACAAGACAATACAAATTATGACATCGAGACTTTTTCACACATGCGTATGGTCGAGTTTGCATATATTTATTCATTAAACAAGTGTGATCGGACCATTTTAGTATAGGTAGTTAGTTGGTACAGTAGAACATTTAAGGCCCAATTATACCTACCGAGTAGGTGATTACATTCCAGCTGGTCAGGGCGAGACAGTTGTCAAGTGTGTTCCGCGATGTTAACATGTCCCCGCGAAGTAATAAGAGAAAATGAAAAAAGTTTTTAAACGCTACTGTAATTTGCTGATACCTGCGTTATTGGACGAAATGGAACTGGATATGAATGAAAGAAAACGAATATGGACAAGACCGTGGCTACTGAAAAGAGACATGACCACTTGACAACTTGGACATTTTCAAAACGAAAAACAAAACAAATTGAAAGAAAGAGGGACAATAATTGACTGATAATGGATAATGATAAGAAAGTTGCAATAGAACACGGGCACTCACCAACCGCAAACGTGATTACAATGGCCGAGTGTGGGGGGGGGGCGAGTGGCGAACGACCGAGTGGATGAGTGGTGGGGGTAGGTTTGGTAGGTTTGGGGATAGGTATCCTACTGTACAAACCTTAAACCCTGAGTACTAACACGAATTCATTGTAAGAGTAAGGTATTTATGACTTTTAGGAGACAGCAAAAGGTATCAGTATAGAAGTGCTGATGAAGTTGTGAGATCATGTATGAAGTATCGATTTATGGATTGGACTACTATAATAGCTTTCTGGTCTTGATAACAATAAGATTATTGCTAATATTGGATTTACTCATTTTAAAAACAGTTCCTCGTCCGACTTAAATTACTAAAATATCGAAAAACATATGTTACTAAGTTTTCAGTGCTGGTTAATTTGGTTCCAGTGAATTTACGGTGTTCTTTATCGAGTAAATATTTACTTACCAACAGTCTATGTTGAATATTCATGAATGAGACATCATGGCTAGTCTACACGTAGATAAAACTTAAATCGAGTAGCAAGTTATTAAACTTATTATCTAGCTATTAAAATTATAAGTTATTAAACTTATTCGCCTTAATTGTCTATTATCCGACGCTTCACACATCACCAATTCGAGTACATGGATTGAACTACCCTTATCTGAACTACATTTTTCATAGGTTTGAATAATAAGATCTAGCTGCTCCATTACATATTAACATCAACCCAACCCTTCAGCCAACTCCTAACCTAACCTCTCAGCCACCTCTTTCCTCTACCAAGCTTTGTTCGTTTCCTCTAGCCCTATGTTCATTGTCTAACCTGTCCGTATTATTTGCGAATGACAGGACGGAGCTCCACTTTAGATGTTTCACCTCAGATTCTCCAACTTCGATCAAGCCGAAGGCCAGATTCCTTTTTTTTTTTTAATGTATAATTATACTGTATTTTCAACTAAGATGTCATATATACAGTGTGATGTTGAATTTTTGTGTATGTTTCGAGTATTATGAAATTTCTGGGGAGACACGCACTTCACTTAATGTTATTATTGTTGGTGGATCTTGGATTGTCACTGTTTTCTTGATTTATTGTTTTTTTTTTTTTTTTTTTTTTTTTTATTATTTTTTTTTTAAATTGTTGCATATAGTTTAATTTGCTTCAGGAAATTTATTACTTTATGTGTGTTATTCTCGTTGTCGTTTAGTATGTCCTTTAGGTTGTTTGGTAGTTTTATATCCGATCTTACTTGTGAATATTTTTTACAGGATGTTAGGATGTGTTTTACGGTGAGAGGGGTTTTGCATGTTTGGCAGATTGGTTGAGGCGACTTTGATATTAGATAACTGTGTGTTAATTTTGTGTGACCCATTCTTAATCGAGTTATGACAATCTGGTTTTTTCTGTTTGAATTGGATGATGTCTGCCATAATCTTATATCCTCTTTTATTTCTCTTAGTTTGTTGTTCTGTGTCATTTGCCAGTTTAGTGTGTGTTTGTTGGTGAGTGTGTCATCTATATGTTTCAAGAGGTCTTGTTTAGTGCATTTATTATATTGTTGGCCGTCGATGTGGACATTTTCGGCTGCTTCGTCTGCTAGTTCATTACCATGTATGTTTGAGTGTCCGGGTACCCATAGGAATGTGATGTGTATCCCTCTTTACAGGAGTTCGTGGATACAGTTATTGATTTTTTGTATGATGGCCAGATTCCTTATTCTAGCTTTGTAAGGACATTCTGCCAGAAGGTGGAACGCACTGTCCTCTAATCTCATGAGAGATTGATGCCTTTGGAGTCTACAGTGATTAATAAGCATCCCTACCAAGGTTTAACTCTTTCCAGTTTTTGCCTATAAGCCAGGTGGACCTCGTGATATTGTTTACAGCTTTCATTTGTTTGGCTTGTCTGCATTCTGCTGCATAATTAATTTCCTGTTCATAGACTTATCCACCCATTCATTTAGGGTCCAGGTAGTTTGTCTACTAGTTATTCCTAGATATGGTTTCGGTCCCTGGCATAAGAATGTGGCTCCTCCAGGGGTGAATTCGTCGACCCTTTTATTAGCTTCAACTCCGCAGTGACTTGGCACTCACATCGCGGAGACCTTTTTGTCCTTATCAGCCTCTCCCGTGATTCTGCACATTCCAGAACCAGAGGATATGTTTTTCGACTGGTCAAAATGCTTTGAGCGCTGTCTATCTGAACATATATAAACCCGCTGCTCAGTGCAACTGATACTTTCTCCATATTTGCCACTAAAACTACGACATAAACCTCTGTTTAAAAAGTAGTAGCGTGTCGTCTTAGGGAAAAGCTGGCTATATCGTCTCTGCTTTTCACGTTTACTCTGGGTTCCATAATTTCTTTGTAAATAATTCAAATTAAAAACTAAAAAGAAATTTGACTTTAATATGTATTTATTTCCAATATTACGCATGTGTCACTAACAAATGGCTGGAGGGAGTTTTCATTTTGACTACGAGTTAGCACATCCTTAACACCATAATTAAAGCAAAAGTTAAGTTAAATGTTGAGCGCCAAAATATAAGTATAGTCTAGAATCTAACCATTTTGACCTGTAATCGTTATCGTTGAAGTTTAGTAGCAAAAAATATTATAATAAAGTAGTTTTAGATCTCCATTCTATCATGACTTTGACTTTTTGCATACATACGTACATATTATATTTTTGAGTGTGCATTTTTTTATATTCCATATAGTTAAACACCTAATATTTACAAAATATATTTGCTGTAAGGTTACACAATCGTATATGTACAATCGTTTGGTTTCGTTAAATCCGTATGGTTTTTAAATATGATGTATTTAAATTTATATGCAACGAACGTTATCCTTTACTGTTGTTCCAAAGGTGGAGCTATAAGGTAAATAGATGATTGTAGGTACCATAAATATTTGAGCAGTTTTCCGTGAGCGTAGTACGTGTCTTTGTAAATGACAATTTAATATTCAGATAAATTGAATTGCTACTAACTGTGCAATAATAATACCCGGTACAACTTAAAAACAGTAAAGAAAGGTCGAAACCTTAGGAAATTTTAACAAAAAGGAATCAAAAAAGTCAATTGCAGATTCAGAGATTCCCAGTTCGCAGAAATGTTAGATTTATACAAAATAGTATTAACTCCTCATGTTATACTTATAATATAAATAGGGCTAACATCCTTGCTTATTACTCAATACTAGTTTCAGTTTTGCCCCTTTGAATTGCAGAAGAAGTACAAGTGAACATAGTTTAATATTGTTAATTGGAAACTCCAAACTTCTAAATAACAAGCACTGTACTGTCAGCATAGATAAATATTGTTAATTGGAAAATCTGAACTTCTGAATAGGATCTATAACTCCTTCATCTTTAAGATGGAGCTTAGAACAAAAAGGTTATTGGGACCTATTGTGTGAGGTCCACAGGCTCTTGGGGTGCTGAAGGCATATATTGTATTGTGTCAGTAATTATAGAACGATTCTTTTTGTTTTTACAATATTTAAAATAAGTAAAGATAAATGCTGAAATAAGAAAAATGATTAGGATAATAATGTTTGTAGAAATATGAGTATAATGTCGATATTTGATGAGTTCCAGTTCGTTCGTGTTTTCCAGAGTTTTTAAGTTTAATACGTCCAGTGCAGAATCATTTGATAATTGCGTTATTTCCATGTTGTTGTAGATGATTTGTTCTAGTTTATAAGTAGAAATATTTGATGAGATAGTTCCATAAATTATACCATTAATAATAACCATGCATTTGTTATAATGGATGTACAGTTTTCCAGTAAATTTAGTGATGTTTTTACCACAGGTTGTATTAACGTTTATAGGTTCGTTAACGTAAGCTATTATGTGGTTACTTTCGATTTCTTCTATGAAACTTGTTTCGATAGTGTGATGTAGCATGCACTGCGCTGGTTCGTTCTGAAGGATTTCTACTTCGCAAGTGTTGATTGAATTATTTTGTAATTGTAGTTGTTTACACATTTCGAGTTGTTCTATCTGCTTGCAAGGTCTAGTTACGAATGAATACTGCTTTTGATTAAAGAGCAGGTAATTGGATTTTGGAATAATTATTGTATTATGATTTGTGGGTAGGGGTCTTAGTCTGTAGGTTGTCTATGATTCATTAGCCATTTATGGGATTTGTACAACAAATATTAAGTTAGTATTGTTGAAAAACGCTTTTAATTCTAGGATTTCGTAAATTTGTTCGTCGTTATAATTTTGAATGATTTGTGGAAATATACTTTTATCAAGTGATAATTCGTTTTTATTTAAAATATGTTTTGATAATAAGCCAAGTTGTGTAGTCAATAGAAAAATCATACTCGGAGAGCTTGATCATCTTGTTTATTTTGAGTTAGGTTCTTTGAGGGAATGAACCCATTTTAAAGGCTTGTGATCGGTTAAAATTCTAAATTATATAAAAAATGATTTATTTAATTTAATTTAAACAATATGTTATAATTTATTATACAATTACAACAATATTTATACAATTTATAACTATCGCTAGTTATTTACAATCAAGCGTGCATGAAGCCAAACTTGTGTAAGAAAAAGACATTCACTATTAAGTGACAATTGCTTAAATACTAATTATTGGTATGTGATTTATTGTAAGAATGTTTTAGAAAATATTGTATAAGTGACAATTACTGAAATACTAATTATTGGTATGTGATTTATTATATATAATAAATAATAATAATAATAAATATATATATATATATATATATATATATATATATATATATATATATATATATATATATATATATATATATATATATATATATATATATATATATATATATAATTTATATATGTTATTTTTAACATGTATTGATACCTTGGATGACTTATTGAGTCCCTATTATCAGAAAAAAAATAGACCAAAGAAAAATTGTTGTCTTAAAACTGTTCTTCTCTTATGGCCCAAATAGACGCAGAACATGGTTGCAGCAACATTGAGCAGCAACTAGCTTGTTGATCTGTGTGTGGAGCAAGCTAGTTGCTGCTCAATGTTGCTGCAACCATGTTCTGCGTCTATTTGGGCCTTTACCGTTTTCGAGGTGTAAGTATTTACACTTTATCGAGAAAATGGGTCATTTCCGGTTTCATTTTTATTTTTATAGCCACAAAATGCTTTAGTAAGACAAGCGTTATTATTGTTAAATAATTTGTTTTTTAAGTTATGTTAAAAGTGATGAGATACAGTTTTGTATTACAGTTTTGAACAAAATACATTCATTGTATCCTTGCAATAAAAATAATTTCTATTGAAAAAGGGTAAATGGAATTATAATGTTGAGTTCTTAAGTAGATGGATACTGTCAACGTAATACAAATACTTCAAACATAAAGTATTCTACATTGAATAAAATAATTTGAATATATATACCTACCAACGTATTTTATGTTTTATATTCTAGAGAGGCAAAAAACATGTCTATGAGTTACTTTTATGAAGGAAAATAAATAACTAAATACTGCTGAAAGAGTTAAATATAAATAAATAGCCAATTGTATAATCGTGGGGCACTTTGAAATGAATTTTTCTTTGAGAAGAGTAGTATAATGGATTATTTCAAATAAAAGAATCTACCAAAATGCAGAATAATCCGAAAAAACAGTAAGATCGCACTTCCCATGACAGGATTTGTCAAAACTTTATTTTTGCATCCTGATGGTATAAATTTTAATCTTTCATAGACACACATGCTCACACACAAGCCAGTGATCAAAAATATAATAACCGTTATTTTGAACAGTAAAGAACTAAAGTAATAGAAAAAATTTTATCTTTATTAAAAACAACGATCGTCATTATTTTTATATCTATCTATATTGTTCGTTTAAAGATTAGGTTATTGATTATATACAAAAAAACAGGGCAATAAGGAACTAAAGTGTTCACGGTTTTTTATTGCAGGAATCGGTCAATGGTTCATTTAAGAAGAAAAAACCGCGGAGTGCTATTAAATTAGAGGGTGGAAATTGGGGATAGGGGGGGGGGGGGAAATGCACCCTTTTGAGTTTCAATATATCTCGGAAACGAAGCAAAATTTTGATATATTTTATATGAAACTATTTGTAGAAAATTGAATTTCCATTTCCATGGACTTGGCATATTTTACATTTTTAAACATGTTTTTAATACCAAAAATGTTGAAACGAAAAGAAGAGCAAAAGCCAATTTTGCGATTTCTTTTGTTTTTTAGCTTTTTGCCTATAACTTTTTTGGGGTCAGAGATAGGTATAGGCATTACTTTGTAGAATAAATTAAACAAAATTTCCTTGAAAATGCTGGGTCGTAAAATTTTTTGGTTAAAAATTGACCGAAATATGGCCACTCATAGCTTTTCTTTTTCTTTTTATTGATATTCTTTTTATTCTCATTTTGTTGAATAAATCAGACTTTTTGCAGCCACTGAATGCATGAATTAATCCAAGATAATTTTGTTGTTTCGGAAAATTAAAACTGTTTCGATCATACAATTTTGCTGTTACTTTTCCTACACTTGGATTCCAAAGATATACATTTCGATATTCTTCTGGCAAAAGTGATAAAATGATGAGAAAGTCTACATCTTGACCAACAATAACCGAACTTTTTGATAAGGGTGCTTTTTTTTTGCGCATTGTACAATAGCTACATCTGCATCCTCACCCGCTTTCACTGTGTCAAAATTAACTACCTTGATTTTTGGAATCAAATATCTAATAAAGTGTTTTTTATTGATTTCATTTGATATATAGATATTGAGTTTTGAAAGTGGTTTCAAATTATCTTAACTACTGGGCCAATTTGATTAGTTCGACGCAGTTTTTCTGCACTTTTCGATCAAATATTTGAGCCACTAGGATGACCGTTAAAAACTACAGTGCAAAGCCATCGATTTTTAAGTATATCATATTCTAATTTCAAAAGTTAATAACGTTATTATTCTGTTCAAATTTATTGTCAATATTCAATTGTAATTTGGTTTGTTTAGTTTGTTTAGTAAAATTTATCGTTTGATGTCAATCTTACCGGAGCGTGTTGTTAGTACGACCTAAGCTTTCAAAAAGCGACATCTATCTTTGGAATTAATATACGTTGCGTATATTTTTAAATGTTAAGTTTAATTTCTTAACAATATTCACGTCTTGTTTGAACAAAAAAATTGAGTTTAAACAATACTTACTCGAGTTAAATTAAAATAATAACATTTTAAAAATAAAGACTCATTTTAACATGTGCCCATAAATAAAACAGAACAATGTTAACTTTGACAATACAATGTGTGAAATCTTAAGTGAATGAAAATAACCTGATTTAAATAAAATAAACACCATTAATGTTTTTGAGTATTTTTAAACCACGAACAGATAAAAATTTTCAACAAAATACACAAATGAAATGCTATTTCAATTTTCTCTATGGAACGATACTATCGGTAACAAATCTCGTGACTTTTTTTTGATCAACAAATTTTAATCGTGACAAATTTTAATTTAGTACCTATTTTAATAATGGTCAATTACAATTTCCGGTCAATTACAAACAAAAAATTAATTTTATGCGGATTCCTTGATCAATTATTTGTATTTTTTTAAAAACTTATTGCGATAACAAAGTAGCCATTAGCAAGCACTTTGAATTAGATAATCGTAATTATTCTCCAAAAATAATATTGCGAAATAAATTGTAGCACTAGAAAAAATAGCAAATTTTATTTAAAATGAGTATTTTCATTAACTGTCAATGATAATTAGGCTATTGATTCTGGCATATTGAAAAGAACTAAGACATTCGCTGGTTTTTATTGCAGGAATCGGTCAAGGGGTCATTTAAGAAGAAAAAACCGCGGAGTGCTATTAAATTAGAGGGTCGAAATTGGAGATAGGGATGAAAATGCACCCTTTTCCATTTTACCAATATATCTCGCAAACGAAGCAAAATTTCGAGATATTTTATATGAAACTATTTGTAGAAAATTGAATTTTCCTACGAATATTTCCTTAAAACATTTTAAAATATTTTTTTAATGCCAAAAATGTTGAAACAAAAAGAAAATAAAAAATTCGTTACGCAGGAGCTGCGTCAATTTAGCGAATTTTCTTAGAATACATAAATCACCCTCTAGCGGTCATAATTTTATTGTGATCAAAATGAAATATAATATATGATATGACTTTAGTATTTGCAAAAATTAAATTTATTAATAGCCAAAAAAACGGTATAATGATTATAGTTTATAGTTACTATAAAAACGACAATCAAAATTTTTTACAAAATATGTTTTATGTATTCGTGTCAAACAAACACAAAATATTAAATATCTGTTTTAATATTCGAATAATCGAAAAATGTATAAGGGGTAAAGTTGTAGCAAATCAAGTTTGCTACAATTCATTACTATTTTTCTCAAACTCGAATGTGAACAGAGATATTTAGAATTTTAACTTTAAATCTTTAATTGTAAATATTTCTGTAAATGTTAGTTTAAGAAAAATTATAAGAAACAAAATTACAGTAAAACTTAGTACCTACAACTTAACTCCTGATACATTTTTCGATGTTTCAAATATTAAGGGAGATAGTCAAATTTTGTGTTTTCCCCTCCCCCTAAACCCCCTTTCCCTTCCTCCGATTTTACCCACTAACGAATTTGACCTTAAAAATACCAAAAGCGACCCAAATACCCAATTTCATTCCAATCGGAATAAAACTGTGACCGCTAGAGAGTCCACAGACATTTAAAAAAAGAACATATGTATATATGTAATTTTAGCGATAGTGATTTTTAACATCTAATAGGTAGGATCGATGGACATTTGAAGAAATTTTTACGAAATTCCAACATTGGTGCAAAAACAAGAGCTGCATTTCCTTCGGAGAAAATTTGCTAAAAAAAGCCAAAATTGCGATTTTTTTTATAGCTATTTCGCCTATAACTTTTTTAGGGTCAGAGATAGGTATAGGCATTGCTTTATAGAGAAATAGGTAAACAAAATTTCCTTTAAAATACTGGGTTACAAATTTTTTTTGGTTGAAAATTGACCGAAATATGGCCACTCGAACATAGCTTTTCTTTTTATTTTTATCCCTCTTACAGATATTGTTTTTAGCGAATTTCCTGAAAGGAAATAGAGCTATTGGTCCCGTACCGAAGTCAAAATTTCGCAAAAATTTCTTCAAATGTCCATCGATCCTACCTTGTAGATGTCAAAAATCACCATCTGTAAAATTTATATATATATATCTATGGACATATATATATATATATATATATATATATATATACATATATATATATATATATATATATATATATATATATATATATATATATATATATATATATATGTGTCTGTAATCACTCTAGCGGTCACAGTTTTCATTTTATCGGAATGAGATTTGGTATTTGAAGCCCTTTTGGTATTCAAAAGGTCAAGTTCGTTAATGGGTAAAATCGGACGAGGGGAAAGGGGGGTTTAATGGAAGGGTGAAACACAAAATTTGACATATCTCCCTTAATATTCGAAAAATCGAAAATTTTATAAGAAGTAAAGTTGTAGGTATTAAGTTTTACTGTAATTTTGTTTCTTATCATTTTTTCTGTAACCCTAATAATTACAAAAATATTGACGGTTTAAGATTGAAAATTAAATTCCTCAATATCTCTGTACACATTAGAGTTTGAGCAAAAAAGTTAAGGTGATGAATTTTAGCAAACATGATTTTCTACAACTTTGTTTCTTACGCATTTTTCGACTGTTCTAATATTAAGAGAGATATTTTATATTTTGTGTTTTCTTCTATCTTTATACCCCCCTTTCCCCTTGACGTATGTTATTTATTAATAAAATTGGCCATGCAAATACTAAAATCAGATACGACATTTCATTTTGATCAGACTAACATTGTGACTGCTTGAGAGTAATTTATTTATTCCAAGGAAATTCGCTAAGTTGAAGCAGCTCCTGCGTAACGAATTTTTTTTCTCATTTTATTGAAAAAATCAGACTCATATGAATTTTTTACACCGGTTGAAGATACTTCTATCAATAATATTCATCATGTTATTGATGTTGGATACAATGGATCAAAAAGTGGATACAGTTGGATCAAAAAGTTCGGTTATTGTTGGTCAAGATGTAGACTTTCTCATCATTTTATCACTTTTGCCAGAAGAATATCGAAATGTATATCTTTGGAATCCAAGTGTAGGAAAAGTAACAGCAAAATTGTATGATCGAAACAGTTTCGGAAAATTAAAACTGTTTCGATCATACAATTTTGCTGTTACTTTTCCTACACTTGGATTCCAAAGATATACATTTCGATATTCTTCTGGCAAAAGTGATAAAATGATGAGAAAGTCTACATCTTGACCAACAATAACCGAACTTTTTGATAAGGATGCTTTTTTTTTGCGCATTGTACAATAGCTACATCTGCATCCTCACCCGCTTTCACTGTGTCAAAATTAACTACCTTGATTTTTGGAATCAAATATCTAATAAAGTGTTTTTTATTGATTTCATTTGATATATAGATATTGAGTTTTGAAAGTGGTTTCAAATTATCTTAACTACTGGGCCAATTTGATTAGTTCGACGCAGTTTTTCTGCACTTTTCGATCAAATATTTGAGCCACTAGGATGACCGTTAAAAACTACAGTGCAATCTTTATAGCAAGTTTGCAAATGATGAGTAAATTTCGTACTTATTTCTGCATATGTCTCGTTAGCGTTCCATACGATTTTAGGCAACAAGTATCCAACATCAATAACATGATGAATATTATTGATAGAAGTATCTTCAACCGGTGTAAAAAATATATGAGTCATATGAGTCTGATTTTTTCAATAAAATGAGAAAAAAAACAATATCTGTAAGAGGGATAAAAATAAAAAGAAAAGCTATGTTCGAGTGGCCATATTTCGGTCAATTTTCAACCAAAAAAAATTTGTAACCCAGTATTTTAAAGGAAATTTTGTTTACCTATTTCTCCAAAAAGCAATGCCTATACCTATCTCTGACCCTAAAAAAGTTATAGGCGAAATAGCTATAAAAAAAATCGCAATTTTGGCTTTTTTTAGCAAATTTTCTCCGAAGGAAATGCAGCTCTTGTTTTTGCACCAATGTTGGAATTTCGTAAAAATTTCTTCAAATGTCCATCGATCCTACCTATTAGATGTTAAAAATCACTATCGCTAAAATTACATATATACATATGTTCTTTTTTTAAATGTCTGTGGACTCTCTAGCGGTCACAGTTTTATTCCGATTGGAATGAAATTGGGTATTTGGGTCGCTTTTGGTATTTTTAAGGTCAAATTCGTTAGTGGGTAAAATCGGAGGAAGGGAAAGGGGGTTTAGGGGGAGGGGAAAACACAAAATTTGACTATCTCCCTTAATATTTGAAACATCGAAAAATGTATCAGGAGTTAAGTTGTAGGTACTAAGTTTTACTGTAATTTTGTTTCTTATAATTTTTCTTAAACTAACATTTACAGAAATATTTACAATTAAAGATTTAAAGTTAAAATTCTAAATATCTCTGTTCACATTCGAGTTTGAGAAAAATAGTAATGAATTGTAGCAAACTTGATTTGCTACAACTTTACCCCTTATACATTTTTCGATTATTCGAATATTAAAACAGATATTTAATATTTTGTGTTTGTTTGACACGAATACATAAAACATATTTTGTAAAAAATTTTGATTGTCGTTTTTATAGTAACTATAAACTATAATCATTATACCGTTTTTTTGGCTATTAATAAATTTAATTTTTGCAAATACTAAAGTCATATCATATATTATATTTCATTTTGATCACAATAAAATTATGACCGCTAGAGGGTGATTTATGTATTCTAAGAAAATTCGCTAAATTGACGCAGCTCCTGCGTAACGAATTTTTTATTTTCTTTTTGTTTCAACATTTTTGGCATTAAAAAAATATTTTAAAATGTTTTAAGGAAATATTCGTAGGAAAATTCAATTTTCTACAAATAGTTTCATATAAAATATCTCGAAATTTTGCTTCGTTTGCGAGATATATTGGTAAAATGGAAAAGGGTGCATTTTCATCCCTATCTCCAATTTCGACCCTCTAATTTAATAGCACTCCGCGGTTTTTTCTTCTTAAATGACCCCTTGACCGATTCCTGCAATAAAAACCAGCGAATGTCTTAGTTCTTCAATATGCCAGAATCAATAGCCTAATTATCATTGACAGTTAATGAAAATACTCATTTTAAATAAAATTTGCTATTTTTTCTAGTGCTACAATTTATTTCGCAATATTATTTTTGGAGAATAATTACGATTATCTAATTCAAAGTGCTTGCTAATGGCTACTTTGTTATCGCAATAAGTTTTTAAAAAAATACAAATAATTGATCAAGGAATCCGCATAAAATTAATTTTTTGTTTGTAATTGACCGGAAATTGTAATTGACCATTATTAAAATAGGTACTAAATTAAAATTTGTCACGATTAAAATTTGTTGATCAAAAAAAAGTCACGAGATTTGTTACCGATAGTATCGTTCCATAGAGAAAATTGAAATAGCATTTCATTTGTGTATTTTGTTGAAAATTTTTATCTGTTCGTGGTTTAAAAATACTCAAAAACATTAATGGTGTTTATTTTATTTAAATCAGGTTATTTTCATTCACTTAAGATTTCACACATTGTATTGTCAAAGTTAACATTGTTCTGTTTTATTTATGGGCACATGTTAAAATGAGTCTTTATTTTTAAAATGTTATTATTTTAATTTAACTCGAGTAAGTATTGTTTAAACTCAATTTTTTTGTTCAAACAAGACGTGAATATTGTTAAGAAATTAAACTTAACATTTAAAAATATACGCAACGTATATTAATTCCAAAGATAGATGTCGCTTTTTGAAAGCTTAGGTCGTACTAACAACACGCTCCGGTAAGATTGACATCAAACGATAAATTTTACTAAACAAACTAAACAAACCAAATTACAATTGAATATTGACAATAAATTTGAACAGAATAATAACGTTATTAACTTTTGAAATTAGAATATGATATACTTAAAAATCGATGGCTTTATATTAATTTTTATATAAATTGCTGATATTTTGTTTATGTTGCTTAAAATATTATTGAAAAAAACACGTGTTGTCACATGTTGTGATTGTGACCGGATGCTTGCTTAATATTTTTATATTGATAGGTCTATTCCAGAATATGTATCTCTTCCCTCCTTAAGATGGGTGTTTAATTTTCTAAGCAAATTGAATAACCGGAGTTGTTGGTTGAGTTGTATGCTCCATAGCTGACCCATCTTCCATTTGCGGTTTTTTCTTGAAATAACGTTTGTGCATGAAAAATATCGAAATACAAATTATTACAGAAATTATAATAATTAGTGAAATGCTAATATGTGTGGTATGTTTGAATTTTAATAAGTTAAGTTCTTGAGTATTTTCAATATGTTTTATTTGTAGATTTTCCAAGTTGATATCTGTTGCAATATTAGTAATATTCACGGTTCTATGTTGTCAACCGATGTATGTAAATTTCCATATGTAATGCCGTTGATATCGGCTTGGCATTGTGATAAAATTATGTGAAGTCGTCCCACGAAATTCGTTATATTTGTACCACAGTTATTGGTGATATTTAGGTGGACTGACGTTATTACTATGAGGTGATTATCTTCAATTTCTTCAATAAAGTAGTTTTCCATTGTGCGATGTAGCGTACAATTAGCCGGTTTATTTTCTAAGATGTTGATTTCACATGTATTAGATGTTGATGTTTGTAATTTCATGGATGGACATATTAGAGTTTGTTCTATTCGATTGCATGTTTGTTCGAGGAATTGGAATTTATTAGGATTAAACAAATTGTAATTAGTTTTGGGCTGTATGATTTGATGATTTTCAGGTATAGGTCTGAATTTTATTGTTTGAAAGGTCTCGTTAGAAAATTGAGGTATCATAACGATAAATAGGATGTTGCTATTATTATTGTTGCTTTAAGTTCTGATAGTTCGTCAGGTGTTCGTCATTTAGTATGTTTATCTGTTTGCTGAGTGAATCGTGTACAATAGTTAACTCTTTGTGTCAAGATGTGTTTTGATATTATACCGAGTTTTTCTAAACTAATAGAAGAAGTAATATCGCTTACATGATTGTCTAAATATTGTTGCGATTGTATAGTAAAACAGAACTGCGACCGAAATAACTGTTGTTCAATTCTTGGATAAGTTTGCATAGCAGATGCAAATATTGGAAATTTGGCCTGTTCAGAATTAATGAAGTTATCAAAGTAATATTATTAAAGCGTTGCATCATTTGTGTATTAAGTTGGTGTTGTCCTGATATCCTATCTTTGATCAGCAACTGATTATTTTTAAGTGTTTCCCTTTGATTACTCATTTCTAATGCATCATCATTGTTCATGTTACCGGTGATTTTTTTATAACGGTTTCTATACCATCTATAAGTCCACGTTTAGTTCTATAGCGTTGTATTTCTAGGCTTTTAATTTTATGATCTAAATTTAAGTATTGGTGTTTTAAGTTCACTATGTTATGAAATAGGACCTCATTGAAATCTGTTTTAAATAAACTGAATTAAAACGAATAAGGTTATTGTAATGAGAAGTTTGGTAGGTCCTTTGGTGTTAGTTAGGGCATGATATTCCATGTGTTGTATAATGTTGTAACGTAAAAACCTGAAAGAAGATTACTTTCGTTTAGGTTTCATTTTAAACTTATGATATTTAATATTCTGAGTTGTCTCAAAAGTAAGTTTATTTTCTAACTGTTTTATCTTTTTATCAAAAGATGTTCTTAGTTTTATATTGCGTTGAATATTTTTTAAGTAAATTTCATTACTAGTTCTGGGGGTTCATTTAAATTTTCGTTATACCGATTGATTCGTTCTAATTGTTTTTTGTTCGAATTATCTATTAGTTTTTTGATTTCACTACTTTCTTCAATACGTTTATTGTTGAATTCAGTAATGGCGTTTTGTTTCGGTTCGATAATTGTTTTATCGCGTACACCTCGTATAATTTCGAATGGCGTTAATCTGGTGGATGAGTGAATTGAATTATTATACGTTATCATTGTCATGTCTAGTAATTCAGTCAGATCTTTGTTTTTATGTTTAAGATTCATTAAATTTCCAAGATTGTGTTATGTAATCGTTCAACAAGAGAATTGCCTGTTGAATTGCGTGCGGCTGTTACGTGGGTTTCTTTATCAAATAGTTTAAGGAATTCGCGTACATCTAAATTAGAAAATTCCAATTCGTTGTTATGTATAATTTTATTTGGGATACCATTTCGTGCTAAATTGTTTTTTAATGCTTTTAAAAGGTACGACGATGCATTCACCCTATTTACTAATTTATCAACAAGAGTGAGAATGTTTGTTATTTCAATTGAAAGGATATCGATATGGGTTATTTCGAATGGTTTGCTGGCTATCTCTGTGTGGGATTTTTTCAATTTGAATTGGTGACGTTCGTATTTAAATTCAAGGCATGCCTCGCATGTGTTTATATAGGTAGTTATTTTTGATTTCTTTGTTTATTTTTTTCTTCAAGTGTTTGAACATCACTTAAGAGCGTGGTGCAACGTATAAGTTTATATTTTGAAAAATATTCGTCATAGGTTTTACTTACAAGTTTGAATGTAGTATCATCAGTGTGGTAACCATTCAATTTTGTAGGACTCATGTATTTCTTAAAGATTGAAATACACTTTTCAGTGGTTAAGTCGTTCTCTTTTTCGATTGTTATGCGTTTTATCGTTTTAAATAAATATTCTGTATTAATCATGTTGCGAAGTCCGGTATCAATGATTATTTGATTGTTAAATTCATTTAGGCACCGTTCCGATATAGGAATACCTTTATTAAGATTTTCGCTTGAACTATGTTGAGTAGATACATCAGCATGTTGCGAATTATTTGAATCAGTTAAATTTATTTCAGATTGAATTCTTATGAGTGCATCAGCATTAGTGTTCTGTTTTCCTTTTTTGTAATGGATCGTATAGTCGTATTCTTCAAGTTTTAGTCTCCAGCGGATTAACTTAGAATTCGGTTCGTTTAGAGAAAATAACCAAATGAGCGGTTTATGATCCGTCACGATAGTAAATTTCGTACCGAATAGGTATGGTCTAAATTGTTTTAGTGCCCATACTATCGCAAGGAGTGCCTTCTCGATCGTACTATTGTTCTGTTCGGTTTTTGTAAACGTTCTTGACGCGTAGCATATGGGGTTGTCGGATCCAATATTTCCATGTGAGAGGACTCCACCAATTGCGTAATTACTCGCGTCCGTTGTTAGTACAAATGAAAAGTCTTGTTTTGAAAAGTCTGGATACTGGAGTATTGGGTCGTGAGTCAATAATGTTTTGCTGTATTCCAAAGATCGTCTGTATTCTACATTATTAGTGTCTATGCGTCGATCTTTTTGCAAGCATTGTGTGAGAAATTTGGTTATCTCGGAAAAATCTTTAATAAATTTTCTATAATATCCTAATAGTCCCAGGAAAGATTTAATTTCTGTAACTGTTTTAGGTATCGGAAAATTTTTATGACTTCGATTTTTCTACGATTTGGTTTTATCTCCTCGGTGGTAACAATGTGACAAAGGAACTATATTTCTTTATGGAGAAATACACATTTATCCAATTGTGTTTTGAAATTATGTTCCCGGAGTTTAGTAAATACTTAACGAAGTGATTCGGTATGCTCTTGTAAAGACGATGAAAAGATGATAATATCGTCCATATAAACTAAAACATTCTTGCCTATATGTTCTCTTAGCATATTGTCCATCACCCTTTCAAAAGTGGCTGGAGCATTTTTCGCGTATATTCATGGTGACCATGATAATTACTGAAGGCGGCCTTGGCTATGTCGCGTGGGTGCATTTCGATTTGGTGAAAACCGGATGCTAAATCAAGAGTCAAGAAGTATTTGCAGTTACCCAACTGATCATCAATTGTCTTTTCGTTCAATTTACGATAGTCTTTGGCTAATCTCCACTTCTTTTTACCAGAAGCATCGGCCTTTTTAGGTACAATCCATACAAGAGAAGACCACGGAGAATTCGATGAACGTATGATGTACTTTTATATTGAGAGGTCTATTCCAGAATATGTTTAAATATATATATATATATATATATGTGTGTGTGTGTGTATGTATGTCTATATATGGGTCTGTACGTGCTCTGGAGGCCTCAGTTTTAGATTGATCACAATGAAATTTGGTATCTGGCGTGTTTTTTGTGTTTGAAAGTTTGTTGATGGGCAAAATCGGACTAGAGTAAAGGACCGTTTAGATGGAGGGGGGAATAAAAACATGAATTTCTCTCTTAATATTAGTAAAATGACAAAACTTATAATTCGTAAAGTTTTAATATAATTGTTTTACTACAAGTCATTAGTGGACCATATTTTCTGTAACTCTAATATTTATATTTCCATTAAGCTAGCAGAGCAACCTGTGCAGAACAAAATTATAATTATCCCATAATTAGACGCTAATTTAATGCTAATTAAATACCTTAATTAAAAATTAACCGCTCTTTGTTATATCGTGTAACCGCATGGTTTGCTAGCTTAACATTAAGCTAGAAGAGCAATATTTCAAAAGTCAATTAATTATATTGTATTTAATATCAAATTATTCTCCTCTGGTATTCACATTTGTGCTAGCCCATACTGTATGGTTTGAGCTCACATCACATACAATACTTATCGGCTCATTTTATAATTAATTTGTGCCTTATTCATTCGGTTAGTTGTTACTATATTTATAATAAACATCTTTTATTCGAATCAGTTTTTCGAAAATCGAATAAATAAGGCACAAACAAACTATAAAACTTTGAGAAAAGACCTGGACATCTGTGGCCTTATAGTACAATAGTGATTAGTACGATAGTGAAACAAATATAGTCAAATTAGTTATTTTGACCGAAATTTTTTACTATTTATATTACCGTTATGACAAAGAAATTCTATCTTTAGCCACACTACCGGAATATCAAGTTAAATTCTTTGGACATAAACAAAGACAATTTAAGGGCTTACATTGAAGTTACAGTGTTTTCTACAAAATGCGTACCAAATATAAAAAGATTGTGCAAATAAATATAAATTAAAACAAGTGAAAATAACAGCAAACCGACTTAATTGCTTAAACAACCGGTAAGAGTAAATACGGACGCTAGAACTGAAATTTCGGCGAAATTTTTCAGTTTATGAAAAAAAGTTACGGTTTTCAAGATGGGTATTTTACCACCTGTTGTTGATGCTCGGTCCAATTTGGCAATTGATGAACTTGATCTTCCTTTTTAGAAGCCACAAAAAAATTTCAGCTCGTTATCTGTCTCTTTTCGTTTATCAATTATCGTGCCCACGGGCCGGCGAACAGACTTGTACGAAAACTGTTTTTCTGTTATCAATATTTTCACCATTGCAAAGTCGGGAGTAAACCTTATATAACCTTGTATACGTGAAACTTGATAAACGGAGAAATCTTCTGTTGTACTAAGTTGACAGTCAACTTAGAGAAGCAACTTTGTCAAGCGCATAATTTCCCGCTAGTTGTCATGAATTAGTGGTGTAAAAATTTAATTTAATTGAGTTTATGAAAAAATATTTAAAACAAAAGTTGTTTATTTTAAAAAGAAGAAGATTTTGCGTTATTAAATTTTTTCAATTTCTTACGGTTTATAGATGTATATTTTCCCCTCTGGCGGAGGGAAATTCGTCCCGATTTTGCCAATTAACGAACATGAACATACTTTTTTGCTTTAAGACAAACACAAAAATATTTAGCTCGTTATCTCCTTTCATTTTTTGAGTTATCCACAGTCCGTCTGTGGACGGACGGACATGCGGAAATAGCCTAATTAGGCCATTTTATGAATACTTTTGTGAAGCATTTTTGTCAAGGATTAAAATTTTCAAGCGTTTCAGAGTTGGGACTAAACTTAATATACCTTGTATATTTCCATGTATTGGGTTGAAAAATGAGAACGACAGTCGGAAGTTGTGGGATCGTAAGAGGGTTTAATGCTTTAATGCGAAAACCATTTTTAGTCGACTCCTCTATCCACATTTGGTTACGGGAATAAGTATCTTTATTTTCATGATATCTCACCAACTTTACAGTTTATTGAAAAAGTTTTTAAGAGCAATTTACTGAAAATAAAAATGCACCCACTTTTTTGCTCAAAAACTTTTTTGTAACGACAATAGATTAAGCAATATTAGCCAAAAATAGAAAAATGTCAAAAAATAATAATTCAATAATAATATTACTCATAATACTTTTTTATATGTATATATACAGGAAACAAACGGTATATTATACATATATAAAATATGAGAAGGGAAATACAATTTTATTTTCGCGGCAGGGGAGGTGGGACATGCCTTGACGCATAAAGAGTGAGACTTATGTCAAGCCAGACTACCTACTAAAACCCAGCCCACTTTCGGGGCTTCGAGAGCTTGCTCATTATCCACATCATATACAAAAAACAAAATTCGTTACGCAGGAGCTGCGTCAAATTAGCGAATTTCCTAAGAATACATAAATCACTCTCTAGCGGTCATAATTTTAGTGTGATCCAAATGAAATATCATATCTGATATGACTTTTTTATTTGCAAAAGTGAAATTTATTAATAGCCAAAATAGAACGATGTATAACGATTATAGTTTATAGTTACTATGGAAACGACAATCATGGCCAAATTTAAGAACACATATACCGAACTATTCATGCCTATGATTATAATTTTTAAGTGTTACAGTTGAGATCAAACTTAATATAGCTTGTATATTTACATACACTAAATTATACGTAATAGGTTTGGGCAAGAATTGTCTTTTGGATTCAATCTGTAAATTGTTATTTTTAGCTTTTTAATATAGTGACTTTTTCAAGTCGGTTGAATTTTTTTTTTAAACTTTTTACAATAAAATATATTTCATGTATTCGTATCAAACACAAAATATTAAATATCTCTCTTAAAATTACAATAATTGAAAAATGTATAATGAGTAAAGTTGTACAAAATCAAGTTTGCTCCAATTCATTACTTGATCATTTTTCTCAAACTCTAATGTAAACAGAGATATTTAGAATTTTAACTTTCAATCTTTAATTGTAAATATTTCTGTAAATATTAGTTTAAAAGAAAAATTATAAAAAACAAAACTACAGTTAAACTTATTACCTACAACTTAACTGATAAATTTTTCGCTTTTTCAAATATTAAGAGAAAGAGTCAAATTTTGTATTTCCCCTTCCTTTAAACCCCCTTTCCCATCGTCCGATTTTACCCATTAGCGAACTTGACCTCTAGAATACCAAAACACCTCAAATACCAAATTTCATTCCAATCGGATTCCAATTTAAAAAAGTATATATATATATATATATATATTATATATATATATATATATATATATATATATATATATATATATATATATATAAATATATATATATATATATATACAAATTTTAGCGATAGTGATTTTAAACATCTAGTAGGTAGGATCGATGGACATTTGAAGAAATTTTTACGAAATTCCAACATTGGTACAAACACAAATATCACAGATTTATCCCAACACTACCTAGTCAAATGAATTGATTAGTTAGGTATAAAAAAACAAAACATAAACTATATAAAAAAAGACGTTACGCAGGAGCTGCGTCAACTTAGCGAATTTCCTTAGAATACATAAATCACGCTCTAGCGGTCAGAATTTTAGTGTCGTCAAAATAAAATATCATATCAGACATGATTTTCGTATTTGAAAAATTTAAATTTATTAACAGCCAAAATACAACCATATACAACGAATAATAATAGTGTGCCATTGCAGTTTAAAGTTACTATGGAAACGACAATCAAAATTGACGTTTCAAAATTGAAACAAAATTTTAATTAAATAATTTAATAGTTATTTTTTAGAAGTAAGGTATTGTTTCTGTGGAAATTAGAAAATCAACAAAAATTTTAACCGACTACAAAAAAGAAGGAGGAGATTCTATGATCGACTATATGTATTTTTTATACAGGTATGTTCACCGATTTCTCCGTCAATTGTGGATCGATTTTGAAAATTAATGTTTTGTATAAAAGAATATACTCTCTAGGTGGTACCATTGTCATCAAGTCATAATATGATGAGGGGATCTCTTCAAACCGATCAGTAGGTTGCACGTCACGTCCAATAATAATATTTTATAACAAGTAATGTAACAACTAACTGAGCTAACTGTTTGAATACTTCGTATATACTCAGTTGCATACTAATGATTGAATTGTTAACAAGTCTGCATATTCAAAATATTAACAATTCGCTTTCCGAGGAACATTTAATCACAAATTATGAGAATACTACTGAGTTTATGAAAAAAAATTTTGTTTATTTTAAAATGAAAAATATTTTTTGAAAAAAATTTCAGCTCGTTATCTCCTTTCGTTCTTGAGTTATCGTGTCCACAGACGCGCAGACGGACGTGTGGAAATGGCCAAATTTTATGCACACATATACCAAACATTCATCACTACGATCAATATTTTTAAGCGTTACAAAGTCGGGATCAAACTTAATATACCTTATACATTTAATGAGTTTTTGTGTTTTTTGAAGTCGGTTGAACTAAAAAAAAAAGTTTTTAAAGAACTTTTTATAAAATCAACTTAGCGAACTTCCTTAGAATACATAAATCACTTTCTGGGGGTCGCAATTTTTGTCTGATCAAAATGAAATGTCGTATATTATTTTAGAATTTGCAAGGTCAATTTTATTAATAAATGATATACGTCAAGGGGAAATGAGGGCATAAAGAAAGAAGAAAACACAAAATATAAAATATCTCTCTTAATATTAGAACAATCGAAAAATGCGTAAGGAAGAAAGTTGTATCACCTTATCATTTTTGCTCTAACTCTAATCTGTACAGAGATATTCAGGAATTTAATTTTCAATCTTAAACCGTCAATATTTCTGTAAATATAAATGTAACAGTAAAAAGATAATGGACAAAATTACAGTAAAACTTAGTACCTATAACTTTACTCCTTAAAAATTTTTCGAATATTAAGGGAGATATGCCAAATTTTGTGTTTCCCCCTCCCTCTTAATCCCCCTTTCCCCTTGTTCGATTTTGCTTATGACCGAACTTGACCTTTTGAATACCAAAAGCGACTCAAATAACAAGTTTCATTCCAATCGGAATAAAATTGTGATATATATATATATATATATATATATGTATATATATATATATATATATATATATATGTATATATATATGTATATATATATGTATATATATATATATATATATATATATATATATATGTATATATATATATATATATATATATGTATATATATATGTATATATATATATGTATATATATATGTATATATATATATATATATATATATATATATATATATATATATACATATCTATGTCCATAGATATATATATATAAATTTAACAGATGGTGATTTTCGACATCTACTGGGTAGGATCGATGGACATTTGAAGAAATTTTTGAAAAATTTTGGAGTCGGTACGAGATCAATAGCTCTATTTCCTTTCAGGAAATTCGCTAATATATTTCACGCATCAAACAAACACAAAAGATAAAATAGCTCTCTTAATATTAGAATAATCAAGAAATTTATAAGGAGTAAAGTTGTAGGAAATTAAGTTTGCTACAATTCATTACCTGATCATTTTTCTCAAAACCTAATGTGAGAGATATTAAGAATTTTAACTTTCTGTCTTTAATTGTAAATATTAATGTAACAGAAAAATGATAAGAAACAAAATTACAGTAAAACTTAGAACCTACAACTTAACTCCTGATAAATTTTTTAATTTTTCGATTTTTCAAATATTATGGGAGATGAAATTTATAGATATAGTCAAATTTTGAGTATATATATATATATATATATACGTACATATATATATATATATATATATATATATATATATATACGTATATATATATATACATATACATATATATATATATATATATATATATATATATATATATATATATACGTATATATATTGACGGAAGTCGATTTCCTGTCATTTACTTTATAAAATAAAATATTACTTTTAAAGGATTTTTGCAGATTCATGAAATTTATTATTATATTATATTATTAATATTGATTATTTGTCATATTTGTAATAGAAAAAATCATATAAATTTGTAACAATTTGTAATGTAAATTTAATGTTTGGCAAGAAATTATACTGTTAATAATACGTTTGAAATTAATAAAAATTAATTAAGTGAATTTTTGGATTATTAGTTTTAACAAATAAGTCAGTACAACAATAAGAATGTTTTGGATTCAAAGAGGTATTAAGTAAATTAAAGTTGAAACACTGGTAAAATAATAAGTTGGAACGAGTAAATCATTTATTTGTTATTGACTATAAATAAAACAAGTTGGCGACCGATGACAATAAAGGTATTGTTGGACTTTGGAATTTATTTTAAACACCGATAAATTTGAAGTCACGACAAAAATTTGCGACCGTGACAGGACACATCACAATTGCCAGGTGTTAAATCAAGTGTTTTGAAGATTGGATGGACAACTAGAAGAAATTCGTGGAACCATCAGCAACAGAAACACATGTCTAAATTCAACCTAGAGAAAAACCAAGTTTCATACCGTTCAAGGGAATCAATCAACAGCAACTCAACCGTAAGTAGCGATCGATCTATTCCTGTTACTGAACATTTACTTTTGAACCATTCCAGTTCTTATCCTGACATAACAGAACAATTTTCTAAAATGAACTTTTTAATTAAAAAAGAGGAAGAAGATTTTCAGGGCGCACCTGAAATGACAGACGATGAACATCGTTCAAATGAATGTCGTTCAAATGAAAGTCATTAGAGTACGACCTCCTCAAATTACAGACGTATGCCAATATTCAATTACACCCAATGGATTGATCCATTTGTTAACACATATCAAGGATCTCGTCATTTTATATCACAATTAGGGATTACATTACGCGTAACACCCCATTACCTACAAAACGAAATACTCATGTTCGCATTTAACAAATTACCTATCGAAGTGCAAGATGAGATTTCATCAATTGATTTAAAAACAATTCAATCAATTATTAAACGTAAATACAATATTAAAATTCGCCACAATATTTAATCGAAAACGACATAAATAATTGCAAGCAACAATTAAATGAACCAATTCAAAGTTATTTTGAAAAATTCAAATTACTTAGATTAGAATATTTAAAAGTTTTACGGGAACATACTGACACTATCTATTATGACGCTGTCAAAAAACATACCGATAAATCTTTAGCAAATAAATTTTTAGTAAACATGAATTCACAAATAGCGATACATTTAATGGATAAAACATTCGACTCTATAGAAGAAATTTTACCCACAGCACAAATGTATGAATGTAGGTTTAAAGAATTATATTTATTAAAAACGTATAATAGTATTGAAAAATATTGCAAGACATGCAAAAATAAAACTCACAATACTAAAGATTGTCGTAGAAAACAAATTCAGATTAATCAAGCTGATTCATCTAATTATTCTAAACAATTTAATAATAATTCACAATTTAATAGTAATTCACAACAATACAATAATAATTATTCTAATTCAAAAAAATGCGCATATTGTAAATATCGCGGGCATACAATCGAAGAATGCCATAGAAAAAGATATAACGATAGTTTGCGGGCACAGCCTCCGCCTCGACAACAAAATCAAATTATAAATGACACAAACTTAGAAACTTCTTTAAACTCATATCAATCCAACCTGGAGAGCACAGAGTTAGATCCACAAGAAGATCAATTTACAACGCTACCAATCAATCTATCAGATTAACTAAATTAAATTTTACAGTCGATAACCATGTTTATTCATTTTTAATTGATACAGGCGCATCTGTGTCACTTATAAAAAATACACTTGCAAAAAATATCGACAAAAATGAAAAAATTCCACTATCCGGAATTGAAAAAACTACTATTTCTACACTAGGTACATCAAATATTAACTTGATAAAAGATTAATTTTATTTTCCATTTAAATTTCAAGTAGATAATAAATTCAGTTTACCTACTGATGGTATACTTGGAATTGACTTTTTAACTCATTACGAAGCAACTTTTAATCCAAGTAATAATTTAATCAATTTCAAAAAATTTTATAAAATACCACAAGTAAATATTACTTTGGACTTCGAAAAACAAAAATATATTTTAAATAATCTTAGACTAAATCATTTAAACACAAATTCAAAAAATTGTATTTTAAAAATATGTCTTGAAAATTCAAAAATATTTTTAAATGAAAATGAAAATTTAACTTCTACTACTATTCTCAAACATAATATAAAACTAACGGATCCTACTCCAATCTATACAAAAAATTATCGTTTTCCAAAATGTCACGAGCAAGAGGTTCAAAAACAAACACAAAAAATGCTGTCTGAAGGCATAATACGCGAAAGTAAAAGTCCTTTCTCATCTTCTATTTGGGTGGTCCCCAAAAAACTTGACGCTGCCGGTACTCAAAAATGGCGCATAGTTATTGATTATCGAAAGCTTAACGAAGTCACAATTGAGGACAAATATCCATCACCGAATATAGAGGACATTTTGCATAATCTTAACGGAGCTAAATACTTCAGTACAATTGACTTAAGTAGTGGATTTCATCAGATCGAAATTAGGGAAGAGGATAAAATGAAAACTGCATTTACCATACCCGGTGGTCATTTTGAATTTAACCGTATGCCTTTAGGGTTAAAAAATGCACCAGCTACTTTTCAAAGAATGGTAAACTTAGCCCTCTCAAAACTTATAAATAAAAAATGTTTTGTCTATATCGATGGCATAATAATTTTCGGAAAATCCATAGAAGAACATAACCAAAATCTTAACGATGTGTTACATACACTATCAATTTATAATTTAAAAATTCAACCCGACAAGTGTGAATTTCTCAAAAACGAAATCGAGTATCTAGGACACACACTAACGAGTGAAGGGATAAAACCCAGTAAAAATAAAATTCAAGCCGTATTAGAAATGAAACCACCAAAAAATGTAAAAGATATTCAACGCTTTTTAGGTTTCATAAATTATTATAGGAAATTTATTGAAAATTTTACAAAAATCGCAAAACCTTTAACAAATCTCGTTCATAAGGAAATTGAATTTAACTGGACAAATGAATGCGAAAAATCTTTAAATTTATTTAAAACATTATTAACTAAAGAACCCATTTTAAAATACCCTGATTTTTCTAAACAATTTATTTTAACTACAGATGCCTCAAATATTGGTTTCTCAGGGATTTTAACTCAGCAGTATGATAAAAAAGATTTACCCATAGCATATTATAGCCGTACTCTCAACAATGCGGAGAAAAATTACTCTACTACGGAAAAAGAGCTCTTAGCTGTCGTGAATGTTACAAAATACTTTAAACCATATCTCTATGGCACTAAATTTAAAATACGATGCGACCATAAACCTCTTCAATGGCTTATGAATTGCAAAGACCCCACTTCAAAACTTGTAAGATGGCGGTTACAACTCGAAGAATATAGTTATGAAATACTATACAAGCCAGGTATAATAAATACAAACGCGGATAACCTCTCTAGACCAGTTCTACAGATTCTCGATCTGCAAGAAACTAAAACGTACGAAAATTTCAGAGAATATATTGAACAATTAGTTGAACCCATTATATATAATCAAGTTAACCTACCTCTAGAAGACGTCGATAATCTCATTTTACCCATAAGTGTAGATTTATCAGATAATAATAAATTTTCATATTTTTTGAAGCCATATATAAAAGCTAATTTATTAAAAAATCAAACTGAAACTCTGATACGTGAAAATAAAAATATTTATGTGCTACCCTGTAAAGAAACATTTAATGAAGAAACTACATTAAATAATTTATTCGAATGTTTTTATACACTATTTCAATACACTCAACTTACGAAACCTGATCAGTTATATGTTTACGATCTATCACAAGTTTACCCTGATATAACTGAAGATAGTTTTAAACAATTAATTTATTACTTTTATTCAAAGTCGGATATTGAAATTAATATAATTCATTCAAAAACAGAAATTATAAAAAATAAGGAACAGCAACAAAAATTATTAAAAGAAGCACATGATGATCTACTCGCAGGTCATAAAGGTGTGAAAAACACAATTAAAAAACATAGGCAAAGATTCTTTTGGAAAACAATAACTCGCGACGTCGAAAATTATGTTAAGTCATGCGAAATCTGTCAAAAGAATAAAATTCCTCGTAATACTAAACCCTCTCAAGTAATCACGGATACCCCTACTAAATTCAATGAAATGATTGCACTAGATGTAATGGCTCCTTTCCCAATTACTGATGCCAACAATCGATACATTCTGACAATACAAGACAATTTAACAAAATTTCTGAATGCGTATTCTATACCGGAAAGCAACGCAGAATTCACAGCTATCAAATTATTGGAACATTGTACCAAATATGGATTTCCTACATCCATTATTACAGACAATGGTACAAATTTCATAAACCAAACTATAAAAGAAATAAATAAACTTCTCTCCATCAAACACAAACAAACTACCCCTTACAATCCCGAATCTAATGGTAGCATAGAAAGAAGCCACCAAGAATTAAAATCATATTCTAGAAGCTACGTTAATAACAATCAAAACGATTGGGACTATTATGTCAACTTTGCAGTTTATTCATATAATACTACAGAAAATAGACACACAAAATTTACCCCATACGAACTAGTATTTGGTGAAAAAGCTAAACTAATTAGTAGTAAAACTAAATTACCTACGTACGATCACTTAGCTCAAAACGTGTCAAATAAAATTGATCTATTAAGAAGAAACGCGCGCACAAATATAGTCCATAATAAAAATAAAGAACAAAAAATTAACAACCCTAATATTACATTTAAAAAAGGTGATAAAGTGTTAGTACGCGATGAGATGAATCGAAACGCAAAAAACAAATCACTACAACAAAAATATTTAGGACCTCATGTTATTCTCAAAACATGGGATGAAAAGCATGTAGCTTTATTAGACCCAACTTACAAACGGAAAAATAGATGGATACATTTTAAACATCTGAAAATCTTCCTTTCAGATGATCCTGATCCTCTCACTGATACTGCTAATACGCTTAACGACGGGTCAACAGCAGGTACAAGTCGAGATAATTAAATCAAACGGCGTTTACTTCAATCACATTGGAGAAGCAAAAATTATAAAAAATTATCTAAACTTAGTACATTATTATAATATCAGTTTTATAGAAAATTTATTAGATTCATTACCCAATTATTTAGAAACTCAAAGAAAATTATGCATAAATCAAAACAAAAACCATAATTGCTTAATTACATTTGAACTATTTAAATTGGAAACTAATGAATATTATGATAGGTTTAAAGATTTAGAAAATAGTTATTTCCAAACCCAACGCAAAAAACGCGAAATTCGTTACGAACACGGATGGTTTGACGCAATAGGAAACATATGGCATAAACTCACTGGTAATCCAGATGCCACAGATTCAGAATTTTTATTTAATAATGTCAATAAGTTAGTTAACGAACAAAATGATGTAAACAAAATTCTTCAAAGTCAAGTCAGAATCATAACAGATAGTTTAACCCAAGTAAATAAAACTCAAAAACAGCTACGTCTAATCGAAAATAAAATGAACGAAATAACATTGAAAACAAACGGTAACACAGATACAATAGAAGAAAATAAACAAATATTACTTTTAAATCAAATCGAAATTTTATTGAAAGAAAGTTTATCTTTAATCAAATCTCATCTTGACAACTTTGAACAATCAATTACATTAGCTAGACACAATTTAGTTAATTTTGACATACTACCCCCTCGAACATTAATAAAAGAATTACAAAATGCTAGAAATTTAAATTTACCATTTTAACCTTTATACTGTAATATTGAATATTATTACAAAATAATTGATTTAGAACTCTTAAACTTAAAACACACTCTTATAATAAATATAAAAATTCCATTAGTACAACTTGACGAATTTACACTTATACCCTTTACCACAACCAGATCCTTTGATAAATAACCTCTACCAAATCATACAAATAAATAGACCCTTTCTATTCACAAGTAATGATCGATTGCATACTTCATTGTCAAAAACTCTTGATGATTGTAAAGAATACCAAAAGAACCAATTTTTATGTAAAAAACAAATCATATACAAGCACACATCAGAAGATTGTGAAACACAGCTATTTGAAACTACAACTCACAAGATGCCAATGGAATGTAATGTTATAAAATATTACGCAAAACAAGAAATATATCAACAAATTCATGATAATCAATGGTTACTATTCAGTTCAAATCCAGTCAAATTATCAATACTATGCAACGAAACATTAACAAAAATTTTGGAAGTCCACAAAGAAATTCAAAAATTAACATTGCCAAATTCATGTCAAGCTAAATCAAAAACTATGGAAATATCAACAAACAAAATTATCTTATCAAGAAACTTCACAGATTTCATTCCAAATTTAAAATTAGAATAGTGCGAAATTCGTAGAAACAAAACTCAACGCATAAAGCATATTCTACCAATTCAACTTCAGTATGATTCATTGGAAAAATTGCACATCAATAACGATAAACTAATCGAAATGGACCAAAAGCTAAACGAAGAAATTCAAGAACATGTAGAATTCCTTGGACATAGTTTCTCAACTTCAAACTGGTTTTCGATTAAACTCGCCGCATTTTAAATAACATTTTTAATTTCATTATTAGAACTTTGGAAATGTGGAATCATATCACTCATCTTATGTTGTTTCTTTGGAAAAAACAATAGCTGCACAACTAAACCCTGCATCAAAATCTTCAATTAATGTAATAAACGAAATCAATGTAATAAATGTAATAAACGAAAAGTCGAACCAATGGTAACATTCCAGGCAAGCGCTCCATATGCAGAAGAAAATCAATATGCAATTATCCCGAGTCAGAATTCATCACCAGATTATCAAACCATGACCCCAAGAAGAAAGCCCAAGAAAGACCTAAAACCTTTCAGACCCTAGCCTTTCTCTAACAAGGGAGGATTGACGGAAGTCGATTTCCTGTCATTTACTTTATAAAATAAAATATTACTTTTAAAGGATTTTTGCAGATTCATATATTATATTATATTATTAATATTGATTATTTGTCATATTTGTAATAGAAAAAATCATATAAATTTGTAACAATTTGTAATGTAAATTTAATGTTTGGCAAGAAATTATACTGTTAATAATACGTTTGAAATTAATAAAAATTAATTAAGTGAATTTTTGGATTATTATTTTTAACAAATAAGTCAGTACAACAATAAGAATATTTTGGATTCAAAGAGGTATTAAGTAAATTAAAGTTGAAACGCTGGTAAAATAATAAGTTGGAACGAGTAAGTCATTTATTTGTTATTGACTACAAATAAAACAAGTTGGCGACCGATGACAATAAAGGTATTGTTGGACTTTGGAATTTATTTTAAACACCGATAAATTTGAAGTCACGACAATATATATATATATATATATATATATATACATATATATATATATATATATATATATATATACATATATATTTATATATATATATATATATATATATATATATATCTTTATATTTATAGTTCTACTTTACGTGTGTATGTCACTGAATTCCTCCTAAACGGCTGGACCGATTTGGTTGAAATTGTATAAAAAATTTTTTATTAATTCTATAAAATTTTGTTTTAATTTTGAAATGTAAATTTTGATTGTCGTTTCCATAGTAATATATCATTCTATTTTGGCTATCCATAAATTTAATTTTTGCAAATACTAAAATCATTTCAGATATTAAAGAGAGTGATTTATGTAATCTTCGGAAATCTTAGGAAATTTGCTTAAATTTGTTAAAGCAGGCCCTGCGTAACGATTTTTTTTTTTCAAATGAATATTTGTTTTTAAAAATGCCAGCACTTAGACGTATAAAGATCTAAGTAATTGGCAGAACTCGAAAAGCTAGAAGTGAAAGATATGCCGCGAAACGCGGAATGAAGTTGAACGGAATCGATGGAATCGAAGTCAACAACATAGAAATGTTGCGTTTAACCAATATTGAGCTGCATTTAATTATAATATGGAAATCGATTACAGTTCACAGCAAATCGTTGCTATTGGACCAATGAACGTTGTGTGTCATAATAAACAATATGTTTTTGGAATAATTATTATTATTTATTAATTATACCAATTCGAATTCAATATTCATAGTTAAGACAGGACAACGTCGGGACAGCTAGTATATATATATATATATATATATATATATATATATATATATATATATATATATATATATATATATATATATATATATATATATATATATATATATATATATATATATATATAATGATTAATAACAGAGCATAAGGGATTCAAAGAATGTTCTAAAGACTCAACGATATCAGTTAAAAAGTACCCGGGTGATCCAAGAAAATCGAACTTGTTCATAGATGCAACGAAAGCACAAGAAGGGTTAACAATTTGAAAACCTTTAAACAAAAGTAAGCCATAGCGCGAAATTTAACGGGGCAAAACCTGGATAAATTTCCACCCAAATGATATTGCTAATGGCTTCAATAATCACTTTGTGACAATAACAACTTCTTGGAAGGAAAGAAGTGGAAGAAAAAACAGCCCTTCAATTTAAAACAACAACAAGCGAAGGAAACAACATTGAAATTAAAATATGTGAACTTGAAGAAGTGCTTATAAACTGTAAAAATGAATCTTCTGGGCCTGAACAAATTCATCTTATCAAGTTAAAATACCTACATTAAACCGCTATACTTCAGCTCTTAAATATTTTCAACCACATGTGGACAAATCGTGTCGATATTGAAGTCTAAAAAAATAAAAATTGGAAATTGTCGGTCTATTGCTCTAACTAGCAATACAATAAAAAAATTTTGTTTTCAAATATTTTTTCGAAAAGTTGTAAGAAAACAAGTTAAAATAACAACTAACGTAGTTAATTGCTTATAAACTCGGCATATACTGAATTTAAAAAAAGTTTCAGACAAAAGTTGTTTATTTCTAAAAAAGGAACATTTTTTGTCTTTAAATTTTTGTTCTATCACTTACTGTTTCAAAGATAGACACGTTTGCCCATTTCGCCAAAACATGGTATGATTTTTTCCATTTAAGAACTTATAGCTCAAGAACACACATACAAAATTTCAGCTCGCTATCTTTTTTCATTTCTGAGATATCGTATTTACAGACAGACACCCGTTAAAAGTTCGGAACTACTTACTTACCTTTTCATTACCTCTCAACAAATATTCGGATATTTTAAGGGCTTTTCAGGATGTCCATCGTTAAACAAATTCCCATTGTCGTTTTTTCATATTGTTTTGTGTAAGAATTAAATTCTCCATCAATATTTACGAGCGGTTCAATTTTGTTATACGTGGTGTAATATTTGTTTGATAAATTTTTGCCAAACTTTATAGCCTATAAATTTTATTCGTTACACATACACATACATATGTGAGAAAAGATACCGTCTCGTAGACTGTGGTTATAAGACATAATAAATGTTTCATTTAAAAAAAAAGACGTTTCATTTACAATTTTATTTTAAAAACAAGTAATATAACAACTAACTGAGTTAATTGTTTGAATACCCAGTATATACTGATTTTATGGAAAAATTTTTCTCACAAAAGTTGTTTCTTTTAAAAAGAAGATTTTTTATCATTAAATTTTTGTTGTATCTCTTACTAGTGTTTCACCGAGGTTACGAGGTAACCTCGCCTCGCCTCGGCCCTCGGTTACGAGGCACGAGGCGAGGCGAGGGAGGTTCAAAATTTTAATCCTCGTTACTAACCGTGGCGAGGCGTGGTATATTGTCTCTAAAACCTCGCCTCGCCCGAGGCAAATTAATATAGTAACATGTATTTTTACAAAAACATGAAGCAATAGACGCATCTTTAGGAAAAAGAAATTTTATATCATGATTACTTTTTATAATAATAGTAACTTGTATATGGGTTTCGGATTGGAAATCGTGGAAGCATTTTGAAGAACCTCTTATATAATTCTTAAAACATCACGGGATTTCATCTCTTCATAAAATTTTTTTTAGGCCAAATTTTTTTGATATTACTGTTTTCATTCGAGGAGTCATAAAAATTTAAAGACTAAGCAACTTATATTCCTTGTTTTAAAGACATTTATTTTCTAACAAGTTTTTTTAACCATATTATGTACATTCATGCAAAATAAGTCAAATTTAGTAAAAATTTTACCTCGGGCGAGGCGAGGCGAGGGTGATAGCTAACCCAACAGAGGCGACGCGAGGATGGTCAATATTCTATCTCGGCCGAGGCCGATGCGAGGCGAGGTTGATATTTAAAAAAGCGAGGCGAGGCGAGGTGATACCAAAACCTCGCCTCGCCTCGTGCCTCGTGAAACACTATCTCTTACGGTTTCAAAGATGGCAGTTTTGCCCATTTTGACTAAACATGGTCCGATTTTGCCCATTTACGAACTGGACCATACTTTTTTGCCCTTTAGTTATCGTACTACAGACAGACGGACATTCAGGCTGATGGACATGCGGAAATGGGCTTATTAGGTCATTTTATGAACACCTATAACACCTTATGAACACCTAAAATTTTTTTTCTGCGACCAATTTTTTTCAAGCGGTACAAAGTCGGAACTAAACTTAATATACCTTGTAAATTTACATATACTGGGTATAATAAATGATAGGATAATATAAGTTTACGATAGAATCAGTTAATTTTTAGTTTATTTTAATAGATCAATAAAGAGTGATTGGATCATCTTGTATATAACTTACTTTTTTCTATATACCTACCTTGTTTCTTTAAAGTCGTTTTTCATTATTCCTGATATATTTTTATGTAGATGTGTTTATGTTGGTAAAGTCAGCTCAGAAAGATAAAAATCAGTTTTGCAATGTTTTTTTTTTCTTTACTTCCATATTATCACTGGAAAGACACCGAATTAATTTTTTTTTCTCAATTGTATTAATTAGAGACCGCCTTAAGGACAAAATTTTTGGTTCTCTTTTGGATACTTTTATTTTGTTTTTAAAATATTACACAAAATAGATCCATTAGAGAACTGCGCAGTCTATACAACGCTGTAGTAGAAATAGCATTAAGAGATGACCACTTAATGATTTAAATACCTGGGTGTATTTAGATCGTGTAATATCCTATCTATTTTCGAGGTGATGATGTAATAACCGTTAAATATTTCTTAGCGTAAGTTTTGTTTTTTACACACGTATGTCTTTTACACAGAATCGACAATAAGTACTAATTTACTCTTAGGCCATGATTGCACACAGAAAAACATACAGAAACAAGTACGCGGAACTAAAGTAATTATCTCATTCACGTCTAATTAAACTGACGTTTTACTTGCTTAAGCTCCGCTCGTATGGAGTTCCATTAAACCTGATATTGCAAATAATTATCTTGCGGTGGGTTAGACCATTTTTTACCTGGCAACGGGCTGGCGAAACAGTTTCGCCACGCGATCAACTAGTTGTCCATAGGTGATATTACATAAAAGAAATCAGTTTTAAAAAGATGCTCATAGATCGCGGTACATGTACAGGTTCAAAAACTCATTCATAGGTCGCAATGTATATTTTCTTTGCAAAATAGTTACAATAAGAATAACAGTTTAAGTACCTGATTGAAAGAATTGAGCCGTCTCAATTTTAAGAAATTATTTAATTTTTGGTATTAAATTTATATGTATTTCTTAAATAAAGCATAATTTTTTCTTTAAAATTTGTTGATTATGCCATCTTTATTTCCTTTAATAAACCATCCTTTCATGCATATTTTCTATACAAAATAGTTTCGGTATTTCACATCTGCCAGGCGTCGCCACGACGGCTATTTTGTTTTATTTATTATTTCATTTTATTAATTAAATTAAATTTTCTTTTCCAGGGAAATTTATTTTTCTTTCTCGAATAGTAAGCAAGATAGACAGAAAATGCGAGATAAAAAATAGTATTTTTAATTTCTCAATCTAAAAATAAAACGAAACTTTATTTTTATATGCAGTAGCGCTCATAACTTTTCTTTAAAGTACCTAGTTAGGACGCCACAGCTGCTTTCCTGGGAAAATTAAATCTAATTCATCAAATAAAGCTTCCTAATGACTAAAAACGTGCCACGTGTGACCAAATTCAGTTCAATTGACCTTTTTTAATTAACTTTAACAACCTGCGTCTTGAAAACGAAATTTGAAAACATCATCAGGTCATTCTCGCAGTTAAAGATAATGTGGCTGGATGTGTCCTCCTCCTCGCCACACAATCTGCACATAATGGATCCGTTATTGAGTCCCATTATGTGTAGATGGGATGAATCCAGAAACCTTCCGAAGTTGCATCCTGTTGAGTTTCAGTGCATCGAGGGAGAGCCTCTTGGATGCATTCCGAAGCAGTATTTCCCAAGATTTTGCTGCGGTTTATCTTCCCAATGATCAAAGTGTTTAATATAGGCTGTTAAATATAATTAATGTCCTAATATAGGCTCTGAGGCTATGAAGGGTATTCCACTCCCTTCTTTGCTAAGGTATCTGCTTTTTCGTTTCCTTCGAAACCACTGTGACCTGGTACCCAGATAAATTTAGCATTGCTCCGTTTGGGCAGCTCCAGCAGTTCTCCAGATAATCATTGACTTCCCCTGAGGTGATCTCTGTTCCAGGAAAGGCTTTAAGAACGGCTTGACTGTCCGATATACTACATACGTTCTGGTTTATGTTGGGATTTTTTTGATTATTCGGCCAATGCTTATTAAAAAAAATTTGAAAATTCTTGTCATTAAAAAGTTTCCTTTTCATCATCAGATATTATCTAAAAATTCAAAATTGGAAATTGAAATTCGAGTCAAAGCTAGATATTGGTAATTTGTAGCCAATTTCCTCCAAAGGAAATGCAGCTATTGTTTTTGCACCAATGTTGGAGTTTCGTAAAAATTTCTTCGAATGTCCATCTATCCTACCTATTAGATGTTAAAAATCACTATCGCTTAAAAATCACTATTTGTATATATATATATATTTATATATATCTATATATATATGTATATATCTATATATATATATATATATATATATATATATATATATATATATATATATATATATATATATATATATACATATCCCAACGTCTGTCGGGTCAGCTAGTATATATATATATATTAATATATATATATATATATATATCAACATATGTACTTTTTTTAAATATATGTGGACTCTCTAGCGATCACAGTTTTATTCCGATTGGAATGAAATATGGTATTTGAGGCGCTTTTGCTATTCTAATGGTCAAGTTCGTTAATGGATAAAATCGGACGAGGTGAAAGGGGGTTTAGATGGAGGAGGAAACACAACATTTTACTATCTCCCTTAATATTTAAAAATCGAAAAATTTATCAGGAGTTAAGTTGTAGGTACTAAGTTTTAGGGTAATTTTGTTTCTTATCATTTTTCTGTTACACTAATATTTACAATTAAAGATTGAAAGTTAAAATTCTAAATATCTCTGTTCACATTCGAGTTTGAGAAAAATAGTAATGAATTGCAGCAAACTTGATTTTCTAAAACTTTACTCCTTATAGATTTTTCGATTATTCGAATATTAAGAGATATATTTAATATTATGTGTTTGTTTGACACGAATTAACGAAATATCTTTTATTGTAAAAAATTTTGATTGTCGTTTCCATAGTAACTATAAACTATAATCGTTCTACATCGTTCTATTTTGGCTATTAGTAAATTTAATTTTTAGCGATTTTTTCCAAAGGAAATGCAGCTATTGTTGTTGCACCAATGTTGGAATTTCGTAAAAATTTCTTTAAATGTCCATCGATCCTATTTATTATATGTTAAAAATCACTATCGCTAAAATTTGTATATATTTATATATATACATATACATATATATATATATATATATATATGTATATATATATATATATATATATATATATATATATATATATATAAATCGGACGCGGGAAAAGGGGGTTTAGAGGGAGGGGAAAACACAAAATTTGACTATCTCCCTTAATATTTAAAAAATCGAAAAATTTACCAGGAGTTAAGTTGTAGGTACTAAGTAGTTTTACTGTAATTTTGTTTCTTATCATTTTTCTGTTACACTAATATTAACAGAAATATTTACAATTAAAGACTGAAAGTTAAAATTCTAAATATCTCTGTTCACATTAGAGTTTGAGAATTGTAGCAAACTTTATTTTCTAAAACTTTACTCCCAATAAATTTTTCGATTATTCTAATATTAAGAGAGATATTTAATATTTTGTGTTTGACTCGAATACATGAAATATATTTTGTTGTGAAAAAGTTTGATCACGACTGTAACGCTTAAACATATTGATCGTAGGCATGAATGTTTGGTATATGTGTTCATAAAATTTGGCCATTTCCGCATGTTCGGTATGTCTCAAGAACGAAAACGATAACTCAAGAACGAAAAGAGATTACAAGCTGAAATTTGTTCTAGAGCTAAAAAGTAAGATCAAGTTCGTTTATGGGCAAAATCGGACTATATTTGGGCAAAACTGCTATCTTTGAAACAGTTGAAATGTGTTTTCCTTCGCTCGAGGGGCGGGGGGGATGATATATACATCTTTGAAACCGTAAGTGATAGGAACAAAATTGGATTAAAAAAATCTGCTTTTTAAAATAAACAAGTTTTGTTTGAAAAAGATTTTCATAAACTTAATAGTTTTCTCATAATTTGTGATTATATGTTAATACAACTCAGCATATACTGGGTATTCAAACATTTAAGTCAGTTAGTTGTTACATTACTTAACAGTCGAACATAGAATCTCGTCCTTCTTTTTTTGGAGTTGTTAAAATTTGTGTTGATTTTGTTATCTCCACATAAACTCTTCTTCTACAAGATAACTATAAAATTCTTAATTCAAATTTTGTTTTGATTTTGAAATGTCAATTTTGATTGTCATTTCCATAGTAACTTTAAACTTTAATCGATATATATCTTTCTATTTTGGCTATCAATAAATTTAATTTTTGCAAATACTAAGTCATATAAGATATTATATTTCATTTTGATCACACTAAAATTATAACCGGTAGAGATTGATTTATGTATTCTAAGGAAATTCGCTAAGTTGACGCAACTCCTGTGTAAGGAATTTTATTTGTGATTTTGAATTTTTAGATGACGGTGAAAAGGGAACTTTTCAAAATATATAATATTATTTAATGACAGCAAGAAATTTCAAATGAATTTTTTTAAAATAAACCTACGCCGAGTAATCAAAAACATTCCAACAAAAAGAATATGTTTATTGGTATAGTTTTCAACATTTTCAAAACGTATGATTTTCGTTTCATATATTTTATCACCAATGGAAGTTTCAAGTACTATATTTTTTTTATACCTCAAGATATATAGAGATACATATTAAATCGAAGTTTGTACCTAGGAATGTCTCGTGTATGCTTCGTATGATGTGTATATTTTTAGTGTCACATATAAGGTTCTTTTTTATTCGTAACAAAAATCATAATTTAATACACTTGTGGAAAATAACATTTATATGTTATCAGTATCTACCTACATACATTGATATAAAAAACATACGTTGATTCCCGAAAATTTAAATTTTAATAACAGTTTTGAAATAACTTAAAATGAGAACGATTAAATTATTTTCGAATTTCGTGAATAAAACGTTAATTTGGGTTAATTTGAGAATTATATAGACATTATACAATTCATTATAAATTCTCAATCAATGAAAAATAATAATTAGCAAAAGGTGATAGGACAAGGTTACGTAATTACACGTAGTAAATAAGTAATTTTCTATCTCTGAATAAATACTCTATAAGTGCTAATATCATAGTTTAGTTTGTTTATCTAGTGAGTAATGCTTTTGAATAGCTAAAATCTTAGCTCTTTTTTCAGGTTTCATCGCGATAAAAGTACTCAAAGTGTCTAAATTCAACGCTGACAACTATTTCGACTTGCTTGGATAAACCTATATTTCACAACTATCATAGCAAATACCAAGCGACGTAATTTGCAAGTCATTATAAATCTGCAAAAAATAGAAACGGAGATCTTTCCCAAATTTTGTTTCCCAAATTCGTATTTCAGTTATCGTGTTCACAGGGCGGATGAGTGGACTTGCGGAAATGAACTTATTAGGTCTTTCTATGAACACCTTCACCAAAAATGTTGGGACTAACCCTATGTATAAAAAACTGTTATATATATTTATACTGAGTATAAAATTGTTAAAAGTAAAAACTAAATTTAAAAAGAGTAAGTGAATCCATTTTATGTATGTACAAATCCCCGAGTTTGTATTATTAAAGTCCTGATGTAATTTGGCCAGAAACTGAGCTTTGTAATATTTGAGCAGAAACTTCGTTAATGAAAAAAAGGTAAAGAAACATTTTTCAGTTTTAAGTCTCTTATGGTTAATAAGTAGTCTTTTTTGTCTTTTTTACTTTCTTGTTGTTAGACTGTTGAAATTTAATTTAACTATCAACTGAAATATATTATATCATAAATACACCTATAGATTATAATTTTAATTTTCTGATATTGACAATATAAATATTTGATTATTATTATAATATATATCAGAAAAAATACATCAAGAAAAAAAAGATCAGGAAATGGCGAATTTTACACTAATTTTACTACAATTTTTAGTACCTTTTTAACATTTTACTTGACAATTTTAACACTACTTCGTATAAAATGTGGAAACAACTACGTTATGTATGAAATTGCTACATAGGATAAAGTCTTAGGAAATAATCAGCTAAATTGTTAAAAACAAAACTCCATCTTAACATTTACCAAATGCGATGATATTGTTCAAGTTTTTAGGCTCAGGCAAAAATTTTTTTATTTATTTATGTAAGTTTATATACTCAAAATTTTTCTAAAAAATAAAATTTATTTTATTTGCAAGCTTCCTTTGAAGTAATTTCAGCGCACAACAGAATGGGCCAATTGTAGAAGTTGATGTGCATGGTAAATCAATATTAGCATTAATTGATAGTCATGCATCACACAATTTTGTAAGCGAAGAATTGGCAAGAAGTATTGGAAAATGGTACTCTGTCAGAGATAGTATAGCGAGTGGAGCCACATGCAGCAGTACTTTCAAGATTTTTGGGAAAAAGTACATGGATGTGATGATATTAAATATGAGGGTCCATATTGAAGTAATGGTTGTATCTGCCCAACGGAACCATTTGATACCTGGTCATGAATTCTTACTGAAATATGGAGTGAATATACATTACCAGAGTAGTGTAATTTTTTTGGGGTGTGATAAGAGAGTCCGCAATGCTTGGAGAAAACCTGATGGAGCATATAGAGAAATGGCAGTATTAAACGAAGCATTGAGCGAGTTACAGATGAAACGCCTTGAGAACCAAGATCAGTTAAAAGATGTCATTCGGCGACATTTCAGCGCTTTTGGCAAAGTCGGAAGAGATGATTGAAGAGATGGAAGGCGATGGCATTATAGAAGCATTCACATCGCCCTGGACCGCAGTCGTCGTACTACCGAAGAAGAAGGATGGAATTTTTCGATTGTACGTCGACTATCGAAAGTTGAACGATATTACAAAGAGCAATGCATGCCCAATTCCAGATTTGAAAGAGATGTTGAGAAAAGTTAATGGTGCCAAAATATTTTCTACATTGGATTATCTGATTGGTTATTGAAAAACTGAAATGGATCTACAATCGAAAGACTACTAAACTGCATTTACCTTAGAAGTCTCTATCAATTTCGCGTTATGCCGTTTGAATTAAAGAATACCCCAGCTACGTTCCAGAGGTTAATGAACGAAGTACTATCTGGATACATCTAAGATTTGTGCCAAATTTACCTGGAGGATATACTCATATACAATCAATCAATCAAGAAATATTTACACCACCTGGATCTCGTACTTAAAAGACTAGAACAGGGACACATTTTGAGCGAAGATGGCATAGACAGAGAGAGAATGGCATCCTGTACCACGAACACTAAGACAATTACGACAATTTTTGAGATTATTAGGTTGGTACAGAAACTCCGTGAAGAACTATGAAGATATTGCTACACTTCTAAGCGAAATGCTCAATAAAAACATAAAGTGGCACTGGCTAACATTACATCAGAAGGCCTTCTAATATCTCAAATCATCGATAGCAAATGCACTGTAACTAGACAATCCAGATTTTAAGAAGACGTTCTGTTTAAACTTGGAGTCTAGTGACGTCGGTCTGGGTGCAATTTTATTTCAACTAGAAGAAGATGCAAAAACGAAACGAATAATAAATTATGCAAGTAAGAAACTTGGACCCACAGAAAGAAAACACGCCACTACAGAGAAGAAATGGCGTAAGGCGAAGAAGTGGAGGACTTCCAGAGTGGGTGATTGAAAAGAGGACGAAAACACCAATAATTCTCAACGTCATCGAAGTTGAAACAGCCACACTTGACGACATTCGACGATGGCAGGATGAAAATCGTGATGTGATGACGATCGGGCTGTTGCGGTTTACAACAGTCCACTCAGAGTAATATTCGTCGACGAATTGGCCGATCAAGAGCTAATTACACCGTAGGCGAAGGGATCCTCTGGTACCATAGTTAACAGATGGTACAAGAAGTGCGAGTGGTTCCAGTAGACCGCCGACTTTGGTTTCCATGAAGATATCACAACAGTAACGAAGCAGCACACCCTGGTGGGATAGAAACGCGTTGCCAGATCCGTAACCGCGTCTACTGGTATGGGATACAGGATAATATACGTAAATATGTAAAAGGGTGTGAAGCTTGTGCAAGAGTGAAGCCACTGAATCAGAAACCGAGTTCATCAATGAGAAGTCGAAGACCTACTTCACCATGGGAGGTAGTCAGCATCGACTTAATGTGTCCATACCCACGCACATCACGGCGAATGATGAATATTTTGGTAGTGATTCATCTTTTCACTAGATGGATCGAAGCAATTCCATTGGAAACCACGTCGACTTGGTAGATAGCCCAAGTACTAAAAGACGAAGTTTTCAGTCGTTATGGGTGTCATAGAATAGTACTCATTGATAATAATCTCCAGTTCAAATCACGAGATTCGATACAATGAATAGAGATTGGCACCCAGAACTATGTACCACTCCAATTTACCATCTAAGAGCCAACCCTACGGAACGTCAGAATCAAGAGTGGAAGAAGTTGTTGCGCTTACATTTATTGGAACAAAAACACAAAAACTGGGACCAAAAACTAAAAAAAAAATCATTTTTTTCAACACGGAACCGAGTAAACAGAACAACTGGTTTTTCGCCTGCCCAATTGTTACTGAGGGAAAAATGAAGAAGCCTCGTGATTAGCAAATACAAAGCAAAGAAGAACCCCAAGATATTCAAGAATGGTTTAATGTGAGAGGCCAAAAACGCAAAAAAACTGGAGCGAGGGCTCGGCAAACAATGTTGGCCCATGCCAAAAAGAACGACCAAGTGGATTTGGGACTCGTTCATCATCCTGGAGAGTCCGCCTGGATGCGAAATCAAGTGCTCAGCAGTAAGATGGAAGGTGCTCATAGTGCAATTGCACTGAAATGGAAGGGCCCTTACAGACTGCTGAGATGTTTACCAGCTGGTGTCTTTATACTGGATACAGTGCCTCCCACGAAAATACATGGAGGTCGCTTGAAGCCGGTCATTGCCACGACCGCCGCCAATAGGAATCTTGGAAGATTGAGTGTAGGGAACGAGGTGTTTGGTTAACTACTTCCGGATCGATTGGGGGGTCAAAGACATGGAGGTGATGGAAGACGACGGGATGTATAAAGTGCGGACGACCCAGAGGCCAGGGAAATAGAACCAGGGTTCAACTTGTAGCCCAGGCGGCCGGCAATTAACAACATGTGTCGTTGATGAAGAACGAAGAACTGAAGAATGTGTACCTACACTTTTAAGTTAAGCTAGCTAAATGTATAATTCCTAAATTAGTTCTTAAGTTAAGATTGGTCCACCAAAAATAAGAGAAAATTAGAAAAAATGAGGTCTCAAGGGGGAGAATTTGTTGTGGAGAAAATCATTTTTCTAAGTTAAGGTTCTAAATATAAAAGATTCATCTAGATCTAGTTTTGATTTATTTATTTTTCTTTAATAAAGTTTTTTTTTTCAAAAATTAAAAATCAAAACAAATTATTAAATCAAATAATTGAAAAGAAAGTTATTTTTAAATCAAAAAAATCAAATACAATTTACATGTATGATTTTGTTTTCACAGCTACCATGCAAATCATACTAGGGCTGATTCCGCTAAGCATTGTAATAATTGCAATAATAACGAGATTTAAAAAAGTCAAGTTGGACATGCAAGGATCGTGGGAAAACAATCATCTCAGAACCCGTTTTTGAAATGGGCACAGATTTGCTTCCCAAAATATACTCCTTCTCAAAACCTTTCACTGTAGTCTGTGATAGGGACATGTGGACGAAAGGAGAACCACCCTATCTCAAGAAAGAAATCGTCTGGTATACAGACGGTACCAAAACTGAAGAAGGGGCTGGGGCGGGAATCTACGGTGAGAGGCATAAGCAAACATAAGCTTCAACTTGGGGAAATATGCCACGGTATTTCAAGTAGAAGTCTACGCCATACTGGCTTGCATCCGTGAAAACCTAGATAAAAGCTACCAGAACGTATGTACTCTCTCGGACAGTCAAGCTGTTCTTAAAGCCATGCCTGGAACTGAGGTCACCTCTGGGGTACTCAAGGATTGTGTGGAGGAACTGCTGGAGCTGGTAAAACAATGTTAAATTGATTAGGGTGCCGGATCACAGTGATTTCGAAGGAAACGAAAAATTAGATACCTTTGCAAAGAAGGGAGTGAGAATACCTTTCACAGGCCCAGACCTTATTTAAGGAATTCCAAGGACTGCATGTAAACAGGTGATCAACGAGTGGCCAAATGATAAACACCGTAATCACTGGGAAAAATTACTGCGACAGGAGCTCGAGAAAATAATACTTCAGAGTGGGCTATCTCTCGATGCACTGAAGCTGAACAAGATGCAACTGCGGAAGGTACCAGATTCATTATCTGGCACTACCCCCTGTGGAAGCATCTGCACACAATGGGGTTCCATAACGGATCCATTGTGTACAGATTGTGTGGGGAGAAGCAAGAATCAAGAAGACAGGACATTTGGTGCATCTCACCAGAATATTTGGACCTTCAGGAAGACCTGATAAGAAAGCTCCTGGCTAAGGCCAACAAATGGGAGAAGCGAATATCGTCGGACTGAAGTAGAAGGGGGAGTACAAAGGATCATAAGGTCCAAGTACAATAGCTTTTAGATCACAAGATGTATAACTAAGTATCTATGAATTTGTTTCAAAACATGTTTTGAAAGTACGAATTAAATTTTGTAAATAAGTATTTTTGTAAGCTGAGATCGGTACATACTTAATGTATATTATACACGACCAAGTGCATTGAGGCATCTGACAAGCTGGGTATCGGTCCGCACTATAACTTACTAAATAGGTTAAGAAGAACTAAAACTTCACTAATGTATCGAGTTTGGTATCAGAACAAATTTTTTAATTCACAGATTTTTAGTATTATACTAAAAATTGTTAAATAAAAAAGATTAAAAAATAAAATCAGGCTACGAAAAAAGCACGAAATAAGTTTGAAACGCCTTTCTCGTAGTCGAAGACCCAACTGCGATGCACAAAGTAAAACTGTAACAATTTCCGGCTTTCGACTACGTGAAATATTTACAAGGCTCTTAAAACTTGTTTCTTACTTTTTTCGTTGACGAGTTTTAGTTTTTTAAACTATGTTATTTGCAGACCATACTAAATTGATTAATTTAACATAGTGAATAAATACAGGAATGAACGTTACATAACGCGAAGCGTTCGGCTTTGTTTATTTTAGTCTTACAAAATCGAGTGGTATCCGATTATAAACATAAATGTAAAAAAGGTCAAAGTTTCGGGGATTATCTATACTTATATAAGAAATCTGAAGTTTTTTTGTTTGTTTGTTCGTTTGTTTGAACGCCCTAATCTCTGGAACTGCAAGTCCGATTTGAAAAGTTCTTAGATAGTTACGTTAGATAGCCACATTCATGAGGAAGGCTATAAGCTATCTAGCATTACGTTAAAATTATTAGTTAGACTTACATATTGATATTTGTAAAGTTGGTCGAAAGAAAAAATATATTCAATAGATATAGATAGATATAGATATAATAGATTCGTTGCAATTATTTGATTTAAACAAAAACTTTTAAAGATAAAAATAAATAAATCAAAACTCTTATCTTTTTATTTTCGTTTTGCAATAAAAAAAACTCCTTTCTTCAAGGAGAAAAATATTGCCTCTTAAATTTTTCTTTTTTATTTAGAACCTTAACTTAGAAAAATGTGTAAGGTCCGAAAACTATTCTAAATAATTTTCAACACAACAAGCTAGTCCTTAATATAATAGTTGCTCCTTAAAAAGTAGTGATATGGAAGAGTGATTTAGATGAAATATATTGCAATATTCTTTCTTCTGTTATTATTATTCTTAGTTTAAAGTCAGTTGATTAAATATTATATAAATAAATTTAAAATGATACTTAACATAGAAACACAAAATACTCTAAATCTAAATATTTTATGAACAGGCTAGACACTTAATAAATTTATTATTTTACTACCATTACTATTTACATATTAACAAAATATTGTATAATCGAACAAGGTCTATCAATTAGTGATTTCAACCAACTTTCATTGCAGCTTCAATAGGGTATTGTTAATAAACTATTGGAATATGGTTTTGATAATATTGGTAAACATATATGTTTCTTTGATGATTTGTTTTGGTTTAATTAAATTATTAACGATAGTGGGAAAATATATTTTATATAGCTGTTTTATTTCACTTCGTCTATATCTGTATTATATTCAAGTCGTAGTGTAAGTTTAAGTAGGATTTTTCGCCAGATAATGGGCCATGAGAAAACAGAGCGAAAATGAGTCTAGGGAAAATTTAAAAAGTACAATATTTTCTTTCGAACTATATATAAAAACTGCATTCACATAATTTAATAACTTAATACTTACTCAATAGATAGGATGGCAGGTTTACGTATTTTGAAATAACATCGCAATATTAACAAATTTTAAAGCGCACAAAATTATTGATTAAAGTTATAATAAATTTTCAAAATGACCACCTTAAGCGTCAACATAGGCTTGGGTACTCATGTAAAGATAATTAGGAAAAGTATAATTTTCCATTATACGTATTTAATTGGTCTTACTCCAAATAATAATTTTAATATTACACACACTTCCACATAATAAGTTGTCTTTTACAAAAAAGTTTTACTCTAAATTACGCAAAATTAAAAGTTTTTAACGACACTGAGAGCCAATAATGAGTTGAAATTTTATTTTTTAAGTTTTACATAAAACCACACAAAATTAGAAATTACATAATAAACTTACTACATTAATGAAATAAAAAATTCGTTACCCAGGAGCTGCGTCATACAATTGAATACACTTTGATGATTACTAGGTGTAGTTTTTAAATCAATTTCTCCGGAGAGTATTGATTTTTTCTAAATTTTAAAAACTGTTAACTGGTAGTGACATCTATCCAATGATTAGACAGATATATTTTATCGATCTTGTTGACATATACCAAGATATCCTGGTATATTCGATCTTGAAACCTAAAACAAAGAATTAATTAAAGAAATAATTTAGGAATTTTAAATCCATGTTCGTTAAGATTTTCCTAATGTTATAATGAATACTAAATTTTATTAATAGACACGAATTACCTTGGATATGTATGCATTTTTCCAACGTGACTATAGAATATTACCTCAGAATCTCGATACGCAAAGTCCGAGTGAAATTTTAATTTTTACTGTAACGCATTATGCTCTGAACAAAGATAAAACATTTAAATAAATTTTAATATATGAGGTGTAACTAAAACAATGCGATTAATGTGGCGCCTATACTGATAAATGTAATTATAGTGCTTACGTCATAATTTGGAAAAAATCTCGAACGAAATTTGGCCTTATTTATGTCAGTTTCACGAGTTCAATATTCTCTTATTGTTTGGTGCCCGCTCCTAAACTCATCCTATATTATACATTTAATCAACTAATGAGAATTTGTTTTCTATTTCCTCTACAAAATTCATTTAACTAATGTTTTTTAAAAGGCGGTTATCCATTTTCAATTATTAAATTAAAAAAATAAATTTTATAAATATTTTGTTTTCTATAATGAATGGCTACACAGCAGCTTTTGACTAAAAACAGATGACATTAATTTAACACTACCAAAAACATGTATTAATATATTTTTTATAAAATAATTTTGGCGCAGAAGCTTGTGTTTAATAAATTGTATTTTACATTTCTACCTCTCTTTGACTCATAATGTTTTTAAATACATGCAATTTAATTCATACAAGGCATTTTGAACATTTTACCTCTATACATATATCGTTTAGGGTAACTACGATAACTACACTACACTACACTATATAAACGATTTTATCGTTCATTCGCCAAATACAAACGTTATAAACAAAAACTATTATACACCTATATCAATATTCTCAATGTAAATTATACCTAGCGAGCACACTACATCACTTCATTGTATTGAAGTACTACTGGATATATCCAAGAGAAATTATGTTACACAATGGTTATTTATTATGTAGAATTATTTTGAAGGTGTATAAGTGACTTGATTGTGATTGTTTTATATCAAGAAGCATGAAGAATAGATATATTAGAAGAGCGAACGTAATGTTAAAAAAACGGTCAAGAATTGGTGTAACTATCTTTTATAAGTAGGGGTCACTGGTCTCAGTGCCGTACGGAATTTAAATGTTTAAATGTAGGCGCCAAGAAATCACTTTCATTCAGTTAATAAGAAGTCTTAGTTTTATAGATAATAAAAAATTGTTAATCTGCAATAAATTAAAAGATGAAGAATCATAGTGATAATTGCAATTAATAATAATATACAAATATATGTTTACAAAACTAACATATATTAGATAAAGAAAGAAGATGGCAAAACCGGTAATTACAGACCATATTCCTTTCGTAAATGCAGACACGCATTCCTAACTTTAAACAACCTTCCACTCATAGATATATAACAGTATATCTATGCTTTCTCTGTACAACATCGTCCCATTTTTTCATATTTATAAAATTAAACAATTTTTATATTTACAATTTTTATTTATAAGATGCGATAACCGTTGATTTTAATATGTAATAATAATAATAATTCCGTACGGGTATATTCGCACTGCCGCTAGTGGCGAAAATAATAACTATGATCTCTACACGTTTTTGAGGACAAAAAAACAGACGAATTGCCTATGTCGTTCAATCTCCTATTTATCTATTCTTCATGTCTACAAGTTTTGACTGTAAAAGAAAAAAAAAATACCTCTTCATATAATGCGGAGATTTTTACAAAAAATAAAATTCGTAGATTTGAGCTGGATCAGATAGCGGAAATAGGGACATCATCTCAGAATCCCATTTCTTGTTCTTCTTCAAGTAAATTGATCTAGATGACGTACTCTATGCTAGACTGCTCGGGAAGCAACAGGTGGAGCGAAATATATATTTTAGTAACACTCTAAATCCCAATCTCTCATTCACTCCAACTCTTTGCTAAGCGTATCAGAGCCCACGCGATGTCAAAATAATGTAATGTATTGGACCCTATTGTGTTTAGAGTTTCAATTAAGTAATACGGATGTTGTGTTAATTAGTTTAATTTGGAAATTATTTACATAACTGATGCAATATGGCTTAACTTCCAAGAAATGCAAATGCACTGATTATATTTCAGCAACTGTTTTATTTAATTAAAGCTACTTTGCTCAATGTTTGGTTATTTAATTTATCTATGTACTAATGTGTTCAAGTAATACGTAGACAATTCGATGTAAAGTAAAAAACAATTGTAAGTAACTATTCATATTAATGATGGCAGACGGAAATTCCCTCAAACCGAAAACTTTTTTTTTAGTAGTTTTGTAAATAAAATTGAAATAAAATTTGAATTATATTTTTTCGTAAGTAAAAAAAACAGCTAACGGAAGCTTTACACATCACGTCATGTAGAACTGTAGACCTCCATTTATTAATACTCTAAGTAATTTAAAATTTAATATATTATTTCAGAAATTTGCGTCGGTTAAAATATCAAAATTTGCCCCAAATTCCCGATCTGTTGTTTGTATTATATAAACAGACTTCGTTTGAGATCTAATTTTTACACAGTTTCTTACTTTTTTGTTCGTAATATACCGTAATATTTTGATAATTTTAATCGCTATTTTTCAATATATTGCATTTTATATTAATAAAAATATAAAAAAATTCTCAAAAAACTAAATTACAAACTTCCATTATATAAAAGTGTAGAGCACTTGTAAAATGAAATAAGCATAGTCGTCTCAAAGAAATTTTTAAGACAAAGCACCCCACATGCTACGTAGTTATATATTTTCGTTCATTATATTTAAATTTTTTTAACATGTTAATTTTTAAAGTTAAACCTATCAATTTAGTTTGAAAAAAGAAATTGAATTTCCTTAAAGTAAAGTAATGTATATTAAAACCTATAATTAAATATGATTCAAAATGTTACATTTTGTATTTGCTTATGTATACATTATATGGATGGAGCTCATAATGTAAAATGGATACATAAAGGACTTTATTAAACATTAAAAGTATGAGATGACAGGACGTTCAGAAATTTGATGGTATCATCCCTAAGTATTTATCACAAACATAGTTGTTTAATACTCATTGCAAAGTTTTCGTATTAGCAAATTAATTTTGTACAGAAGTTTTTGTTTAGAATTTCATGGTTATTTAGACAAACAAAATTGTCAATTAACAACCGGTTTTGTTTTGTTACCTCTATATACTTTCTACTCGGAGAAAAGTATAAATGTCCTGTTTTTAATTTTAAAGACCTTTTTCTTTTTTGTAAATAAAAGATGTGGTGGTGAGAAAATATCTCAAACAAGACACTTAATATTTGTGAAAAACCTGCATTGATGGCAAACAAGAGGATCAACTATATTAACGACTAGCTTCCCACACACGTTTTGCACTAAAATTCTGCCAAAACAATCTGTTGTATGAAAAAATTTATTAGATTTTAAAAATTTAAAGATGTTCACCATCTCGCACCGTTTGAAGGTTTTTACCGTGGCTGCCAAGAAGCACAAATGCATGAAATGTAAAATTTTTATAGTCTATAACTTTCCTCAATAAACGGGCTACCATACGCAAATAGATTTTTTTTTTTCGGATGGTAGTTGCTGATATTAGTGCGTTCAAACATGCAAACTTTCCAGCTGGATAATAATAATAGTATATTAATATATTAGTATACCGTCTGTTTAGTTTTCATATTCGTATAATACATCTCCCACGAGTATGAGAGAGAGTACATATGTATACATTAAGCAATGTGTATGAGAAGGAGGTCTTATAGGTTTGATAAACAAGCATATTTATCATAACTATTCGAGTGGTCACGAACCACTAAAACCTTTAAGACCTCCTTCTCATACACATTGCTTAATGTATACATATGTACTCTCTCATACTCGTTATGAATATTATTCACTATTTTGAAAAATATGCTTGTTTATCAAACCTATAAGACCTCCGTCTCATACACATCGCTTAATGTATACATATGTACTATCTCATACTCGTGGGAGATCTATTATACGAAGATGTTAACTAAACAGACGGTATAAGTATAAAGCATTGACGCATAGAGTGGGGGACTCCTGGTCAGCCAGATATAATAATATACCAATATACTAATATACTAATATACTAATATACTAATATACTAATATACTAATATACTAATATACTAATATACTAATATACTAATATACTAATATACTAATATACTAATATACTAATATACTAATATACTAATATACTAATATACTAATATACTAATATACTAATATACTAATATACTAATATACTAATATACTAATATACTAATATACTAATATACTAATATACTAATATACTAATATACTAATATACTAATATACTAATATACTAATATACTAATATACTAATATACTAATATACTAATATACTAATATACTAATATACTAATATACTAATATACTAATATACTAATATACTAATATACTAATATACTAATATACTAATATACTAATATACTAATATACTAATATACTAATATACTAATATACTAATATACTAATATACTAATATACTAATATACTAATATACTAATATACTAATATACTAATATACTAATATACTAATATACTAATATACTAATATACTAATATACTAATATACTAATATACTAATATACTAATATACTAATATACTAATATACTAATATACTAATATACTAATATACTAATATACTAATATACTAATATACTAATATACTAATATACTAATATACTAATATACTAATATACTAATATACTAATATACTAATATACTAATATACTAATATACTAATATACTAATATACTAATATACTAATATACTAATATACTAATATACTAATATACTAATATACTAATATACTAATATACTAATATACTAATATACTAATATACTAATATACTAATATACTAATATACTAATATACTAATATACTAATATACTAATATACTAATATACTAATATACTAATATACTAATATACTAATATACTAATATACTAATATACTAATATACTAATATACTAATATACTAATATACTAATATACTAATATACTAATATACTAATATACTAATATACTAATATACTAATATACTAATATACTAATATACTAATATACTAATATACTAATATACTAATATACTAATATACTAATATACTAATATACTAATATACTAATATACTAATATACTAATATACTAATATACTAATATACTAATATACTAATATACTAATATACTAATATACTAATATACTAATATACTAATATACTAATATACTAATATACTAATATACTAATATACTAATATACTAATATACTAATATACTAATATACTAATATACTAATATACTAATATACTAATATACTAATATACTAATATACTAATATACTAATATACTAATATACTAATATACTAATATACTAATATACTAATATACTAATATACTAATATACTAATATACTAATATACTAATATACTAATATACTAATATACTAATATACTAATATACTAATATACTAATATACTAATATACTAATATACTAATATACTAATATACTAATATACTAATATACTAATATACTAATATACTAATATACTAATATACTAATATACTAATATACTAATATACTAATATACTAATATACTAATATACTAATATACTAATATACTAATATACTAATATACTAATATACTAATATACTAATATACTAATATACTAATATACTAATATACTAATATACTAATATACTAATATACTAATATACTAATATACTAATATACTAATATACTAATATACTAATATACTAATATACTAATATACTAATATACTAATATACTAATATACTAATATACTAATATACTAATATACTAATATACTAATATACTAATATACTAATATACTAATATACTAATATACTAATATACTAATATACTAATATACTAATATACTAATATACTAATATACTAATATACTAATATACTAATATACTAATATACTAATATACTAATATACTAATATACTAATATACTAATATACTAATATACTAATATACTAATATACTAATATACTAATATACTAATATACTAATATACTAATATACTAATATACTAATATACTAATATACTAATATACTAATATACTAATATACTAATATACTAATATACTAATATACTAATATACTAATATACTAATATACTAATATACTAATATACTAATATACTAATATACTAATATACTAATATACTAATATACTAATATACTAATATACTAATATACTAATATACTAATATACTAATATACTAATATACTAATATACTAATATACTAATATACTAATATACTAATATACTAATATACTAATATACTAATATACTAATATACTAATATACTAATATACTAATATACTAATATACTAATATACTAATATACTAATATACTAATATACTAATATACTAATATACTAATATACTAATATACTAATATACTAATATACTAATATACTAATATACTAATATACTAATATACTAATATACTAATATACTAATATACTAATATACTAATATACTAATATACTAATATACTAATATACTAATATACTAATATACTAATATACTAATATACTAATATACTAATATACTAATATACTAATATACTAATATACTAATATACTAATATACTAATATACTAATATACTAATATACTAATATACTAATATACTAATATACTAATATACTAATATACTAATATACTAATATACTAATATACTAATATACTAATATACTAATATACTAATATACTAATATACTAATATACTAATATACTAATATACTAATATACTAATATACTAATATACTAATATACTAATATACTAATATACTAATATACTAATATACTAATATACTAATATACTAATATACTAATATACTAATATACTAATATACTAATATACTAATATACTAATATACTAATATACTAATATACTAATATACTAATATACTAATATACTAATATACTAATATACTAATATACTAATATACTAATATACTAATATACTAATATACTAATATACTAATATACTAATATACTAATATACTAATATACTAATATACTAATATACTAATATACTAATATACTAATATACTAATATACTAATATACTAATATACTAATATACTAATATACTAATATACTAATATACTAATATACTAATATACTAATATACTAATATACTAATATACTAATATACTAATATACTAATATACTAATATACTAATATACTAATATACTAATATACTAATATACTAATATACTAATATACTAATATACTAATATACTAATATACTAATATACTAATATACTAATATACTAATATACTAATATACTAATATACTAATATACTAATATACTAATATACTAATATACTAATATACTAATATACTAATATACTAATATACTAATATACTAATATACTAATATACTAATATACTAATATACTAATATTCTACCAGACTACCTACGAAAATCCATCCGCCTTTCAGGGCTTCGAGAGCCAGCTCATTAGCCCCCTCGAGTTAAAAGGCAATAACAAAACAAGAACAATTGAAAACAAAAATCACAATTTTATAACATTAATACCTAGTGAAACGAATTGACTGAGTAGGAATACAAAACAAAACCAAAACCATATAAAAAATCAACAACGAAAAACAACAACAACAAAAATATAACAGCGTTGCAGTGAGGGTGTAAAAGGCATTCATTACAACAGATAAAAAACTTAAAAACTAGATAACAATTCAAAATTTAAAAACTACATAACAATAAAAAGTTAATAAAACTTATTTTGACAAAATGGAAACCCGACTTAACAAAAGAAGCACTAAAAAGTAAAAAAATAATTGCATATTCTTGTGCCAATTTTAGTTCACCAAAGCAAAAATTTTTAAATATATATGTACAATTATTGTTATTTTTGGAGGCGGTGTCAACATAGAGAAATTCCCATAACTTTTGGACACCGCCTCCAAAAATAACAATAATTGTACATATATATTTAAAAATTTTTGCTTTGGTGAACTAAAATTGGCACAAGAATATGCAATTATTTTTTTACTTTTTAGTGCTTCTTTTGTTAAGTCGGGTTTCCATTTTGTCAAAATAAGTTTTATTTCTCGCTTTTTAGTGACTTTGAAGTTCTATAACTAATTTTATTTGTCTAAATATGGGTAGACCTACTAAACGCCCAACTAATTTTTAGTGAATTTTTTTATAACATATTTTTTTTACCCGTTTTTTTTTTTTTTGTAATTTTTAGTGCATTTTTTTATAACAGATTTTCAGTTTTTTTTACAAGCATTTTGTTTTTTTTTTGTAAAAATTTTTTTTTTTGGGGTCGGTTTTTTTTTTTGTAAAAAATTTTTTTGAAGTCGGTTTTAAAAAAAATTTTTTTATTTTCCCATTATGAATGAGTATACCCTTAGAAAAAAAAAAAAAATTTCGCAGAAATCGGTTATCACATATAAAATGAGGATTTTCCTCAATTTCCCGGAGATCCCCTCATCAGAATGCGATTTGGTGACAAGGGGACCAATCGGGAATCAAACCCTTTAAAACAAAAAAAAAAAAATTCAAAATCGGTTCATAAATGACGGAGTTCTGAGGTAACAAACATAAAAAAAAAAAAAAAAAAAAAAAAATACAGACGAATTGAGAACCATCCTCCTTTTTTGAAGTCGGGTTAAAAACACAAAATATTGTAAACGTGTAATATTGGGGGTATAAAGAGAGCCCACACCATTACGGTTCAAAAGAAAACTTAAAAATATATTATAAAGTAAATTGTGGTATTGTGGGTTTAAAGGGCCCCCAATATCACAGCTAAAACTAATAAATTTTTATAAAATATTCAAAACATAATTGAAAACAAAACAATTAAAAAAGAAAAATTGTATGAGGCTGTAAAACCACACAAAAGAGACGACTTTTAAAATCAGAGATGTTGCTCTAGAGTCTGCGTAGAAGTAGAGATTCATTTAAAAATTGCACTCATCCTCTTTACGGAGCTCGCATTCTAAGATAACGCTCTTGCTACATGTTTTCGGAGCCGTAGTCTTTGCCGGAAAGGTTCAAAAACTGCACATTGCTCAACAATATGCCTCATGGTTTGCACTGTCTTGTAAATAGTGCACCTTGGCTGATCCTAACCGCAGAGAAGATACGCATGCGAGATTTTAATCTAGCCTATTTGCAAACGAGTATGGGCCCCACTCTATCTGCGGCTCAGATTTAAAATAGTCTGCATCTTACTGATGTTTGAGCTTTGCCGTGAGATTGTTCTACTCACGCTGCCATTTTTCATTAATTTTAAAGTGTATGCTCAAGTTCAGGTCTTTTGGGCCTGTTTTAATTTGATTCAGGTTGTTTGAATCATCCGCGACCCGCGTTGTTTCATCAGCCACCTCATTCCCATATATACTCACGTGCCCAGGCTTCCATATAAAAACGATGGATATGTGTTGGAGTACGTGAAGTATCGCCTGGTTGTTTTGCACCTGAGGGTTCCTCAAAAGCGGGCACATTAATACTTGCAGCGCGCTCAACGAGTCAGCACAAATGAGGAATGTATTGTAAAGGTTCGAAAACCTTCACAGTATTGCAGGACTTGCAAAATTGCATATAATTCAGCATTGTACACGAATACATTAATACTTGCAGCGCGCTCAACGAGTCAGCACAAATGAGGAATGTATTGTAAAGGTTCGAAAACCATCACAGTATCGCAGGACTTGCAAAATTGCATATAATTCAGCATTGTACACGAATCCCAGTGGAGAGAACGACCAAGTGTGTGAGCTTTTGCCAATGGCAATAGTGATCCCCATACCAGAAATGGTTTTGAATCCATCCGTACGCACAGAGATTGCATTCACTGATCAATTGTTGGAAGCAGGTCTAATAGAACTGGTAATTGGTCTCTTTTTTAAAGCTGCACCTAACCTTAGGGATCAGCCAACGAGGGAGTTCATGAAAAGTATAGGGAAGTACCTTAGCGAATTCGAAATGAAGACCTTCTTAAAGCTCCTGCATTCGAATGGCCAAAGGTCTAGTGATCGTGGCACGACTCTCATAGAGTCTCTTCCGAATTTTTGACTTTCTGAAGAGAGCCGGAATGTTGACATGATTGGACATAATATATTGTTATAACTAGGGACTGTGTGCACTGAGTAGAATCACGTAGTGAATATACTCTACGTCTATTAGACATGGTTCCGGCTATGGTTCAACCGCCTCAGGCTAGGTTAATGAGCATCCTCATCCTGATCCTCATCCTCACCCATCATCCTCAACCTGATCCAGCCATCTTAGCTTTGGTCTTCCTCTTTTCCTATTACTATATAATTTTCCATTAATGTTTGTCTTTGGCATGCTTGTTTCTTCATTCTTTCGATATGTCCTATCCACTGAATTCTTTTAGCTTTTAAAAATCATATGATAGTCAGATTTAACAGTTCTAACAGTTTTTTTCTATTCATGCTATCAAATGCTTGCTTGAAATCGATAAAAAGCATGTACAAATCAGTATCACATTCATAAAACTTTTCCATAATCTGTCATAACAACGTAAAGTTGATCCGCTGTTCCTTTATTTTGTCTAAATCCACACTGATTTTCCCATAAATTTTTCTACATTATTTTTAATTTTATTTGTCAACAGACTTGAAAATATTTTATACATTGTATTTAATAAAGTTATTCCTCTGTAGTTTTAACAATCATACTTATCACTTTTTTTATATATAGGCTAAATAATTCCCAAATTCCATTTCTCAGGCATAACTTATTCTGACCATATTTTTTTATTAATTCATATATTATTTCTATCATAGGTTCACCACCATATTTTATTAGTTCAACATTAATACTATCTGTTCATGAAGCTTTATAGTTTTTCATTTTTTTAATACAGTATTCAATTTCTTCTCATGATGCTATAAAATCTTTATCATCATCTTCTTCATCATTATTTATATTTGAATCAAGATCTTCATTCTCTTTCCTAGTTAGTAATTCTTTAAAATATTCTCTCCACCTTTCAATCACCAGTTATTCCTCTCCTATCAATTTACCATCTTTACTTTTATATCCATTAATTTTTGGTTGGAATGTTTTAGTCTGAAAACTCAGGGCTTTGTACAGTCTCCTCTTTTCGTTTTGTCTTTGTAATGAATCCATTTCTAGTTTTTGTTCTTTTAACCAGTCCTTTTTCTCTATCCTGTATTTCTTTATATTTCTCAAAGTTACTCCTTGTCTCTCTTTGTATCATAGCTTTTCTAGCTTAATTTTTTTCCTTAATGGCATTCATGCACTCGTCATCAAACCATTCTTTATATTTAAATTTTGTTCTTTCACCTACTTTCTGCTCAGCAGTTTCAATTATGAGTATAAATAATATCAAAGAGAACTCTAGGATTTTTCGAATTAAATTTCGATTTTTGTCCCAATTTCCTTGATCATAAATTTATGTATTTTATAAATACGTATGTCGACTACAAAGTAGTCATCATCAGTATGAATTAGCTAATTGTAATTATTCTCCAAGGAGATATTACTTGTTGCTAATTTGGTAACGGTCTGCACACAGATTTTTGGTGTGTGCGCAATTTATACTTTCAAAGTGACTATCAAATTGTTTCTCAACCAATCAGCATCGATCACGTGCTAAGTGATTGGCCAGTGTCTGGCCAATGAGATTGGACCACACGATTTTGATAGTTCCGGATCTCAAAAATAATATTAAAGTTACAAGAATAAGACTAATTTATGAAACTAAATCGTTTCAATTTTCCAAATTAGTTTTAATTCCAACAATTCAATCTAAATTTTAAAATTATTTTGTTACATCGCAAGTGATTTTGACAGTTAAGTGTCTTAAAATTAAAAATTACAAAAACCAAACTAAATCATGAAAACAAATAGTTTTAATTTCAAAACCAGTTTTAATCTTAACAGTTCAACTTTAATTTTGACATTCTTATTAAATCAGAATTTGGAATAGGTCCTTTGTCTAAATTCATTGTATCATTTCCCAGTTTATGAATGTAGATGCTTTCTTATGCATCTAGTTCGGCGGGGTTCGGTACCGATTTTAAAAGTTTTTAATTAGATTTGTCGATTTTATGGTTATTTGCAATAACGTGAACGGAGTCCAACATATTTCTTCGAGCAATTTTCACATCCAATGCAATAAATTCCTGACTGTTGTTCGTTATTAATTTTGTCCTTTGGATTTCCAAGTAGGTGTTTCACTTGAGTTCTACTGATGGGAGCTATTCTCAAATTATGTTCTCCGAATTCTTTTGCTATTTTATTGACGCATGGTCGAAAATATGTTAATTTGCACCATTTCTTCTTTTTGGCGTTGTCTTGCCAAATATTGAATTTCGTTTTTCGAATTATATTGTTTATTATATTTGGATCAAAGCCGTTAAATGTTGCAGCTTGTTATATGTGCTTCAACTCTTTAAAGTAGCGTTTTGGTAGATAGTGGTATTTTTAATAATCGATTCACTAAAAAATTGAAGACGGCTAATTTTGCGGTGGGCTATTTGAATCCGCTGTGATATATCTTTCAGTGTGTGTTGGTTTTCTGTATATGTCGAATTATAATTTTCAAGAATTATTATTTTTAGATATTTTTATATTTAAGAACGGGATGGAGTCGTCTTTTTCGATTTCTGTTGTGAACTCGATCGATGGATACATGTTGTTTAGATGATTGAACAGTGGGTTTTCTTTATCTGTGTCAAAAATTGTAAATATATCATGGACATATCTATACCAGACTGCTGGAAAGTAACTGAAAGTTTGTTTGGCTTGTTCTTCAAGATCTGTCATGAAGATATTACTCAAGAATGAAGATAACGGGTTCCAAATGTTTGTTTATAGTATTTACCTTCGAAATTAAACACGTTTTGTCTCATGCATAGACGAGTTAATTTTCACAATTCCGTTATTTCATCTATGTGTAGTTCTTTGTTCCTAAGCCATTTTTCTAAAGCCTTAATTGTATCTGATATTGGAACACTAGGATATAACGCTTTGACATCAAATGACATCAAAATTGAATTCGGCCCTATTTGTATTTTTAATTTTGTTGATTAAATCAAAGTAAATAACTCTAGACTTCATATAATAGTTGCTCTTTAAAAAGTGATGATTCCCATTAAAGAGCCGAGCTATTTACAAGGTAAATAGCTCGCTAAACTATTAACTAAAACAATTATTGAAGGGTAAATTGATTAAATGTAAGAAAAAATTTGGTTGTAAGAAAAAATTTTATTGAAATTTATTTCGTAAGTTTTCCCTTAGTATGTTTTTAAAACTTATTAACGCGCCAAGTTTTAAAATATTTGAAATCATCAGTAAGAGAAAATACTAAGTAAATACACAATCAACATGCTAAGGGAAAACCTACGAAATAAATTTCAACAAAATTTTTTCTTACGTTCAATCAATTTACCCCACATTAATTGTTTTAGTTAATAGTTTACCGAGCTATTTACTTTGTAAATAACTCGGCTCTTTAATGGGAATCATCACTTTTTAAAGAGCAACTATTATATGAAGTCTAGAGCTATTTACTTTGTAAATAGTTCGGTCCTTTCTTCCATATCATCACTTTTTAAGAAGCAACTATTATATGAAGTCTAGAGCTATTTACTTTGTAAATAGCTCGGTTCTTTCTCCCATATCATCACTTTTTTAAGAAGCAACTATTTTTATATGAAGTCTAGAGCTATTTACTTTGTAAATAGCCCGTCCTTACTCTCATATCATCACTTTTTAAGAAGGAACTATTACATTAAAGATTTTCCCGAAAACTCGGCCCTTTCTTACATTTATGTTTTTGGTCGGATTAAACTATAAGCATGTTAATAAACCATACAAAATTACAATACGAAATCTCCTATGCTTCATATAGGTCCAACGACGTTCTAAACGCTTCATAGTTTAAAAAAGAGTTAGTGGTGTAATATCTTATCAAATGTTGGTCGTACAATCTGTAATTTTCGATTTGATAAAATTAACTAAAATCTTTGTAGTCATGGTATAAACGTGTAGAACAAAATAAATAAATAAAGTTTTGAACTTCATTACAGATATATAAATAATATTCCATTGATAAATTAATCGAGTAACGAATGATCTATTTAGGCTTTAGGTATAAATACGTTAAATTTAAAATAGAACGCTTTATTTCTGATAATTAATGTTACGGTAAATTATTTCAAGTTAAAATTATAATGTGTTTGTAATATTCAAGAAAATAATTAATAAATGTCTACACGAATAAAAAAATATAATTAATGACATAATTAATATTTAATACGAGTTTTCTACAAACCTATAAATTAAGTTTAGATCGGACAAAAAAAATAAATGTGAGAGCGACCAAGTTTTCGCACACTAAAATATAGATATCCCCACGTAAACAAAAATGTGCTCCTTCAAAAGTAGTGCAATCTAGGACGAAGTTTTTCAACAGAAATGAGTGGTATATATTTATTGTTATATATGTGTCTCAGGTTAAAATATGAAAACCTACTAACGGTACTTGGCAGATAGTGGGTCTCAAGCAACGTTTTAAATTAGAGCTTTATAGCTTTTTTGGTTCCTGAGATACCGAGGCCTAAAAATCGTCTCTAATCATTCTTGTAAAACAAAGTTAGCGCGTAAGCCTTGCCTGGTGCACTACCGTGCTATGTGATTAAAGAATGATGACAACATACTTAATTCATTGTCGGATTTTGTCTGATCTTCTGAATTAATATTAACTACAGCATTATATCTAGTTCCGTTTCCATTAGTATTTATAGTACGGTGCAAATAGACATAAACCTCAACATCCAAAGTAAAAGTTTCCCTCCAGCTCCAAATTGTTCTATACAGTCAACATATTGTTTGGTAAAAAGTTACAGCATTTTAAGCGTCGGGTTTGGGGGGGGGGGAGAAGTTGGTAAATTATTAGTTTTTATCAGTTATTATTAAATATTTAGAAAACTATGCGGTTTAGTGCGAAAAGTGCCATATACAAACATAATCAACATAAAATTGTGAATCAAAATGGTCCTGTGCATAATCTTGCTAAAGTGAACGGTTCCAGAGTTACGGAGGGTGTAAAAGTAAAAACTTTTCGTATTTTTTAAATTTTTTTATTATATCATTTTTAATCATAATATTTTTAAAACTGCAGCATTTGGAGGTTTTTCTTTAGAAAATAGGCATATTTGGCTGTATAGTGCTACCATATTTTATTAAAATTTTTGAAGTTCATAAACTGAGTTCAATAGTAATATTGAATAAAAATGTAGAATGTTTAATGCGACCTTAAATTAATGTAAAGTTCTTAAATTAATGTATTGATCAGTATTCAGTCCTCTCCAAACATAGCACCCTCCTATTCTAGATCATTGCATATATTGCACATCCTAAGCCTGTGCAATTATTGCATATGCTTGAGCAGTTTGACCACTCTTTTTGCACAGGATATCGATCAGGCCCTTTGAACCAAATTTTCTGTGCAATAAAACACCCGTTTAAAGTTGGACAGGGGACAAAAATAATCTTGCACGTGCAGCGCTTATTATCCTGTGACATGTTGTAGTTTTTTTCCTTTCAGTAATTTATTTCGTCCATTGATCTTTCTCGGGTATTTGTCTTTTATAAGTAGGCTGTAGGATTTCAGTTATCAAGACATTGACCTCTTCAGGTACCAGTTCAGCTCCTTCTTTACAAATTTCTTCATTTGTTGAAAACTGAGAATAGTCGTAGCTTTTGGACTTGATCTCACGTCGAATAATAGCTGCTGCAGTTTTGAACACTCTCAGTTCCTCCTGAGCTTCCTGAGCTTTCTATACCAGTTGTCTGATAAAATATTAGTAGTGGCTCCAGAAAAACAAATCACACTTCTTTTCCCTGGTAAAACTGCAAAATTCAAGCTATTGCCATAGCGCTGGATAAGTTTTCTTTTCAAATGTATGTCAGTATATGGCTCAGCTTTGGGACTCAGTTGAAGGAACATATTTTGTAATTCTTCAAAAGCGTACTGACATTCATCATTTTCCTCCAAACAATCACATAGCTTTTCAAAAGCGTCTTCTCTTTTGGCATCAGCGCTTAACCCACCTTTGGTTGTTGCTGCTCCTTTTTCGGGCCGTGATGATCTTGGCTTTTGAAATGTTGGTAACAATGCCAGTGGCATCTCCCATAAGAACTGACGAGGTCTATGATCTGAGAGAACCTCACACTTACCTCATCTCCCCACTTGTCGTGCCTGTTATTTGTTTCCTTTCGGATGCTTTCAATCAGTTCAAATTTCTGTACTTAACTCCACTTTTCTTGAGCTGGGTTTCTGCATTTAGATTCATCTACACACTTGCGACCATGAAGAAAACATAAGTTTTTAAAATCAAATTATTCACGGGGAATCTTTACTGGAGGTTCCTTTTCTTGTTGAGGTGGCTTTGGGCGTAATATATAAGATATATAAGTTTGTCGACACTTACTATGTACTTGAAGCCAGTTATTCTGCAGGAACTTTGCAGGAACTGTCTTTAATACCATCTTTACGAATATAACTGCACTGAATTATTTTGTCTCCGCCTTTCTAGTCAGAGTAATTAGTTGACCACCCTTGTCCTTACAAGGTTTCAAAACACACTACGGCAGAATCCACACACTTTCAAGTGATTATCACATAGTTCGTACACTATTCTAAAGACAAAAAAATGACAGCAGAACTTCATTAGAAAAAAAAATTAAAATTAAAATTAGTTTCCTTAGTGATAATAATAATTTTTTCCAAAAAATCTAAAAAATACGAAAACTTTCTACTTTTACATCCTCCGTAACTCTGGAACCGTCACTTTAGCAAGATTATGCACAGGACAATTTTTGTTCGCAATTTAATGTATATTATTTTTATATATGGCATTTTTCGCCCTAAACCACATAGTTTTCTAAATATTTAAGAAAAACTGATAAAAACTAATAATTTACCCAATTCTACCTTCCCCCCCCCCCGAAACCCGACGCTTAAAATGGTGTAACTTTTTACCAAACAAAATGTGGACTGTATAGAAGGATTTGGAGTTGGAGGGAAACTTTTACTTTGGATGTTGAGGTTGGGCCGTTCTTTGGAGTAATTGCACCATACTATTAGAGGATCTGGACCGTTATCAGTATTACAGTAAGATTTTACTGTGCAAAAGGAAATACTGTTTGACGTAATAATATATGTGGAACCACATAATAGTATATCATATTTGAAAGTGCTCTATTTACTTTCAAATATGATATACTATTATGTGGTTCCACATATATTATTACGTCAAACAGTATTTCCTTTTGCACAGTAAAATCTTACTGTAATACTGATAACGGTCCAGATCCTCTAATAGTACGGTGCAATTACTAAATGCAAGTGCAAGTGCAAGTGCGATATTTACTTAACTGTAAACCATTTAGTCTTGCATATATACCATTCGTCTAGTAATTTAAAAAATACATATTGTTGTAAAAAATCCGATGTTTAATTTTTAAAGGCTCGTATCATTAGTCGTCATAGGGTGGAGAAGAATCGAGAGATTTTAGAAATTTATACCCACTAAAGCTAGTGAGTATACCTCTAGAGAATTTATTTTGACTGTATACAAATTTGGTTTTCGATGTCAAACATCATCAGCAGTCTTTTAAAGTGTTGAAATCCAATTCTAAGAATTGTAGTTTTGTAGATTGGTTTATGTATAAGGAATTAAAGGATAATGTATTTGCAAACTAAATATTTCATAAAAAGAATCACTTGAAGTAAATATCGCGAGAATTCAAAAAAAGGTTTTTACCGAAATTACCATACCGGATTCTTTTTTATCACCGCTAAAACTAATGTATTACTATTAGAAAGACTATCCATTCAAGAGTAGTTAAAATTTATCTTGAGTGTAACTAATAAGTCAAAATTTTGTTAATTTGTCTATTAAATTCCTGGTATAATTAGTAAATTCGCTTTGTTCGAGTGTTAATAGTGTTTTTCGTAAGCGTATATTTAGCAAAGTAGGATATACCAAGACAAGTAAGGGACCTTGTGCCCGCCCACGAACACCACAGAAACGTAACATTATTTCCCGATGGTGTGTAAAATAATGTTATAATAAAATAGATATAAAAAGAAGCTTTATCAAAATGATTTAACTGAATATGCAGCATGTCTTTAATTATATATAACGAAATCAAAGAATCAGTATTTCCAGAAAAATAATTAGTAAGAAGAATAGTAATTCGAATGAAATATCTCGCATAACATTTCTCGTTCTTGACCTAAAAATCTATTGAACAATGGTTCTTGTTCATAAGGCATACATGTACCAATAATGTTTACCTACTAACTAGTTATAGTGATATCATATAATTTTATAAAATAATAATAAAAAGACGCGCGACCATGAAATTTATCTCAAACACTATTTTTTCCATGTGAATAACGCTAATGTAGCACAAGTAACCAACCGCTAATATAACAGGAGTACCAATCATTGAGCTATATGTTAATACACTCCTCTTAAAAATTTTAAAATAAAATACATAAACATGTGCATTTGCTTTCAATTTTCAATTTCATTAATTTCATAAGAATGGAAAACTATTACTCCATAAATGGATACTAGGAATATTGGACCACTTTCCACAATATTGAAAAACTGTTAAAATTGTAGTTTTCATATGCAGCGTATCCTTAGTATACAGATACAGGCATAAATAGGGCAATTCATAAATGATTGTATACAAAACACTCCGATGTACATCAGCGTTTTTACTAGTTAAATTCTGATTGTCCTGAATTTGCATAGTGTAAAATAGTTTTGAGCGGAAAAAACATTATAAACTTTTTCTAGGATATATGTCATTGGATATATTTAATTATGTATTTACTACAATTTTGTTTTGCACAGTAGTGTAGATTATCACACATAGAGAAAACAACGTCGCTGCCGTAGTGTACAAAAAATAGGGTAAAATAATAATATCGAAAAGGGCTTACCTGCTTAGTTGTATGTTTTCTATCTCTTCAATATAAAAATATGCTTCTCTCTTTATCTGGTAGTACTCTATATAATATCTAAACCACCTCATCTAACCAACGTTGATGATAAATTGATAGATTAAATGGAAAGATAAATTATGATATGGTAAATGTTTGTTAGATAAAAAAGATGAAATGACCAGAGTATGAGCTTGAACAACCTCCAAATGGTTTGAGGAGGTGTTTTTAAAATGAGTAACGTCATAAATACTACTTTATTATATTTATCAACTATATATACTCGTAAGTTTAACTTTTATGTAGAAATTTGACCGTTGTTGGTCAAATTGGTGGACATCTGGATTACATAAACCAATGATCTGCCCTGAAAATTTTTAAATCTGTAAATTTTGCTTTTGAAAACCATTTGTATCAATTTAGTTTAAATTGTAATTAAAATCACTATCTAAACTAAATTAATGCCAGTGGTTTTTCAAAAGCGAAAACTTATTTAATGATTCCTATTTAAGCTAAACTGATGGCAGTGGTTCACAAAATCGAAATGAGCAGATTTCAATATTTCCAGGGCTGCTTTCTGGTTTATGTAGGTTTGCAATCTTAAATGAATTGTACGTATAGCATTACTGTTTTATGTTAATAATTAATTCATTTTGTTTGTATTTACACATCACATAAATTTTTGTATAATTTTAAAGACGTTTTGTTGTTCGTCAAATAATTCGCTATCTCGACACTTGATGAACGTTTTTGGTATTCTTGTTTTCTTTTTCAATGTTATGTAAGGTTTTAATTTTCCTTTTCTAAATAATTCAGGATTTGAATCACATCATGTGATTGCATGAAATCCAGAAAAGTTGATATTTACAGATCCTCAAAATTGTGCGAGTATCTTTGTTCGGCCTACATATCCCAATCTGCATTGCCTCCGTTCTCTTACCTACAGCCGACCTTCAACTATGTCTGGCAGTATGTTAGAGCCTTCAAAACTGTCCGGCTACTTGGGAAAAATCTTTAAATAGTTGCGCGAGTAACGTTTATAAAACTCAGATTTTATACTATAACATAAGTACAATTACAATTTATTTAAGGTGTAATTTATTTAAGGTAACTTTTAAGGTGTCTGACGCAAAGTGTCAAGTGTCCGACAAAAGATGACGTGATTTCTAATAGTATCCCGCAGAAAATTAAAAAAATCACGCTTTGTACTATAACGTCCTTGACTAGTCAAGTAGCCGAGCGGTCTAAGGCGTCATGTGTGCGCAGTATGCAGTACTTGGAAACTGGAAGGTTATGGGTTCGAATCCCGACATCGGCAGTTTGTCAATTATAAAAAAAAAGGGGCGGTTGATTGACTAAACTGTCGGCGTATGGACAAGAACGAAGTAACCGGCTATGCTTGAGAAGGTTTTCTGCAGTTTCCTTCACAAACTACAGATGAATATCGGCACAGTTTCTATCATAGTCGGCTGCAGCCGCATATCCTACCAATTCCTAGTCTACTCACAAATTCCTTCCACTCACATTCTCACATCCTAAGGCATCACAATGAACCTTATGGTCGAAGTGTAGCCCGTCCAGGGTAGCCTTTACAATCTACCTCATAACGTCTTTGTGTATCAATTTCATATAACTTTGCTACCTGTTACCTACCAAAGCCGGTTCACGGGATCTTGCCCTTTTATGTTTCCACTGGCCTTAACTTAGTTTAAATAGTATAGTATTTCTAATTTTAACGCTTTTTGACAATTATATAAATACATAAATTCAACGTATGACAAATAAGATGACAAATTTGGAATAATATTTTATAAAAATTAATCTTCATGTACTGAGTGTTTGTCAGCTTTGGCTGAATCATGTTGAAGTAAACTTGAATAAATTATATAATTATAATATCGCCCCATAATTTCATAAGAGCCAGAAGAGCCACTACATTCATTGGTTTCGGGAAATGGGCCAGAATCTAAACATTTTTTGACTCATATCGAGCAATAAAATAATTGGTTTCAAATGACTTCATTTGGCGCAACAAAAGTTATTCGAGAAAAATTTAAGCCAAGTTTCAAGGTAAGTATATTGAAAAATAATAAACTTTTATCACCACGTGCCTGATGCAAAATATGTTGGCAGCTTTCAATTGAAATGGTGTATCAATTGAAATGGTTTAAAGTACATTTGAAGCTCAGTAAATTGCCAAAGCAGAAAGAAGTGAGTGTGTTTAAAAAAGTTAATGGGAGAATGGGAGTGCTGAGAAAGTATTTTGAGAGCAACATGGGAGAGCCGCATGGTGGTAAAAACAATTCGCTATACAATATCCTATATTACACCTATTTATTATCTTTTTACCTTACCAGATTTAGGGTCAAATATATCAACTAACAGGTTCCTTATTGCGAACGCGGGATAGTGACTACAAATTTGTGCAAATTTTCTTTATGAGCGATTCAGCAAGATAAGTCGATCAGCGTTGTGGACACAACAATTCGGTGAAAAGACCAAATGTGGAACAACTACAAATGTTTCTCCATCAGCGCAACGAATTGGTTGCATTATTCACGACTGCATTCCATCTGATAACTGTAAAATTGTCATCAAAGCCGATAAGACGCCTGCAGGACAACACGCAAGAGGTTTTATTGCGCGAACAATTGATGAAGGCGCTAAAATATAAAACTTAGAATGTTGTGTATCATAAACCATTAGAATAATAAACAATATGTTTTTGGAATAATAATAATTTTTTATTAATTATACCAATTCAAGTTCAATATTCATAGTTAAGACAGGACAACATCTGTCGGGTCAGCTAGTACCTATGTATAATAATTTTTAAAATTTATATATATATATGTATATATATATATATATATATATATATATATATATATATATATATATATATATATATATATACTCTACCGGTCACAGTTTTCATGTCGACAGTATACCACGGTAGGACTGAGAAATTGAGCCACTGAATTTGTAGGGCAGGGTTGCCATCAAATTATACATGCTATTATTAATTAACAGCCTAAAAATCAGCTTGTTACTAATAACTATGTATAACCCGTTATCGGAATATATATGTTGGTGGTGGGGGACCTCTTACCACACTCAGACTATGTGAAATACCTTGGCACCCACCTTGATAGGCGCCTCACATGGAAATATCACATAAAACAAAAGAGAGACCAAGTAAACAACCAGTTTTATAATATGCACTGGTTCATGGGAAGAAACTCTGCACTGTCGATAGACAACACGCTCGTTATATACAAGTCGGTATTAAAACCAGTTTGACCTACGGAATTCAGCTATGGGGTGTTGCATGTAAAAGTAACATACTCTGCCTGAAACGAGTACGAAATTGTATCCTGAGGGCAATAGTTAACGCTCCTTAGTTCACAAGAAATGATGAAATGCATTAATATCTTAACGTGTCGACTGTTACATCTGAAATCGAGCGGTACAGGAAACATCACATAGAGCGGCTATCTTTACACCAAAATCCACTCGTAGCAGATTTTTTGGAACCATCTGCGGTGGTCAAGAGCCTTAGAAGGGGCGACATTATTTGATTGGTAGGGGCGACAGTAGCCGCCCCACTTGAAGAGTCATATTATCTCACAACAAATTCGCTCGTAGTCTAACGACCGATTGCTAATACTTCCACACACATAAAAAAGTTTGCGAACACATTTTTCTACTTTTGTAAGCTCATTTATCGCCCATTTGATGGGACCAAAATAATTGAGAATTGGTAGGGAAATTTTATTAGAAATGAGATTTGTCTGAGACGGTGCCTTTACTTGCCGAGAAGAACTTTCATAACAGTAGACCCACTATGCATGTGACTTTCTCTCGATGATATCGGGATGAATTTTCAAGCATTTGAGCAGCACCAATTGTTGAGAGTACAGGAAGAGTTGTTGTTTATACCAAAGTCACGTTGATATTGACGAGCGACTTGCCAGATACATCTTTCAAGAAAAATATTATCTTTTCAACGATATTTAGCCCCGTTGCACGTTATCATCACCCAAACCAATTCTATGGTAGTGAGTGTATACGTTCATTAAGAATGGAGGTGAAAGATTTATACGCGGAATTTCAGTATGTTTTCGGACCGTAATTATTTGGAAGTAAAAGGCTTCTTCTAAGAAATTAGTAGGGTTCGCCCTTCTGCAAACCAAGTTGTATAGGCTCCATATTCTAAGATATATGAACAGAAGAGTTCCGCCAGATGTGTATGTGTGGAGGGTAAACGTTTCCACCAAAACTTCGATACAGCATCCATGCCTGCCGTCGAGTGATTCTTCTTGCGTTTGAGGACAATGAAGACTTCATCAGCGGTAACAGATGTTGTTACCACTTGCTACTAAATGAGTATCGCAGAACCTTTGGAGCAGTGTGATTGGTATTATATTATTATCTATATTAGCCGACTTCTCATATTACTCATTCCAATAGCCTTCGATTTGCTCAATTGTAGGTGGTTTCTGTACGAGACAACGGAAGGATTCAAGAGACGGTTCTTTTATTTCCTTAAATACACTTTCCCCGTTTAACTAGCTTTTCCAAGTGAGAACTAGCGAACGTATATCCGCAATGTGTATATTTTTTTGCTTGATAGTGAGCAGTACATTCCTGTTAACTATGTGATGTTGGTGCCCTAGTTCACGAGCGACGTTGTACACCTTTGCGGTGCACAAACTACCAGTCTTCTGGTAATCTTACACACACATTATACCGCCTGTTGGAGAGGTGCCTGGAGTCAAATTGCGTTATACGTTTGCGTGTCTTCTCATTAGCTGTCTCAGCAGTTTAGTGGGAGCAAAGAATGCACTCAGTGCAGCACCGACTACACTATCAGTGCTGGCTGAGCTCTCGATATCGACCAGATTACTGACGCTTGTTAAGTGTCAGTCGAAAATTTGGTTGATTAAAGCAAGGTCTTGTATTTTTGCAAACGTCTTGCGATATTTTGGACGTTTACGTATATAGAGTTCATTATCGGTGGTATTTTTCTGAACGAGTATTTGGCGGATAAACATAGCGGTTTTGATCTTCTACGGTCACTTCAGCGAAGAGTGGCGGTCCTGTTACCGCCCTTAACACAAGTGATAATGGAACATTTCTGGATATTAATGGTGTTAGTGAGGTAGCTTTTAACACATGTTAGTGGTAGGGTATTCTGGCATACCCTTTTCTGGGCCTCAGGAACAGATCTCCCACCTTCCGAAACTGGTTCGTTCTGAGATGTCCAATCCTATGTTTCAGTCACTAAAGTCTCACGTTTAGAATGATCCACACTTTTGGAAGCCAGGTTCTCTCATCTCATTCTTTTTCCAATCCGCATCTCTGTTTGTGTCCAAATTGCTGTCTATTCAAATCCAGTTTTGAATAGACGGGCTGCTTGATCTATTAGATGTTGAGATTTAAAATAGGAGATTTTGGGATGCTTTTCGCACTTTAGAGTGTACATCCCTTCCCTATAGCCACGTCTTTGAGGGCAACTTGCTAAGTTACAAGTGAAAAAATCAGTCTTGCGTCCCTGCGACCATTGAAAGTGTTGTGTGCGATTGTTTTAGTTGTTCGCTGATATTTGTTGAGAAGTACCTTAAGATGGCTCTTCGACGTCAGGAGCACTTGTGATTTGCATGAAAAATTTATGTTCTTCTCAGATCTGAAGGCCTTGACACCTTCAGGTAAGGAAAAACGTAACCTGTAGAGGGGGGGGGGCTGAAACAAATTCAGGCCAAATCATTTGACATTATTAGGAATTCATCTCAAATTTCAACACATTTAGCCGCTGAATTGACCATCTCCTTTCAGTCGCCTTTTCCGACAAGCAGAGCAAACTCTGTCCCTATTCTATTACGTCATTCCCCAGCCTTACAGGCAGTTTATAATAATTATTATTATGATTATTATTTACATAAGCATAACGTTGAAACCGCAATAACAATAAGATAAAGTTAATCTATCACGAAATCTCCAATTTTCATTTAGATTGGTTTTCGATAACATACAAGACAGGTTTCTGTTACAAATTTAAACATTAAACTGACCGAACTTGGTGAAATATTTTAGAAACTTGAATCACTAAATCCCTGTATGCACTTATATTTTTTATTAACTTTATAAAAGCGCCGGGGACATGGGGTTACGTGATACATTGGGTATATGTTTTTATTCGTAGATAGAAAATGAAATTTTACCTAACTTATGACATACGTTAGAAAGAAGTAATAGCAATTTCATACAAACTCATGTAATAAAAAAAAACCACCTTAGCTGAGTGGATTTTTTTCACCTTCTTTTTAACGGCATTGGAATGCCTCATATACTAACGTATTAAAAATATAATTTCCGGATATGGATGTGTTGATATCCGCATATTATAATAAGCACCACATAAGAATCGCAGAACATAGCATAGAGAAATTCATTTTATATATAAATAATAATGATAATAAATTAAAATATTTTCCTACTACTTTTTATTTGATGATCAGGAATATCTTCTTTCCACCACACACACACACACAGACACACACATACACACACACACATAGATAATGAAAATACTTCGGTACATTTTATTTTTCCACTTATTCAGCAATTTAATAAAAATTATAAAATATATTGAATTAAATATAGTGTTTGATAAAGTTTTATTTTTTCTTTACCAACATGATGATACTTTGATGATGAATATTAAAGTATTTTTATGAAAAATATAGAGCATATAAACATTTTTTATTATTTTAACAAACAAAAAAACACCATTGACCTAATCATTGACCAGAAGTAAAAATTTTTTATTTTTCATTAAATGTTTCTCAAAAAATCTTATCTTTGAATGTCCATGGATAAGATATGAGATTTAAAAACGCATGAGATATGGTTTTTGGTTAAACTTGGCCAAAAACTAGTTATAGTACTTTAAAGAAATGTTAAAGAAATTTTGTGACACATTTTTTTGTTCTAAGGCTGAGAACCTTTTAATTATGGTCTACTATTTACACACCTTTTCCAAGATGGTGACCAAATGGGGGGGGGGGGTGTACACATAAGAAGAAATACGTTAATATTTTCCACTAGCACAACGTATTTTCATTCGGAAGTACTGAATTTATTCTATTATTCCTACCATGTAACACATTAAAACATGATTTCTTTACGTATACTATTACGTCATTAGTAACCTGTTAATGCATTAAAAGTTTATGTTCTTTTGTAACCATGCCAAAATTATGTGAAATATCCTAATTAGGAAAAGAAGACAAATAGAATTTCACTTCATTTTCAAGTAGATAGAGTGATGTTTGTTGCAGTACATTTAAGTCATTACGATTTCATTTTGCAATTTTATTATGCAGCATTATATTCAAATTAGCCCGTTTGCTAAACTGTATATTTTGTGGTAACCCAAAATTATTGTATTAAGTTTTTTTTTCTGAATAAGTACTAGGACATATTGAGCTGCCAGAAAATGGATGATGACATTCTCTCACCTTTGGACAACTCGATATATATTCAATATGGTGGCTATAAAGTACTTTCATTTGAAAATGATCTTGTTTGGTATCAAATTATATGTTTTTTAGGATGCTGTATTCAAAAACATGTCAAATGTTATTTTTTTATGTAACAAATTTGAATGTGACCACATGATATAAAAAACGGGAGAAGAAAAGTATTTTTTCGAGTGGAAATTCAATTGCAGTGAGTGCAGTTATTATAAAATGTAGTATACAAAACGGTGATGAAAAATTTATTCAAACACATTTGAAAAGAGCAATACTATCGACTAGATCAGGTGATTCAGAAGCAAGTGCCTCTCATCTCAAGAAACAACGCAGGTCAAAACAATGAATTTGAATTCCAGAAACACTGCGTTTACTGTGGAGAGAACTATTATTTAAAGAAGGACCCGTAACACCCTGACAGATGGAGAGCAGCATATCAGTTTCGCCAGTTGGAAACTAAGAAGAAATTAGTGAAAGACTCATTTATTAAAACAGGCGATGCTAGAAACGATACCCGGGCTTCAGAAGTTCGACTTAGATTATTTGGGGTGATTAGTGACTTGCACACTGCTGACGCAATGTATCGTGTAGGTTGTACGAATAATGTTGAAGATGCAAAACAGAAGGTTGAAAAGAAAGAATCTGTAGATATCCCATTCCATGAAACTGATCTCTGTCTAGACAACATTTTGAAGTGTTGATTCATAAATGTTTTCTTCTATACCAATAGAATATTACCATACTATACTTGTCATCAATATTACACACATTACATTACATTGTTTATGCTTGAGAAATAAATTTTTTTTGTGCACTAATCTCCAATTACTATTTTCAATGGTGTTTTTAAACTCAGCATCCTAAAAAACATATAATTTGATACTAAACAAGATCATTTTCAAATGAAAGTACTATACAGCCACCATATTGGCCACCATATTGAATATATCCAGTAGCCCAAATGTGACAGAATGTCATCATCCACTTTCTTGCAGCTCAATATGTCGTAGCACTTATTCATAAATAAAATTTTGGGGTATTTGTTTTGGCAACCCGACTAAATGGTTCTGAATTTACAAAGTTTTTAAGAATATCCAAATATTATAAATTATAATTTGGTAATCCTTAATTGAAATTTTAAATTGACGTGTTTTTATTTTTTTTTAAATCTGGCTAATATTTACCGGATGAACGGAAGCCTGGGATAAACGCTTATATTTATATTACATGTGCTTTATTTATATTATAAATATTTTTTTAAATTATTGTATATGCTCGTTTTTATAACAATTTTAGTTTTTCGAATCATTTTATTTAATATCTCGAAACATAAAAAAGAACCGTGAAGATTCCTTTTTAGTTTTCATTGATATGAGGCTAGCAAACACGAGTCTGATATCAAATTATAATCGTTTTAAAACTGTCAGTATTTAGATTATTTCTTAAGCTAATGAAGCAGAAAAATTTAACAGCAAACTTCTTTACTTTTTTTTTTTAATAAATGCAAAATATCTACACGTTCCTTATGTTTTGAATCTAAATAATTCATCTATAATTTATATTATATTATTTCTCTATCTTGAAACGAAGGATGCTGCACGAAAATCATCTTTCAAAAATTGTAAATTTATTTTAAATAAAATATACAAAATGAATTATTAAAATCTATATCGATTATATCCCACCAACTTTAATAATGAATTCGTAAACCATAAATTACATTTTAATAGACATATGGTATATGCAACGTAAATTGAAAGGAAGAACCCCCATTATATATATATATATATATACAGAGTGGCCCGTAAGTAGTCGAGTTCCATAAGAGGGTGGGGAGAGGGTACGACTTTGGAACGAAAAGTCCTTTTGTTTTATTTATTTTTATTAGACGCAGCGTTAATTAATTATTTATTAATTAAGAAAACTAGGTTGAAACCAGAGTTACCAAGTGATTTAATTATGAATTTTTGGAACAATATTGCTTAAATTTTTCAAATTATTAATTGAAAAGTGCATTAATTAAATTTTTTTATTTTTTGAAAAATGTAATAAATAAATTGTTTTAATAATAAATTAAAAAAAAAACGCGCAAATTAAATTCGTTAAATTATAAAGTTTTCTCAAAAGTGCATTAATAAAAGTATTTTATTCATTAATGCAATAATTAAATTTTTGGAATTATCAATTTTTAGAAAATCGCAAGACATGCACCCCCATAAAACAAAGATTCCACCTCTTAAATTTTACTTTTCTGTTTCTGTGGATACGAGCGACAGATAAAATTCATAGTAGCTTTGGGACATATAGATACTAGCTATACATAGATACTAGCTATTCTTTAGTTTCAAGCTAGTCTCCTTAATTAATTAATAATTAATTGCGTCTAATAAACAGTGTCTCAGGACTTATCATACTCTCCACCTACTCTCTTATGGAACTCGACTACTTACGCGACACCCTGTATATACACGTTGTTATATTGCTTGGTCGATGAATGTTATAATAAACGCTGTTATAAGATCAGTAGTATTTGTTTTGAAAAGGAAATCTTTTTTTACAGTATCTTTTTGTGAATTGGATTAAGAAAAAGGGTTGTGTGTTTAAGTTTGTGTAGAACTTATTTTATAAATGGATCGAATTCTTGCTATCTTTCGTTTCATTTTAATATAGACTTACTACGTTCGCTTTCCAAACCAAAGCGTATATTACGATTATAATTAAGATAACAGTCCATTTTTAACCCGACTTGAAAAAAGGAGAGGGTTATCAATTCGTGTGAATTTTTCTTTTTAAGTTTTAGTATAGGTATAAAATACGTACATAATATATACATAAATCTATTTTACTTGGTAACTATTTATTTTCTTGTGAAAGCTCTGACTTTGATTTTATTCTTTTTGTTCTTCTTAAGTTTGTTCTCCTGAAACAAGAAAGGTCAATTAAAAATTTTGTATTAATGAATGTCTCGTTACCGTATGAACAACGCTTCTAAAATTTACCTCTTTACTTGCTTTTATAAATCACACCGAACATTTTAAAATTAAATTCAACTTTTATAAAAAACAAACAAATATTGAACCCTGTTATAAAATTTGTGGGTCAAACATTGGGAGTAGACATTATTCCTAATTTGATTATAGAGGATGAAATCGAAATAAACGTGAGGATGAAAAATCTTACCAACTTCTACCAGTCTATGAGAAAAGATGTAAGAAAACTTTGGGGCACGGGAATGAAAAATGTAACCCAAAACAAGGTAAAAATACTTCAATGTATGATAACTATCTAAAGCAAAACTGCAAATTCACTCGCTTCATTTCGGAACTATCAATTTCAATTATTTTAAAATTGGAAGTTCCGCTGTCTAATTATTTTTAAAAAAGTCCTTGTGTGTGAATGAAAGCGAGAATATTTGTCATCTTTTGATTTTTGGTTGATTGAAAAAAAATTAGTTCAGATAATAACTAAAAGTTGTTTTTTGGTACAAAAAACGTTGTTAGTTTGAAAAATTATGATAACCTCATTTATTCGTTTGTAGGCTGTACTAATTTATAGAAAGCTGTCTATTTCAATGGCCTAATAATAATCAGAAGGGTGTTTTTGTTAATAAAACAAGTGAATTATAACAACCAAGTATGAGTTCATTATCACGTACATATTTATAAAACTATGGATTGATGAGTGATGAAAATACTTTAAAATACGATTATGTGTATAAACAAGGTGGCACAAAAGGCCCTTCACGATTTTAAATTTAAAAAAAGTATATGAGAAGTTGAGTAAATTAAGCTAGAAATGAGCTTGCTGGAAATGGTACAAGGCTGTCGGACACAAGCATCAATATGCATCCGGGATTCCGTTTGCAAACTGCAAGCTGCTCCTGAATGAGGATATCATAAGAAAGGCCAATCTTAGATGGAAGGATGAACTCACTTGTGATATTACAAGACGGATATAGTCGGAGTAAAGGGTCGTTTAAAGGGCTTCTATAAGCAAAATCGTTGTGGCTATTACAGGACACTGGCTAGGCGGCAGGTACGCTGAACGACTGGGCCTACCAGTGCATCACGATAGAAGCTATCACAGTGGGGAGGAGGAGGAAACGATGTCTCATCTGAGTCACCCTTTCTTTGGCAACCTCTCCGATCTTATGTCCGTTGACGTCAAAGCACTCTTGCTGTTCTTCAACAGCTCCAAATGGTTCATGGAGAAGTGGTTGAGGATAGGTCAACCCACTTTTGCGGTATCACAACGGGCCCTTTGGTCAAAGTGTGTCTCACCCCAGGACCGCCACTCTAACCTAACCTAACCTAAGTAAATTTATATTTTGCAACTCACATTATGAAGTGTGTTTCTTGAAATTTTTTTCCAACTATTTACGAAAAATAATGTTTAACAAATGATGCCCCCTTTCGCGCTAAAAACTATAGGCTCTTTTCACCACATCTTCCATGACCTTTCGTAAGTATTGTGGTTTGTTTAGATAAACCCTTTCTTTCAGATAACCCCAAAGTAAATAATTTTCAATATCGTATGGTTAGACGGAGCATACCTGACATTAAAATATCGTTAAAGCTTATTCTACTAACCATATTCTACGTTTTCAAAATAAAAAGTTACGATATTAATCGTTTCTGCAGGCTGGTATCGCTCCATACCAAAACTTCCAAGTATTTACTATAATCTAAAAAAGATAAACTCAATAAATATTAATTCCCGAAAGAATTATTAAAATTAAAAATCGTGAAGGTACTTTGCGCAATCCTGTATTTGTAATATATACGTATGTACAGTATACGTAAATACAGTTATTATATAAGCTCAAATTGAGGCAAGACTATGCCTAAAAAAGTTACAAAAAAGTCCGTTAATTAAAAAAGAGGAACATTTTTCCTTATAATTTTCTTCCATCTCTTACGGTTTCATAAATAGATATTATCTCCCCTGATGACACGAACAGACAGACATACCGACGAACAGTGGCGGATTTTGATTTGCTGCCGCCCTAGGCCCCGTCTGATTTGCCGCCCTTTTGATGGCATCGTTTGATATGATGCCGTTTTTGGATGTGATTTCGGATAAGGATTTTGATTTATTTTTTTAAAATTATTTTGATGATACAACGAATTGGATGTAAAAAAATATATAATTTAAAATTTTTAATGAAAAATTGCTAAACAAAAAAAGCTCGGACTTTTTAACGAATACTAAAAAGATATTTAATTTATATTAATTTACTTTATTCCTACTTAAGACTGAAAACAAATTTAGAAGTCGTTTCAGGGTGCTCTGTATATAGTGAGATTGATCTTATTAAGAATACAAAAATTAAAAAAGTTTTCGAAACATAAATGTGTTGAAAAAAATTTTTTGAGAAGCTTTTCAATTTGATTATTTCTTTTTTTTTTGTTAAATAAATATATAACATTATTTGATAATGGCTATAATTGTCTATTGAAAAATTATCATTGCACTGACAAATTAAAAAGTAAATTCGATAATTAGAATATTTAATACATTTTACTAGAAATTTTGTATACATTCATGGCAAATTTATACCAAATCAATTTTTAAATTTGAACTGCTATTATATTTTTTCGTCTATAAAATTTTGTCATCCCGAAAATCATGCCGCCCCTAAAATCATGCCGCCCTAGGCCTGGGCCTCCCGGGCCTAGGCTTAAATCCATCACTGCCGACGAACATGCGTAAATGAATAGCAACCGTGATAATAGAGGGAAGTTATAGTTGAAATGCAACAGATAAAAATGATGAACAAAATTATAATAACAATTTAATGATGAAGCGACACCGCTACAAACTAATTAGGTCCATTTATGAACACATATACCAATAATCTTTTATCTGCGAACAACATTTTCAACCGTTACAAAGTCACAAAATAGACTTTCAATACCCTTATATACCGTGTGTTCATTTTAAAAGTTTCCACCTAAATATTTTAGTATGCCCTTTAGAAAAAAATGTTTCAACTAAAAGTTGCATAGATTAAACAGTGTGTAGATACCGGGATATCCTGGATATTGAGCTCCCCACATCTCACGCGGGAGACCGGGGTTCCATTCCCTACCGACGTGCCAAAAATGTAGAAACCAGGATATTCTAAAACCTACTGTACAATTATTAAATAACAAGGCAGTAATTTGGGATTTTAACCATACGTTTATTTGCCTAAATATCTAACTGTATGCATATATATCCAAATTTTGAAGAAAACTAAGATTAAGAATCCAGTACATTACAGAGGAAACATAATACAATTATCATATTTTTGTTCCATGCATAGTTCCATGCATTTTTTTCCGTGCTAGCGTGGTATATCTTATCTTTAAATACAAAATTTCGAATTTCTAAAAAACTTTTTGGAAAAATACTTCAAAACATTGTGGGTCATTCAATAAATGATGATTTTTAGTGCAGTTTAATCTGATAAATCATGATAGTGTAGAAAAAACATATTCGTTCAAAATAATTTTATTGTTTCACACAATGATCGAATTCATGTTACCTTTCTTCTTCGTCTTTTTTATTTAAGTATATCGGTAAACATTCCATCATTTCTGCGAACACACCAGAATTATTAAAAAACAAGAAAAAGGTTTTTCGTGTTTCAAATTCTCAACAAATAAACACAGAAGAGATAACATTATAAAATTTATTTTTTTATACGATAAGGCGTTGTAGTAAATTTCGTAAATACGATAATTTTAAATCAGCGAACACATTAAATCCAATTTTTTTTTCATCTGTAAAATATAATCATTGTATGATTATATTTTACCCCAACCCTTACCCTTTTAAACTAGTAAACATGTGGCTTTTTTCGAATTCCATTTCGCAGAAAATTGTGATCAAAGTGTCATTCGATTCGTAATTGTATCTTGAAAGTTTTTGAAAAAGTTGCAGTCCCGCATAAAAAAATATCAAAAGTTATACACCATTTAGTAAAAAAAAAGGGGGTGGGGGATCGTTTATTTATGTTTTGAATTTTTGCGTATCTTTGTTTGTTAATAATAAATGGAAAATTAAATATTTGTAAATATTCCAACGGGGATCTCTTTTAAATCCTTCAAAAAATAGCTCTCAAAATTAAAAAAAATTCCAGACTTTTATTTTAAAAATTATCGGGGTTATCCAGACTAGAAAAATTTTAGAATTAACAAAAGCATAGTTAATGAAATTGGGGTAAACATTTTTGCGACGGATTATTATTTGTTTCAGTATCTAGTAAGAGCCTGCATTTTTTCTTTCAATATTCATATTCAATGGGTTAAAAAAATTTGTTTGTTCAATGGGTTAAAAAAGTTAATCAACCTGAGCCGAATCACTCGTTTACAAGACCTATTTTCATCTCTCAATTAAAATTATAAATATTAGTGCTATAGTTCCGGGAGAGGATAATTTTTTTTTTTAAATTTACTGCTCTTTACGAATCTTTTTTTTTCGATTTCCGATATCTACAATAGTTTTTGAGATATTTGCAAAAACGAAAACCCCTTTTTTTACTTAATTGTTTTTTTACTAAAATCATTTTTGATTTTTTTTATGCGAGACTTCAACTCTTTCAAAAACTTTCTACATGCAATTACCAATCGAATGACACCTTTTTCATAATTTTCTGAGAAGGCGAAGTGAAATTCGAAAAAAAGGAACATGGTTGACTAGTGTATTTTTCGAACATATTATATCATCATAGATATTAATGGAATAATACATACCCCAATAATCTACTATTTCAATTTGGTAAAATATATAACGTCGAACTTATTGTGTTATCATGTTCGTTCTTTGAGCTCTTACCTTACATCCGAATCATTTTTTTAAATAGTGTATTGTAGTAAATCAGACAAAAAACTGTTGAAAAAGAATAAGAAAAAGATGAGAAATTTTTATGTTTTTTATATTCGACGTCATGGTTGTGGAAAAAGACGATATATTAAGAATCGATAAAATTTCTGTTCTTACACAAAAACATCATGTCTAAACAGAAGTCCGCTTTATATTTCAGAAAGAGAATAATGTTTTAGTTTCTAAGTGCGTTGACAAATATATGCTGTATAGTCCGAAAAAACGTATAAAATACAATATTAAAAAATCCAACAATTTCTTTATCTTGTCTTTTCTTTGAAATGATGTTACCGTTTCTTGCTTCTGAATAATTCTTTCTACAGTGTTTGTCTTAGCTTTATTCTATTTCGTTTTCACTTGTCGGAATAATTTTCAGATATATTTTTTAGATTTTGTGGTTTTGTACCGATGAGATAATTTTGCAAAAATAAAGGGAATATTTTATATATTTAAATGTATATAATTATATCTCTTGGTCGATTCTACTTATTAACGAACTTAGCCTTTAGGATATCAAAAATATGTCAGATACGATATATCATTTTATGTCATACATGTCTGTAGCCACTCTATCGGTCACAGGTTGATATGAACATAAAGACGATATAATAAAATTAAGGTATATTTCCAAAAGACAGGTGATGTATTTATTCTAAGAACGAATTTTGTGTGCAATTTTGTGTGATGTATTCCTTGCTGAAATATGCAATCTAGGTACTTTTTTTTAGTAAGTTTTACTGTTCAGTCACCTTTTAACCATCGTGTTTGTTTTATTTTAATCCTCTTTGACTTCTTAAACATATTATGTACGACTTAGCATAAAATCAATTTCAATAATCGATACAAACTGGCGTCACTCGACATAACAAATATGTATGGAAACATACCAGCTAGTGAATGTGTATCGATTGTTGAAGAGAGATTCGAACAATGTTAATACTTTAATAATTTCTGAACTAGCAAACATGCTAAGAATTATTTTGAGACAAAACTACTTCTCATTCAACAAGAAGATATACAAACAAACATATGGTCTTGCTTTGGGTTCCCCACTCAGTCCATTTCTTGCTGAGTTGTTTATGCTTTCATCATATGCTTTGATAGTACACAATGACAATTGGAGACCTTCTCTGATAACTACAAACATGTTCAATAGAAAGATCCAATTCACCTAGGAAATTGAATGTGATAACCAATGAAATTTTCTGGATTTGAATATCAAAAAAATGCGTTACGCAGGAGCTGCTGCAACTTAGCGAATTTCCTTAGAATACATAAATCACTCTCTAGCGGCCACAATTTTAGTCCGATTAAAATGAAATGTTGTATATGATTTTAGTATTTGCAAGTTCAATTTTATTAATAAATGACATACGTCAAGGGGAGGGGGGAATATAAAGAAAGAAGAAAACACAAAATATAAAATATCTCTCTTAATATTGAACAATCGAAAAATGCATAAGGAATAAAGTTGTAGAAAATCAAATTTGCTACAACTCATCACCTTATCATTTTTTCTCAAACTGTAATGCGTACAGAGATATTAAGAAATTTAATTTTCAATCTTAAAACGTCAATATACTGTAATAATATTCTGTAAATATTAGAGTAACAGAAAAAATTATAAGAAACAAAATTACAGTAAAACTTAGTATCTATAACTTTACTTCTTAAAAATTTTTCGATTTTTCAAATATTAAGGGAGATATGTCATATGTCCAACTTTGTGTTTCCCCCTCCTTTTAAATCCCCCTTTCCCCTTAACCTTTGGAACTTGACGCCTCAAATACCAAATTTCATTCCGATAAAAAGAATACTGTGACCACTAGAGTAATCACAGACATATATATATATATATATATATATATATATATATATATATATATATATAAATATATGTCCATAGATATATGTATATATATATATATATATATAAATTTTACAGACGGTGATTTTTGACATCTACTAGGTAGGATCAATGGACATTTGAAGAATTTTTGCGAAATTTTGACTTCGGTACGGGACCAATAGCTCTATTTCCTTTCAGGAAATTCGTTAAAAACTAATAATAAACTGGAATATAACATCTTTCGTAAGCCTACTTCGATTCATGCAGGTTCGGTCCATCCCATTAACCATAAATTGGGTGCTTAAAAATACCTTTATCTGAATCGAATTTTGCGAATGAAATTAGCACAATAAAAATCATAGCTTCTAATAATGGTTATGGCCCAGACATGGTGGATTACTTGTTACGTAAAAGAAGGCGAACAATAACCTTAAATACGGTAGTTTCAGTACGCAAACACGTGAAAGAAAATTTCAAAGTTATCACATACTTTGGTGAGTCATCCAAGTGGATTTCCAGTATTCTAAAAAATCAAGGCATAAACACCACTTTTAAACCTTCATTAAAACTGGTCAACCTCCTTCTCAACAACAAGGACAAGATCGACACTAAACACAAATCGGGTGTGTACAAGCTTTCTTGTGCACAATGTGCTTCTAGCAATGTTGGACAATCTGGTCGATCGTTTGAAATCCAAAAATCTGAACATCTAGGCTCTTTCAGGTTGAATCGAACGGATTCGGCTTTTACCAACCACCTAATAGAGAACGATCACAAGCCAAACACCAAACTAGAAGTACTCCACATAGCGAAGAAAGGACATAGACTGGATGTGTTGGAAGGACTTGAGATCCATAAACATAAAAATGGACCCGACACCCTATTCAATGAACAAACCGATTGTTTCCCATCAAAGCTATTTTCTTTAATATAAATTCCATTGTTTTCATTCTATGTTTACCAAAAATATGAGCGAATTTCCTGAAAGAAAATAGAGCTATTGGTCAAAATATGTCAAAAATCACCATCTGTAAAATTTATATATACATATATCTATGGACACACACATATATATATATATATATATATATATATATATATATATATATATATATATATATATATATATATATATATGTGTGTGTGTGTGTATGTATATACTCTAGCGGTCACAGCGTTTTATCAATATTTCTTTATCGATATTTGTTTTTTTATTTTTGACTTATTTAATGGAGGTGTATTTTGCATCGTCAATATGCACTTTCATTGAATATTTTTATTGTTAATATAACTTGCTATGTTTTATCTAATTTCTTTTTGATTTTTAATCTTACGTAACGTGTTTGATAATTGACGTGTTTTATAATTGTTTTACAAAATTCTTAAAAATTGTAGCCACCTGTAACTGTACTCTCACAGTTTCGACACTGGGATAAAACCCGAAACGTCAACAATTTTATTAAATAAAAAGTGAACTCGAAAATAAAAAATAGAAGTTGTAAAAGTAATTTATTTTTATCTGGAACAAAAAACGAGCATTCGTCTTTGTTTCTTCTTAAAACAATCCTGTAACAATAGACTGATCATGTTCAATATTCACTTATTTAAAAAAAAAACTATATATTTTTAAGTTGTTTAATAATTTAATTTAACAAATGGAAAAATTGATTATCAGTAAATTTTTCTACAATTCATTACCGGGTCATATTTTTTGTAATATTTGACGAAATATTTGCAGTTTAAAGACAATAGATACCCATAATAATGAATACTACAAATGAATCACCATGGTTACTTGAGTTTAACGTAAATCAGTGAAATGTATCAAAATTGCATGGATCTAAAAATTATTAAAAAATAGATATTTTCCATAAATAAATATTTTTGATGGGAAAATATATTTAAATGATATTATTTATAAAGTGACATTTTTATTCCCAATTTATGAGAAAATATATCCCAATTCCTAGAACAAAGACACGCAACAAATTAACAACGAGTAACATATCTTTGACTCCATATCCCGGAGATAATTACGATTAGCTAATTCATACTGATTATGGCTACTTTGTAGTCAAAATACGTATTTATATAATAAAAATAATTGTTCTAGGAACTGGGGCCCAATTTTGAATTTAATTTAAAAAAATCTATAGTTCTCTTGGCAGGTAGACTAGGAATTGATAGGCAATGCGGCTGCAACCGACTTTGATAGGAACTATGCCGATATTCATCTGGAGTTCGTGAAGGGTTCACATGCCGACAGTTTTGTCAACTAACCACCCCAATGGTTTTAATAGACAAACTGACACAGTTTGGAATCGAGACCCCAACCTCACAATACCAAGCAGAGCGCGTTAGACCGCATGGCCACTTGGACTAGTTATAGTGGAGTGCTTATGGAGGCTATGTGCAAGTGGAGAGGCAGACGGTCGGGCGGACATACGGCATTAGGCTATTTAGATCATTTTGAGATTACACTTTAAACACTCTTATATATGTTATATAAGAGTATAAAAATAATATAAATTTTAATCACTACAAATCTTTTTTACCCAATTATGTTCATAGGCTCATATTATGAAAGAGTATCTTCAAGATATTTTAGTCTAAAAACTATTTATGCCATTATTCGTTTGGTTATTTTAAATAAAATACTGTCTCCAAAACATAGTCGAAATCGAATCGGAAAGTGGATTTAATAATATAATAATACCGAATATTTCCATAATATATTTTTTCGTATTCTACACTACAAATGTATGGTAATATATCAAATAACTTCCGTTACGTGTAAATATTTATTGCGGCGATATTCATCCACATTCGACAAACATTTATTTTTCAATAAAGCTATATCTAGCATATAAATATTATGACAATAATCAAAGAGAACTCTAGGTTCTTTTGAAATAAAATTTCATATTTTGCCCCAATTCCTAGAATAATTATTTGTATTTTATAAATAAGTATTTCGACTACAAAATAGTCATCATCAGTATGAATTGGCTAATCGTAACTATCTCCGGGATATGGAGTCAAAGATATGTTACTCATTTCTAATTTTCTCTTTTGATGCAAAAGTATTATACCCAAGCGTCCCGATACCAGACGCAACAAAAATACTAAAAAAATGGCTTACAAATAATACCCACAGACGAAATAATTGTTTATCTGAAATTAACAAGGTTTTGCATGAGACAAAATGTGTTTACTTTCGAAAGTAAATTCTATAAGAAAACATTTTCAACAAGTATCTGTCTCAGTTCTTAAGTAATATCTTCATGACATATCCTGAAGAAAAAGCCAAAAACGATTTCAACTACTTTCCAAATGAATGGCACAGATATGTCGATGATATCTTTACTATTTTTGATACGGATAAAGAAAATCCCCATATATTTTTAGAGAATTGAAATAAAATGTACCCGTTGATTTAATTTACAACAGAAATTGAACAAACAGACTCGATAACTTTTTTAGATATAAAATTTACAAGGAATGACGATACAAATAAATTAGAATTTGATATATACAGAAAACCCACCATACTAACCGGACTAACACAAGAGAATGACAACGCTGAACAAAATAAATGGTGCAAACTCATATATTTCCGCTCAGGCACAAATAAAATCACAAGAGAACTAAGTGATCATAACCTGAAAACAGCGCTTGTTAGTAAAAATAAAATTAAACAGTTACTGGGCAACCCAAAAGATAAAATTAGTAATGAACAACAATCGGGTATATGTAGTGTAAGTTTTCAAAATTGTTCGAAAATTTATGTTGGTCAAAGTCGTCGCCAAATCGGAATTCGAATCAAAGAAAATCTGGCTTATGTAAAATTTGGGAGAACCGAATAACCGTGTATAGCTGCGCACGTTTGTGTATAGAGCGCAACCACAAAATTGACAAATCCAATTTAAATCCACTGAAATCGGTACATAACCGCACAGAATTAGATGTATATGAAAGTATTTATATACACAAACAAGGAAAACAAATCACGAATTTAGACAATGGACCAATTCCAAATTCTGATTTAATAAAATTAAACCATTTTAAAAATTAATACCTGAATGTCAAGGTTAGCTGCGAATAACACCCTAACGCTATTGACAATAACAAGACTATATGGTCAGAAAAGGATTATATCTGCCAATCAACGCAGTGTTCATCACACACTTACTCCTTTAATTGGTCAGCTAACGCCAGTAACCCCTGTTATTACTCTCGATCATATAAAAGACAAAACTTTTTTAATATAATTGTGAGACATGACCAAATTAACTTATCTTTGACTCCATATCCCGGAGATAGTTACGATTAGCTAACTCATACTGATGATGACTACTTTGTCGTCGAAATACTTATTTATAAAATACAAATAATTATTCTAGGAATTGGAGCAAAATATGAAAGTTAATTTCAAAAGAACCTAGAGTTCTCTTTGATTATTTTCATAATTTTTATATGCTAGATATAGCTTTATTGAAAAATAAATGTTTGTCGAATGAGGATGAATATCGCCGCAATAAATATTTACACATAACGGAAGTTATTTGATATATTACCATACATTTGTAGTGTAGAATACGAAAAAATATATTATGGAAATTCTTCTAAATCTAGCATACAATACGATCGAAAATAATTTGTATTAAATAAAAATATATACAATTGGCTGCTTAAAAAATGAGGTTCAGGTTCTGTTTATTAATATCAGTGTATAGTAATATATGAGTATGTGTCTAGGATGTAGCTAATTAGAGAAGGTGTTATTCAGTGTTTAAATAAGACAAGACGTCAGTGAAATATGTATGCATTTATGAATCTAAATATTGACACTGCTTGATTAAATTGATAAATATTTACACTGCATACTTGTTCTCAACGTTCCGCCCATTATTTGAGAAATCGAAATTTTCCAAATGGAGATAATTAGATACATGAATACTTCAAACATATTATTAGGACGTAAACCAATACTATATAAAAACAAATATTAAACAGTTCTAATTCATACGAAATTTGCTGACTGACTAGCAGTTCAAAACAAATACATAGTCACATGCACACTTGCGACTAGTCCAAGTGGCCTAGCGGTCTAATGCGTTATGTCTACGCAGTATGCCTACTTGGAAACTGGGAGGTTATGGGTTCGAATCCCGACATCAGCAGCTTGTCAATTATTAAGAAAAAAAAGGGGTGGTTAATTGACTAAACTGACAGCATATGTACAAGAACGAAGTAACCGGATATGCTTGAGAAGGTTTTCTGCAGTTTCCTTCACGAGTTACAGATGAATATCGGCATAGTTCCTATAATAGTCGGCTGCAGCCGCATATCCTGCCAATTCCTAGTCTACAAAAAATTTCCTCACTCCACTCACATCCGTAGGCATCACAATGGACCTTATAGTCGAAGTGTAGCCCGTCCAGGGCAGCCTCTACAATCTATCTATCTATCACATGCACGCTTCCTAACAGTGCAGTCACAATGTTACATTTTACAATTTTTTCGTGTTTATTAATCCATGCATTTGTTAACAATACGAGTTTGAATATTATTTTGATATCAATATTAAGCAATTTTTAAATCCCAATAATAGGATGTCGGCACCCAGCCTCGCATTCGGACATTTTGTAATCTGATACTCTTGTTATAAGACTAGAGAAATAAAAAAAACGTACAAGTAATTTCCAATAGAGAATAATTTACTTTTAAACCATTTGATACCATTGAATTATCTGTCTCAACTCTTGGATTACCCCGTTGTTTTATGATTGATGACAGTGTCATGTCTGTTCACGAGTTGAACAACATGCTCCTCCATTTTCGACGATCGTAAGCCAGATGAATAAATTGGGTCAGATAAATAGTTGGGTTTCGGATTGTTTGGTATTATACTATTTAAAAAACTTAAGCGTCTTTTTCCTCTGCCTTTCTTTCCTTGCACCTTGCCAGTAAGTGTTAGCATTTCCACCCCCCCCTTCTAATTATGTGACCTAGAAATTCTAATTGTCTTTTGTGAATACTATTTGTTAGTTGTTTTTTTGCTCCCACTTTTCTCAAAACTTTGTCGTTTGATGTAAAACCATTCCACTTTATCTTTAAAATTCTTCGCCAATACCAAGTTTCAAACGCATCTATTCATTTGAGTAAATTTTGATTTATTGTCCAGTCTTCACAACCATTAGATAGTACCGGCCACAAGCACGATTGTAACACTTTGTATTTTATCTTAGTACTAATCACTTTATTGGTTAGAATTTTTCTAAATTTATTTAATATTATTTTAGCTAAAGCTAGCCGTCTTTTAATTTCGCTGTTATTTGTTTACCACTTTAATTTGTACATTACATATTTCAATACTTGAATCCAAAGTTTTCGGTTTGTTTGAAATTACCATTCCTACCGTTTTCTTGACGTTTATACTCATTCCCATTTCGTTACTTAGTTCACACACTTCGATAATTCGGTTTTTTAGTTTTACCACGCTGTCCGCAACGAGTATCGTGTCGTCAGCGTAACGGATATTATTTATATTTTCACCGCCAATATCTTCCAAACTACTGAAAATTTCCTCGGTGTATAAATTAAACAGGATAAGTGATAGAATGCATCCTTGTCTGACTCCTTTCTCGACACCTATATTCTCCGCACAGGTATAATTAACTCTAATAGAAGCCGTCATATTCCAGTTCATATGTATTATAAATCTGACATCCGTATTATCAACATTTAAATTCTTAAGTATTCGAATTAACTTTGGATGGCTAATTTTATCCAACGCCTTACTATAATCAAGAAAACATAGGTATGTATCCTGCATCTCTAAGTTTCTTTCCATTATTCTTCCTAGCATGAATATCGCCTTTCTCGTACCCATGGTACCACCTTTTCTAAACTCGACCTACTCCCTACCAATATGCGGAGTTATCTTATTTTTGACTCGTTCGTTTATAATTCTTGTTAGTATTTTCATGAAATTGTTGGTTAGGCTAAGTGTACGAAACTTGTCACATTCAATCACGTTATATGTTTTCGGTAGAGTAATAATATTTAATTGAAGGAAGTCTGTAGGTAACTATCCCTACAGACAGTTGTAGATATCGTTCATTAGGTCAGTGTAAGTAATCAGTACATCGTCATCATATATTTTTATTATTTCAGACGTAATATCATCCGACCCTGGTGCTTTTCCTTTTTTTAATTTCTGGATTGCAAATTTCACCTCTGCTTTTATTATTTCTGGACCGGACCGGCTAATATTGTTGGTTCAGGTCCTCTATCCTTATCCTTATATAAATCACTGATTAACCTTTTCCACCTGTTCACAATATGCAGTGAATCTACCAACAGACCCCCATCTTCATCTTTTATTACACCAGTTGCTACTTGTTTTTTCTCACCAAATAGTATTTTTATTGCGGTATATTGCCCTTTTGGATCGTATTTTATGAACTCATTTATTTCCTCGCATATATTATTTATCCATTTTTCTTTTTCTGTTTTACATTTCTTTTTAATGTCTTTATCAAGATTTTTGTAAGCGATTTTGTTTATATCTTTTACGGATCTCCTCTTTTTTATGAGCTCAATAATTTCATCTGTTATCCATTGGCTCTTTCTCTTTTCCTTCGATGATGTTTCCAAAACTTTCTCCTTGGCTGATACAATGTGTGATTTAATTGAACTCCATTTTTCCTCGACACCGAGCTTCTGGATATTACTAAGTGGTATTTTTTTTATTTCTTTCTTGAGCATTTGTATGGACCCCTCATTGTAGTTAATTTTTAAATTTTTTGAACTGGATGTTTTTGGAAGATTTTTTACTCTTATTTCCAATTTGATAATGACAGGATTGTGGTCACTACCACAATCGGCTGTTGGATATGCCTTGGAATTCTTTACAAAGTTTCGATAACGATGACCAATTGCTATATAGTTTATTTGGTTTTTGTATTGTCCATCAGGTCTCCTCCAAGTGTATATTTATTATTAGGATTTGCATACCATGTATTTGTAATAACGATTTCTCTTGATTTGCACCATTCTACCCACTTATTCCCTCTTTCGTTCCTATTTCCAATACCAAAATGACCAACAGTCTAATCATCTTTGCCTTTACCAACTTTTTCATTTAGATCACCCATGACTAACAAGATTTCTTCAAGACTACATGCTGTTTCCAGTTGTTCGTAGAATGTTTTCTTCAGTATTCGTACTTGTAGGTGCATAGACCCATATTATGCTTAGCTCATGTGGTCGACATATGATCTTTAGAAGTATAACTCTATGAGAGATGGCCCAAATTTTTTTAATTTTTTATAAACTTTACCCGTTATGATAAACCCCCTTCATAATCATGAATTACACCTCCAGAATAGATTATCCAATACTCATCGACTGTGATACTTCCAATTCCAGTCAATTTTGTTTCACAAATACCTAAGATATCCAATTCCATTCTTCTTATTTCTATTTTCTAATTTTCCTACCTGGTACAATGTTATGACGTTCCATATTCCTATTTTCATGTATATTCATGTATATTTTCTTATTGCTTTTCTCTAGCTTACATTTATTTTTGTTTTTTGTTTTGAGCATGTGTTTCCTGGGCATTAATCACCAATAGTGGTTTGCCATAGCCATCTACCGGAAGTTCCAATTTGGTCCTATAATCATTGACATTTCCATTCCATGTTTTTGTCATACTTTTCCGTCCTGGTTTTTCCTCTGTCAGTTTTTTGATTGCCGCATTTCTATCATAATTGCCCCTCGGATTTATTTTTGACATATAAATATCGATCGAGTGTCTTCTCTCCTTCATTACATTTAGAGTCTTTTGAATCTTCATTTTGGGTTTCACAGTCACTTTTCCATGGTGGCCATCTTCATAATATTCTATATTTTCTTCAGCACTATTTTGTCTTTTGGTTTTTGTACTGGTATTTATTCCTATGTAATGTTCATTTGGTGTTTCTATCATCTGGTACTCCATTTGCTTCATTAGTTTCCCAGCTTCAGAAGTATCAAATGAATTTCAATTAAAAATAAGTTTATCATTTCTGATGAATGCCTCTTTACCTTGTTTTTTTATCGTATCGACTATCGGTATTAACTGTCTACTTGATTCTCGAAAGTAATCGGGTAAATCCTCTTTTATATAGGTATTGGTATTTTGCAATTTGTTTTTATTCTCAATTATTAGCATTTTTTCCGAAATCATACCAACTATTATAGGTCTATTTGGTTTTGATTTATAGCCCATACGATGTATAAAATCAACATCATCAATATTTATGTTTATGGCCAACTTTTCTATTAACAGTTTTAATACTAATTATTCCAATTCGTAGTAATTATTTTCTTCATGGGCTAATCGAAAAATTATGAAATTACGCTTTTTCAATTATTTTTCCATAATCTTTATTTTTCTATCATGAACATCAGACTGCTCTTTATGTTTCGACAGGTCTCCGCTCAGTTTTTCATATTTTTCGTTCAGGTTATAATTAATCTTTTTAATTTCATTTTTTAAATCACCAAAGAATTCCATTACTTCAGGATTCATGTTGATTTTTTTTAAATATTTATTTATAACAAATTGTTAGAACTTGAATAGATACTATATATCTAGAGCACGGTAGTGCGACAGGCCGAGTTTAAGGCGTTCTTTGCCTTCGCCTTACAGTACTACTATTACTACACGTTAAATCAGGGCCGTGAATATAAGCTATTTAGGAAATTACGAGAGAACAAGTTTTTGCTTTTCGTTAAAAAATAAACGGTTAAAAAGTTATTTCGGTTCAAAAACCGTAAAATAGCGGGTACGCCCATAATTTTCATTAGACAGGATAAAAACGTGGTGCCTACAGCAGATATCCTTTAAAGATAATATTTGGCATATAGTTAGGTCTAGTAGCCAAAGCGCAATTATGAAATCACGAAATTTATATCGGGAAATGGGAAAACTTTTGCATTTTTAGCGAATTTCCTCCACAGGAAATGCAGCTATTGTTTTTTTACCAATGTTGGAATTTCGTAAAAATTTCTTCAAATGTCCATCGATCCTACCTATTGGATGTTAAAAACCACTTTCGCTAAAATTTGTATATATGTATATATATATATATATATATGTATATATATATATATATATATATATTTATATATATATATATATATATTTATATATATATATATATATATATTTATATATATATATATATATATATATTTATATATATATATATACTAGCCGACCCGCCCCGGCTTTGCACGGGTTCTTTACAGAAAATATAAAACAGCCTATGCTACTCCGAGGAGATGTAGCTTTCGGTAAAATTGGTAGAGTAATTTTTGAGTTAAATCGTAACAAACAAAAAATCAATTATCTTTTTCGTTATACATAATAGCATTACCCATCGCGGTTTCGCCCGCAAAAATTTTGTAACGCCCTTATAACCAAGTAACATAATATTTTCTCCCGTCAAGGACTGATGCGTTTAATTTTTGAAATACATTTGTTGAATGCACTGCCACCTATTGGCAAAATTTTTGAAGTACTCATGCTGTGTATACTGCCATCAATAAGCAAATTTTTAAAACGTATTTGTTGTATGCATCGCTATCTATGAATAGCATATTTAACACATTGGTTGCTTTCTGCCATCTATCGAAAGGCGGAAGACTTTGTTTTATAATATGACACCTCCAACAAATACAAATATCATTATATTTTAGCCAATCTATACAAAAACTTGACAAATTATATATTAAAATCTTCCTCAAGAACCACTCTATCCATGGGTGAAAAACAGCATGAAAATCGGTGCAGTAGTTTTTGAGTAAATCGCGAACAGACAGACAGACGCGGCTGGGGGACTTTACTTTATACTATGTAACGATAATAGGTAGGTACACTTATATGTTAAACAAACCGTAAATAATAAGGATTATGCCTAGCAACAAACAAAAAGATAATATAAATCAGTTGTGTAGATTAACAACCTCCGACGAATTTTACAAACACGAAACAAAAATAATCTAACTTAATATTAATTTTAAAATGATTCACTATGTGAATAGAAATCGAAACAAATATGAACAATGGACTGTATTAATATATGATCCACTGTTACATATCAATCACTTTATGCAGACTGCTGTCTGTTGCATGCTTATATAAATAACAGTCAACATGTCTACACCCCACTCCTGGCAGCCAATGTATAACAATAAGCAACGGACATCTGTTACAATGCACTGATAAATTATACATATTTCATCAATAAATTATACAACTTTACCTTTTTTTTTAAATATTAAAGGACTAATTTATACAAAACCCTGACAATATATATATATATACTAAAACCTTTCTTGTGAACCACTCTATCCATTGGTGAAAACAGCATGAAAATCGGTGCAGTAGTTTTTAAGTAAATCGCGAACAGACAGACAGGCGCGGCTGAAGGACTTTATTTTATACTATATAAGAATATATACTTTTTTTATGTGTCTATGGACTCTCTAGCGGTCACAGTTTTATTACGATTGGAATGAAATTTAATATTAGAGGCACTTTTGGTATTCTAAAGGTCAAGTTCGTTAATGGGTAAAATTGGACGAAGGAAAGAGGGTTGAGAGGGAGAGGAAACACAAAATTTGATATATCTCCCTTGGTATTTGAAAAATCGATAATTTAATCATTGATATACAACTCAGTATATACTAGGTATTCAAACATGTAAGTCAGTTAGTTGTTACATTACTTAACAGTCGAACATAGAATCTCCTCCTTCTTTTTTTGGAGTTGGTTAAAATAAACTATAAAATTATTTTATTAAAATTTTGTTTTAATTTGAAATGTCAATTTTGATTGTCGTTTCCATAGTAAGTATAAACTATAATCGTTATATATCGTTCTATTTTGGCAATTAATAAATTTAATTTTTGCAAATACTAAAGTCATATCAGATGTTGTATTTCATTTTGATCACACTAAAATTATGACCGCTAGAAAGTGATTTATGTATTCTAAGGAAATTTGCTAAGTTGACGCAGCTCCTGCGTAACGAATTTTGTTTTGATAGAATTAACATAGGAAATATTGCTGCTCTATGATTGGTCCATATTTCTATATTTGTACTAAAAATTTAGCACAAACCACTTGTGAGATTTGTGTACGATTTCTTAAAGCTTTGTTGCTCCACTTCCAGAAATGCTAAAACGATGTAATCTACAAATTAAGAAAGTAATTAGAAAAACTTAATCACCACCTCCTAAAAAAGTGGGAAAACAATCCCCTAAACTACTCTTTTAACTTCTATTCATGGTAGAAAGATGGGGTTTTTTGGATTTGGATTGGAGAATTTCTTCAAACTAATGGGGTTATTCAATTAATTTTAATTTTTTCATCGCCACCCCCTTGAAAATGAAAAAAACGCCCCCAATAATCACTCATTTACTACTGTACAGATTTTTGCATTCAACGCAGAATAACTGCAAATTAAAAGGTTAATTTGAAAAGCTTAATTTTTTTCATCGCTACCCCTTGAAATCGCTATCCCATCATAAACACCCCCCCCCCAAATACCCTCCTCCCCTCAAAAAAAACTAAAACTTCCGCCCATAAAAATTTCCCTTCCAAAAAAATTCCCTAATGATAAATTAATTCTCTAATGGTAAGTGCTTTTTGGCAAGTATTTTTTTCAACTTTTATTACAATTCATGTAATGTTATTTTCTGGGACGCGGAGCCAACGGGTCAAGGGGGGCACCGCCTTTTGAGCAGAGAGAGTTTATCTCAATATGAGTACATTTATTCAAATATTATGAGTTTTTATTTAGTTTCACCTGTCCCGGTGTCTGTAATGCAATTTACTTTCATTTCTGTATCTGTAGCTTTTTGAACAACTCAAACCGACCATTGTTAATGTCATTTGTTTTTAAAGCATATGCACGATAGACATACTCTTCGATCACTTTGAAAATCTCACTGTCTATCGTTATTTCGGTACGTTCGTTTCACGGGAATGCCTCTTAAATGTACCTTTTTTTAAATAGCCAGTGGTGTCTTTTTTCGTTTTCGGTATAATGTGGGATTGTAATCATTTCCCGTGAAAATATGGCACACAGTGAGCGAATAAGATAGTGTTTCTCCAAGCTTCTTATAAATCTTATTGATATTCAAGAATAGTTTTTTTTTACCTGTGCTTAAATTGATTACTATTTCAATATTGTTTTTGAGGTATTTAAAATTAGTAAACATACGGTATTGCATACGGTAATTGACGTTGAACTGACAAATATTATACACGATTTTGGTGTCACGATTTTGGTATATCGTGGTAGCAGGAAAGATTGTAGTCAATGCCTCTTTTGATTTAATTGTCGCTGGACACCATATACACAAAGCACTGATCGTAATTTAGTTTCATAATCTTTTCTGTGATTAGAAGAACAAACTCGTCTCTTTTCCAATGTTCAATCAATAATTCCACAAATTTTTCTTTGAAATTTGAACTTGTTAATAGCTTACAAAAATCAGCAGGACCTTTACTGTCTGCGCGCGCATCATACTGTGTGTCATCATTACCTCTCAGATCATGTTCAAAATCTTTCAAGCTCGGTTTCTTGTACTTATGTACTTAAAAACTATGTGAATTTCCTATCTGTTGAATGTTACTATTTTATTTATGTGTTGAGAGATTTTACCGTAACTATCCGGGAGATTTTTTAATGTGTGCAATAAGTAAAAAGCATCTACTAGGCGTATGTCTGCATCTGGCGGATCACAGATTTCATCTTGATGCTGTATCAATTCACTAATAATGACAGATTTCTGAGTTTTGCAAATTGTCCTATTTGCGTGGCACAGTGAGAATGAAATAGGTGCCAGAGGATAGATAGAAAGATAGATTAAAGAGGCTGCCCTGGATGACCTACACATCGACCATAAGGCCCATTGTGATGCTCAAGGGTGTGAGGATGTGAGTGGAGTGGGAGGAATTTGTGAGTAGGCTAGGAATTAGTAGGATATGCGGTTGCAGCCGACTCTGATAGAAACTATGCCGATATTCATCAGGAGTTCGTGAAGGAAACTGCAGAAACCCTTCTCAAGCATAGCCGGTTACTTCGTTCTTGTCCACAGTTTAGTCAATTAACCGCCCCTTTTTTTTTAATAATTGACAAACTGCCGATGTCGGGATTTGAACCCATAACCTCCCAGTTTCCAAGTATGCATACTGCGCAGACATAACGCCTTAGACCGCTCGGCTACTTGGACTGGTTAGCTAGAGGATAATTCAATGCTTTTTGCATGGCAAGGTTATTGAGCAATGACGCATAAAGCAGACGGCCAAAACCATTTCTTTGCATTTTTACTTCCTTGATTTTTCCATTTACTTTGAGCGCGTGCGTGTTTTTTTTTCAAAATTAATTATTTTGTTTTTGCTAATAGCTTTGTCAAATCGCTTTGGTGTTTCACGAGTCTCTGTTGAAAATTTTATTATTTGCTGTTCGCCTTTTATTGCTACTGATGCCCAAAATTCTTACACCTCGTTGCTTACCAACTGCCCGTTTGATATATTGTATGGATGGTCTTCCGATATGTCTGACGAAAAAATATTAGTTCACTGCTTTAATAATTGCAAGAGCACATTGATATGTGTTTAACATATTATTTTGAAATATTAAAATTATCAGTATGCTTTCATGCAAACGGATGTCACTGTATTGAAGTTAATAGTATTCCTCCATGCATACCATTAGCACTTATAATCATTTTGAATGATGCATTCTCTATCTTTAATAACCTTTGAGGCAGTACTTATTTTTTGAAAAGAACGGATTGCTGAGCGACTATCTGTCTTGATGTTGCGATTGCGGCATGTTCGAACGAATGAATGCAATCTTTAAGCTATGTATTCGAGGGCCGTAAAACTGAATAATTTCGACATTCTATATAATTGGGTATATGTTAGCTATGTTTGATATTTTGTAAGTTTTGTAACATATATTCCAAAATAGTTTTTTCTAATTTTGATTTAGCCTCTTGTAAACCAACTATATAAATTAAAAGTCAGTTTCAATGATGATTAAAAAAAATGAATTTATTATTTAAAAGTATAAGTACATTTAATTACAATAGTAAGATATTTTGAAAAGTAGTTTTAACATAGACAATTTTGTCAAACCACAAGTGCATTAACGTAAGCTAATAACTTAGTAATACAAATGATGACGAGAAGTCATTTACAATAGTTTATATATGATTATTAAAACGAATGAATAATATTGAAAAGATAAAGTATGAATGATATTTGTGATTATTAAAACAAATAAGTAATATTGAAAAGATGTTGTTTAAAGTTATTAGATCAAATAAATAATATTGAAAAGATAAAATATGAATGTTGTTTGTGATTATTAAATCAAATGAGTAATATTGAAAAAATGTTGTTTAAGGTTATTAGATCAAATAAATAATATTGAAAAGATGAAGTATGAATCATTTTTAATGTAGTGTATTCAAAACTGATAATTTTGCATGACGCCTGTAATACATCTTGTTTACTCAAATGTTCTTTATCTGTGTAGGAGTCCCTATGCCAGGATCCATAACTTCTCTCTCCTTAAGAAGGAAGTCTAACCATGAATGGTTTGGCTGACGTGTCTGCTAACTCATATGCTGGGGGAGCAGATGCGGGAACCACAATTTGTTTTCTTCTACTTTTTGTAAAATATATGATAAATATGACTCCAATCGCTATTATGATAAAGATAATTATATTTATGCTGATATGTGTATAATGTTGAAGTTTTAATAAATGAATGTCATCAGTATTCTGTAGATGATTCATTTGTAGTGTTTCTAAAGATGTGTTGTTGGATATTTGTTCAACTTTCATTTCGTTGTAGATGATTTGTTCCAACTTAAAATTTGTTGTTGATGTTGATATTTCTCCATATGTGAGTCCGTTGATAATGACTTTACAATGTTCGTATGATATATAAAGTTTACCAATGAAATTTGTAATGTTTTTACCACAGGTAGAATTTATATTTAATGCATAATTGGTGTATGCTATTATGTGATTGTTTTCGATCTCTTTAACGAAGTTTTCTTCGATATAATGATGTAGTAGACATTGAGCTGGTTCATTCTGTATTATCTTGATTTCACATGTATTTGTTTCTTTATTTTGGAGTTGTAGTTTAGAACATATGTAAAAGTTTTCTATTCGCTTGCAAGGTTTTTGAATAAATGCAAAATGCTTTTGATTGTATACGATATAATTTGTTTCAGAAATAATGATGGTTTTATTGATTGGTAAAGGTCTGATTCTAAGGGTGTTAAAGGTTTGGTTCTTAAACTGGGGTATTTGAACAGAAAATATGATATTCGTATCATTGAAATACGCTTTTAGTTTCAATGTTTCGTAAATTTGTTCATCATTAAAAGATTTAAACATATCGTGAATCATTTGTCTAACTATCGTTAATTCTGACTTGGTTAAAATGTGTTTTGATAAAATGCCTATTTTAGCGAGTTGTATTGATTCTGTTACATCGTCTACATGTGTGCTTAATAAATTGATTTGAGATAAAAGTGAAAAATATGTTTGTGTAGCAAAAAGTTGTTTTTCGATTTTATCATAACTTTTTATTGCTAATGAAATTATTCTTAACTGAGCTTGTTCTGAGTTAATATATTTTGTTATGTTCTCAAATCTTTCGATCATTTGACTATTTAATGTATGTTGGGTTTTATCTGCATTTTCTAATATTGCATTGTTACTTTATAAGGTTTCGATCTGGTTATTGATTTCTATGGCATCTTCATTGTCCATATTGCCTGATATAGCTTTAATTAAATTTCCTAGTACATTAATTGCGCCACGTTTGGTGCGTTTTATTTTGAGTGAATCTACTTTGTGTTTTAATATTTCTAAATTATGGTTGATTATTTTCGGGTTGAAGAAGAATGTATTATCGATTTCTAACTGTTTGATAGTTTGTTCTAATTCTAAATATGTAAATTCTATGTTAGTTACATTAACTACGTGTATTAAGTTAATATAGTGGTTGGTAACTAGGGTATTTCAAAGGTTAAGTGCGAAGAGTCCTTCAGTGTGCGTGAGGTCGTGAAATTCTATAAGTTGACTGGCGGTGAACGCGAGTCTGAAACAGATTGTTTCCGAATTTTTAATTTTCCTTTATGATATTTAAATTTATTAGTTGTTTTAAAAGTGAGTTTGTTTTGGTCGGTCACTTTGTGTTTGTCAAAAGCTGGTTTTAATTTAGTATTTCGCTAATTAGTTTTAACATAAACTGTTTGTCCTTTTTCTATAATTACGGGGGTTTGTTTAGCTAAATTTCGTTTTTCTATTTGTTTATAGATTTTCTTGTTATCAGTGTTAATAATTTCTCTAATTATTTTAGTGTCTGTAAGTTTTTGTAAGTTATAGTCGTTGAGGATGTTATTCGAAGTTTTCATTATGATTTGGTTTTCTCTGAGTCCATTAACAATTTCAAAAGGGGTTAATTTTGTTGAAGAATGAATTGAGTTATTATATGTAATTAATGCTAAGTTTATTAATTCGTCATTTAAAGAAAGAGGTCGTTTTAATTTTAGTATCCGTAGTATTTCCAAAATGGTTGAATGTAGTCTTTCTACGGGGGAATTTCCTTGTGAGGTTCTAGCTGTTGTTTCATGTCGTTTGATATTATACATATGTAGATATTCTTTGAATTGGTAGTTTCCAAATTCTTTTCCAGGATCGTGATATATTTTAGTGGGAAGTCTATGTCGAGATATGTATTGTTGTAGGGTTTTTAGGATGTCTAATCCATTTTTTGAATTCATAGGTATGAGTTCGGCAAATTTTGAAAATTTGTCTAACACTGATAAATATAGAGATTTTTCTAAAAAGAAAGTATCTATATGGAGTATTTCAAAAGGTTTTGAGGCCTGTTCCGTTTGGTTTTGTTTAAGATTTAGTGGATGTCTTTCGTATTTGCCTTGATTACATAAATCACATGAGTTGATTAGAGAGGTAATTTTTGTTTTCATGTTGTCAAAGTAAAACTTTCGTTTTAGGTGTTGTAATGTCTCTTCTATTCCTCTATGAATTGATAATTTATGGTATTGTTTGATTAATCTAGACTGTTCGTCGATATCCTCGATATCTTCTAAAATTTTCGTACAGCGAATTAATTTATAATTTTGGAAGTAATTTTCGTGAAGTTTAGTTAAAGTTACAAAGGTTTGGTCATCAGTGTAAATTGAATTAACTTTACTTGGTGAAAAGTATTCTTTAATTATTTTAATTAGTTCTGGTTCGGTAAATTTTATGAGTTCGAATGTCTGTCGTTTTCTAGTTTTGAATAAAGTAGTAGTTTCGTGCTTTTGTCCAATTGTTTGCTCTAGGACAATTTGGTTGTTAAACTCGTTTAAGGGTCGTTCAGATATTGGAATTCCGGGGTAAAGGTTTTCGTTTGCAGAATGTTGGGTAGAAACTTCTACGTCTACGGATTCGTTGTTATTTAATTGGATACGGGATAATGCGTCTGCGTTTGTATTTTGTTTTCCGGGTTTGTAGTCGATATTGAAGTTATAATCTGATAATTTTATTCTCCATCTCAGTAGTCGGGAATTGCATTCCTTAAGGGAGAATATCCACTTAAGGGGTTTGTGGTCAGTTAATATATTAAATTTTTGTCCAAAGAGGTACGGTCTAAACTGCTTACATGCCCATACGATTGCAAGGAGCTCTTTTTCGATAGTCGAATAGTTACATTCGGCGGAATTAAGAGTTCTTGATGCATAGCTTATTGGTTTATCGTTTCCAGTTGTTCCTTGGGAGAGAACTGCTCCGATAGCAAAATTGCTAGCGTCGGTTGTTAAGATAAAGTTTTTCGTAAAGTCTGGGTATTTTAGAATAGGATCGTTCGTTAAAAGTTGTTTGCAAAATTCAAAGCACTCTTTGTATTTTTGATCTTTGACGTTAATGATTGAGCCTTTCTTAAGTTTTTCCGTCATTGGTTTTGTGATCTTAGCAAAGTTGTCAATAAATTTTCGATAGTAACCTAATAATCCAAGAAATGATTTTATTTCGGTTATTGTTTTTGGGATCGGGAAATTTTTGATTGCTTCTATCTTTTTCGGGTTTGGTTTAATACCGTCGGTAGTTACAATGTGCCCTAAAAATTCTATATCTTTCTTTAAAAATTCACACTTATCAAGTTGTGTTTTGAAATTAGATAAACGTAATTTGTCGAAGACTTTTTGTAACATTTGTATATGTTCTTCGAGGGAAGATGAGTAGATAATTATATCAGCCATATATACAAGTACGTTTTTACCAATGTATTCGCGTAGCATGTTGTCCATTACACGTTGAAAGGTTGCTGGGGCATTTTTGAGACCAAAGGTCATTTGTGAGAATTCGTAATGACCATTGTCGACTGAAAAGGCGGTTTTCGCGATATCTTTGGGATCCATCTCGATCTGATGAAATCCTGAAGCTAAATCCAATGTGGTGAAATATTGGCATTTTCCTAGCTTATCAAGGATGTCGGATATGTTGGGAATTGGATATTTATCGTCGATGGTTTTCTCGTTTAGTTTTCGGTAGTCGATAACTAATCGCCACCTTTTCTTGCCAGAAGCATCAGCTTTCTTGCTGACTATCCAAATAGGAGAGGACCAAGGTGAATTGGATGGTTTAATGACACCACTGTCCAACATTTCATTTATCTGTCTGGTCACTTCGTCTTTGTGTATGTGAGGATATCTATATGATTTGGTATAAACTGGTAAGTCATCTGTTGTTTTGATTGTGTGTTTTATATCGGAGGTAAATGTTATGTGTTGATCGGGTGTATGAAATATGTCGCGATATTGTGCGCATAGTTCTAGCAAAGATCGTTTTTCCTCGTCATTTAAATGATTAGTTCGTAAGTTGTTTTCGGCGAAGTCATAGTCATAACATGCGTCACTTAAGTTGTTAAGTTCTTTTGTCTTGGCTACTGATTCAGCACGTATATTTTTTGGTATGATGAAATTTTGTTTGGTATTAGTGTTATTTTGAATTAATACTTTTGCTTGATAATCTTGAGTTTGATAAATTCCTGATATGATTTTTATGTTTTTATCTAATTTAATATTGGGTATAAAAATGTCACCATTTTTGATATTTGTATTAATTTTGAAAATTTTTGTTTTGTTTGGTTCTAAATTGAATATTTCTGGTTGATCTAATTTCTTGAAGTGAAGCCGATTAATAACACCATTCAGATTAATTGTGTGTTGAGCATAATCAATTTGGGCGTTTAATTCCTGAAGGGTTCTAGTACCAATTATTCCATCGAAGAAGTGATGAAATTTGAATACTAGAAATTGAACTGGTTGTTCATTGTTTAAATTGTCAGCATAATCTACTTCTACTTTCTTGTTCAATTTATATGATTTTAACGCGGTTTTTACTATGATTTGAGTGTCAAAAATGTTTTCGAATAATGGTAGATGTTTTGGATCGATGAAATTTTCATCTGCACCAGTGTCTATTAAGAATTTTAAATAGCCTATTTTGATATACGGTAGTGTGGTGTTTGAATCATGAAAATTTAATTCTACGAGTCCGGCGGATCTGAGATCGAGGCTGTCTCCGTAAAATTTTCATTGTCTTGATATTGTTTTTCGTCAATGACTTCTGAATAATCGTCAAAAGGTTCATAGTCAACGTATTCCTGAGCGTCTTCAGTTTCCTGATTATTTACTTGTCTGTGAATACTCTGTCGTGTATTACCTGAGCTAACGTCCATAGGTGTTGGCCTATTATTTTGATTATTTTGTCGATTAAAGATCGGTTGATTTGACGTTTGGGGTCGGTATTGCGTTTGTTGTGCGTATACAGGTGGTCTGTTGTAATTATTATTTCCATTAAAAGGACCATTTTGTCTCATGGGAGAGTTTGATTGTTGGTTGTTATTTGATCTAAATGGTTGTGGGTTATATTGAGGTCTATTTTGGTTTTGGGTCTGATTATAATTATTATATCTGGGTTGTTGTGGGTTAATTGATCTGTAATTGTTACTACTATTTTGGATTGGTCGCCTATTTGTATTTTGTTGTTTCATTTGGGGTTGGTATTGAGTTTTGTTACTCATGCGCGAACTATCATAACTAGATTGTTGCATGCTTAGTTCATTTAGGCAAACGTCGTAAGCATCTTTGATTGTAACAGGTTTGTTTGCTCTTACAATGTATCCAAGTTTTGGGTCTAGTCCTGCTATGAAAGATTTCAATACAATTAAAATATTTAGGTCGGTTTGTCCACTAATGTAATCTCTAGATTTTGTTTGATCAATTGAATTTAATAATGCAGTTTGTAAATCAGAAATTTCAGAGTAATAATTTTCTAATGATTTATTACCTTGTGCAATTGTATTTAATTTGTGTAGAATTGTTTCGACAGTTCTACGGTCTGAGAATTGTGTTTGTAAATGGTTTTGAATATCTGTCCAATTTATTGGGTCTCCAACTGAAATTAATATTTCATTTGCTTTGCCAATAATTTTGTTACGGATCATATCAGTAACCATTTCACGAGAATCTTCGTTCGCTGCATTGATAATGCGATTTGTGTTACGTAAGAATCTATTTAATGTGCCTGGTGCACCGTCAAAGTTATTTAAATTTTTTAGTAAATCTAACACAGTAATAACTTGTGTAGCCATTTTGATTTGTTTTGATTTGTTTGAATCTTCTAATTTGATTTCTTTTATTTTATTTGTTAATTTATCCAATAGGATATATTCTTCAGAAGCTGAATCGGAGTCTGAGAATTCAGGTTCAGTATAATCTCGCGAATTCGATTCGTGTAATTCCGGAGTATTATATTGTCTGTTCTGTCTATTAGTTTTAAAAATCTTAGGTAGTTTTGGCATTTAGGAAAAGCATTTACAAATAATCAAAAGTTACATACAGTTGAATTATGATTGCCTTCCACATCATGTTTTGACAAGAGGTTTCCAATGGTTAACGTTCGTAAATTAATACTTTCTAGTCTTCAGTGATTTGAAGATGTTGTTCCAATGAACCACGATGCTGCTTCCACTTGAAATTCGACCGTTTAATAAATTTATTTGTCTGTAGGTTGCTTGAAGTTCCAAAGTATTGAAATACACGCAATGTTCTCCAATTTGTCCAAAGTTTGAAAATTATACACTAACTTGGGTTGTTGAATATTGCTGAACTGGTAGTACGTCAATTTGAGCACTATCCTACCGGCTGCGCCAATTAAAAGTCAGTTTCAATGATGATTAAAAAAAATGAATTTATTATTTAAAAGTATAAGTACATTTAATTACAATAGTAAGATATTTTGAAAAGTAGTTTTAACATAGACAATTTTGTCAAACCACAAGTGCATTAACGTAAGCTAATAACTTAGTAATACAAATGATGACGAGAAGTCATTTACAATAGTTTATATATGATTATTAAAACGAATGAATAATATTGAAAAGATAAAGTATGAATGATATTTGTGATTATTAAAACAAATAAGTAATATTGAAAAGATGTTGTTTAAAGTTATTAGATCAAATAAATAATATTGAAAAGATAAAATATGAATGTTGTTTGTGATTATTAAATCAAATGAGTAATATTGAAAAAATGTTGTTTAAGGTTATTAGATCAAATAAATAATATTGAAAAGATGAAGTATGAATCATTTTTAATGTAGTGTATTCAAAACTGATAATTTTGCATGACGCCTGTAGTACATCTTGTTTACTCAAATGTTATCTGTGTAGGAGTCCCTATGCCAGGATCCATAACTTATATATAGTTATGTATGTAGTTCATTTTTTTAATTCTATTTACATCGTCTGTAAGCGATCGCTTACTTATTTCATTTAATTTTCATTATTTCATTATCTCGGTTAGTATAATTTCTATTATTTAATATATTTTTGGGTTTATTTATCTTAGAAATAGAATATTGTAAATATTGTAAATATTATCCCCTTGTGTCACTGCACCCTTGTAAATAAATTGTTTATCTGTCTAAAAGTTTTGTTTGATTCAAATAGCTTATTTTAAATCCGGGGAATAATACTTAAACGGGAAGAAAAAGAAAAAAGGGGCTTCGAAGGAGCCATTAACGTACTATGTACATCTGGAAATAATTTCTGATATCATTGGGATGTGTAATATCTGATCAAAGTAATCACTTGAAATTATTAATTTGGCCAAACCACTGACCCCCACTATATGGACTAACTATCCCATGTTATAAAAATCACCCGATTTTTGGTATACTAGAGCCAACTATTTGTACAGCAGAAATAAAGGCACTATGAATATATTTAAATTATGAGCCATATATTAGGCGCTAAATGTGAAACTTTGATATAAATAAATATTTAAGATAGGCAAAGCTACAGAGATTTTTTCGTAAAAAGTGTAATAAGAAAACAAACTGCGCCATTGTTTGGAGAATAGTTCCATATGATATTGTGAGATGTTTCTCACTAGACTTTATTATTTATAACTTTTTATTAACAATTTTATGCAAAAAATCGTTGTTATTTTAGTTTTTTGCTTATAACATTAAAACTATCAAAGCATAGATTAGTAGATCAAAGTAATCGCACACACCACAACAAATACACACACACACACACTCAGACACCATAACACAACAGCGCTATTTAGTATTACTATATACATGCTTCTCCTTGCCTGCTGGTCTCCCCCACTCTTCCACTACTCTCGCGCGCTCGGTCGTTTCTCGTAATGTTCAGCTTCATTTCTAACATATTTCTCAGCGTTTTAATGCAAAACCAAGATGAATATTTTGAAGTTCGAAAATTCTACTATCGACTTCGTTTTTGCAAATTGAAATCAGACCATATTTGTAGCATTCAGGTAGCAAAATTGCATAGTAAAAACTTCAATTGACCACAGATCAAAAACTATGCATCGGGTAGTGCCTTGTGCACATATATAGTTTATATTAATAACTAATACTGGCCGGAGGATCTACGCTACAACTCAAAAAATAACCGAGTTATGAATTTTTGAAAAAACTGCACTTTGGCCGGTTTTTCCCGATTTTCTCCGAAACTAACCGCCCAGTCGAGTCGTTCGTCCTCTCACTTTCTTTATATTTTCATTCTCTACAATTTCTCAGCGATTTTTTTCATAAAATTGTTAACAAAACAGTTATAAATAATAAAGTCGAGTGAAAAACATGACACAATATCATATGGAACTATTCTCCAAAAAATGGCGCAGTAGGTTTTCTTCTAACACTTTTTACACAAAATGCTCACACCAAATAGCTTGGCCTAAGATTGAAACTTTTAGTTTGTGTAAAATTAAACAAATGATGTATCATAATAAATTTGTCAAAGTTATTTGATTTTTTGATTCAGAAATATTTGTCAAATTCGTTTAGTTTTCATAATTAAATAGTACGTAAAAGTGTTTTTTTTTATAATAAAGTTATTAAAATAATTAATTGAAAATTTTCAATTAACATGAGACAATGTGTATTAAGTTCATAATTTATAACATGAATACAGTTTTTTATAATTTAAAACACTTTGAAAATATATTATATTTTTTATTAATCAGAAATTTTTATTGTAAATAAATATTGTTATTTATTTATCCTCGTAAGATTTTTAGTTGAAATTTTTTTCATAAGTGAAAACAGTTTGTAATATAATTAAAAGAATTTATTGAGAATCACAATAAATATTATTTAAAAAAAAAACTCATTGAAAAGTTTGATATATGATTAGTTCTCTAGTGTACGATAAATTGGGCCATTTTTTTAGTTTTATGCCGTAAGAATAGTTAATCCATATAAGACGGATGGAGGTCAGCGGTCTAAACCAAAAACGTTTACTCCACTCTTTCGTTTTTCAAATCGTATAAACTGATATGTGTTTGTAGTTTTACGTTGATTTGTCTTACTCGAATTCTTTTACATACTTAACTTTTCTTTCTTAACTTTACATTAGTCTTCTTTTCTGAAAATTATTATGTGGGCATATAATAATTTTGTATAAACTGATCTTCATATGTATTTGTAGCTTTACGTTGATTTGCCTTATTCGAATTCTAAATCTCATTCTAAAGTCGAACTTATATCACTTTATAAGCATATAGTTATGCATTCATGATAGACTTATATACATATATAAAGGATAATTATTATCTTTATAATTTACCCCCAAATAATTATCTTTTCAATTCTGGTATTTTGAAAAAATTAAAATTTATTAGAATTTGTTCAAAATTTTCTTTTTCTTTACAACGTCTAAGGTTTTTGCAGATATTTCGATTGCAGAATTCTTGAGATCTTTTGTAATATCATCAGACGATTTTATATGACACAGATCCATTACTTTTGATATGGCACTCGTACGCAACGAATGTATTATTGTCTATTGACCAATTCTGTCTAGCTCAGAAAGAGTTTGTTATGTTAATAATGCCAGAAGGTTTGGAAGCGGCATCGGCTTTAATTGTTTGTTCAAGTGTCAAGTCCACTGGAATTCTTGAAAACGGTTTTGGCGTTCGTCGGACGTCCAAGAAACAACTTTTACAATCGTCGAGCAATCCTGGATGTGTACTCTCGATGTTTTTTAACTTATCGTAATAAATGTACATGTACCTTGCGTAATTGTGATGATTCATGGAAAATAAATTGTTATTTTTGGCAATATTTGCAAGAACAAATGAAATCGAAGTCACCCGTACGAATACTCTACTCTAAAGAAAAGTAGTCTTACGTACATGAAATAAATTTGAGGAGTTTTACCATGTTTACCTTTCAAAGTGTCACTTGCATAGCTTTCATATTTATTATATAACTCAATCAAATTATCGTTTGTTATTTGCGGACGAAAACCAGGTCTTGCTTTTGTAAAAATTTTTCTTAGTGCAAAATTAGTAGAACAAGAGAGAGTTAAGGATGAATTTTTTTCACCGATTAAACTGCTTTCCAGTTAAAAAAGAATGAACAGAGCCACCAGCCAAAATTTCCCAGAGGAAATTAGTTCATCCGGAACCACTTATGAACTTTCCAATAGCTTTAACGAACGACAACATTGTATGAAAAGGCCCGAAATTAATAGAGAGTTGATGAAATTCAGCCTTAGCACTCTGTATGCGTAATGCAATCTTAGCCACGGCCATATCGTACGTTACGCTGAAGAAATTTTTTCCACATTCAAAGCCGAGCTGCATGCTTCTTCGCATTGTCTCTTCAGCGGGATCTGTCGGTGAATTGTTAATTTGCGTTAAGTAATCAACTTTTTAAACTCTACTGTCATCTTTTAATATTTTTGCATTGTATCCTACCCACATCGGCGTATTCGCAACTTACAATTTATGTGAAAGGACCCATGCAAAACTGATTAATTTGAATTCTTCACATTTCCATGATCTTTTGTTGATTGTTCACTACTTTGCGAAAACTCTGGGTGAAGCTGCTTTGCGTAGTGTAAATTTTCAAATATATCTTAACACACTATGTGGAGTACTCGTGGAAGCTTCATGGATTCTTTCAATGACACTCAACATAATTATCCCAAGCTACTCCACAGGATAATGTAGAAGTTGGTCGAATGCCGGAGGGGCATAACAGATTATTGGAAGTGCAAGTGTAAGATGCAGACGTCTCCAATTCAAGTAAACTTGGGTAGCTGATACAATAGCCTTGTCTGCTCAATATGTCAATAACTTTTTGACTTCCCGTAAGACTTCTCATAGCAATACCCAATAAAATGTGCTTGGTTTATATTTTCTTTTGTTATATTATAAATGGACTCCTGCGAGAAACATGAAGACAATCTCTCAGTACGGGTGGAATGTTTCTTGTCGACGCCATTCAATGCAGTGGTCCAAAATATTTTTAGCCACTTTGGAATTTCACATTCTCCTTTATCCAGTACCTCACTATCAATGAAGTCAGATAAGGGCCGCTTTTTAATTTGAAAAATGTGCTTTCGATATTTCAAGGCAAAATCCTGTGCTTCTTGTGACTGTCTCAATATCTATTGCAGCTGACATAACGAAAGATTTATTTGAAATATAAATAAGCTTAGTATTATTTTTCAGCTGATTTTGTATATACTCTTTAAGAGCATGAGTGCTGAACATGTGACCCTCAAGCTCAGCAAGCGCATACATTTCTCTTAAAAATTTGGAGTAACAAGTTTTCAAATGGACTAATGATACAACTCGTAAATTTGTAATAACTACTTCTTCAATATACTGCAGCAATTTTTCACGATCTATTTTATGGTTATCTCTCTTCATGGCCCAATAGTTGGTTTGTGGTCGATTTACTGCTTTTTGATGCTTGAAAAAATAATCGAGACTGCAGTTATTTTGATAAGACAAACGTGTGTCGTTTGAGATAATTTCATTTTGAATTTTGTGTAGTATTTCCATATCACCTAGCTCTGTAGCGTATTTCTTGATTTTTTTCGATAAGAATTATTTTATTCTTAATTTGACGACAAATATCTTGTCGCCCCTTGCGTTGGATGCAAATTTTCGAGCAGAAAAAACACTGTTTGGCAAACTTGTCATCACTGAAACTCTGCACACTGACATTGCAATGCTCATCCGCCTCAACCGTTTCGTTCACATTGTCTGTATTTATACTTTCACTGTATACTGAACTCTCATCAGTCAATCTATAAATTTTGTTATCACGTTACGAAAAGGGAGAACGATATTGCTACAAAATTTAAAAAAAAAAAAGATTTCAAAGACTTATTTTAATCAGTACGTACTCTAGCGTGCATTCGCTCTGAAGTTGAGTGAAAGTGGTCCCATCGATTACACTGTTGTGACTGTAATTATATGTAAATATCAAAATTTAACAGTCGTCATTTAGAATGGCTAAATACATAATTTATTTAAGTAAGTTATTATTTATTTTTAATATTTATTTATTTATTAATTTAGTTTGAACAATAATTAATTGATTTACCGTTTATAAGACAAATTCTTACATTTGACTCTGAGCTACTTGTAGAACGAGTAGTGATATCCAATAATTTCGTCATCACAACTGTCAGGCAGTACAACATCTTGATATTTATGCTTATGATATTTTAGAGCCTTGAAAAAACTCTTCAGGAAAAAAAGATATCCTTTGAAAACTTTTTTATTTCCTCTCTTTACTCTCTAAAATTATCGTTTTTGCACAGCAGGTTGCATAAGAAGCACTCCATGATCACGCTACGAATTCAAATTTCTGTATCGGCCAACGCGTGATCAACTGAAACACCACTGCGCGCGCTTGTGACCTATACCAGAGAATAGTCTCTGTCTATACTACACTGCTGATCAGGATGCTGACCGGTGCTCTCAGCACTGTTACCAATGCTACCTACTTTTCGGTAGATCTACCAACTTTTAGTATCTAGTACCAGAGGTTTCCACTAATCTCTGCTAGTACTACTTTGAGAAAACAATCTACCAACTTTTTCCTAACTTTTTAAGCTTTTGAAAAATTTTAATTTGATCCGTAAAAATGAGCTAACAATGCCTTAATTTTTTTTTCACCAATCTATCTTTCTTTCTATTTCTCTTTTACCCTTTGATGGATTTCTTAAATAAATAGAGAGAGGACGTTACTGTACAAGCTGTTAAACTGACATTGTATTTACTTTTAATTTACTGTTACGGATAGTATGAATGCACACATGGTTTCTTACTTGATAATATTTTACAAGACCGAGATCGAACGTACTGTGATCTGTATTATAGTATCGATCCACCCTTAATGAATTAATATATTTAATATTTATAATCAAGAAGTATTAAATTATGAGATAGTAGACTTATCATAATTCGTTCTTCAATTTTTTTTAAATTTTTATACCCAGTTTTATGTAAGTATACAGGAAATGTTAAGTTTAGTCTGGACTTTGTAACGCTTGAAAATATTGATCACAGAAAAAAAATGTTTGCTATGGGTATTAATAAAATTAAAATTTCAAATTTGCCACAATACCTAGATTAGTTTTTGTATTATAAATACGAATTTCGACTACAAAGTAGTCATAAGCAGTATAAATTAGCTAGTCGTAATTTACTCTTTGGCAATTAGAAATAGATAGAAAATTGAAATCAATAGACAAAAATAAACAAAAATTAATCAAATTAAAATGAAATAAATTTTATTGAAATTACTCTTGTTAAAATTACTTTCATTCAATTTACACTTGTTAACATTCCTCTTATTAAAATTACTCTTATATTGTCTCAGGGGACCTTGCTTGTTTTTTCGCTTTAAAATAACGTACATGAGACCACCAACCCTAACAAGTTCATAGTTTTTGGCGAAGTTGCGTTGTTGCACTGTTTTTTCCACTTCACCATTTTCAACTTCGGTTAAAACTTGGATGACAAGTTTTTCATGCTCGGTAATCCACATACAGTTATTACTCTTAGAATGATTTTGGAAAAAATTATGCAATTTGGCGTTGAACTCCGCTCGATTCCCAATTTCATCAGTATTTTCAGCCATTTTTGAAAACTTGACAAAACAGAAAAACTGTTACACAGCTCGAAACGTAAATACTAACGAACTCTGTTTACATGGAGTCATAAAAGTATAGCCGTTCAAAATCTGATGTGTAACGAAAACCGAGCATTGTTATTATCAAAACAAAACAAATAAAACTAGTTCGTAGAAGCATAAACGCATACGATGATTCTACTTGGCCAAAGGGCACCAGTCAAGTAGAATTTTGGCGAAGCACGAGTCTACTTAACTTTTTCATACAGTCAAGTAGAGCAATATTTTTACGTCCCCCACTTTTGGTTCTACTCGCCGGCGAGTAGCTACTTGGCCGGCCTAGTAGCTACTTAACCCGAATCTCTATTTGGTAACGACATATACATACATGTGTGTATATACCAGAGGTGGGCACAGACAGCTCGTCTGAGCCTTACGGGCTCTCCATAAGCTGGGTGAGAGTAAGTAAAGAAGGTATGTTTTGAAGCAAGACGGAACGATGTTTCAATACAGGTTGTCCTACCGATTATTGCCCAATAATTATATAGTATAGTCTATAGTATAGTCAATATTTTATTTTTTTTGAAAAACAAATTATGCGAAAAATAATTTCCACTACTACAAAAAGTACTTTTCACTTTTTTCAAAGTAGACTAACTCGAAGAACTCAAATTCCCACTTTATGTAAAATTTAACTTAATTCATCAAATTCCCATGACACTATACTGAGCATACTCCATACGAAGAAAAAATAATTAAATAAGGTAAATAATTCTTTATTAGTTCTCGGATATGAATAGTAAAATATTTAGACAAATTTTTTGGAATTTCCAAAACTATATTTCTATTTAAATTATCCTTTGCAAAAATTTCCCTCTTTTATTACAATGGTCCAGCGGTAAACTTAAAGGTTCAAAAGATTTATATATATTTTTTATATATTTTTATTTTATTCATACACAAATATGATACATACTAAAAAGGTACATTTTATGACCCAAATTACCAGCCCAAAATTCCAGAGTATGTATTGAATGATTGTATGTATTATTTACTTTGTATAATAGTGACCATAAAAAAGATTTGGTATTATTATATTTTTTTCAGAAAATGTTTTAATTAAAAAAAGAAAATATTAATAATTGGTAGGTTACCCTGTATTAACTCTATCTCTCTTCCCTACCTCTCACTCAGAGCTTGGCGGAGTCAACTCCTGCCCACCTCTGGTATATACTCACACATTTGTGTATGCTACATATGTGTGTACATCACGTGTATTATACTTATATAATTTACCATAGAACATTTTAAAATACATTGTATTAATTTTTTATTAATATGCACTACATGTTTTGTAGGACAGTAGAAAAATCGTGTTCCATATTTAATCCCCTACAGAAAAAAAGAGCTTGTTACTAATGATAAAATTGTTATCATAACATTGACATGTTCAGAGCGTAGGAGTGGGAAATTGAATCACTGAATTTGTAGGACAAGGTGACCATCAAATTAAACATACCATTATTATTAATTAAATTAAATACTTATATGAAAAAATTAACTCGTCAACCAGGAATCGAACCTCGGACCTCTGGATAACTAGCCCAGTGTGCTGCCTGTACACCAAAGACGATTGTGATATGACAGCCAACTTTTTCATATTATTCTAATTTTTGTTTTATTTATTAGATAGTATTTACTTCTTTCTGAAGTGATTTGTTTATTAATATTTGTTTGTTTGTGTATACTTTCGTGTCCACATAACGTTGTTTGTCCAAATTCTTTTTCGAATACGTATGACAAACTGTAGAAGACTATAGCGTATACTCCGACAAATTTCATTGTCATTGAATTTATTAATTAAATTAAATACTTATATGAAAAAATTAACTCGTCAACCAGGAATCGAACCTCGGACCTCTGGATAACTAGCCCAGTGTGCTGCCTGTACACCAAAGACGATTGTGATATGACAGCCAACTTTTTCATATTATTCTAATTTTTGTTTTATTTATTAGATAGTATTTACTTCTTTCTGAAGTGATTTGTTTATTAATATTTGTTTGTTTGTGTATACTTTCGTGTCCACATAACGTTGTTTGTCCAAATTCTTTTTCGAATACGTATGACAAACTGTAGAAGACTATAGCGTATACTCCGACAAATTTCATTGTCATTGAATTTATTAATTAAATTAAATACTTATATGAAAAAATTAACTCGTCAACCAGGAATCGAACCTCGGACCTCTGGATAACTAGCCCAGTGTGCTGCCTGTACACCAAAGACGATTGTGATATGACAGCCAACTTTTTCATATTATTCTAATTTTTGTTTTATTTATTAGATAGTATTTACTTCTTTCTGAAGTGATTTGTTTATTAATATTTGTTTGTTTGTGTATACTTTCGTGTCCACATAACGTTGTTTGTCCAAATTCTTTTTCGAATACGTATGACAAACTGTAGAAGACTATAGCGTATACTCCGACAAATTTCATTGTCATTGAATTTATTAATTAAATTAAATACTTATATGAAAAAATTAACTCGTCAACCAGGAATCGAACCTCGGACCTCTGGATAACTAGCCCAGTGTGCTGCCTGTACACCAAAGACGATTGTGATATGACAGCCAACTTTTTCATATTATTCTAATTTTTGTTTTATTTATTAGATAGTATTTACTTCTTTCTGAAGTGATTTGTTTATTAATATTTGTTTGTTTGTGTATACTTTCGTGTCCACATAACGTTGTTTGTCCAAATTCTTTTTCGAATACGTATGACAAACTGTAGAAGACTATAGCGTATACTCCGACAAATTTCATTGTCATTGAATTTATTAATTAAATTAAATACTTATATGAAAAAATTAACTCGTCAACCAGGAATCGAACCTCGGACCTCTGGATAACTAGCCCAGTGTGCTGCCTGTACACCAAAGACGATTGTGATATGACAGCCAACTTTTTCATATTATTCTAATTTTTGTTTTATTTATATCATATCACAATCGTCTTTGGTGTACAGGCGGCACACTGGGCTAGTTATCCAGAGGTCCGAGGTTCGATTCCTGGTTGACGAGTTAATTTTTTCATATAAGTATTTAATTTAATTAATAAATTCAATGACAATGAAATTTGTCGGAGTATACGCTATAGTCTTCTACAGTTTGTCATACGTATTCGAAAAAGAATTTGGACAAACAACGTTATGTGGACACGAAAGTATACACAAACAAACAAATATTAATAAACAAATCACTTCAGAAAGAAGTAAATACTATCTAATAAATAAAACAAAAATTAGAATAATATGAAAAAGTTGGCTGTCATATCACAATCGTCTTTGGTGTACAGGCAGCACACTGGGCTAGTTATCCAGAGGTCCGAGGTTCGATTCCTGGTTGACGAGTTAATTTTTTCATATAAGTATTTAATTTAATTAATAAATTCAATGACAATGAAATTTGTCGGAGTATACGCTATAGTCTTCTACAGTTTGTCATACGTATTCGAAAAAGAATTTGGACAAACAACGTTATGTGGACACGAAAGTATACACAAACAAACAAATATTAATAAACAAATCACTTCAGAAAGAAGTAAATACTATCTAATAAATAAAACAAAAATTAGAATAATATGAAAAAGTTGGCTGTCATATCACAATCGTCTTTGGTGTACAGGCAGCACACTGGGCTAGTTATCCAGAGGTCCGAGGTTCGATTCCTGGTTGACGAGTTAATTTTTTCATATAAGTATTTAATTTAATTAATAAATTCAATGACAATGAAATTTGTCGGAGTATACGCTATAGTCTTCTACAGTTTGTCATACGTATTCGAAAAAGAATTTGGACAAACAACGTTATGTGGACACGAAAGTATACACAAACAAACAAATATTAATAAACAAATCACTTCAGAAAGAAGTAAATACTATCTAATAAATAAAACAAAAATTAGAATAATATGAAAAAGTTGGCTGTCATATCACAATCGTCTTTGGTGTACAGGCAGCACACTGGGCTAGTTATCCAGAGGTCCGAGGTTCGATTCCTGGTTGACGAGTTAATTTTTTCATATAAGTATTTAATTTAATTAATAAATTCAATGACAATGAAATTTGTCGGAGTATACGCTATAGTCTTCTACAGTTTGTCATACGTATTCGAAAAAGAATTGGGACAAACAACGTTATGTGGACACGAAAGTATACACAAACAAACAAATATTAATAAACAAATCACTTCAGAAAGAAGTAAATACTATCTAATAAATAAAACAAAAATTAGAATAATATGAAAAAGTTGGCTGTCATATCACAATCGTCTTTGGTGTACAGGCAGCACACTGGGCTAGTTATCCAGAGGTCCGAGGTTCGATTCCTGGTTGACGAGTTAATTTTTTCATATAAGTATTTAATTTAATTAATAAATTCAATGACAATGAAATTTGTCGGAGTATACGCTATAGTCTTCTACAGTTTGTCATACGTATTCGAAAAAGAATTTGGACAAACAACGTTATGTGGACACGAAAGTATACACAAACAAACAAATATATATATATAATTTAATTAATAAATTCAATGACAATTAAATTTGTCGGAGTATACGCTATAGTCTTCTACAGTTTGTCATACGTATTCGAAAAAGAATTTGGACAAACAACGTTATGTGGACACGAAAGTATACACAAACAAACAAATATTAATAAACAAATCACTTCAGAAAGAAGTAAATACTATCTAATAAATAAAACAAAAATTAGAATAATATGAAAAAGTTGGCTGTCATATCACAATCGTCTTTGGTGTACAGGCAGCACACTGGGCTAGTTATCCAGAGGTCCGAGGTTCGATTCCTGGTTGACGAGTTAATTTTTTCATATAAGTATTTAATTTAATTAATAAATTCAATGACAATGAAATTTGTCGGAGTATACGCTATAGTCTTCTACAGTTTGTCATACGTATTCGAAAAAGAATTTGGACAAACAACGTTATGTGGACACGAAAGTATACACAAACAAACAAATATTAATAAACAAATCACTTCAGAAAGAAGTAAATACTATCTAATAAATAAAACAAAAATTAGAATAATATGAAAAAGTTGGCTGTCATATCACAATCGTCTTTGGTGTACAGGCAGCACACTGGGCTAGTTATCCAGAGGTCCGAGGTTCGATTCCTGGTTGACGAGTTAATTTTTTCATATAAGTATTTAATTTAATTAATAAATTCAATGACAATGAAATTTGTCGGAGTATACACTATAGTCTGCTACAGTTTGTCATACGTATTCGAAAAAGAATTTGGACAAACAACGTTATGTGGACACGAAAGTATACACAAACAAACAAATATTAATAAACAAATCACTTCAGAAAGAAGTAAATACTATCTAATAAATAAAACAAAAATTAGAATAATATGAAAAAGTTGGCTGTCATATCACAATCGTCTTTGGTGTACAGGCAGCACACTGGGCTAGTTATCCAGAGGTCCGAGGTTCGATTCCTGGTTGACGAGTTAATTTTTTCATATAAGTATTTAATTTAATTAATAAATTCAATGACAATGAAATTTGTCGGAGTATACGCTATAGTCTTCTACAGTTTGTCATACGTATTCGAAAAAGAATTTGGACAAACAACGTTATGTGGACACGAAAGTATACACAAACAAACAAATATTAATAAACAAATCACTTCAGAAAGAAGTAAATACTATCTAATAAATAAAACAAAAATTAGAATAATATGAAAAAGTTGGCTGTCATATCACAATCGTCTTTGGTGTACAGGCAGCACACTGGGCTAGTTATCCAGAGGTCCGAGGTTCGATTCCTGGTTGACGAGTTAATTTTTTCATATAAGTATTTAATTTAATTAATAAATTCAATGACAATGAAATTTGTCGGAGTGTACGCTATAGTCTTCTACAGTTTGTCATACGTATTCGAAAAAGAATTTGGACAAACAACGTTATGTGGACACGAAAGTATACACAAACAAACAAATATTAATACCATTATTAAATTAACAGCATTAAAATCAGTATATAATATAATAATATATATATATATATATATATATATATATATATATATATATATATATATATATATATAGTATATATATATGTATATATATATATATATATATATATATAAATATATATATTCATATATATATATATATATATATATATATATATATAAATTTTAGTGAAAGGGGATTTTCGTTATCTCCTACGTAGGTTTGATGAAAATTGGAAGAAATTTTACCGAAATTCCCTCATCGATACAAAACCAATAGCTACATTTTCTTCGGAAATTCGCTAAAAATGAATAATACAATAATGAACCACTATGTTTACTTGATGTTTTTATAATCTTAAATGAGTTTTCTGAAAAGAATGACGTTTATCAATATTTTTTAAATTCGGTATCAAAATTGAATAGATCTAAAAATTATTATTTTTTCCATGCCTAATCACTTTCCCTTTGGTCGTATAAAGTATGTAACATTTTAGTCAAAAAGTTAATTAAGATATCTTTTTCTAAAAGAGAAATGGTGTATTTATTCTGAGGAAATTCGCTAAGAAGATGCACCTCTTGCATAATGAATTTTTGTTAAACAAATTTTTCTGTCAAAAATATTCTTGAAGCCCACACGCTCGTACTTATTAAAATAACAGTTTTCGCTTTAATTTATATCTTATAATTAACAATATATTTTCTTTATTGTTACAGGTATAAAATAGATACTAAACAATCGATGACCAAACACAACAGAACGATGTAAAATAAGACGATGTAATATTTCAACAAAAATCAACAACAGCAAAACAAAACAAATGAAGTAACGAACGTAGTAAAAAGAAAAAAAATAAAAGAACAAACAAAAAGTAATACTTCAAAAACACAAAGTACAATCAAAATGAATCAAACATTTTTATTACCCCAACAAATATTTAATAAACACAGTGATCGTAGTATATTTTTAGAACCATATTTATACAATTGGGATACAATCAGTTATGTTGATGATACATCATTATCATTATTGACGGGTAGTAGTGGAAATGGAGGATTATCATCATTATCACAATCATCAGTACAAACCGCAACAACAGCATTATCTCAACCTAGTTCGTCATCAGCTGATCAATTATTCTTTGAAAATAGTAATTATTATAACGATGCTAACAATATAGTGAATAATAATGTCACTATAACAAATATTAATGTGGAACAAATTAATAATAATACATTATCACAAACGATATTTAATTGGACATTTGTGAATTTGACAATAAAAGATAATTCAGATGATTATCCAAATTTAATTACAACTAGAAATACAGATGAATATACATTATGGAATCAATGGCGTGAATTATCACAAGATCGAGCGGCATTAGTATTTTTTTTATTTTTATTTTCGTTTGCGACAGTTTTTGGTAATACATTAGTTATATTAGCTGTAATACGGGAACGTTATTTACATACGGCCACAAACTATTTTGTAACCTCATTAGCAGTGGCTGATTGTTTAGTAGGTTTAGTCGTAATGCCATTTAGTGCTCTATACGAGGTCCTCGAACACACGTGGTTTTTTGGTACAGATTGGTGTGATATATGGAGATCATTAGATGTACTATTTAGTACGGCGTCTATACTAAATTTATGTGTCATATCATTAGATCGATATTGGGCAATTACCGATCCATTTACATACCCAACACGTATGAGTCGTAAACGTGCCGCAATGTGGATTGCGGTGGTATGGATATGTTCAAGTGCAATATCATTTCCAGCCATACTATGGTGGCGTGCTGTCCGTATTGAAGAAGTACCCGAATTCAAATGTCCGTTTACTGAACATTTAGGCTATTTAATATTTTCATCCACAATTTCGTTTTATTTACCACTTTTTGTGATGGTTTTCACGTATTATAAAATATACCGGGCTGCAGTGGTGCAAACACGTAGCTTAAAATTAGGTACTAAACAAGTAATGATGGGTTCCGGTGAACTAGAATTAACTTTACGAATACACAGAGGTGGTACGACACGAATACCACAAGCACGTATTTTAGATCAACAAGAACGACGTGGTACTGGAGATTTTCGAGAAAATAACTCATCAACACCCACTGAAGATGAGCCATTAACTGCGGCACTTCATAACAATGGATTATCACGTATTACCAGTGGACGCGTAAATAGTGCCAATGTCGTAAACGCAACACCAGGTCAAAAGAATTTTTCATTAAGTAGAAAATTAGCAAAATTTGCTAAAGAGAAAAAAGCAGCAAAAACTTTAGGCATTGTTATGGGTGTGTTTATTGTGTGTTGGTTACCATTTTTTGTTGTTAATTTATTATCTGGATTTTGTTTGCAATGTATATATCATGAAGAATTAGTGTCAGCTGTGGTCACATGGTTAGGTTGGATTAATTCTAGTATGAATCCCGTAATTTATGCATGTTGGAGTCGAGATTTTCGAAGGTAAGTGCGCATTTCTTTCTTTTAATTGTTGTCTATCGCTAACAGACTTTAATATCATTACATTAAAAAACCATTAAACTTTAGATATTGTATTTTGAACTAGGCAGAAGATGATGATATATTGATCACTTCATATTTCTCTTTCTTATAATTTTAACATTTTAAGGGCAGTTCGTGAGAGCTGAAATTTAATGAGATGCTTCAAAACCGCAGGATTCGGATAATAAAGTTCAATCATCATATGTTTTGTAAACATTCATGACACAAATAGTAATTATGGCATGTATTACAGGATTTACTACATCCTGTGCTAGATTCATCTAATACAACCTCTATACATACATATTTCAACATGAATTGTTAATTAAAGTAAATAAAGTTACTTTCATTATTCAATCAATCATACATCCTTTAATTAATTACTGTTCGCGTTCAGTATACATTTAATGTAATTATATATTGGTTTAAAATGTTTGGAATTTAGAATATCATCTCATGTAACAACTTATAAAATATAATTTATCCTGTTGTGAATTACTTTTCCGCTTCATCGGTAAACAAAGTTCTTGCGAACCCATTCCAAAACTTTAGGTTGGTAATTTTAGTATTTTCAATGTCAATTTTATATTACAACTAGTAATAACTTTCATGACTTAAGTTATTGTTAACTTCTATCTTAAAATATTGAAGAATTACATTATAAATGTCGGCTATTTACGAGAAAAAATGGCTATCTTACAATAATGACTGATAATAAAAAAAAGTTTATGTTCCAAAAAAGTATAAGCTAATCTTATTTTAAATTTAATTATTAAATTAATATGAAAATAAACTATTAAGTATGGTGCACACGATGGTGTTCTCGTGCTAGTTCGTTGCTGGATCTTTCCGCAGTCTGCTGTGCATGGTCTGTTGCTTGCAGGTTAGCAGGGAGCGCTGCTAGTTTGGCTTCATACGAAGCTCGTTAGTTCGTCATTTAATAAAATTTCAAATTCGCCCCCTTTACCTAGATCGGTTTTTTTGTATTATAAATACGTATTTCGACTGCAATGTAGTCATCATCAGTATAAATTTCAGTATAAATTAGTCAGTCGTAATTTACTCTTTGACAATTAGAATTAAAGATAGAAAGTCGAGATCAATAGACAAAAATAAAAATTAATAGAAAATTAACGAACTTAAAATATACTAAATTTAACATTACTCTTGTTATATATATATATATATATATATATAATATATATATATATAATATATATATATATATATATAATATATATATATATATATATATATATATATATATATATATATATATATATATATATATATATGTAAGGCTTTATTGATTTACAATTTGAATCAAACAAAGACTAAAATTAAATTGCATACTCCCACGAAATTGGAAATTAATAATAAAGCAATAATAACAATCATAATAATAATAGCAATAATAATAATAATAATAATAACAAACATAATAATATTAATAAAAATAATAATAATAATAAAAATATTAAATAAAATCAAAGATAAACAAATGAAATCAAATGCATTTAGAATAGAAAACTAAAAAAAAAAGAAAGAAAAAAAAGAAAAAAAAAGGAAATTACAAAAGCAAATTTTTTCGTCTTTCTAATAAATATTCTTTCTATAAAAATCGTCCACATTTGCTTTGATGCATTTTTTTCATTGAGAATATTCTAAATTATCCGCATTTTCTAGCATACCTTCACCCAACAACTCTCTAGCACAGTCATTAATGGCAAGTAGCTAATACAATTTTAAGCGCATTCCTTTTGCACTAGCCTATTCTCACTGTTTAGTTGTCTAAACATGTACGAGAGTGATTGTAGAGTTGTGTATGCTTCCAACGGTAATTCAACAATTTCCAACAATACCGCAACACTACATTTAGCCACGCCTTGAATTTCTTTATAGATTAAAGTTAAGAATTTTGTCGGTTCCTCAATTACTCTTGTTAAAATTTCTTTCATTCACATTTATTCCTGTTACCTTACTCTTATTAAAATTACTTTTATATTGTCTCAGGACTTTTATGTTAGTCGTTGCTAATTTGGTGACAATTTCGTGGTATATCGTAATTTACAATCCGCACTCGCTGTAAACATTTCCATATTTTTGATAAAATAAACGAGGCCAATTGTGCGTAGTAACAAGTTGAGTGATATCTTATTATTGAATACAAGCACAATTATATCATCATAAAGCATAAAATCATATTTTTTCCATTAAAATTTTTTTTAAATTTCATATTGTGTCGCCAAAAAATTGGAAAGGAAAAGATGATACATCGTTGTTTTCTTATTAATTTTTTCAACATTAGTTTCATTTATTTGTGACGCAATATAGACATTACCATTGTAAAGAAGACACAGTAACGTGTTGTAACATTTTCATTGCAAATGAGTTTTAATAAGTTTTAAGTAACCATTAAATTTATTGATAACGTTATAATTCCTCAAAGGAAAACTATCAAACTATATTACAATTAAATTTTTTTTTCATTTTCATCTTTCTAGAAATTGTTAATTTATAATTATCTTTAGGTACTTTTTTTTCGTTTATAAGAATTATTTATTTATGTCTAGCAACCACAAATACATAGAAAGTTATTTATTATTATTTTCTAAATTTTCCTTACATTTCTTTATTAACAAAACGACATAACCTTAGTGCAACAACATCCGATCTCTATTCAAAGTTGTAGGGTTTAATTCCTGCCTTCTTCGTCTTTGATTATACTGTGGCGCCTTTCAAATATATATTCGCACAAGGAAATGGTTTCAGTTAATTAATTATCCAAATCAAAAGTGGATCGACAACGTCTGCCACTCATTTGCCAAGCTTAGCTTTAGTGGTCTCCCAATCATAACCATTTCAACAAACCCTAGATAGTGCTCTGGTTTAAAAAGGAAAACCATCATAATATACTTGGGATTCTGTCCAGTTAAATACCTATAATTTAATTGTTCGAAGAACCAGTAACAAAGCATATTAATCATTCTGAAATCACATGACCTTCACAAGTACAAACATTCATTATACCACCCTCTGCGTAATATATCCATAGCTACCCATAGCTTATTGGTATTCTTTTGTTTGATATAAAACGAATGTACCGTAACAATATAATATTGCACATTGTACGTGTATAGTATATACTTATATACGAATTTTCTGGAATGTTTCAAGTTACTCATTCATCCATGATAATTATTGTATATGATATTCATGTGTGATACTCAAAACATATTAGATACAAAAATACTGATTATTTATAAAATGTAACATACAGATTTGTTATTATCAAAAGCAAATGAAGATATAAGGTTTGTTTAAAAGTGTCTCTACAGTTTAAAATTAAACAGTGTAATTTCGTAAACACTATACCTACTCGACCTACTTGGTCACCAGCTTCTCAAGTTTTTTATGAACATTTTCTACTTGTAACAAACCGCTCTTTTATTGTGTACATTTGCAGAAGGATAATTTAGAAATAATTTCATAGTTTGATTTTCTCAGTTGAAAGTAGGTGAGTGCCATCTTTAGTTCACGGAACGAAGGTTTTCAGTACCATTTTATGACATCAAATACTTCATATGAAAAAACATACACACCTAGGGTTAATAGCTTCCGTTGGTATAATATAACCGAAAGGCAACCATACTAACAATGGAAATAAATAGACGCTAGTTTACAAAAAAACCATTTAAAAAAAAAGTTTTCATTGTTCATTTTAGGAAAAATTTTATAGATAAACCAAAGTTACCAAAGCTACCGAAGCGTAGCTTTGTAGGCCAATGATTTCTCTATTGTGCTCACAAGTGACTGCATGTTGTGAGTCGGATATATTTCTTGTCCGCATGCTTTTCTGTATATAATATATATATATATATATATATATATATATATATATATATATATATATATATATATATATATATATATATATATATATATATGTATGTATATATGTATATACTAGCTGACCCGACAGACGTTGTCCTGTCATAACTATGAATATTGAATTCGATTTGGTATAATTAATAAAAAATAATAATTATTCCAAAAACATATTGTTTATTATTCTAATGATTTATGATAACATTCTTAGTTTTAATTTCTAGCGACTTCATCAATTGTTGGCGCATTAAAACATCTTGCGTGTTGTCCTGCAGGCGTCTTATCGGCTTTGATTACATGCGGTCTTATGCGGTCGTAAATAATGCAACCAATTCGTTGTGGTGATGGTAAAATATTTGGAGTTGTTCCACAATTGGTCTTTTCTCCGAATTGGTCTTTTCAGCGTGTGTACAACGCTGATCGACTTGTCTTGCTGAATCGCCCATAAAATAAATTTTCAAAAATTTGTAGTCACTATCCCGCGTTCGCAATAAGGAACCTGTTAGGTGATACATTTGACCCTGAATCTGCAAAGCTATACAGACAATAAATATAAGATATTGTATAAGATATAAGATATTGTAATATAAGATATTGTATGCGAATTATTTTTACCACCATATGGCTCTCCCTAGTTGCTCTCAAAATACTTTCTCAGCACTCGCATTCCACCATCAACTTTTTTAAACACACCCACTTCTTTCTGCTTTTGGCAATTTACCGAGCTACAAATGTACTTTAAGCCATTTCAATTGAAAGCTGCCAACGTATTTTGCATCAGGCACGTGGTAGTAAAAGTTTATTGTTTTTCAATATACTTACCTTGAAACTTGGCTGAAATTTTTCGCGAATAACTTTTGTTGTTACAAATGACGTCATTTGAAACCAATTATTTTATTGCTCGATAAGAGTAAAAAAATGTTTAGAATCTGGCCCATTTCCTGAAACCAATGAATGTAGTGGCTCTTCTGGCGGTACCAATCTCGCCAATTTGACTTGACCGCTCACGCATCACAATCCAGGGGCTTCATTTTTAAAATTAAATGCCTTTCAATATTGACACACAACGTTCATTGCTCCAATAGCAACGATTTGCTGTGAACTGTAATCGATTTCGACATTATAATTAAATGCAGCCCGATAGGGGTTAAACGCAACAATTCTATGTTGTTGATTTCGATTCCATCGATTCCGTTCAACTTCATTCCGCGTTTCGGGTTGCTCGACAGTTTGGCTTGCTCTTGTATATCTTTCACTTCTAGCTTATCGAGTTCTACGACTTACGTTTGTACGTCTCATTGCTGGCATTTTTAAAAACAAAAATTCATTTAAAAAAAAATAAATAAATTCGTTACGCAGGAGCGGCTTTAACTTTCGAATTTCCTAAGCGAATTTCTTAAGAATACATAAATCGCTCTCTAGCAATCATAATTTTAGTGTGATCAAATTGCAATATAATATCTGATATGATTTTTGTATTTGCAAAAACTAAGTTTATTAATAGCCAAAATAGAACGATATATAACGATCATTGTTTATAGTCACTATGGAAACGACAATCAAAATTGACATTTCAAAATTAAAACAAAATTTTAATAAAATAATTTTATAGAATTTCATTCAAATCGGTCTAGCCGTTTAGGACCGGGTTAGGGATATCCTGCTGCCGCCGGATTCTGTCCATTGGCCAGTAATAGAGTCTTCCAGATATCTTGTTGCCGCTGGAGAATCTTTCTTAATCGTTAATTTTTTGGTGGTTATATTTTTTGGAGAATTTTTATAGGGGGTGGAGGAAGTAATCTGTTAATTTGACTTTATTTCGGGTCGATTGGTGAAAACTCCATCTATCTAGCATGTATAGAACTGAAAAACGTAATTCTGGAGGTGTTTTTATGATTTGGCGGGGGTTTGCAATGACAAATTTTAAATTTTTCTATAAACTTATTTGTCAAATTCAAAATTTGTCGAATTGAAAAAAACCTAATCTTTCTAGCATGTATAGAAGAAAAGAGGTAGTTTTGGGGGTGTTTTTCTCATTTTCGCAGGGTTGGGATGGATAAATTTAGGTTTTTCGATTTTCCGGGGGGTTGTAATGAAAAATTGTTTGTAACTCCGGGGGGTTGTAAGAAAGTTTTTCGAATTAACTTCCAAATTTGTAGCTATTTACCGCATCTTTCTAGCATGACTAGAAGTGGGTTAGTTTTTGTATAGATTAGTGAATGAGTGTGTCAGTCAGTCAGCTTCACTTCTAGCGTTATAGTATATTGGGTTATATATATATATATATATATATATATATATATATATATATATATATTTATATATATATATATATACAAATATATATATATATATATATATATATATTTTTTTTTTTTTTTTAGAGGAGGGGAAAATCTTCAAAAGACTTCCGGCCAATAGCTATTGACACGGAGAGTGTCGGATTCTTACCGACTAAAAACCCCCCCTTTTTCCATCTTTGTGTGGTAATAGGGCCCTCAGGAACCGCGTTAGCATTACTTCTGAGGGACCCTTCACAGTGCCTGAGTATTCAGGCTATTCTTAAAAAATCTTGCCTACTGTTCATTTCTAGGGCGTCCTGCTTGGACCGCCTGCCGGTTACGTGCATCGTTTTCTTTGACGCTCATAACCTTTTCGCAGAACAGGATGAACGCTTGCCACTCCTCTTCACCCTTTAAAATTGTACAGATTAGAACCCTTAGGTCCAGGTCGTTGGTATCAAGGGCCCCGTATAGCATGTTCCGCTGCTCGTTCCAAGCCGGACAAAATGCGAGAGTGTGCTGGGCCGTGTCACTGAGATCTTCACAATGAAAACATCGTGAGAACGGGAGCTTGCCGATTCTATGCAGGTATTCACTGAAACAACCATGTCCGGTGAGCACCTGCGTCGCTCTGTAAGTGAGCGACCCATGTGACCGGTTAAGCCACTCGGAAAAGATTGGCAGAATCGCCTCTTGTACTCGTTTCCCCACGAGCAATGGGTTTAGGAGTCTTCCAGACCATGAGTACTCCAGTTCCTCCTTGATATTTGTTCGAAGCACCCTTATTGCACCTGGTTCCACGCCCACCCCTTCTCGACGAAGGTTTCGGACCCCCCAGAAAAGTTGGCTCTGCTTGGTTGCAAGAAGATCAAGGTGGGATGCCCGCGAGGGCCTCCACAGCATATATATATATATATATATATATATATATATATATGTATATATATATATACATTTATTTATTTATTTATTTATATATATATATATATATATATATATAATATATATATATATATATATATATATATATATATATATATATATATATATATATATATATATATATATATATACATATATATATATATATATATATATATTTATATATATATATATATATATATATATTGTGTCAGCATACTTGTCTGTAAGTGCTCTAGATGACACAGGGTGTTAGGTGCTATATATTTTTTGAAAACCCAAGTTCGTTAATGGGAAAAATCGGACAAGAGGAATGGAGGCGTATAGGGAGGAGAAATATGATATCTTGACTTTCACCCTTAATGTTAGTAAAACTGAACAATTGAAATGAGTAAAGTTATAGTAAATAAATTTTAATACAATTCTTTAACTGATAATATTTTCTGTAAATCTAAAATTTACGGAATTTCTGAAATTTATGATAGGACAAAAGCCGGTTTTGTGGATCTTGATGGCGTAAATAGTGTTCGCCGTATAACCAATATTCTAGCATGTGCTCTCAGAAACAAAAGCAGTGGACTGGCTTCTGAATCTCTTTTCTACTCCAACATTTTATAGTATGTAAGAGTAGATTGGAACAGGTTACTTCTATGTTAGAGAAGAAGGGAGATGGTTTCAATTATCTAAAACCTATTTCTACAAAAGTAAATAGACAGATTTTTGGGATTCAAACCAAACTTTATTATGCCTAATAAATTAGTCATATTAGTAGTGTTATCAAAAATTACAATTATATCAAAATATATAATTGTAATTTTTAATTAGAGTATGACTATTTATCGTCGAAAAATTAGTACTGCTAAGGGTACATTTAACACATATTTTAAAACATATGCAGAGCTTAACTATTATAAGAATAGGTAAACGTAGTGATTCGGCAAAGGTATCTAAATATGAAAGTATATTTAGTTACGAGTCAACCACAGGGACTGAAACAAAAAAATTTTATTTTGAAAAAACATTAACTTTCTTCAAAATAAAAAAAAGAGAAAAGAGTTAGTATAATTTTTTTTAAATAATATTAACCAATCAATTAAATTATTACTTTTAAGGAAATTGGTATAGATAGTTTACTAATGTATCCATACCAAAAATACCAAAAAGGGTGTGATGTATTTTAATATATTTATCAGACGAAATACATTGAAAATAAAAATAGATTTTTATTTAGGTTAAATAAAGATAATATTTAAAAGGAAAATAAAATTTGAAGGAATGAAGATAAAATAATATTTGAAGTAGTAATATTATTTAATATAGAATAAGGATAAAATTATATTTGAAGGAACATTACTTTATAAAGAATGAGACTTATAAATAGTTTAAAGTAAAATATATAAATAGGAGAAAAATAATTATTTAGTCAATAATGAGTTGAACACCTTGCAACCCATAAGAAGTAAAAGAATGTGTATGTGTTTATATCTCTGTAAAAACCTAAGAAATAGCAAAGACAAGAACCCTATAGGATTAGATACATTAGAGACTAAGAATTAATCACATAGGAATGCGAATCGACTAGGAACATAGAATTAAAACCATTATATTTACTTTAAAAAAAGAGATACGTTTACAAAATACACAAAGAACGATTCAAAAATCAATTGCATAGGAATGCATATAGATTAGATATAAAACTAATTAAATAAAAGTAATTAAAGTTATAGGTATGCACTTTAATTAGAAAGAGAGCGATACGTTTACAAAACCAATAAAGAACGATACAAGGATCAATCTCACAGGAGTGCGCATCGATTAGACATAAAAGAAATTAAAGCCATAGATACGCACTTTAATTAAAAAAATGATACGTTTACAAAACGTATAAAGAACTATACAATAATAGATTTCTACAAGAAATATAAACTCATAAACAAGATGTTACGGAAATTTAACATATGGAAATAACAATAATAAGATGAATAAAATATTTTTTTTTAAGAAATAATTATTTACGTTTAAAAAATTAAATTAGATATAATGATGAATTTAGCTATAGTATAGCTGGGCACTATTTTATAAAATGCATTTTGAATTAAAGTTATACTTAACACTTCAAGTGTATTCACATAAAAAAGACCTCACACTCAGTTTTTTTAAAGCACTTCAAATGTTTTAAAATTAAACGTTAAAGATGTTTAAATTATATTAAACACCGTTTTAGCATTTACTTTAGCATTGACTACAAGCATTTAAACGCTTAACGTGATTTAAAATAAAAAGTATGATTTGCAATGAAGTCGTCGAAGGAAATAGTGCTACATAAAAACATAAAATTTAATCGAATTTATACACAGGTTTTGAAAGCATTCTCATGATAATTTATTCTTTCTTTGAAAAATGTGACATTTATCTGTGACAAAGTTTTGTGAAATGTCATTTGTTCGTCAAATTTGTGAAGTGTATCCAACTTATACAAAAGTATAGCAAAAGTCCTGCCTGATTCCGTCAAAAGCTAAGCGGAACTGATATGGTATGCCAATTAGGTGAAATTAATGGATATTTGGATTTAGTTTATAAAATGATAAATGATCTTTAATCGTTTTGAATATTTAATAGGGAACAATTCTTCTTAAAACTAGTTGATGAAGGGTTTTGACATCTTCAACATATACACAGTAAATCACATTCTAACGATATCGATATATTTTATTTTAAATTAATAAAAAGATATAAAGATTATTCAAATAATCAAAGAGAACTCTAGGTTTTTTAATATTAGCAACGAGCAACATATCTCTGACTCCATATCCCAGAGAAAGTTACGATTAGCTAATTCATACTGATGATAACCTTGTAGTCGAAATACGTATTTATAAAATACAAATAATTGTTCTAAGAATTAGGCAAAATTTGAAATTTAATAAAATGATATTCAAACTGAATTGTATATAACTTCAGCTCTATGTAATCTTGACAAATATATAAAACAGAACGTCTCTTCTACCTGTATGGTTGTAACTTCAAATTTAATTTCACATGTACCAAATCTATTGACCTGAAATTTATAAGTTAAAGATAGTATTCTGGTATTGGTAAAAAACTTAATTAATTTATCTTTCATAGTCATACCTCAACCGGCTCTGACAATTTTCTTGGAAAATTATTCCAATATTTTAGTATTCAATAATAGCACCATCTAGGCTACGATAATAGTACAAATACGTATACGTTCATATATCCTGGTTCTAATTGGAATACGGTAGCTGATTTATTAAGTTATATGCAGTGAACTCGCTCTGCTTGCAAGGGGGTTCCCCCCTTGACTCATTGCCTCCGCGTCACAGAAAATAACATTACATGAATTGTAAAAAAAGTTGAAAAAAATACTTACCAAAAAGTACTTACCATTAGAGAATTAATGGAGATGGGGGATTTTTTTCGAAGCGGAATTTTTATAGTGGGAATTTTTAGGGTTTTTTGAGGGGGATAATTTTTTTGGAGTGGGTGGGTTTAGGATGGGGGGTTTGAAGGGACTGTGCATAGATAGGTCTCACATACATTACGATTTTCCAGAGGTCGCGATGAAAAAATTTATCGAATAACCCCAATAGTTTGAAGAAATTCTCCACCAAATGCAAAAAACCTCATCTTTCCACCATGAATAGAAGTTAAAAGAATAGTTTAGGGGGTTGTTTTCCCATTTTTTTAGGAGGTGGTGATGAAAAATTTTAAGTTTTTAGAATTATTTTCTTAATTTGTAGCTATTAAGCGTCGAATGCAAAAAACCGCATCTTTCTAGCATGTATAGAAGAAAAAGGGTGGTTTTAGGGTTTTTTTTTCATTTTCGAATGGTTGCGATGGGAAAATTTATTAACTATTATAAAATAATCCTGTTATTTTAATCCTGTTCCATATTGAATAAAAAAAACCCGATGTTTCTAACATGAATAGAAGTGAAAAGGGCAGTTTTAGGTGTTTTTCTTCTTTTTGGGGATTGCGATGTAGGTTATGAAATTTTCGAGGTATTAATTTGATTTTATTTTGGGTCAATTGGTGAAAATTTCATCTGCCTACCATGAATTGAAGTAAAGAAGGTAGCTTAGGGGGTGCTTTTCCCATTGTTTTTTGGGAGGAAGCGATGAAAGTTTTTAAGTTTTTTGAATTACCTTCTTAATTTGTAGCTATTTAGCGTCGAATGCAAAAAACTGCATCTTTCTTGCATGGATAGAAGAAAAGGGGTAGTTTTAGGGATGTCTATCCCATTTGCGAAGCAAATGATGGAAAAATTTATGTTTTTAAAATAATCCTGTTATTTTACACTCGTTCCACGTCGAATGAAACCAACCTGATCTTTCTAACATGAAGAGAAGTGAAAAAGGCAGTTTAAGGGGTGTTTATCCCATTTTCGGGGGTTTGCGATTTAGGTAATGAAGTTTTTTTAAATTAAACTGTAATTTGACTATATTTTGGGTCGATTGGTGAAAATCCCATCTTTCTACCATGAATTTGAAGTTAAAAGAGTAGCCTAGGGGGTTGTTTGCCCATTTTTTAAGGGGTAATGATGAAAAATTTTAAGTTTTTCTAGCCACCTTCTTAATTTGTAGCTATTAAGCATCGAATGCAAAAAACCGCAACTTTCTAGCATGTATATAGAATAAACAGGTAGTTGTAGGGATGTTTTTCCCATTTCGGGGGAGTTGCGATGGAGGTAATGAAATTTTTCAATGTTTTCTGTTAATTTGACTTTATTTTGGGTCGATTGGTGAAAATTCCATCTTTCTTGCATGTTGGAGAGGGTTTTTCCGCAAAAAGTCGCATCTTTCGAGCATGTCTAGAAGTGCTTTAGAGTTTGTATACATGAGTCAGTCAGTCAGTCAATCAGTCAGCTTCCCTTAGGGCTATATCTAGAGCACGGCAGTGCGACAGGCCGAGTTTAAGGGTTTTTTCTTGCCTTCGCACTTACAGTACTATTATCGTTAAATCAGAGCCGATTTGAACTCAAAATATCTTCTGAACGAAAAGAGCTACAGTGCTGACTTTTCGAATATAAGCTATTTAGGGAATTATAAGAGAACAAGTTTATGCTTTTCCGATTATTCGGTTTATGACTAAACCGAAAGGAAAATTATCAAACCACGATATTTATATTGGAAAATGGAAAATTTTTGCATTTTTAGTTTTGATTAAATTAACATAAGAAATATTGCTGCTCTATGATTGGTCTATATTTCTATATTTATACTTAAAATTTAGCACACATCACTTGTGAGGTTTGTGCACGATTTTTTAAAACTTTGTTGCTCCACTTCCAGAAATGCTAGCAGGATGCGGTTTTTAATTAGAATCTTTGGGAAAATTTAATTTTCCCAACAGAACATATCGAAAACCAAAAATTAAATTTATGTGTTTAAGTTTAGGCCATTTCCTGACATTTTAGAAGGATGCGAATTTTTGCATTCGAGGTTGGATATGTCAAAACCTTTTTGTAGATCGAAAAAATTCAATTTTCCAAACGCAACATCCGAAAAAATGGGAAAAAACAAAAAATTTTGGTAGTCCATTCTGATTCGTTGATATTTGTTGGGGACTATCTGATTGGATGGCACATTCAGTATAAATATAGACATATATATGTATACTATAAATGTATTTTGCACGTTAGATTGTATCATTACTTCTGAATACTTCAAAGGTAACACTAATTGTTAAAAATTTTCAACAAAGAAGCTTTGTTAAATTTATCAAAAAAAAAGGCGTTACGCAGGAACAGCGTCAACTTAGCGAATTTCCTTAGAATACATAAATCACTCTCTAGCGGTCAGAATTTTAGCGTGATCAAAAACGTATCTGACATGATTTAGTATTTGAAAAATTTAAATTTATTAATAGCTTAAAGACAACCATATACAACGATTAATAATAGTGTGCTATTGTAGTTTAAAGTTACTATGGAAGCGACAACCAAAATTGACATTTCAAAATTGAAACAAAATTTTAATAAAATAATTTTATAGTTATGTTTTAGAAGTAATGTATTGTTTCTGTGGAAATCAAAAAATCAACAAAAATTTTAATCGACTCCAAAAAAAGAAGGAGGGGATTCTATGTTCGACTATATGTACTTTTTATAAATGTATGTTCACCAATTTCTCCGTCAATTGTGGATCGATTTTCAAAAATATTATTTTGTATGAAAGAATATACTCTCGAGGTAGTTCTGTTGTCATCAAGTCATAATCTGATGAGGAGATCCCTTCAAACCGATCAGTAGGTAGCACGTCACACCAATAATAATATTTTATTACCAGTAATGTAACAACTAACTGAGTTAATTGTTTGAATACCCAGTACATACTGAGTTGTATATTAATGATTGAATTGATAACCATTCTGCATATTCTATTTATTAACAATTCGCCTTCCGAGGGACATTTAATCACAAAATATGAGAAAAGTACTGAGTTAATGAAAAAAAATATTCATATGAAATTTTTATGCTGTTTGAATTATTTGAGATACACAGAACATTCAACAAAATTATAAGTAAGATAGGTTCTGTCATATTTGGCCGAATTATTTTTTAATAAATCAAGTTTGTCTTTTAATAAAAGAAAACTTACTAAATAAGCTATTCACTGCTGGAATCTGTTCGTAATGTCCTCGAATTTGTTTTTTCGTTTTCGTTGATATATGAATGCAGTAAAATAATTTTTATTACAATGGTGAAAGTTTTTGTTTTAAAAATTTCCGTCTGAGATACAGTGTTGCTAATTTTTTCAAATGTGAGCTCTTAATAAAAAGTTAAATGTACCATTTTAACTTAACAAACCTTTATCTATATGAACTATATTACATATACTTTTTTTTCTTCTAGAAGTAGGGTATCTGTCATTGTAAGTTCATATTCCTCTTTCGTATTCTAACACCCGATATAATGTTATATATTAGTTTCATTTTCCGTTTTCTTTATCAATCTGAAATTTATAGCTCCTACTTACAGAAGTAGAAAGAGTTAGAAGTTTATGTTTTTAAGTACTATGCAGCAAGGGGCGTTGGACATAGGACTATAAAAATATATAGTCCTGTGGATTGGATCTCTACATATCTTTAAGACCTCTTTGCAATTAAATGTAACTAAAAGACTGGAGTGGTGGATGTAATTATACTTTTAAACTCAGTAATAATCCGTCAAAAATGTGTATATTAACAAGTGAAAATAACAACTAACTGAGTTAATTGCTTAAATACTCGGTATATACTGAATTTATAAAAAAAAGTTTCTAACAAAAGTTGTTTGGTTTTTAAAAAAGGGCCATTTTTTAATTTTTGTTCTATCTCTTACGGTGTCAAAGGTAGGCAGTTTTACCTAGTTTGTCTAAACATGGTCTGAATTTGCACATTCACGAACTTGAGCCTACTTTTCAGCTCTAAAACACACATAAAAAATTTCAGGTGGCTATCTATTTTCGTTTTAGAGTTATCGTGTTCACAGACGGACAGTCGTTTCAAAGTTGGAACTAAACTTAATATACCCTGGTATATATTAAATACCTGGTATAAAAATAGTATGTATGGATGTTATACACATGTTAACATGCATGCCTGCATTCGCCTATCTCATTCGTGTGTCTCATTTTCAACTTAGAGATAAATTATGAAAAAACTATTGAGTTTATGAATTTTCAAACAAAAGTTGTTTATTTTAAAGATTTTTTGTTAATAAATTTCTTTTCTATCTCTTACGGTTTCAAAGATATAAATTTTCCACCCTGGCGGGGGAAACACATTCCGATTTTGCCCATTAACGAACTTTGCCTTACTTTTTTGCTCTAGAGCGCACAAACAAATAACAAAATTTTCAGCTCGTAATCTCTTTCCATTCTTGAGTTATCGTTTCACAGGACGGTGTCCCGGATGAACATGTATGATATCTTTGTGAAGCAATTTTGTCAAGGATTAATATTTTTAAGAGTTACAAAGTCAGGACTAAACTAAATATACCTTGTATATTTACATATACAGGGTATAAAAAGGTTAAAGTTTTTTTAATAACTAACTTTTCTTGTGAAATATTACCACTGACGTAGGTTTCTAATAATATTTAATCGAGTAAATATTCGCAACATAATTTTATTTGTCAAAATGTTGTAAATCAAAAACTTTAAACTCACAGTATTTTATATATGTTTTAAACATTTTATAATTCATTTCTCACCCACTAAATAAACACTTCATAGCTCCATTAAACATTTTTAACATTAAAAATCAAAAACGTTAATAATTTTTATGTAAATAAAACCACGAAAATGTAATTTTGTGTATCTAATCGTTGAAACTCATCTTCAGTTCACATTTATCGAAATATTATTGTTTAATATTAAAGATAAAGATCTGGTAGAGAAATTAGGTAGTTTCACTTTTGAATTATTGAAGATGATAAAGGAAAATTGAAACCAGAATATCTGACATCTAAGCAGTGTTTTTATGTCTATAATAATATGTGTTTACTAGAATATCATTATGTAATTTGAATAATTGGTTTATAATTTAAAAAAATTAACTTAAGAAAAAAATATTATATCTTAATATTGTTTTAATGAAAAAATAATCATGAGTAAAGTTATAGGAAATTATACTCATTTTCATCTATCGACCTATTTTTACTGAAACTTTATAATTATTTACGATTATAATGTGTGAATAAAAATGAATATTAAAAGTGTTGCCAAAGTTAACGTCATATTTTTTATACATATTTTTTTACTACCAATGAAAAATTATAAACATATTGTCTAGTGTCGCATTTAACATATAAAAATCGCCCTCATCTCTAGGTCCACCACTAAATGTTGTTAATAATGGAATGAAAAAAATAAATGTTCACGACATTATTAAATAAAATATGAGCTGCATTGAATGAAGAATAATAACAGAGTTGTTATGCAATTTGTTTTGTTAAATTAATATGGTATTCTAGTCCACAATAAACAATAGACACACCACCCTTCTAAAACAGTTATAGTTTATGTGCTCATTCGTGGTGAGTATTAGATAATGTTATTTAATTTTGTTTCATACAGCTCCTCAATACCAATTTTATTCCAAAATCACAATACATGTTTTGATTTTCGTATACACACGGTATAACAATATCGATTCAACAAATCTTTTCGTTTGTATCAAACATTTAACCTCGAATAATAATATAAAATATTTTTATTCCAATCATTTAGGAGAAAATCATTCGGCGTCTAACTTTGTCTCGAATCTTTCATCATTCTGGCTAACATGAAAAAGGAAAATCATACGGCGTCTAACATTGTCTTAAATGTTTCATCATTTTGGTTTACATGTAAAAAGGAAAATAAATTAACTATGACGAAATAAAAGCGAAACGCAAACATAAATATTGTATTCTTAAAGACCGAAAAATACCGAATGTAGACAAACGAATATCATACGAATGATGAATAAAAATGTTTTTATTTCGTTAAATAATCGTGTTATCTCTTCTACTGCATAATTCGTTGATTATTATGACTGATAGTTTTCTTTTTTCTTTTTTCTTTCTGTATTCTTTATTAGCGAATTTCCTGAAAGGAAATAGAGCTATTGGTCTCGTGAAAGGCGAAAAGGGGTTTAGAGGGAGGGGGGAAACACAAAATTTGACATATCTCCCTTAATATTCGGAAAATCGAAAAAATATAAGAAGTTAAGTTGCAAGTATACCTATAATATTAAGTTTTCTGTAATTTTGTTTCTTATCATTTTGCTGTTACACTAATATTTACAGAAATATTTAAGACGGTTTAAGATTGAAAATTAAATTCCTTAATATCTCTGTACATATTAGAGCATGAGCAAAAATGGTGAGGTGATGAATTGTAGCAAAGACGATTTTCTACAACTTTATTCCTTGCGCATTTTTCGATTGTTCTAATATTAAGAGAGATATTTTATATGTTGTGTTTTCTTCTTTCTTTATGCCCCCCTTACCCCTTGACGTATGTCATTTATTAATAAAATTGACCATGCAAATAATAAAATCATATACGACATTTCATTTGATCAGACTAAAATTGTGACCGTTAGAAAGTGATTTATATATTCTAAAGAAATTCGCTAAAATGAAGCAGCTCCTGCGAAACGATTTTTTTTGTTATTTAAATCTGTATTCTTGATAAATATTGACTTCCGTATTCGAGTATATAGCCAATAATTTAAGTTAAGTTCTCTCAGGCCTCCAAAAGGGTGACAGACAGTACGAACTTATTTTTAAAATTCAGTATGCTTTCTTAAAGCCAAAATATAATTTTAAGGTTGCGACAATAAAATTACTTTTTTCGAGTATATTTTTCTTTAAACCTTTTATTAGTTTTACTGTACTAAAACATTATATTTAGTATAGATATTAGAATCTTTGAATGGCAAACTTTTTGAAATCTGGAAACAATAAATAATAGTTAAACAAAATTAAAAACACGCTTTTATAGCTGGCGGAACTAAAAGATAGAAAATAATTTTTAAATATGGAGGTTCGTTTTATAGCGATGTAAAGTTCACTGGTTTATTATAATTAAAAAATTTCTAATAATTTTAAAATAAGAATTATGTTATCAACGAAACAATTAATTTGATTGTAAAAGCGTGGGGTGCTTCACATCAAATTATAATATCAAATCAATATCCTTAATATCTAATCCGACCAAAAACATAAATGTAAGAAAGGGCCGAGTTTTCGGGAAAATCCTTAATGTAATAGTTCCTTCTTAAAAAGTGATGATATGAGAGTAAGGACCGAGCTATTTACAAAGTAAATAGCTCTAGACTTCATATAATAGTGGCTTCTTAAAAAGTGATGATATGGAAGAAAGGACCGAGCTATTTACAAAGTAAATAGCTCTAGACTTCAGATAATAGTTGCTCTTTGAAAAGTGATGGTATCCCATTAAAGAGCCGAGCTATTTACATAGTAAATAGCTTGGTAAACTATTAACTAAAAAAATTAATGAGGGATAAATTTATTAAATGTAAGAAAACATTTTGTTCAAATTTATTTCATAAGTTTTCTCTTAGTATGATTTTAAAATTTTATAACGCGGCAAGTTTTTTTTTCTGATGATTTCAAATATTTTAAAACTTGCCGCGTTATAAAATTTTAAAATCATACTAAGAGAAAACTTATGAAATAAATTTGAACAAAATGTTTTCTTACATTTAATAAATTTATCCCTCATTAATTTTTTTAGTTAATAGTTTACCAAGCTATTTACTATGTTAATAGCTCGGCTCTTTAATGGGATATCATCACTTTTCAAAGAGCAACTATTATATGAAGTCTAGAGCTATTTACTTTGTAAATAGCTCGGTCGTTACTCTCATATCATCACTTTTTAAGAAGGAACTATTACATTAAGGATTTTCCCGAAAACTCGGCCCTTTCTTACATTTATGTTTTTGGTCGGATATCAATAATTTTTGAAAGGCTTAAATATACGAAGCCGAAGGCATCGCACAAAATGCGTAGCGTTTTGTTTCTCTTCGCATATGCTACGCGTTTCTTTCGCTTCGCGATACTTTACTCATTTTAGATTCACATTTACAAAGGAGACCGCTTCGCGTTATATTACGTCAACTGGCTCTGCTCGCTTTCTGAAGGGCTAAGACATCAATATAGTATGGTTTTAGTATAATATTGGGGACAATGGGAAATCAAACCCTTTAAAACAAAAAATTCAAAATCGATTCATAAATGACGGAGTGCTGAGGTAACACGCATTAAAAATTGTCCTGCAATTTTTGTGTTTTTATTAATAAAACAATTAAATGTGTAACACTTGTATACCTAACATATATGAGATTCTGTACAATATTTTGTAAAGTATGTTTTTATTAAAATTTTATGACGCGGCAAGTTAATTTTTCTGATGATTTCAAATATTTTAAAACTTGCCGCGTTATAAAATTTTAAAAACATACTAAGGGAAAACTTACGACATAAATTTCAACCAAATTTTTTCTTATACTTAATTAATTTACCCCTCATTTATTTTTTTAATAAATAGTTTACCGAGCTGTTTAGCTTGTAAATAGCTCGAAACTTTATGGGATATCATCACTTTTTAAGGAACAGCTATTATTTGAAGTCTAGAGCTATTTACTTTGTTAATAGCTCGGTCCTTTCTCGTATATCATCACTTTTTAAGGAGCAACTATTATATGAAGTCTGGATCTATTTACTTTGTAAATAGCTCGGTCCTTTATCCCATATCATCACTTATTAAGAAGCAACTATTTTATTAAGATTTTCTCGAAAACTTACCTTTCTTACAAACGGAAAATTTAACAACTTTAATTGTAATTAAAATAACATATGAAGCATATATCGATCTGATTTGTTGACAAGGTTACCGCCTCCTTTTTGATTAGATAGACATTTAGTATTTAAATAAAAAATAGCTAAATTAATATATCAGTATGTTTTAATACTCCAAATAGAAAACATTGATTGTTTTATTGTATTGTTACAATGTAACTTTTTTTAAGTAAACAAGTTGTTTAAAAATAAACCAGTTTATTTTCAATTAGCAATTCGTAATGATGAAGAATTAAATAAATTGTTTTAATTTGTAACAATTGCTCAAGGCGGTATATTACCAAATATTCAAGCAGTGTTATTGCCAAAGAAAACTGAAAAGAAAGCATAAATTTTATACATTGGATTATTGATAATAATATTCATCGATCATATATCATAGGCCTTTTATTAAAACGCCACAAATTAATGTGAAATAAGAGTGATATATTTTTTATTAAAATAACTATATAAAATTTAGTATATATAAGATGTTATTTGATTTGTTTCGATTATGACTTCTAAACTAATCGTTTATTACAGATAATTGATTATCAACGTTATAGTCTTTGAAGAAATGACTTGACCCGTTGGCTCCACTTCACCAAAAAAAAATTCGTTACGCAGGAGCTGCGTCAACTTAGCGAATTTCCTTAGAATACATAAATCACTCTCTAGCGGTCATATTTTTAGTCTGATCAAAATGCCTTAAGGCAGTTTAAGGGGTGTTTTTCCCATTTTCGGAGGTTTGCGTTATAGGTAAAAAAATTTTTCAAAGTGTTCTGTTAACTTGACTTTATTTCGGGTCGATTGGTCAAAATTCCATCATTTCATCATATATAGAACTGAAAAACGTAATTTTGGGGGGTGTTTTTTCAATTTTTCGGGAGTTCTTTTCGGGGCAAAAAAATATATTAAGTTTTTCGAAATAGCTTCCTAATTTGTAGCTATTAAGCGTCGATTGCAAAAAACTGCATCTTGTTGTATGTATAGAACAAAAAGGTTGGTTTTGGGGGTGTTTTTACCAAGTTCGAAGGGTTGTGATGGAAAAAAACCGATCTTTCTATCATGAATAGAAGTAAAGAGGTAAGTTTTAGGGATGTTTTTCCCATTTTCGGTGTGGTTGCGATGTAGGTAATGAAATTTTTCAAAATATTCTGTTCATTTTGACGTTATTTCGGGTCGATTAGTGAAAATTCAAACTTTATAGCATTTATAGAACAGAAAAACAAAATTTTGGAGGATGTTTTTCCAATTTTCCGAGGCTTCCGTTGCATAACTTTTAAAATCAACGCATACTGCTGTATTCAAATTGCAATGTCTATTTCTATATGGTATAAAAATTAAAAATTAATAGGTATATATGATATATATCGTTTTCTACATGGTAGTTTGAGTTGAACTAGTCTTAAAACAACAAAATGTTAAATTTTCCACTTTTCCGATACAAATTTCAAGTTTTCGCAATTTTCCCGTCGGTTTGGGTACTACAGCTATCTACATGCCCAATATCAACTTTACAGCATATCTGGAAGTAGCTCATAATTTTGATATCTAATACTTAAGTTTTTTAAGGCGTTCCCGCGAATTTTGCATTTTTGAAGTGAAATAACTTTTTAACGGTTAATTCGTTAACGTTGATTGAAAACATTGGTTCTTATAATTCCGTAAAGTATCTATATTCGAAATATCAACCCTGTAGCTCTTTCCGTTCAAAAGATACAGCACCCAAAAAATGAGCCTAAATTAACGATAAGATATAGCACTGTAGTGAGAAGTCCAAAGTGTCCCTTAAAACTCGGCCTTGCGCACTACCGTGCTTTAGATTATAGTTAAAAGCACCCTACGCTTTTTTACAATCAATTTAATTATTTTGTTGATAACTTAATTCTCATTTTAAAATTATTATGAATTTTTTAATTATAATAAATCAGTGAAGTGTACATCGCTGTAGAACGAACTCTCCATATTTAAAAATTATTTTCTACTTTCTATTTCTATTTTCTACTTTCATAAAAGTATGCTTTTTAGTTTTCTTAAACCTATTTTATATTTTTGCTTTTTTAGTCTTGATAAAGAATAAAAAAGTGACACTACCCTGGTCAGGATAATGAGACAAAGTTTCAATTTAATCCGACGTTTTGAAGTGAAGGTGAAAATCATGTTCAAAGATTCCGTTACATACATAGATACATAGATACATACTGCATACCAAGCTAATAAAAGCGTGTTGAAAATCGCTGGATTTCCAATATTTTCTGTTTGCACATTGTATACGAACTTGTATACGAACAGATATTGAGTTTCGACGCACTCACAGTTTTGGTAATGCCGTTTGAAGAAACCATTTCTTCAGATTCATTCACGTTTGTAGAAGAATGTATTTCTTGAATCAACGTATCTCCCCTTACGTCAGATATTGCGATTAAATCAAGCATTACAAGATCCAGTTTTTCATGAAAAATATCATTTTCTTGAAAAACTACATCACGACTAATAGGATAAGTTATCGAGAGAAGATCGTCCAGGCAATAGCCTTTCATGTCATTCTATATCCGATAAATGTGCATTCAAGATCAATTTCTGACGATTAACTTTGGGAATATGCATAAATGTTTTGCAACCAAAAAATCTCAACTCATCAAACAAACTTGCTGTTCTGACCATATCTCTTCCAAAATTCGACTGTGGAAACTCATGATTCGGGTTGTATTAATATAATACCTATTTTGACAAAATGAAAACCCGACTTCAAAAATCAAATATTCCATAACAAAAAATGCACTATAAAGTAAAAACATAATTGCATATTCTTATAAAAATAACAATAATTGTACATATATATTTAAAAATTTTTGCTTAGGTGAACTAAAATTGGCACAAGAATATGCAATTATTTTTTTACTTTTTAGTGTTTAGTTTACTTTTTACTTTTTGTTATAGAATATTTGATTTTTGAAGTCGGGTTTCCATTTTGTCGAAATAGGTTTTATTTCTCGCTTTTTAGTGACTTTGAAGTTCTATAACTGATTTTATTTGTCTAAATATGGGTAGACCTACTAAACGACCAACTAATTTTTAGTTAATTTTTTTATCCGTTTTTTTTTTATTTTTTAAATTTTTAGTGCATTAACAGATTTTCAATGTTTTTTACAAGCATTTTTTTTTTTATTTTGTAAAAATTTTTTTTTTTTTGGGATCGGTTTTTTTTTAAACAAAATTTTTTTTAAGTGGGGTTTTAAAAAAGTTTACCCATTATGACTGAGTATATCCTTTAAAAAAAAAAAAATTTCGCAGAAATCGGTCATCACATATAAAATGAGGGTTTTCCTCGATTTCCAAGGGATCCCTTCATCAGAATGCGATTTGGTGACAATGGGACCAATCGGAAATCAAACTCTTTAAAACAAAAAAACAAAAATTCAAAATCGGTTAATAAATGACAGAGTTCTGAGGTAACAAACAAAAAAAAAATTCTGACGAATTGAGAAACATCCTCCTTTTTGAAGTCGGGTTAAAAATAGGCAGCTGTATTCGCAACCTCTGTCTAATAGGAAAAGTACGATTCATTTGTACGACTCCATTTTGTTCCAGAGTATAGCTTACAGTTACTTATTGTAGGATGCCAAAACATTTAAAGTAAGACTGAAAACTATTTGAACAAAATTACCGTTCAATATCCGATCTCAAAATCTAAATTTTCAAATTATTTTGATCAAACTAGTTTGTTTTGTACCTCAAAAGTCTCTAGAAAAATCGTTTATAACTGCCAAAAAATGACGAGAACTACTCCCCTGCCCATTGAAAAAATTTTCATCGATTCACACGTAGATAGATTCAAGGTCTATAATGTTAACCTTTTATGCAAATAACCCAACTAGTAAACGACTGTTTTTCTGATGATTCATTTAAACGTTTTTCTGGTTGAACATTTATTTTTTTTTTGACTTTGTGCTTAAAATTTTTCGGAGCACCAATTTAACAAACATTTCGGGAATATAATAATCACAAGTGAATTCTATTTTTCAAAACAGTTGCCCCAATCGTTAATACCAAATTATAGTTTAGCTGTTAATATTTTTAGAAGTTAAGAACCTTTAGCTGTAAATATTTCTTTCGCCTTAGTGTTTAATATGTACACTCCCGTTCATAAATATACAACCAGTTGCAACATTCTAAGTGTTATTGTATGTAATAAACATATATTTAGTAATATATACGGTTAGAATGTGACTTATTGGTGGTTCAATTTTTATGAACGGGAGTGTAAATATTATCTGTATATATACATACCGTCGACAGGTTTGCCTGTACTATTTTGACATCACCTATATTTTTCACGGAAATGGTACTGTTGTCAGACACAACAATGTAATGTGCTTTTTCATTTGGGTGGAAGCCTCCAAATTTACATTCCAACCAGTAGTAACATCAAATATGTTTTTTGCACTTAAAGATTGTGTTACCAAGATCGAGCTCATTGTCGAATGATGGACGACGAGGAATTTTTAACCCCACAGTATTTTCCATATGCTTAAATTTCATACAATTAAAAAAATGGAATTTAAACTTGGGTGGTTTTCTATTATTAAAAATGAAACCCTTGTCAGAAACAGGAGTCTTCAACTTCTGAATTAATTTTTCTTCGATGTCATTGGATGTTAACTCTATGTCAGAGCTCTCAAAAGTCATAATAATTGGTTTGTACCCTGAAGGCAGTCTTGGAAATAAAAACGTAGTCAACCACTCATGTGACATAACTAATTTAATTCCAAGTAATTAATTCGTTGTTGTTATACTCACCGATATATCAGCCTCATTGACTCAAAATAGTTAAATTAAGTTATTATTAAAGTTAAATCTTACCTTTATTGTCAGCCTTCAGTCTTGAAACGTGTTTTTGTCTTTGCTTATTAGTTATAAACATAGTTTTCTCAGCCCTTCAACATATGATAAAAACCATTTAACCCCAAGATAGCTCCAAACTTCAAGGTATTATAATTATCACTTCCACGTAATGATATTTTGGATCCATAATCTGTGTGAGTACCATAAATTAAGAGTAACTATTGTAGAAGTTTATTTACCAAAGCGTTGCAAATTATTTTAATCAGTTTCCATGTATTAAATATCAACTAAAACAAAAAGAAACATACAGTACTATATTTGTCTACAAAATAGTAAATAAACCGGTGGTTCTCAAGCCATTTAACAAAAAGTTTATGAGGCCTTTAAGTGCGTTTGCAAGTCGTACAATTCTAATAGAAGTGACATTTTTCTTATGGCAAAAGTACTATATTGTGACATTTACAATTTTAGTAGTTGTATAATATATGACTCTAACAATTAATAAGCAAAACAAATTACTTAACAATTTTAAATTAAGTAAACTATAATTATATTCTGAAAAAAAATCTATAAAATCTTTGTCAACGATTTAAATGAGTTTTTTTTCCAAGTAGATAAAAAAATTTTAATAGAAATTTTTTATAAAAACAAAAAGATTATTTATATTATTATGTAAATATTCATTGTCTTAAAATAATGAACTATTTAGAATAGAAGCAGCTAACTCAAAAGTTTTATGTATATATTTTTAACAATAAAACTTTTTAAATAATAAAATGACTTTTTACGTGATATTCTGAATAAAGGTTGTGATTATACGATGTATAATTTATATATATATATATATATATATATATATATATATATATATATATATATATATATATATATATATATATATATATATATATATGACTCGATTATTCCATTAGAAAAATTAAGTTAGGTGTACTATTATAAGAGAAAAAAAGAAAATTGTTAATAGGGTTGCTCAAGTCATAACTAACTCTTAAGTGAAAAACACTGTAATTTTTAGGAAAATGTAAATTAAACAAAATCTTTTGCGCCCACTAAATCCTTATTTAATGAGCTATCGACTACCGTTCATCTTTGGTACAACTAAGGCACTTAATTGCCTAATTCGTACCACGTATAGCCTAAGTCTCAGTTAGAACATCACTTCAGGAACGACATTGTAAATCTATAGCATAATATTAGAAGACGTCAAATTAACAATTTACAAACTGATACTTTCTTACGAGATCAAGTCACATTCTTTTTCTTTTTGGAGTTTATTCTAATTTTTTTGTCTTTAGTGAAGTGGTGCGGTAATTTGATATTTCACCAATTTGGTAGACAATATTGTTTTTATTTCAGTGTTAGTTAATCCAAAGAAAATAAAGTCTAAATTAATTATAAGCTGTGTTAATTGGTCTTCCATTCCCACTGTCATCGTTAGGTCTCTCAAATTTTGTCTTTTTAATCAAACTCCTCGAATGACGTCGTATTGCATGCTTTGGTATATTTATCTTATACAGGTTTCATTTAAACCAATTTCACCATTCCGATATTTCAGTTAAGCTTCGTTCATACTCTCCTGCTCCCGAATGTTGTAAATTATTTTCGTAAATTCTTTTGATCAGTTGAATATAAAAATATGAACTTCCATCAATAGTTTAGTCGTATCGCAACTATTAACGAATTTTCCGCAGGTACATCTTAAGCAATTTGACCTTCAAAAATTCAAATCAAAATCTTTTGGTTATGCTTGAACGAATGGCCGAATACGAAGAAAATAGATTTTAATAAAAAAATGACGTTTTTATTATACTATGTTCTAAAATGCCTTACAAACGAGCACGAAATTTTAATGAAAAAAGTAACTACAAGTATTACTATTATAATTATTATTATTAAAGATAAATAGTAGTATTACTTTTTATCTATTTTCTCTCACAAAACCCGCCTACTTGTTTTTGGTCACTTCCATGACTTAATAGATAACTTCTCAATCAGATAACACTGAATACGATTAAAGAAATCTTTACCTAGGGCTCTCTGTTTTTAATTGATATGTGCCAACCTTTTGGTTTCCGACAAAATATCTCAAATCTAGAGCACGGTAGTGCGCAAGGCCGAGATTTAAGGGAGACATTCGGACTTTTCACTACAGTGTTATTACTACACCTTAATTTAGGCTCATTTTTTGGGTGCTGTATCTTTTGAACGGAAAGAGCTACAGGGTTGATATTTCGAATATAGATACTTTACGGAATTATAAGAACCAATGTTTTCAATCAACGTTAACGAATTAACCGTTAAAAAGTTATTTCACTTCAAAAACGCAAAATTCGCGGGAACGCCCACAATTCTTGGTAACTAATAGATCAATATTCTACGATACTTCCAGATATGCTGTAAAGTTGATATTGGGCATGTAGATAGCTGTAGTACCCAAACCGACGGGAAAATTACGAAAACTGGAAATTTGTATCGGAAAAGTGGAAAATTTAACATTTTTTTGTTTTAAGACTAGTTCAACGCAAACTACCATGTAGAAATCGATATATATCATATATACCTATTAATTTTTGTACCATATAGAAATAGACATTGCAATTTGAATACAGCAGTATGCGTTGATTTAAAAAGTTCAGCAACATATTTTTACAATTAGTTTTTGGATGGGTGCCCAACACTGAATTTTTTTTATATACGCATTTGATGGTAATTTTTTAAAACATTAATTTATATTCTCATTTTATTTATATTTTAACTTTTTGATTATATTTTACATTGATACATTGATCAATTATTATTTATTACTAGCATTGCCCGTTGCAGCTTCGCCTGCAAAAATTTTTTAAAGCTCTTATAACCAAGCCCTTATGCTAGAATGATGCAGTTTTTTGTATTCGACGTGAAATTGCTTCAATCTGACGAGAAAAATCAGTAAACTTCAATTTTTTCAGTGCAACCCCTCGGAAAATTGGAAAAACATCCTCCAAAATTATGTTTTTCTGTTCTATAAATGCTATAAAGTTTGAATTTTCACTAATCGACCCGAAATAACGTCAAAATTAACAGAATATTTTGAAAAATTTCATTACCTACATCGCAACCACACCGAAAATGGGAAAAACATCCCTAAAACTTACCTCTTTACTTCTATTCATGATAGAAAGTTCGGTTTTTTTCCATCACAACCCTTCGAACTTGGTAAAAACACCCCCAAAACCAACCTTTTTGTTCTATACATACAACAAGATGCAGTTTTTTGCAATCGACGCTTAATAGCTACAAATTAGGAAGTTATTTCGAAAAACTTAATATTTTTTTTTTGCAAACTCCCAAAAAATTGAAAAAACACCCCCCAAAATTACGTTTTTCAGTTCTATATATGATGAAATGATGGAATTTTGACCAATCGACCCAAAATAAAGTCAAGTTAACAGAACACTTTGAAAAATTTTTTAACCTATAACGCAAACCTCCGAAAATGGGAAAAACACCCCTTAAACTGCCTTAAGGCATTTTGATCAGACTAAAAATATGACCGCTAGAGAGTGATTTATGTATTCTAAGGAAATTCGCTAAGTTGACGCAGCTCCTGCGTAACGAATTTTTTTTTGTGAAGTGGAGCCAACGGGTCAAGTCATTTCTTCAAAGACTATAACGTTGATAATCAGTTATCTGTAATAAACGATTAGTTTAGAAGTCATAATCGAAACAAATCAAGTAACATCTTATATATACTAAATTTTATATAGTTATTTTAATAAAAAATATATCACTCTTATTTCACAATAATTTGTGGCGTTTTAATAAAAGGCCTATGATATATGACCGATGAATATTATTATCAATAATCCAATGTATAAAATTTATGCTTTCTTTTCAGTTTTCTTTGGCAATAACACTGCTTGAATATTTGGTAATATACCGCCTTGAGCAATTGTTACAAATGATAACAATTTATTTAATTCTTCATCATTACGAATTGCTAATTGAAAATAAACTTGTTTATTTTTAAACAACTTGTTTACTTAAAAAAAGTTACATTGTAACAATACAATAAAACAATCAATGTTTTCTATTTGGAGTATTAAAACATACTGATATATTAATTTAGCTATTTTTATTTAAATACTAAATGTCTATCTAATCAAAAAGGAGGCGGTAACCTTGTCAACAAATCAGATCGATATATGCTTCATATGTTATTTTAATTACAATTAAAATTGTTAAATTTTCCGTTTGTAAGAAAGGTAAGTTTTCGAGAAAATCTTAATAAAATAGTTGCTTTTTAATAAGTGATGATATGAGATAAAGGACCGAGCTATTTACAAAGTAAATAGATCCAGACTTCATATAATAGTTGCTTCTTAAAAAGTGATGATATACGAGAAAAGACCGAGCTATTAACAAAGTAAATAGCTCTAGACTTCAAATAATAGCTGTTCCTTAAAAAGTGATGATATCCCATAAAGTTTCGAGCTATTTACAAGCTAAACAGCTCGGTAAACTATTTATTAAAAAAATAAATGAGGGGTAAATTAATTAAGTGTAAGAAAAAATTTGGTTGAAATTTATGTCGTAAGTTTTCCCTTAGTATGTTTTTAAAATTTTATAACGCGGCAAGTTTAAAAATATTTGAAATCATCAGAAAAATTAACTTGCCGCGTTAAAAAATTTTAATAAAAACATACTGTACAGAATATTGTACAGAATCTCATATATGTAAGGTATACAAGTGTTACACATAAAAGTGTTACACATTTAATTGTTTTATTAATAAAAACACAAAAATTGCAGGACAATTTTTAATGCGTGTTACCTCAGAACTCCGTCATTTATGAATCGATTTTGAATTTTTTGTTTTAAAGGGTTTGATTTCCCATTGTCCCCAATATTATACTACAACCATACTATATTGATGTTTTAGCCCTTCAAAAAGCGACCAGAGCCAGTTGACGTAATATAACGCGAAGCGGTCTCCTTTGTAAATGTGAATCTAAAAAGAGTAAAGTATCGCGAAGCGAAAGGAACGCATAGCATACGCGAAGCATATGCGAAGAGTAACAAAACGCTACGCGTTTTGTGCGAAGCCTTTGGCTTCGTATATTTAAGCCTTTCAAAAATTATTGATATCCGACCAAAAACATAAATGTAAGAAAGGGCCGAGTTTTCGGGAAAATCCTTAATGTAATAGTTCCTTCTTAAAAAGTGATGATATGAGAGTAATGACCGAGCTATTTACAAAGTAAATAGCTCTAGACTTCATATAATAGTTGCTTGTTAAAAAGTGATGATATGGAAGAAAGGACCGAGCTATTTACAAAGTAAATAGCTCTATACTTCATATAATAGTTGCTTGTTAAAAAGTGATGATATGGAAGAAAGGACCGAGCTATTTACAAAGTAAATAGCTCTAGACTTCAGATAATAGTTGCTCTTTGAAAAGTGATGATATCCCATTAAAGAGCCGAGCTATTTACAAAGTAAATAGCTCGGTAAACTATTAACTAAAAAAAATAATGAGGGGTAAATTGATTAAATGTAAGAAAAAATTTGGTTTAAAATTATTTCATAAGTTTTCCCTTAGTATGTTTTTAAAATTTTATATAGCGCGGCAAGTTATTTTTTCTGATTTCCAATATTTTAAAACTTGCCGCGTTATAAAATTTTAAAAACATACTAAGGGAAAACTTATGAAATAATTTTAAACCAAATTTTTTCTTACATTTTTAAACCAAATTTTTTCTTACATTTAATCAATTTACCCCTCATTATTTTTTTTAGTTAATAGTTTACCGAGCTATTTACTTTGTAAATAGCTCGGCTCTTTAATGGGATATCATCACTTTTAACGTAATTATTTATGTTTGCCTTGCAAATATTTATATTTCAATAACACTTCGAGATACGATGCACTAGATCGCATAGGAGGAAATCTGGACATGCTCTGCATACATCGTAAATTAACATATTTACAGTTTTTCTAAAGGTAAATAACAACAGTTTTTCTTAATGCGAAGCGTAACTTAACGCGAAGCATGTTTTGACATTACTAAACCACTACTTAACGTGAACCGTTACTAAACACGAGACGATATTTAACGCGAAGCGTTTTTAAACTTGAAGCGTTTCAAAATGAGAAGTGTAGCTGAACGTGAATTCTTAACGCAAAGCATTACTTAACACGGACCATTTGTGTAACTCGAAGCCTTGTTTAACGCCAAGCGTTTTTTTTAAGTGAAACGTTACCAAACGCGAAGCGCTTCGTGATGAGAACCGTAACTTCATGTGAAGCGTTGCTTAGCGCGAAACGGTTCATACATAATGCTTAGCGTTACTAAACGCGAAGCATTTTTTTAACGAGAAGCGTTACAACGTGAAGTGCTTCAGAATTCTTAATATTTCTTAATGCTTGCGTTACTTTTTAAAATTCCGTTCGTTTCAGGCATAATAAGTAAGTGTAAGCGTCAGTTGACAAAAGTATTCATCACGGCAGACGAAAATAGTTTAGCTATTTTGCAACTAATAGAAAGCCCCTAAAATGAAACCAAAACTCCCTAAACAGACAAATTTAAAAAGTATGTTGGAAATGTAGGTTTTTTGTAATAAGATTTTGTTTTTTTGTGGGTTTTTTGTTTATTCAGAAAAAAGGATATAAAATATTCAAAAATTAAATATGCAATGGAATATCCACAGTCATGAGAAAAGATTACGCCCCTAAAAAATACATACTATGCTAGGAACTGGTAGGTTTTGCGGCTCTCGATAACAAAATTGATCAGATATACCTCCCTTTAACTAAATAGTCATATCGTGTAAGTTTCATTTAAGAAAAAATTTTTTAAATATTAATTTAAACTCAACGAGTAACGAGTCGGGCCGTAAAAACTGAAGGTCATATTCAGGATGTGAAAATGAGTCAATTTAAAAAATTTCGGTTCCAAGTACATTCCTGAAAAATGCTTTTATGACTTTAGTATTATAGATCTCTATGATTGATAATGCAAGAACGCAAAAATTTAGCTACTCAAATATCATTGAATATTTTTAGGTTTATTTGCCTGGACTTTATCGTACATCTTTACTCTAATGCAAAAAACGAACATCTTGACAAATTTTATGTTGCTAATAATATATATGAGATAGTTACTACTAAGTATTAAGTATAAAGTAGGTTTCGTTTTGTAAACTCAATGATATAAAAAGAAATATTCCCAAATGGCAAACTTCTGTAGTGTATTTGAGTAATATTTGAAATATTTTTCTATTACTTACAAACATTATTGTAACTTTTTATTAAATTAAATAGATACCAAATAAATGACATAATGTGTTTTAATGTCAGCTAGCCTTATAAATTTAACTAATGTTTTTACAACCTGTTTATGCAGACTAAAACGTTATGTGGACTATAGAAGATCTGAAGTGTATGGCTGTGTTAGTTTTAATCAGGCTTTATATATATACATATAATACATGAAAACGCAAAAGCCTAAACCTTCACAAAAGCTGTTATTTAAGTTTGTAACAATGACATTTTGGACGAAGGCGATGCGTTTCTAGTGTTCACCTCATGATGATTTCACCTCAGTAAATTATATTTCTTCCTTATCGTATTAAGAATAAAACTATAGTGTGAAAGTAACACTTTTTATGTCTGTAATGTTTGTATGTTTCAATAGTCATAGGCCAATAAATATTGAATAAATAACCATGGAAATTGTAGATGCAAGTTATTATCAGTTAGAACTAAGTCGCTATACTTTAAATTTCGAAATAATTTGCGTTAAATAATTTGGTATATGTCTTCGTTAACGAATTGTCAAAGCTGGCCTTGACAATTATCTATTGGCTCATCCAATTTTTGGCTTGTACAAAATTATCTATTCTGGGACCTTTGAAAATCAGGAACTACAATTAAATTTCCTAAAATTTTTTGAATCTCCATGATTTGAATTAAAAAACAAAGAATAAAATATCCATAACATGAATACTTATAGTTAAAATTAAATTTAAAATTTTGTCCCAATTCCTAAAAGTTTTGTATTTTATAAATACGTATTTCGACTACAACGTAGTCATCATCAGTATAAATTAGCAAATCGTAACTCCCTCTGGGATATGGAGCCAAAGATTGTTAGATAAATAGACTTATCTTGGGGTGTATAAAGTACTGTACTAGCCTTATGGCCTATTTTACTCCCCCTTCTACTTCATCGTCTTACGAGATTCGATTTTCCCATATCTTGGCAATAGCCAGGAGCTTGTTGATTAGGTCTTCCTTAAGGTTCATATATTCGGGGTGAGATGAACCGAATATCTTCTATCTGCTGTAACCGAGAGATTCGCAGTTAAAGATAATGTGGCTGGATGTCTCCTCCTCCTAGCCACACAGTCAGCACACAATGGATCCATTATGGAGTCTCATTATGTGCAGATGCTTCCGCGGGAATAATGTCCGTTGATGAATCCAGTAACTTTCCGCAGTTGTATTCTGTTCAGTACAGTGCATCGAGGGATGGCCTCTTGGATGCATTCCGAAGTCGTATAATCTCGAGATTTTGCTGCGGTACATTTTTCGGATGATCACGGTGTTTAAAATTCATCCACTCGTTGATCACCTGTTTACATGTGGTGTTTGAAATTCCTAAAATACGCTCTGGGCCTATGAAGGCTGTGCCAACTTCCTAGTTCAATTTAACATTGAGCTAGAGCTGTTCGAGAGAATACATATGTTCAGGTTTATTTCGCGTCCACTTAGGTTCTCACAGACGCAAGCCAGTTTTGCGTAGATTTATGCCTGAAAGACATATTTCCGCAAGTTAAGGGTTGTGTTTGTCTTTGGTCTTTTACTGTAAATTACCGCCCCGGTTCTTTTCCCAGTTTTGGAGCCGTCAGTATGCCAAACGATTCCAATCTTGAGATAGGGTGTTCTCCTAACGTCCACATGTTCCTACCACAGACTACAGTGACAGGTTTTGAGAAGGAGTATATTTTATACAGGAAGTATATCTGTGCCCATTTCAGAAACGGGATCTGAAATTATTTATGTTCCCACGACTCTTGGATGTCCAAACTGATTTTTGTAATCCAGTTAATATTGCAAGATAGTCTATAGGCGCTAGATTTCAATAAGCTGTTCGCTGTTAGGCTCTACAAGAGTAAGGGTAAGACACCACCCATCCCCTTGTGGTTTTCACAGTGACAGACTCACCAAGAAGGGAAATTTGTATTCTTCTTCCTATCAGCATATAGATTATCCACCTGCAGAAGGTGTATTCTACTCCCTGCTGACTTGCAAATTTAATCATGGAATTGTAAAAAACATTATCAAATGCATCCTCAATGTCAAGATCCACTCACAACGTGATCTGTTTACTTGCGAATCCCTCCTCAATCCTGTAATTTGGAGAGCTGATTCACAGGATCATCACACCTGATACGCGTGCTGGTTGGCATTTCCTATTAGTCTTTTTTCCATTGTCCAAAGATATGATACTCGTTGCTGATTTGATGCATGTCTCAACTGTTCAAACTATGTTTTTTTTTTTTAATAAATATTTGTATCTTACTTTATCTAAACAAGAATAATAACAATTTGTAAGTACATTAACAATGATAATTGTACAGTGCTTTTCCTGAGACCGGCGATTGATAGTCACCATAGTGAAAGTTGTTCTCTAAACATACCTACTAGCATTGTAATGAAGAATAATCATGGTTATCTCTTGATAATTTTGTATGAGAACAAGTAGTATGTGGCTGAAAAACTTTACCTTACATAAAGTAAAGAACAAAAACTTGTAGGACGGAGTAAAAGTTATACTTTCTGTTTGCTGATACAAAACTTTTAAGACAAAAATATTAGATTTACTACATAATAATACGTGTTATCTATATAGTCCGTGTGGGTTTGAGAGCATATAGTGTTTATTTATTAGTAGGCAAAAAAACTTCCTCCAATAAACGATTTTTTCACAAATATGAAATATGTAATAGTTTTTCTTACAGTTTACTAGTTTTTTTATTTTGTGTAACAGCAGTCTATTTTATTGTATAACAATCGTATTATTTATTTCTATGCATCTGTGTTTCCGCAGAATTGCATGGTCAGAAAAAAAACATGGAAACGCCAGAAGAAAAAATTCGCATACTAAAAGTTGTTTAAAAGAACCTGGGGTCAGAGTATCCTTGATCTTTGGCCTTGCATTTTTCAAAAGGGAGTTCATAGTTTATTTAACAAAACTAAGTAATTATGTACGTTTTGGATCACAATTAACCGTTTTATAGTCCCTTTAATGATAATATTGCATGCAATTTTTGTACTAAGAATAAAATCAGGTACAACTGATAACATCTATATACTAGATTGCGTAATAAATTTACAGTTAAGACTGCCAAAATATAAACTTTTTGCTACCTTCGTCGGCTTCAAATAAGCGTTCGATAAAATAAATCATTAAATGCTATGGCACAAACTATACAAAATAGGCAGTAGCTCTAAACTTATACGCATCATAAAAAGCATGTACAAACAGGCAGAATTAATAATCAAACACAACCAGGAATTAACAAATAGTAAGAAAGCAAATATAAAAGAATTGCAAGGCGACTGCCTAAGCCCAATTCTGTTATCACTTTTTATATCCGACCTTGATGAATGTCTAACACAATTTAAATGCAAACGATTCGATTTGGATGCCTACAACGAAGTACAGTACTAAGCATATATAGATGATTTAGTGCTACTGTCGTCCACACAACATCATGCTCAAACTCAATTACTGGCTCTGGAAAATATTTGTAAAAAAATAAATTATATGTAAATACTGAGAAAACTAAAACTATACATTTGACAAAGGCAGTTTGAACAAACAAAAATATAAATTAATGTATAACACCCAAAAAATAGACATTGTGTCAAATTTTACTTATCTCGGTATATTATTCAATTCCTCTGGCTCATGGGCACAAACAGCACAAGAAATGGTGAACAGGGTCCCCAAATCATATGCAGCAGTAAGAGATATCGTCGCTAAAGCGAAGCTAGAAGTTTGGGAAGGTAAACTCCATATGTACCAATCCATGGTGACATCCGTTTTTCTATACACTGGTAAAATTTGAGCCTTAAATCACCCAGACACAATTGAAAAGGTTCAAGTGTGTTTTTTGAAAAGTTGACACTACCGGGCAAGTAACATTTCAGGATGCCTAGCCCGCCTCGAAACACGTATCAGTAACAACAATATTTTGACTAAACTAACAAAAACAAAAGAAATTTAATGAATGATAATAAATGATAATAAATTATTGTAGAACAAATATTTTTAACTATTATTTATTAACTATTTTAAAAGATATTGAAGAATCTATACACAACCAGCATGAATACAACAAATAACCCATGTGTAATTGCAATTTTTTTAAACAAATAAGAATTGTTTTTCAGTGTACACATGTAGTATTAGAATAAAAAAAAATTTTGAAAATTTAGCAATCCAAAAAAAAATAATTTTCAGTAAATAGCTCTAGACTTCATATAATAGTTGGTTCTTAAAAAGTGATGGTATGAAAGAAAGGACCGAGCTATTTACAAAGTAAATAGCGCGATAAACTATTAAATAAAACAATTAATGAGGGGTAAATTGATTAAATGTAAGAAAAAATTTGGTTGAAATTTATTTCGAAGTTTTCCCTTAGTATGTTTTTAAAATTTTATATAACGCGGCAAGTAATTTTTTCTGATGATTTTAAATATTTTAAAACTTGCCGCGTTATAAATTTTTAATAACATACCAAGGGAAAACTTACGAAATAAATTTCAACCAAATTTTTACTTACTTTGTACTTACTTATTAATTTTTATTTACTTTGAAAATAGCCCGTCCTTACTCTAATATGATCACTTTTTAAGAAGGAACTATTACATTAAGGATTTTCCCGAAAACTCGGCCCTTTCTTACATTTATGTTTTTGGCCGGATATATATATATATCTTTAAATATATATTTATATATATATATATATATCTTTATATATATATATATATATATATATATATATATCTATATATATATATACATTTATGTTTTTGGTCGGATATCACTCCTTTATGAGAGGGTTAAATATACAAAGCCGAAGGCCGAAAATACGCTTTGCGTATGCTTTTTTATATTTATTAATAATGATCGATTGACATTTGAAGAAACTTTTGCGAAATTTTGACTTCCGTATGGAACCAATAGCTCTATTTCCTTTCAGGATTTTCGCTAAAAGGTATAGTTGTATAATTTATTGATGTATGTAGGTGTATAATTTATCAGTGCATAGTAACAGATGTTGGTTGCTTAAGTGCTGTGTGTTATACGTTGTCGGCAAGGAGTGGGGATGTAGACATTTTGGCTACATCCCCAAGGACGGATGTAGACATCAGTCCTTGACAGGAGAAAATATTATGTTACTTGGTTATAAGGACGTTACAAAATTTTTGCGGGCGAAGCCGCGACTGGTATTGCTAGTTATACATAAATAAATAAATACGTGTAGCACTGTTCCAAGACAATTAGTATCCTTGACGGAAAATAATATTATGTTACTTGGTTATAAGGGCTTTACAAAATTTTTGCGGGTGAAGCTGCAACGGGTAATGCTAGTAATAAATAATAGTAACAAATAATAATTGATCAAGGCAAAATATAATAAAAAAGTTAAAATGAGAATATAAATTAATGTTTACAAAATTACAAAAAAAGACAACTGCACTCAATGTCCACCCATCCAAGTACTGATTTTAACCAATGTCGCTTAACTTCAAACACTAGACGAAAACTGCTGTATTCAACAAGCCATGGCCATTACCATCGGTTAAAGAAATTTTTAGGGATCATATAGTTCATTATGTTTTCTACATGGTTATTTACTATGATATGGTCTAATACAAATCAATATTTAAATAGCTAGTGTCATCCAATCAGATAGACTCTATAAAAATATCAACGAATAAGATGAATATATGCGTTCTATTGCTAATTTGATTAAAATGAAAATTGTAAAAATGTTCTTTTTTCCGATACAAATTTCTAGTTTTCGCAATTTTTCCGTCAGTTTGGGTACAAGATCTACCCGTATCTCAAATATCAACTTTACAGGATATCTGGAAGTAGCGTACAATTTTGATATACCCAATGATTTAAGGATTTTTAAGGCGTATACCGCGAATTTTGCGTTTTTGAAGTGAAATAACTTATTAACGGTCAAGTCGTTAACGATCATTGAAAATACCGGTTTCTTATAATTCCGTAAAGTATCGATAATTCGAAATTTCAACACTGTAGCCCTTTTCGTTCAGAAGATATTTCGGGGTCAAATCAACTTCTAATATTTCCTGTAGTAGTAGCACTGTAGTGAGAAGTCCAAATGTTTCCCTTAAACTCGGCCTTGCGCACTACCGTGCTCTAGGTTCATATTAATTTCGAATTGCTGAAAATACTGAAAACAAGTGAAAACAAAATACTGAAAACAAAATACTTAAAATCCATTTTTGTTCCCTTTAAATTTTATTAATGCATCAAAAGCTTTTTATCTCTGTACGGAGTATATACAACCCATTATCCGAAGTCTCTATGAATGATTGTTATTGTATGTGTGAGTGTGTGTATGTGTGTGTGTGTGTGTGTGTGTATCATGCCATTTCATAGATACGTTTCATATTACAGGATGCAGCAAAAGCTTCTTTTCTGTATTTTCTTCAAATGAAATCAAAATACTAAGTTTCTAAATTTTGTACAAAGAATTTTTTTCCAATTTGCCGCATTTATAAATGTTTTTTTGTTAATTTTATATAATAACTAGCTATACCCGTGACATCGTTTGCGTTTTATTGTTATATCTCCGTCTCTCGTCATTTTAAAACTAAAAAACTCAATGCAATGGCCCACCGCTTCCACTAGTTTAAATATTTATCGTTCCCACCGTTTCCACTACATTAAATATTTATCGTTTCTACCGCTTCCACTAATTAAATTATATATCGACACTTCCACCAAATTTCTCTTTCAGCGAATGTTTTCGAACTATATCTCTCATAACGATATAAAATAACTAATGTTGTAAAATTTTCACCACGTGTCAGTTTACATTTCCGCCAACGCTTATGTAACAATAATATTTTAATAATAAAAACATACTTAAAAACATACTCATTGAAATTTTATCTAAGCAACTCTTAATAATTTAATTTATCAAGTTTCTTCACATCTTTCTAATTCAAATGATAACCGTGGGCTCTTGAAAACATTCCGCTAGGTTGTTTTATAATTTAAAAAAAGAGCATTGATGTTTTCAAAGCTATAAATAAAAACGGACAAAGTGGCTTTCAAATTATTCACAAAATACTGGTATATAACATTCATAAAGCTTGATAGAATTAACTATGGCTCCTGCTCCATTCCAGTTTATAAATTCTCATACTTTCTATAGTTTATTCATTTTAGAGCACTGTATACACTAAACATAGTTTTTTTCGGAAAACGGCACCAAAAAAGTATTTTTGGGATCAACAACTGAGTACTCTAACAATTCAATACGAATCCTTTTTGTGACTTTAAACGGAACTTACAATTTCAAAAGAATGTCTTATAAACTCAAATTTGATTTTTAACAGGCCGATAACAAATGTAGGTACAGATCTCTTTGTGCTGTTTTTTTTCTCAAACTATATAAGGCAAGTTAGAGTTTCCTGTCACCTATACCAGGAAATATTTTACCCTTAGGGAGTTGAAAAACTTTCCACTGTTTAATACCGAAAATAATTATTTTCTAAGACATTCGAACACTGAAAGTATTTGGACGTATTAAACTTACAACACAATCAACCTGTTTCAAATAAGTTTGAAAATTAATATTTCAGTTTGATGATGTATGTGATATGTTTGTGAATGACATTTATAATACCTATCAAGAGAAAATATCAATACTCTAATAATATATAGGTTCACTTCTGTATTTGGAATAATAAATTATATACCTTATATACGTATAAAATGATTGAAATGAAACTTTCAAAACATTTCCTTCAATTTAAAATAAGTTTGTTGGTACTTATCATCTACACAGTTCAGTATGAATATGTGGATGGCAGAGGAGTTTTAATGAATTGGTTCATCGGTATATTTAAGTGTAAACTCATATCGAATATTAATTCAAATTTATAGGGTTTCAAAAATAAAAAAATAATGATCAAACACATAAAATATTTAATATATTCATAACAAAATATATGTATACACACGTTGCAAAACTTTTTGTATTCACGAGTGAATTTAATTTTCGAGAATATATTTCAAGCTTCCAAAAAAGTAGTTATTCAAATAAAGAAAGCAAATTTTGCAAAATTTATACTATAAATTAAAGTATAAACATAAAGTTTATACTGTTTCAGGTACCGGCACAAGATACCGGTTTTACTGTTGTGTAGGTATAAAAGCGCTTAAATAGATTCCTTTGTGGATTCGGCAGAAATCAAACCTTAAGGTTGTCAAAAAAATTGTTACCTGTAGACTGTATTATAAGTCTATGTCGTACCTGTCACATTCGGACAATATAGCCTGGAGAGACAACTTTTCGTTATTAGAAAACTTCAATTAAATGTATCAAAACTTGGTATTACATAATAATTAATATGAGTTCTAAACTTGTAATTTGGTTTTCAAAAAAATTTATTTCCACTTTCGATGACAACACCCGTGTCTACACTGCAATGAATAGATATATATATATATATATATATATATATATATATATATATATATATATATATATATATATATATATATATATTATATATATATATATATATATATTTATATATTTATGTATATATATATATATATATATATATATATATATATATATATATATTCATTACGTATGTCGCAGTCAAACGGTATCTGATAATTTGGGAAAAAGGTTTTTAGAACAATTGGAAAAGAGCTCACAGTTTTTACAACATTTACTATGAAAATATCCTGTCTGAAATTAATCTAAAACTGTGCACACGTATTGTAAACATTATACAGAAATCGTCAGCTTACATGCGAATGATCTCGACATGCAAGTATTGAATTTTAACGGAAAACCATATAGAAATACGTTTATCGAACGGTATATGCAATTTACTTTCAATTTTAACATCCCTCGTTAATAAAAAAAACTCAGCCAGATGTTTTATTGGTGGTAACTTTCCAATGTGAATATTTATTTGAATTGCCTATTAAAAGTTTATGATGGTTATGGAACTTATATAATGTATACTGCTACAAAATTATTTCACTAGTTTATAAATACAATATTTTTCAAGAATATTATTTTATTGTTTTTAACCAATTATAAATAAATAATGTTATCAATTCGTTATAATATAGTTTTCGTATTCACTCACTGCCTTTTGTAGTAATTGTAATTGTAGGTCGATTTCGTTTGATTTTCTTTTAATAGAAAGACACCGTTCTGTAATTAATCATTATCATGTCTAATTTATATCAGAATATAAAAGTATTAGTCTCATTATCAAGCACCAAAGACAATATTCCATAATATTCGTAACGTCGGGGTTTTGTAGTCAACACGTTACTAAGGTTACTAAGCTTACGGTTGTAATATTGATAAAGTACAAGAACATTAAAATTTTAAATATATCAGCAAATATGAAATGAAAATTTTCTTAACTACTTTTTAAAATTTTAATTTCCTTGTTCAAGTTATAACTTGCTCAAGTTTCGTCACAAATATTACAGTTATAAACAACTTTTTCGGATAATAAATTGTAATAAAATTTGTTTTCTACAACTTTACTTACTATAACGTTACTAATATTAAGAGATAATTCAAGACTTTATCCTCTTAACGAATGTTTCCTATTAACTAACTTGGCTTTTCAAATGCAGGATTTCAACGATTTGTTTTTTACCGATGAAAGAATTTCAGAAAAATATCTTCAAATATTCAATGGAAAAATTTTCATATAATAATTCGCAAAAACTATCACAAACTTTGTGGAGTAGAGTTTGAAAATAATAAACGACATCGAGACAGTTTTTCGTAAATATGGTGTATGACCTGAAACTAGACGGTATTAATAATTTGTTACCTGGTCAAAATCTAAAATATTAAATATTGGTTTTCCGAGTGAGTGGAAAAGTAAGTAATAGTGAAATATTTAAATGTGGAACTGATAAAATTAATGTCATCAGCAAATTAAACTTCCTGGCAGTGACAAGTGCAGCAATGCCAACATTGGCTAACTCAAAATTTGACGGGATTCTTAACTATATAAAAGAAAAATTCAAAGAAAACCGCAACAAGGACTGGAAAAACGTCACAATAACCAAACAAAAAATAAAAAGCGACAAAACCTGTGGAAAACATCAACACAACTCTGCCGGCAAGAACAAATAATGCTGACAAGACTGCGAAGTGCCATACAAAATAACGCATCCGCACTTTTTATTAAGAGTCCAAATCCTGTACGTGTAAGTTGTGGTGAACCCGTCAGAGTAGAACATATATTGACGACTTGCAAAAAGTACACCAACCAAAGAGCAGCAAATAATATAACAGGCCACATCAAAGACATTCTAAGCGACTCCACCAAAAACACCATAAAGATTTTCACATTCATCAAACAGGCCAAGCTTCCAAATCACATATAACCAAGTAGTCTAATTATTAGTTTAACTGTTTAAATAAATAAATTTCGTAGTTAATAAATTCGCAGATTTTTTGGCAGACTAATGCCTGTTCATTTGGTACATAAAGTGTATATCGAGGTCCAAATGGAAAGATCAATTTCTTCCATTCATTTGCATGCACATTATGAGACATACAGAGACATACTGGTGCTACGGCTGAAATTTTGGGTCGTAAATTCATTTCAACAAGTCTTCTTCTAATAGTTTTAGCACTAGCAGAAACATTATAATACACAGAGCCTTTGCGAAATCTCAGTAGCGGTAGAAAAACAATTCACAAGGGTACACAATAAAATAAAACGATCCAAATTCTGAATTTGAGAGTGTCACCATGTAGCCCAAGTGAAATCCAGTAGAAGGTTTCTGGAATGAATTTGTCCGACGTATAAGAAGATCAATTAATAACATTCTTTGACATCAAAATCCCTGGGAGTTGATTTTTAGCCTTGGTCGTGATAGCACGTTTAATAGCGGCCAAAGTAAAATATAATTTTTTAAATCTAATTTAACTTAAATATAGTGAGTTAGAATTGCAAGTATAATTTGAATTTGTGCCTATGACATGCAGTTTGGTGGAGGGTTTGTGGATAATTAGATTTAATATTTCTTAATTTAATATTTTTCGGCGTAACTAACCTATCGTTAAATTTATTAAAAACAATCCATTCATATTACATTATTATACTATATAGTTGGATTTCATATTATTATTATAACATTGTCGCGGTGTGAAAGTAGCTAAGTTGGTTAAATAGCAGGCCCAAAAACTAATTGGGTAAAGCAATCGAGAGTTCAAGCCTGATCGTGGAATAAACATTTTTTTCTTGTTTCAATTTTATTCCTTATTGTTTTATAAATGTACAAGCTGACCCGACAGACGCTGTCCTGTCTTCACTATGAATATTGAATTCGAATTGGTATAGTTATAAAAAATTATTATTATTCCAAAAACATATTATTTATTATACTAATGCCTTATGATACAATGATACACAACATTCTTAGTTTTATTTTCTAGCGACTTCATCAATTGTTGGCGCATTTAAACGTCCTGCAGGCATCTTATCGGGTTTGATGACAATTTAGTGGTTATCAGATGGCATGCGGTCTAATGCGGTCGTGAATAATGCAACCAATTCGTTGTGATGATGGAAAAGCATTTGGAGTTGTTCCACAATTGGTCTTTTCACCGAATTGTTGTGTGCACAACGCTGATAAACTTGTCTTGCTGAATCGCCCATAAAATAAATTAGCAAAAATTTGTAGTAACTATCCCACGTTAGCAATATGGAACCTGTTAGATGATATATTTGACCCTGAATCTGCAAAGGTAATCAGATTGTGTTGCGCCAAATGACGTCATTTAAAACCAATTATTTTATTGCTCGATATGAGTAAAAAAATGTTTAGAATAAGGCCCATTTCCCGAAACCAATGAATGTAGTGGCTCTTCTGGCGGTAGCAATCGCGCCAATTTGACTTGACCGCTCGCGCAACACAATCCAGGGGCTTCATTTTTAAACTTAAATGCCTTTCAATAGTGACAAAGAACGTTCATTGGTCCACTAGCAACGATTTGCTGTGAACTGTAATCGATTTCCACTTTATAACTAAATTCAGCTCGATAGGGGTTAAACGCAACGATTTGACCCCGAAAAATTTTCTGAATGAAAAGAGCTACAGTGCTGGTTTTTCGAATATAAGCTATTTAAGGAATTATAAGTGAACGAATTTTTGCTTTTCGTTAAGAAATAAACGGTTAAAATGTTCTTCGCATTCAAAAGTCGTTAAAAAGCGGGAACGCCTGCAATTCGTTCGGTCATTCACAATCTAAATTCCAGGGCCTAGACCATAAGTCCTTAAAAGTTGATATTTGGCATACAGTTAGAGATAGTGACCAAACCGAAAGGAAAATTATTAAACCACGAAATTTATATCGGGAAATGGGAAAACATTTACATTTTTGTTTTAGTAAAATTGTTGCGGTATCTTGGCTCTCATTATTCCTCAAAGGAGCGCTGCCCGAACCTGCAACAGATTTCGATACACGACAAAAAAATATATATACATATTAGTAAAAAGTTTTATTTAATATTCTCCAATTAGAACGACACGCTCGTTTCTTTTTTAAAGAAAAACAAAACAAAATTTTTACGAAACAAAAACCTGGTTTTATTTGCTTTAAAAAAAATGTCAATCCAATTTCTTTCCCAACAATTTTTAAATTTTTCAACACAATGTCAACCTTCAATTATCGTACAAATGCCAACTTTAATCTTTAACTTGATCTGAATCGAACAACAGTTAATTGTAAACTTTGAACTGATCAAACAACAGTCGATTTAAATTTCATTTTGATTAGCACTGGCCGCTGCTTTATATACCCGTCAAGGATCTTTCTAGAACATGGTTGTTGTTTTGAAGAAATATTTTTTTGAAAATATATTTTTGCATGTAGATTTCTCGATTAGTTTACTTTTAATTTAGTTTATCAACAACCATGGGCGCAGTTGATGGTTCAGATTATTTATAAAATTAATTAAAAATTATAATACTGTACGGGGCATCGAACCAGTGCGACACCCATCTTGTTTGATATTTAACTGTCCACTTTACAGACACGACCAGTTTTATACAAAACTCAAATTTATACAAAAATTTTATGATACATAGATTATTCATAACACCACAATAACAAGCTTGTTTCTTGAATTATTTAGGTATTTATGTTATCAAAAACATTCAACTTAGACTTTTGATTTTTAATTAAATTATATCTAATAATTCTTTTCAATTTTTAATTTAAACAAAAAAGAAAAACTTTAAATCAAAAGCAGTTATTAATTTCTTTTCAATTTTCGACTATAAAAAAAAACTTTGTTATAAAAATAATAATATAAATTCTTTTTGCAAAAAAACTCCTTCTTTTCCCAAGGAGAAAAATATTTTTTTCTTAAATATTTTTCGTAATATTTTCCTCAATATTTTTCGTAATAAAGTTAGAACATTCTCAATAATTTTCAATACAACAAAATTAACATAAGAAATATTGCTGCTCTATGATTGGTCCATATTTTCCATATATATACTTAAAATTTAGCAACACAACACTTGTGAGATTATTGCACGTTTTTTTAAAACTGTGTTGCTCCACTTTTAGAAATGCTAGAAGGATGCGGTTTTTTGCATTCGGCGCGGAATTTTTGAAACCTTAAATTAGAATCTTTGGGAAAATATAATTGTCGCAACGGAACATATGGAAAATCAAAAACTAAATTTATGTGTTTAAGTTTAAGCCACTTCCAGACATTTGAGAAGGATGCGGTTTTAGCGAATTTCCTCCAAAAAAATTCAGCTATTGTTTTTGCACCAATGTTGACATATCGTAAAAATTTCAAATGTCCATCGATCCTACCTATTAGATGTTAAAAATCACTATCGCTAAAATTTATATATATATATATATATATATATATATATATATATATATACCAACATATATATCATAATATATAAAATTCTTCTGTCCGTGTGTATGTGACTGAACTCCTCTTAAACGACTAAACCGATTTTGATGAAATATTGTGTGTGTGTTCCAGTAGATTCGAGAATGGTTTAGATTCACAATTGGACCCGGCCCTAAACGGCTGGACCGATTTGGATGAAAGTCTATAAAATTATTTTATTAAAATTTTGTTTTAATTTTGAAATTTCAATTTCAAATGTCAATAATTTTTCTCAGATGTAAATTGTCGTTTCCATAGTAATATATCGTGCTATTTTGAATAAATTTTTGCAAATACTAAAATCATATAAGATATTATAAAGAGTGATTTATGTATTCTCAGGAAATTCGCTAAGTTTAAGCAGCTCCTGCGGAACGAATTTTTTTTTCAAATGAATTTTTGTTTTAAAAAATGCAATTAGACGTACAAACTTAAGGCGCAGAACTCGAAAAGCTAGAAGTGAAGGATATTCCGCGAAACGTGGAATGAAGTTTAACGGAATCGAAATCCACAGCATAGAAATGTTGTGTTTAACCAATTTCGAACTGCATTTAATTATAATGTGGAAATCGATTACAGTTCACCGCAAATCGTTGCTATTGGATCAATGAACGTTGTTTGTCAATGTTGAAAGGCATAAAAATGAAGCACCTGGACTGTGTTGCGCGAGCGGCCAAGGGGCCAGATTCTAATCATTTTTTTACTCATAATCATAATAATAATAAATCTTTATTTAGTTGACTCCTTTTGGAGTATAAACAGTGTCAGGTACAATTGAACAAAGCTTAAACAGAACACAATTAAAACTTAAAAACTAGATACAGATTAAAATTTATAAAATAAAATTAACAACAAAATGATCAACAATAACAAATAAAAGTAATTTAAGCTGAAAGCTATTAAAGAATACGTTTTCACTGTGAAAAATACTCCTTTAAACTGTAATAGCATTTCTCAGTAAGGTATTTTTTAAAGCCGTTTTTGAATTTGGAACGTGGCAGTTCTTTTATGTTAAGTGGAACGCCATTGTTAATTCGAATCATTGCACTTCGCGCATTATCGTGATATTTGTTAAGATGGGAAACTGTCAACGCAATCCTGTTTCTTGTCTCGTAGCCATGAGCTGCCTGTGTCCTCCATGTTAAATTTTGATAAATGTAAATACCCAAAAATTTCACACAGTCAACAAATTTCTTCTGCTCCAACTAAAATTTTGGTAGAGTGCTTTTCCCCATATTTGCCAAACTTTATGTTTTGGGTTTTATTAATGTTAAGATTTCGAGAATTCTGCGTAAACTATAGACGCAGCTCACCCACCGTATTTTGGATTTCGATGGTAAAACTTGTCCAATTTTCGGCATTACAAAACGAAGCAGTATCGTCAGCGTAAAGTAAAACCGGATTTCCAACATCCTGAGGCAAATTATTTACATACAGTATGAATAACATTGGTCCCAGAATTGAACCTTGTGGTACTCTCCTCTCCAAAGGCAACAAATTTGAGTTAATATAACCAGTGGATTGCTTAACCGTCACAAATTGCTCTCTATCTGTTAGGTATGATCGAAACAAGTCCAAGACCATACCACGTATACCTAAATTATCCAATTTATAACATAGAAGGTTCTTCTGTACACAATCGAAAGCCTTTGACAAATCAAAGAAACTAGCGACAACGTTTAGAATTCCATGCTACAAGTATATAATCAACAGCCTTAAACAATGACACACTGATTGATCTGCCTTTTATAAATCCATGTTGTTCATTTGCTAGATGATTTTCAAGTAGATAAACCACTAACCTGTTACAGATCAGAGATTCGAAAATTTTTGAGCACGTAGGTATTAATGATATGTAGTTATTTACGTCTGCAGCTTTACCTTTTTTAAAAATGGGAATAACTTCCGCTGTCTTAAGACTATTAGGAAATTTTCGTTGCGAAAAACATTGATTTATTATGTGGCATAGTGGTTCAGTTAAAGCATTTGCACGGAATTTAACAAGCTTAGCAGGAATTTCATCCCATCCAACAGATTTTTTTTAAAGCCACAATAGACAGAATACACCTCTTGTGGAGTACAAGGAGCAAGAAACATGCTATTGCTAGGTTTTTTGTCTAAATTACCGAACATTGGTTCATTAAGATGTAGTGTTTTTGTAATTTCGTAAAAAATTCATTAAAAATATCAGCCGTTTCTTTTCCATTTACAATTGCATTACCGTACGAATCGTTAAAATAAATCATGTGCTCCTTTTTAACTGGTTCATGATACTTGATTATATCCCAAACGGTGCTATTTTCGGAGTTATCAATCAAGGACTTGTAAAATTTTTGTTTTGTATTCTTTATTAGCTTTTTTAGATTTTTGCAAATAATGTTATATTGATGCTTTAATGAAGCAGTTTCATTGTTGGATCCAGTGGACCTAACTTGTGAAAATAAATTTCTGCACTGAAACAATTTTTATTTCGTTGGTAATCCAGGTATCACTTTTTGTAGATGAACTACCAACTGAGATTCTTTTAGGAAAATGCAAATCAAAATAGAACAGAAAAATCTCATGAAAAGTATTAAATAATAAATTGGCATCTTTAGTGTTCAGTAGTGTATTCCAATCCTCATTGGTAATACTCTCATTAAAAAACTTTATTTGCACATCAGTAAAACTTATTTTGTATATGGTTTTCCGAACATTATTATCACATACACTCCGAAATAACACCTCAATAAGCACGGCTTCGTGTTCTGAGATATTCGAATTTAGTACACGACTGGTATAAGGTTGGTCGTGTGTATTGCAAACTAAAATATTATCAATGCATGTCCGTGATTGTAAAATAATTCTTGTTGGCTCAGATATCGTAGGCACGACATTGTAATTGTCCAAAAGGGTACAGAATTTCTTTGTATTTAGGTCATTATTCAGTAGGTTTATCTTAAAATCACCTACAATGAAAATTGAAAAGTTTTTATGTTTTAAAATTGACATTAACATTTCTTCAAAGCAAGTTAGAAAATCATCCACAGGGGATCAGGTGATAAAATTGGCCTTGAAAATACTAAAATGATATCAGATACGGCATTTCATTTTGGTCAGACTTAAATTGTGACTAGAGATATTTTTGTATTCTATGGAAATTCGCTGTTGACGCAGCTCCTGCGTAACGAACATTTACAGTTATGTTTTTGATCGGATAATTTAATAGATTAAAAAACACCACTAATTTTTAATTTAATTATTATCGGTACTTTAATCGGTTTAATGTACGCACTATTTTTTATATTTTACATTTTGCTCCTGTGTACAAAGTTATTTATTAATATAATTTGATACATTGAACAAAGCGTAATTTTTCTAATAGCATATATAATGAAAAGGAATATAACGAAAGTAGACCAAGAATACTTAAGAATTATTGACAAAATATGTTGGTATAATATTTTAGTTAAAAAGGCAATACTAACATACCATAAAACATCGACACATTGCAATGCTATCAGTATAAAAAGTATTTGTACAAATAAAGAAAACTAAGGATGGTCTATAATGTATTTCAGTACTTACACAACGAATATAAACTTATCGGTCATTACGTTTTATTAAAAATTGAATTTGTTCCAGCCTGGTTCAAAGAATTTTCTGTTAAGAAAATATTTCATGTAGAAAATTAAACGAAAAACATTTTGATTTTATTTTCACATTATAATATGTACTTAAAAGCAAAATCGAATAGGGGAGGGGTGTGTCAACAGTAACATTTTTTTTAAAATCCTTTATAATTCTTTATTGAACAATCACAGTAGTATCATTTTCGGTCAAATTATAAGTGACTTATCCATTTATATAATAAAATATAAAACATAGCATAATATGTACTAATATTTGAGAAAATGGCACTTGTTGAGATCAAGGCGTAGTGTTACAATTGCTACTCTAAGAGGGTCATTTGTAACAGTGATGAGTGTCAATTGTAACACACAATAATAACAACAATAAAACAATAATTAGTCATTAGTTAACGTTAGAAATATATATAAAATTATTAAAAAAATTGTGTTATTCTGATAAGCAATTTAAACATACGAAAAATGGGTCATTTTTAGCACAAGTACAGTGGGCCCATTTATGGCAATCTCTACACTGCAACCAATCCTCGGTACTTCTTTTATAATCTTCGAAACAAACAATACAATAATTATCTTCTTCGTCTTCATCATCTATAGTTTTTTCAGACTTATTTTTTTGAGTTTTGGTGTCACTTTTTTTAGTTGCCTTTTTAGCCTTTTGCTTGGACTCTAATATTTTCAGCTTTGGGATTTTCTTCTCATTAATCTTTTTTTTCTTAGCCTCCAACTCATTTTTTTCTGGTGTATCGGTGTATATTGCACTTCTCCCTTTATTTCTTCTAGTCTTGGATTTTACATGAAGTGGTGCTTTTGGAAGCGGTGCCAGATCTGAAAAAGAATATGTATGCGGCGATGTATCCATTGGCAAGCTTGGCGTTGATTGGCTTGATATCTGGGGCAAAACCTGATACGATGTTGATGGCGTAGATGGGACCTGATATGATTGTGAAGGTGTAGAAGGGACCTCATATGATGTAGAAGGTGCAGAAAGGGATGCACTATTAATCAGTTCTGTAGACAGGGTATCTTGTTGATAAGATTGTTCAGGCGTGAGTTCTCTATTAGGCTGGTCAGTAACACTAGCTGGAGCAAAATCAATATCTGAAAATATGTCTTTGTCATATGGCCATATGCCCGTACAGGCAAATCCTCTAGTGATGTTTACTTGCATCGCAGCATATGTAATAGCTTCTTTAACAAGCCCTGGTAAATCATAAATAGTCATTCGTTGTCCAGGATGATTTTTCATCCAATGGTCAGCAGCAATATTAAATTTAGTTTTAAAGGGTCCAAAAACTGCCCTGTCAAGTGGTTGTAGTTTATGCGACGTATGTGGAGGAAAAGATAAAATAGAGATAAAGTTCTTTTTACAATATTCAATAACAGGTATATTAATATGAGATGAATGATTATCCATTATAACTACAACAGGATTTTCTTCAGTAGGTTTAGCGTATTTTGCAAAGTGCTTCATAAAAAGCAAGAAGTCTTCATCTTGCATCCATCCACTTTTATTTCCTGAACCATCACAGCCAGAAGGACCATCTCTTATAAAATGTGTATGAAAATTCTTTCTTGGAAATACAAAAAAGGCAGGTACAGCATTCCCTATTGCATTAACAGCCAAACACACAGTTACTAAGGTACCTCGTTCTTGTGAAGTAATAGCTCCGACCTGTTTCGTGCCTTTAACAGCAATCACCCTGCTAGGTTTCTGAGTGGTTGTAACGCCTGTCTCATCTACATTATATATGTTTTGTGGTTGATATTTCAGTCGCTCCAAAAGTTCACCCCATTTGGCGAAAAAATTGTCAACATTTGGTTTATTAAAATTCATGGCCCGAGCAATACTTGTGGCTTCAGGACGTCTAACAGCTAAAGTTGGATTTCTCTTCATAAAAGCCTTATACCAATCAACGCTTGCCAGTTCACTTTCTTCCCATTTTTTTGGATATTTTAAATTATTGGCTTTCGCGTACGAGTAAGCCAATTTCCGTAAATCGATAGTAGTTAAACCAAAGTAAAGATGACTCGCAGTTTTGCAGTGCTGTGCTAATTCGAGTTCTTGTTCTGTATTAAATACTTTATTGTGTGGAGCATATCCACTTTTAACCGCGTCATCCTTCTTGTATTTAGCAACATATCGAAACAGTGTCACATGGCACATGCCGAAGCTCGTAGCTACACTTCTGATACTCTTTCCTTGCTTGATCACCATTTCACAAGCTTCAACATATTTTTCTGTGGATATGGTGGCACGTGATGTCTTCCGAGGTCGTTTGTAAACCATTTTACTAAAGAAAAACAAATATAATAAATATTTTATAAGAATAAAACTACGGAGTGTCAATTGTAACATGTTACAATTGCATCCCCTTGTTTTGTTACTTTTGCAACACTGCGGTCTGCTGACATAAAAAACTTAATTTTCAAAAAAATATAGTGAAGTTGACTAATTCACATACCTGTATACGTAGACTGGATGTATCTTCTTATAAAAACTCCACTAAACTTAAGTAATATTGCTAAATTTTATAGTAATCATAAAAACAATGCGGACATTTATTTTTACTATCACGTCGTAATAAGCAACTTTCGTCTACTGATAGCTAGCGCGCGAAATGATTGGATCTGTCAACTCTCTCAGTAAAGCAGTATCCCATGACGCTTCGGTTGGTACCAAAAGCGTCCGCTTCTCGTCAACAGGTGGCATGTAGGATCAAATGTTACAATTGCCTCCCTGTTACAATTGACACACCCCTCCTTTACATGAGGAATGAATGGAAAGGGCTAAAGACTTCCGCATAAAATGTTACGAAATTGTTAATACTCTTCAATCTATAGAAGAATCATATTATGTACTTTGAATCGAAGACATAAATTTTTTAATTTTAAATAAAAATGAATATATTTTACATATTTTTTTTTAAATTCAGCCGTGCGGCGACGCCAGGCAGAAGTGAAAACCGAAACCATTTTGTATAGAAAATATGCATGAAAGGATGGTTTATTAAAAGGAAAGAAATATGGCATAATAAAAAAATATGGCAGAACTAACAAAATATTCAGATTTGTTATAAAGAAAAATTTTCTTTTCTTTAAAGAATACATATTAATTTAATACCAAAGAATTCAAAATGAAATAATTTCTCAATAAAACCTATTTTGACAAAATGGAAACCCGACTTCAAAAAACAAATATTCTATAACAAAAAATGCACTAAAAAGTAAAAAAATAATTGCATATTCTTGTGCCAATTTTAGTTCACCTAAGCAAAAAATTTTCAATATAAATGTACAATTATTGTTATTTTTGGAGGCGGTGTCACCATAGAGAAATTCACATAACTTTTGGACAGCGCCTCCAAAAATAACAGTAATTGTACATATATTTAAATTTTTTTGCTTAGGTGAACTAAAATTGGCACAAGAATATGCAATTATTTTTTACTTTTTAGTGCATTTTTTGTTATAGAATATTTGTTTTTTGAAGTCGGGTTTCTATTTTGTCAAAATTGGTTTTATTTCTCGCTTTATAGTGACTTTGAAGTCCTATCACTTATTTGATTTGTCTAAATATGGGTAGACCTACTAAACGACCTAGTAACTTTTAGTGCATTTCTTTATCACATTTTTTTTATCCGCTTTTTTTTTTTTTTTTTATTTGTAGTACATTTTTTCATAACAGATTTTCAATTTCTTTTACATGCATTTTGTTTTTTTTTTGTAAAAATTTTTTTTTTGGGGTTGGTTTTTTTTTGTAAACAATTTTTTTGAAGTCGGTTTTTAAAAAAATTTTCCTATTTTCCAATTATGAATGAGTATACCCTTTCAAAAAAAAATAAAAAATTCGCAGAAATCGGTTATCACATATAAAATGAGGTTTTTCCTCGATTTCCCGGTGATCCTCTCATCAGAATGCGATTTGGTGCCAATGGGACCAATGGAAAACCAAACCCTTTAAAACAAAAAAACAAAAATTCAAAATCGGTGCATAAATGACGGAGTTCTGAGGTGACACACATTAAAACAAAATACAGACGAATTGAGAACCATCCTCCTTTTTGAAGTCGGGTTAAAAATTTAGACGGCTCAATTCTTTCAATCAGTTACTTAAACTATTATTATTATTATGAACTATTTTGTATAGAAAATATGCATTGCTCCCAATGAATGAGTTCTTGAACCTGTATATGTACTGCCATCTGCCAGCACGTTTTTTTAACTGATTTGTTATCTGTAATATCACCTATGAGCAACTTGGTGACGCGGGGTGAGGAAACGTCGCTTGGCCAACTGTCGGTCTAACACGCCGCAATAAATTTTTCACATCAAAAAGTTTTAATAGTCTTTATAAGGGGTTGTGTTCAGTTAGATTGTAGTGGCTGTCCTGGATAGAGCAGCAAGAGATCTCACATTTCACAATTTTTTTATTTATAGTCAGCTATCCATACGTTTTTACTCTGAACGGCTGATCTTATGCAAAAAGAAATAATCTCATTTTTTTCGACGTTCAAGTCTAACAAAAATAATCTCCATACGAATTTGCACAAACTATTTTATCCCCATATTTATTCAATTATAAAAAAAAAAACCTTTCTTATAGGGTAAATTTGGATTGTTGTATCTGGATACAAGTCGTATATTGGTAAGTTACCCTCGGAGCAACTTTAACGATGATTGTTCAACGTTAAGTGTCTACCATCATCATCGCCGATGACTTTCATACGCCGTAAATAGTCGTTGCGAAGAAGGGTGAATATAATCATCCATTGTTAACGATTTTTGTTGCGTTTCGTTATGTTTTGTACTACACCATGGCTTTTTCACCGAAATGACGAAATTATTCTCGAGGAAGTAGCGAATCATACCTCACTGTGGTCGCTGCCAAACTGCAAGCATCAAAGAGCCAAGGACAAAGGCTCAAGGTCCTTCGTCCATAAATTTACACCTTTAGTATTAAACTTTCAGATTGTTTTCCAACGACCTCAGTTCATGAATATTGTATATAATATGAAACATATCATACCAATTTTTGTTTGTTTTAGTTTGACATTAATGTTTTGTGTAACTATAGACCAGAGATATTTACTATTATTGCAATGAAAGAACTATTAATTACCCAACAATATAAAATTCCATGGCACCAAAAACGGTTCAATTAATAAAATAAAATATCAGAATATCAGACAAAATAAATGCTGACTGGTATCGTCGAGACATAATAAAATAAATGTTTTAGTACAAATGTTTTAAACATCGTAATTATTTAAAAAAAATGAAACGAAGCATACTTAAACGGAGAAACACAAACAAATATACACAAATATAGTAATAATTACATACTTTAATTATATGTTATAAAAATATACACTGCACAGCAAAAATAGTCGCAAACACTTACAAAAATTCATTTAAATTATTTTCTTTTTCATATCTGATTTTTTTTTTCATATCAACTACATTTTTATAAATTTTTATGTTTTCATTCATATGCGGATAAAATAGCAAAATAAAACCTTATAATTTTCGAAAAACAATTTATTAAAAAAAACAAAAAACTATTAGTTCATTGTTAAAAATAGTTAATAGCATATCGCTACAATAATAGTTGATATACCAGACCTAGAGATACACAATACAAAAATTGGTACGCAATAACAAAACAACAAAAATTAAAAATAAATACCACAGATTTTATCACGCGACACTACTTAGTCAAATGAATTGACTAGGTAGGAATATAACAACAAAATATAAACTAAAAAAAAAAACAACAATAAAAGGTATAACGGAGTTGCGTGAAGATGTAAAAGATCTTCACTACAATAGATAAAAAACTTAAAAACTAGAAAACAATAAAAAATGTATAAACTTAAAAATTACATAACAATAAAAAGTTTGTCAAGATATATGTTTTCTTTTAAAAAAAGATTATATTCATATTTGTTAAATACATTTTATAATTTATATTGTAATAAAACTAAGTACATTTTAAGTAAGTACATTTTGCAGGTGGATAATCTGTATGATGATAGGAAGAAGAATACAAACTTCCCTTTTTGGAGAGTCTGTCACTGTGAGAGCAACAAAGGGACGTCCGCAGGGTGACAGTGAACAGCTTACTGACGAACCTCAACCAAAAAGGATACTACACACGGGGATATGCGGGCGACATTGTAATTGCAATCCAAGGACCCTGTGAAGGCACAGTCACGGAAATCTTTATGCAAAACGCTCTAAGATTCGTACAGGAATAGTGTATCAACCAGGAATTGAAAATAAACCATGGTAAGACGTCACAAATTCCACTCTCACGGAAAAGGAAGGTGAAAGACTACAGATCACAAGAGAATTCAAGTTCTTAGGAGTAATTTTGGACTCTAAACTAACATGAAACCCTCATCAGGAATACATAACAAATAAGAGCAAATATTCTCTCATGCTTTGCAAGAGATTGTAGCGGTATCGCATTTTCATTAAATTATTATTATAATTTTATTTACGCTTATTAATAGCATTTATTAAAGGTTTGTGGTCAGTCTGAATGAAAAAATTTCGATTTGAAATGAAATGACGAAACTTTTTTATGCCAAAAACAATAGCTAATAATTCTCTTGATAATGTACTATATCGTTTTTCAGTGTCTGTCAGTTTTCTTGATGTGAAAGCGAGTGGCTTCCAGACGTTATGAATTTTTTGTTGTAAAACTGCACCAATGCCAGTACCGGAGGAATCAGTGAGAATGCAAGTTTCAGCGTTCGAAACAGGATGTGCTAATTTAACAACATCAATTAATTTTTGTTTAGCTAAATTAAAAGCTGAAATTGCACGTTCATCAAGAATAACTGACTTCGTTGAAGTTTTACCCTGTTCAACAAGTTTATTCAATGGAGCTAAAATGTCACCACAATTCCGAATAAAGCGATTATAAAAATTAATCATCCCAAGAAAATTTCGGAGTGATTTTTGATCGTTCGGAATAGGAAAATTTGAAATAGATTCAACTTTGGAAGGAATAGGGGTGATTCCTTCAGAATCTACGTGATGTCCTAAAAAATCTAATTTTGTTACACCAAAAATAGATTTCGAAGAGTTTATTAAAATTCCAGCTTCATTGAGAATGTTGAAAACAGTTTTGAGATCTTGAGTGTGTTTTTCTTCGTTTTCACTCGCGATTAAAAGATCATCAAGATAAGTGAAAACAAAATCTACATTTCTGAATAAATCTGCCATAAATCTAGAAAAGGTTTGAGCTGCATTGCGTAAACCAAAAGGCATTCTCAAAAATTCAAATAGACCAAAAGGAGTGATAATGGCAGTTTTCGCGACATCATAATCGTGTACGGGAATTTGATAATAAGCTCTTTTTAAATCAACTTTAGAAAAGATCTTTTTATCATTTAATTTTACATTGAAATCATATAAATGAGGAATTGGATATCTGTCAGGTACTGTGATCGAATTCAGTCGACGATAATCACCACATGCACGAAAAGAACCGTCCGATTTCTTTTTCATGAGAAGAGGTGATGACCATTCAGAATCCGAAGGTCTACAAATACCCAAATCTACAAGTTCCTGAAAATGTTTTTTAGCAGCTGACAACTCTTCAGGACATAGCCTGCGATATTTAGAAAATATCGGATAAGAGTTTGTCACAATGCGATGTCGAGTATTATGTTTAGCATTAAGATTGAATTTTTCTGATTTGGTTAAATTTGGAAAAGAATTTAAGATTTCCGTAAATTGATTTTGAAGTGAGATCACTTCAATGCATGAATTAATAGGTTTTAATAATGTTTGATTTTTAAAATCGATATTCAAATTGAATTTCTTTAGAAAATCTAAACCTAGAATGCCATGAATTACATCTCCAACAATGAATTCATGACAAAAAACCAAATCATTTCCAAAATTAAGAAAAATTTCAGAAGTACCAAAAGTATTAATTTTAGTATTGTTTGCTGCAATAATTGAAAATGGTAAATTTGTAAATTTACATGATTTACAATACGACTTTGGAATCACAGATAGTGAACTTCCAGTGTCAACTAAATATCGAGTACCTTCATGTAAGAGATCGTACATGAAGATTAAGTTGTACGATGATGATGTTGTGTTATTGAATTGGTTTTTTTTATTGACAGAGCTACTGACCAACTCAACAGGAGCTCTTAGAATTTTTTTGAAGTTTTATTTGAATTTATACATGGAGTATTTAATTTACAAAAAGAACAAGGAAAAACACACTTATGTGCTTTGGTACCATATTTATTATGATACCAACACACAGACTTCACCTGAACTTTGTGTAAATTAGTTTTTGGAGTATATTGGATCTTTGAAGGTGACTTTTTTGAATTTTCCAGTTCAGTGACTTTATTTTTAAGAATATTTAATTCTTTATTTAACAAAAAATAATCTGTTTTATGAATTTCTGAAATGGGAAAAGAACTGATATTAGATACAGAATTCAATTTATAAATATCATTTGCGAAATTAACAATAGTTTTCAGATCAACATTATTGTCAACGGTGACAAGTTGAATTTGAATTTGTGTGTCTAATTTACCAATGAATAATTCACGAATGAAATGTGAATCAAGATTTAGACCACTTGATAGGGATATCATTGTATTATATAATAATTGAGGAGTATCGAAATCTTTTTGAGATAAATTTAATAATTTATTTAGACGATCTTTACGAGAAAGTCCAAAAGTTTCCTTTAGAATATTTTTGAGTGCATCAAACTTATTTTCTTGTGGTGGATTTACAATAATATCTCTAACATGAGAAGTGTAATCCTCAGGTATAGCTAAAGAAGCTAGCGTGAATTTAGTTTCATCATCAATAATATTTTGAATAATGAAGAAACGAGAAACTTGAATTATCCATAATTCAATGTCTGTTACATTAAATTGTGGAAGTTTTAGTAAATTTGGAAGATGTATATCAACTATTAAAGTTTTTTCCGAGTGAACAAGGTTGTTTTATGTTACAACCTTTTTCTGGTCGTTTTTCTTTATTAGTTGATGGGGGGAAGTATGTAGCGGTATCGCATTTTCATTAAATTATTATTATAATTTTATTTATCATTTTTATCTGTTGCTTAACAACTATAACTTCTCTCTATTATCACGGTTGCTTTGGATGTTAACAACTTTGATAATTTACATATAAATATACATAATATGTCATAATTCAATTTAATAAAGATCAATTATATCTGTCATTCATATTTATTATTTATTTAAATATTAATTATTTATTATATCTACTAATCATTTCAACAAGATCATGTGGCAAAGTGTGGGGTCTGAAACCCAAAATGATCCACTGGCTTTACACAACAGTAGTTAGGCCCATTATAACGTATCCTGCTCTAGTGTGGTGGCCAAAATTACAACATGCAAAAAGTTATCCAGGATCCAAAGACTGACCTGTTTGTGCATCACTGTATCCATGAGCAGGACATCCACAGCTGTCATGGAAGTCATACTGGGGCTGGTTCAGCTAAGCATTGTAATAATAGTTAAAGCGAGATCCAGCGCCTTAAGACTGTCTTGCAATAATAACTGGATTTAAAAAAATTAGGTTGGACATGCAAGGATCATGGGAACATCAATTATCTCAAAACCCGTTTTTGAAATGGGCACAAATATGCTTCCCAAAATATACTCCTCAAAAACGTTCACTGTAGTCTGTGATAGGGCCATGTGCACTGAATCTCAAGAAAAGAATCGTCTGGTATACAGACAATTTGAAGAAAAAATTTCAAATTTTAGCCACAAAAAAATAAAAAAATAAGACTTCCCAGCGCTTCCACTAAAGACCAAATATCATAATCACTGTAAATTGGCTGTGTGTAAACACTTTGAAAGCATTCAATATCGTTGCGCAATTTCGTTGTTTTTTTAACCGATGAAACTAACAGAGGAGGTTTAAAAGTTAACCCATATATATATATATATATATATATATATATATATATATATATATATATATATATATACATATATTTATATGTATTTTTTTAATGTATGATCACTCATAACTTTTTACAGAGTAGTCCGGTTTCGATAATTCGTTATTGGATAGGGTATTCTTCGAAGTTGGTACCATGAAATTTGAAAAAAAAGTTCGCTCCTAAAGGCAGAAAAATAGGGAGAAATTTATTTTTCACCCACTGAATTTTTATCTGTGAACCAATTCTGTTGAAACTTTGCACACCTATGTAGTTCTAATGACTTAAAAATGAAAAATAAAAACTTTTTAACAAAAAATAGTACCGACGACGGAAGTAACTGAAAAGCAAAAAATAAAAACTTTAAACAAAAAATTAAACCTTCGAAAAAAGAAAGGAACTGAAAAGTAAAAAATAACTTTTTAACAAAAAATAGAACCAACGAAAGAAGAAAGTAACTGAAAAGCAAAAAATAATAACTTTGTAACTAAAAATTAAACCTTCAAAAAAGAAAGAAAAAAATAAAAAAGTAACATTTTAGTCTAACTAAGTCCTATGCTAATTTAAATACCTAAATAATTTTGAGTCAAAGGCTTTTCGCTAAACGCTATTTTTGGATAAATGTATCCTTACTTACTGTGTTTCGCTAATAAAGCCCTTTCATTTAATACCCATATCATAGAGGTTAATATGGAAAATATAAATCTCCTTTTTAAGGCAGCCACCATATTGGATTTAGAATGCCGTCACTTTATGAACTGTGTTTTTCTCATCAAGCCTTTTCATTTGATATCCATATCACAGGGGTCAATGTGGAAATTATAAGTCGCCATTTTTCGGCGGCCGACCGTCAACATCTCTGTAAATATTAGAGAAATAAAAAAAATGATAAGAAACTTAATTGTAGTAAAACTGATTTTCTACAACTTTACTTCTTACGTGTTTTTCGATTTTTTTCAATATTAAGATAAAATTAATGATAAAATTTAATTAAGATAAAATTTTGTGTCCCCCTCCCTAAAGCCCCCTTTATTCTTTCCGATTCCGGCCATGCTAACCATAAAAGTGCATTGTCATCAGAACTGAACCAACATGGAAAAATTCAACTCCGTAGGATAAGATGAAGTGGGTCAAATTTAACTAGCAAGTTTCCATTACAGGCACCGGGACAGGTGAACCTAAATAAAAACATATAATATATGATGGAAATCTTTATTTGAATTGTTCAATTAATATAATAACATATTCGATGTTCAAAATCGATTGTTTATATCTGATCAAACTACCATGTAGAAAATAATATAACCACAATGGTTTCTTTTTTCCCTTTTTTCGGATGTTGCGTTAGGAAAATTGAAGTTTTTCGATCTACAAATAGGTTTTGATATATCCCGAGTCGAATGCAAAAAAAAATCGTTTCGCAGGAGCTGCGTCAACTTAGCGAATTTCCTTAGAATACATAAATTACTCTGTAGCAATCTTAATTTTAGTGTGATCAAAATGAAATATAATATCTGATATGACTTTAGTATTTGCAAAAATTAAATTAATAGCCAAAATAGAACGGTATAACGATTATAGTTTATAGATACTATGGAAACGACAATCAAAATTTTTTACAATAAAATATATTTCATGTATTCGTATCAAACACAAAATATTAAATATCTCTCTAAATATTAGAATAATCGAAAAATGTATAAGGAGTAAAGTTGTAGTATCAAGTTTGCTACAATTCATTGCATGATGCTTTTCCCAAACTCTAATGTGAACAGAGATATTTAGAATTTTAACTTTCAATCTTTAATTGTAAAAATTTCTGTAAATATTAGCGTAACAGAAAAATGAAAACAAACAAAATTACAGCAAAACTTATCACTTACAACTTAACTCAATAAATTTTTCGATCTTTCAAATATTAAGGGAGATAGTCAAATTTTGTGTTTCCCCCTCCCTCTAAACCCCTCTTTCCCCTCGACCGATTTTACCCATTAACGAACTTGACCTTTAGAATACCAAAAGCGACTCAAATACCTAATTTCTTTCCAATCGGAATAAAACTGTGACCGCAAGAGAGTCCACAGGCATTTAATAAAATAACTATGTTTTTGGCATAGAATTAGTTGAACAAACTTTAAAACAAATGAAAGGGTTGCGTTAAGTAAGCCGAAAATAACAGCTACTGGAAATACCAGGTGGAAACACCCCATAAGGCCAAAGTACAGTGACAAGCAGTCTTTTGCCTGGCAGATCAAAAGCACCCAACAGAAGGTAACCTCTGCCTCATAGAAATGAAAACTCCCAACAACTACAATGACATCTAATCTAAATCGATCTAGGAAAATAATGTTTTCAGTGTATCATTCAATCTGGAATGCATAATTTTACGTAATAAACTCAAAACTAATTTAGCAATCATTCGCCATTGATGTGTATCTATTGATCTAATAAAAACAACTTACCATTGAATAACTTTTCTATGTTCCAATCAATTTAAAAAAATTGTTTTGTTTTCTCGATTACCACCTGCGAATTATTTGATACCGTATGTATTATATGTATTCTTATTCTAAAAAAAGCAGATGTTACAAATTCCCAACATATTAAATATATTCTGGTACTTTTATTTGTTCAATTTATGAATTCGAGTGTAACATTCTCATAAAAAAAACAATTGAGTTTTGTGCGTGAGTTTTAATAAGTTATAAGTTCTAACAGTGTGAACAAAATAAGTTTGGACTATGGACCAAAAAAGTTGATGTCATTTTATTAAATTTTATAATTGATTTGTGCCTTATTATTCGGTTTTCGAAAAATTGTGTGTGTGTGTGTGTGTGTGTGTGTATGTGTGTATGTGTGTGTAATGTTAACAGAAAGGATTATTGTTCTTTAAAGGAAGACCAAGTTCTATAGAATAAGGAATTGAGAAAAGTAAACATTTGTACAGATTACCGGAGCTTTGGATATTACGAAATAAATGATTATCTTATTTAGACACTTTTATGTTTCCGTATTGCAGGATTCTACAGGATGTATAGATAATAGAACATGGTTATAAATTATAAATCCGTTGTGTACAACTCAACTCCTTTATTCCGAATGCTCATCCATTCCCGCGCTGTCATTTGTTATTCTTTTCTAATCGCGGATATTCATTGATCTCAATTATTTCAAATACATATGTTACTACTAGAGAACTTGAAAACATAAAGAACAGGCAGAAAAAATTATTAAAACTCGTAAGATCATAGATCTCTAAATCATTGAGAACCACAATACATGTTGTGGTCGAAATAAGGGGTACTTGCCGTGTAAGTAACCGTCACGGGGTTCGATTTCCGAAAAATGTGTTGCAGTTTCTTCAGTTTGCTATTATTCTAAGCCTCTAAACATTTTGATATATGCGATGTCGATCAATCAAACTTATATTTTCATCACTAATGGTAATCTAATGAGAATAAAAATTATAATCCATTTTGAAACGCATACAGGAAAGTTCTCAATTTGATTTATTAAGAAGCTGGGAACGCTTTTAACCTACTTTTAATATATGAGTTGATGGAATACCTTAACAATTTTTTCTCAATTTCGGTCAGATAAAAAAACTTATTGCTTAACGAAACAGAAATAATTTGTTTCTAAACATTTTACGAATGGGCTATTCGCGTCTTATTTTTGGAAAGAAATTGATTTCGGCGAATTCAAAATCTCGTAAAACATATCGTTTTGAAAATATAGTAGTTTCATAAAATATTTTTGAAATTCTGTCCAGTTTTTCGTAGTGATAGTTGTGGTCTTATTTTGTGTCTATTCAACATTAAAGTAGTACATTCAAATTGGCTGTTTCTGTATATTTGTTTGTTCAGCGACTTCCAGATTATTTAAGGTTGCTAAGAAGAAAATTCACTTTAATTACAGGTTTTTAAAAATTTAACAGCTTATTATTTCTATAATAAAGAATCCGATCAAAAACATAAATGTAAAAAAGGACCGACTTTTCGGGGAGATACTTCATATAATAGTTGCTCCATAAAAAGTGATGATATCTCAATTAAAAAGCCGAGCTATTTATAAAGTAAATAGCGAAAACTAAAATTTAAGAATGTAAGTGCAAATTAAAATGAAAAAAAAAATTGGTTGAAAAAATTTATTTCGTAAGTTTTCTCTTAGTATGTTTTTAAAATTATATATCGCGGCAAGTAATTTGTTTTCTTTTGATTCAAATATTATAAATTTAAACTTGCCGCGTTATAAAATTTTAAAAACATACTAAGAAAAAACTTACGAAATAATTTTTTTCAACCAATTTTTTTTTTCATTTTACTTTGCACTGACATTCTTACATTTTAGTTTTCGCTATTTACTTTATAAATAGCTCGGCTCTTTAATTTGGATACCATCACTTTTTAAGGAGCAACTATAATATGAAGTATCTCCCTGAAAACTCCGCCCTTTTTTACATTTATGTTTTTGATCGGATATGACTACTTTTTGCGAGGCTTAAATATACAAAGCTAAGGGCTTTGCACAAAATTCTATATTTGGATAAATGTACTCTTACTTACTGTGTTTCGCTAATAAAGCCCTTTCATTTGATACCCATATCATAGGGGTTAATGCGGAAATTATCAATTGCCATTTTCCGGCGGCCGCAAAATTAGATTTATAATGACGTCACTTTATTTACTGTGTTTTTATCATCAAGACCTTTCATTTGATACCCATATCAAAGAGGTTAATGTGGCTATTATAAATCGCCATTTTGCGGTGGCCGACCGTCAACATCTCTGTAAATATTAGAGAAATAACAAAAATGATAAGAAACTTAATTATAGTAAAACTAATTTTCTACAACTCTACTTCTATGTGTTTTTATATTTTTTCAATATTAAGATAGATATACCAAATTTTGTGATTCCCCCTCCATATAAACCCCCTTTCTTCTTTCTGATTCCGGTCATGCGTACCACAAAAACGCATTGTCAACAAAACTGAACCAACATGTAAAAATTTAACTCTGCAGGATAAAAAGAAGTGGGTCAAATTTTACTTGCAAGATTCCGTTACAGACACCGGGACAGGTGAAACTAAATAAAATCTTATAATAATTTAATAAATGTATAATATTGAGACAAACTAGATAATGACAAACTAAATTTTTTGGGGGGATAATTTGGGGGGGGAGGTAGTACGGAGGGTTAGGGGGGACTGCGCATAGATAGGTCTCACATTACGATTTTCAAGGGGTAGCGATGAATTCGCAGTTATTCTGGGTCGAAAGCAAAAAAAAAACGCATCTTTCTAGCATGTATAGAAGAAAAAACGTAATTTTGAGGGTGTTGTTCCCTTTTTCGAAGGGTTGCGATGGGTAAATTTTTGGGGGCGATCTTTCCAGTTTCAAGGGGTTGGCGATGAAAAAATTAAAGTTTATCGAATAACCCCGTTATTTTTGAAAAATTCTCCACAAAATGCAAAAAACCCCATCTTTCTACCATGAATAGAAGTTAAAGAGTAGTTTAGAGGTTTTTTCCATTTTTTTAGGGTGAAGTGAGGAAAAATTTTAAGTTTTTCTAATTACCTTCTTAATTTGAAGCTATTAAGCGTCGAATGCAAAAAACTGCATCTTTCTAGCATGTATAGAAGAAAAAGGGTGGTTTTAGGGGTGTTTTTCTCCATTTGCGAATGGTTGCGATTGGAAAATTAACTTTTATAAAATAATCCTGTTAATTTAATCCTTTTCCACGTTGAATAAAAAATCCCGATCTTTCTAACATGAATAGAAGTGAAAAGGACAGTTTAAGGGGTGTTTTTCGTCTTTTTAGGATTGCGATGTGTGTTATGAAATTTTTGAGGTATTCTGTTAATTTGACTTTATTTTGGGTCGATTTGTCAAAATTCCATCTTTCTACCATGAATAGAAGTTAAAAGGGTAGCATCGGGGGTGCTTTTCCCATTTTGTTTGGGAGGAAGCGATGAAACTTTTTAATTTTTTTGAATTACCTTCTTAATTTGTAGCTATTTAGCGTCAAATGCAAAAAACTTCATCTTTCTAAAATGTATAGAGAAAAGGGGTAGTTTTAGGGGTGTTTATCCCATTGGCGAAGGGTAACGATGGAAAAATTTATGTTTTTAAAATAATCCTGTTATTCTAAACCCGTTCCACATCGAATGGAAAAAAACCTGATCTTTCTAACATCAAGAAAAATGAAAAAGGCAGTTTAAGGGGTGTTTTTCCCATTTTCGGGAGTTTGCGATAAAGGTAATGAAGTTCTTTGTTAATTTGACTTTATTTCGGGTTAATTGGTTAAAATCCCATCTTTCTATCATAAATTTGATGTTAAAAGAGTAGCTTAGGGGTTGTTTGCCCATTTTTAGGGGGTAATGATAAAAAATTTTAAGTTTCTCTAATCACCTTTTTATTTTGTAGCTATTAAGCGTCAAATGTAAAACTTTCTAGCATGTATAGAAGAAGAGGGTGGTTGTAGTCGTTGGTTTCTCCCAACTGCGCAGAGTTGTGATAGAAAAATTTACGTTTTTTAAATTATCCTGTTATTTTGAAACTGTTCCACGTCAAATGGAAAAAAGCCCGATCTTTCTATCATGAATAGAAGTTAAAAGAGTAGTTTAGGAGGTTGTTTTCCCATTTTTTGAGGGGGGGGGGGTGATGAAAAATTTAAGTTTTTCTAATTACCTTCTTAACTTTTTATTTATTTAGCGTCGAATGCAAAAAACCGCATCTTCCTAGCATGTATAGAAGAAAAAAGGTAATTTTGAGGGTGTTGTTCCCTTTTTCGAAGGGTTGCGATGGAAAAATTTACTTTTTTTAAATATTTCTGTTATTTGGAACCTGTTCTACGTGAAATGGAAAAACATCGATCTAAAGTAGGATCGATGGACATTTATACAAATTTTTACGAAATTCCAACATTGGTGCAAAAACAATAGCTGCATTTCCTTTGGAGGAAATTCGCTATTAAAAGCTTATAATATTTGAATTAATGTACTCATATTGAGACAAACTAACCAATGGATGGAAATTTTTATTTGAATTGTTCAATGAACATAATAACATATTCGATATTCAAAATCGATTGCCTATACCTATCAATAAACTACTATGTAGAAATTTTTTTGTTTTTCCCCATTTTTTCGGGTGTTGCGTTGGGAAAATTGAATTTATTTGATCTACAAACAGGTTTTGAGGTATCCTACGTCGAATGCCAAAATTCGCATCCTTATAAAATTTCAGGAAGTGGCTTAAACTTAAACACATAAATTTAATTTTTTTTCCATGTGTTTTGTTGGGAAAATGTAATTTTCCCAAACATTTTTTTTAAGGTTTCAGAATTTCAGAAAGTGGAACAAAAAAGTTTAAAAAAATCGTGCACAAATCTCACAAGTGGTGTGTGCTACATTTTTAGTATAGATATAGAAATATGGACCAATCATAGAGCAGCAATATTTCATGTTAATTTTATCAAAACTAAAAAGGCGTTACGCAGGAGCTGCGTCAACTTAGCGAATTTCTTTAGAATAAATATATCACTCTCTAGCGGGGAGAATTTTAGTGTCGTTAATACTAGTGTGCTATTGTAGTTTAAAGTTCCTGTGGACTATCAAATTTGACATTTCAAAATTGAAACAATATTTTAATAAAATAATTTTATAGTTATTTTTTAGAAGTAAGGTATTGTTTCTGTGGAAATTAGAAAATCAACAAAAATTTAAACCGACTCAAAAAAAAGAAGGAGGAGATTCTATGTTCGACTATATGTATTTTTTACAAATGTATGTTCACCGATTTCTCCGTCAATTGTCGATCGATTTTCTAAATTAATGTTTTGTATGAAAGAATATACTCTCGAGGTGGCTCCGTTGTCATCCAGTCATCATCTGACGAGGAGATCCCTTCAAACCGATCAGTAGATAGCACGTATACCAATAATCATATTTTATTACAAGTAATGTAACAACTAACTGAATTAATTGTTTGAATAACCAGTACATACTGAGTTGTACATTAATGATTGAATTGTTAACAATTCTGCATATTCGAGTTATTAACAATTCGCTTTCCGAGAAACATTTAATCACAAATTATAAGAAAACTACTGAGTCTATGAAAAAAAAATTTCAAACAAAAGTTGTTTATTTTAAAATGAAAATTATTTTTTGAGAAAAATTAAAGCTCGTCATCTCTTTTCGATCTTGAGTTATCGTGTCTACAGGTAGGCAGGCGAACATGTGGAAATTGCCGAATTTTTTGCACACATATAACAAACATTCATCCCTACGGTCAATATTTTTAAGCGTTATAAAGTCGGGATTAAACTAAATATACCTCATACATTTACATGTATTGGGTATAAAAATTATACGTAATAGGTTTGGACAAGAATTGTTTTTTGGATTAAATCTGTATATTGTCATTTTTAGCTTTTTAGTCTAGCGAGTTTTTGTGTTTTTTGAAGTCGGTTGAATTTTTTAAGAAGTTTTTATAAAATATATTTCATGTATTCATGTCAAACAAACACAAAATATTAAATATCTCTCTTAATATTCGAATAATCGAAAAATGTAGAAAATTGTAAAGAAAATTGAAATCGAAAGTTGTAGAAAATCAAGTTTGCTACAATTCGTTACTTGATCATTTTTCTCAAACTCTAATGTGAACAGAGATATTTAGAATTTTAACTTTCAATCTTTAATTTTAAATATTTCTGTAAACATTAGTGTAACAGAAAAATGATAAGAAACAAAATTACAGTAAAACTTAGTATCTACAACTTAGCTCCTGGTAAATTTTTCAATTTTTCAAATATTAAGGGAGATGTAAAATTTTGTGTTTTCTCCTCCCTCTAAACCCCCTGACCCTTCGTCCGATTTTACCCATTAACGAACTTAACCTTTAGAATACCAAAATCGCCTTAAATACCAAATTTCAATCCAATCGGAATAAAACTGTGGCCGCTGGAGAGTCCACAGGCATTTTAGAAAAAGTACATATGTTGATATACATATACATATATACAAATTTTAACGATAGTGGTTTTTAACATCTTATAGGTAGGATCGATGGACATTTGAAGAAATTTTTACGAAATTCCAACATTGGTGCAAAAACAATAGCTGCATTTCCTTTTGAGGAAATTCGCTAAAATGCAAAAATTTTCCATTTCCCGATATAAATTTCGCGGTTTGATAATTTTCCTTTCGGTTTGGTCTTTGTGTCTAACTGTATGGCAAATATCAACTTTTAAGGACTTATGGTCTAGGCCCTGGAATTATGATTATGTATGGCCAAGATTTGTAGGCGGTCCCGCTTTTTAACGACTTTGAATGCGAATAACTTTTTAACCGTTTATTTCTTAATGAAAAGCAAAAGACTTTTTCTTTTATAATTCCCTAAATAGCTTATATTCGAAAAATTAACACTGTTGCTTTTTTCGTTCAGAAGATATTTCGGGTTCAACTCGGCTCTGATTTTTCGATAGGTAATAGTACTGTAAGCGCGAAGGCATCAAAACCCTTAAACTACCGTGCTCTAGATATGCTGTCAAAGATTACTTCAAACAAGAAGTTGATCTTGTTTTCAGTTTTTGAAAAAAAAACTGTTAAGTTACGATTTTTAAGAGAGGTTACTACTCATAGCTTTAATCTCTCGGCGGTAGCCACATGAATGTGAAAATATATTTCTCGACCACCAGAAATATCTGTTTATGAAAAATTGTCATATTAATTATCAAAGTCTTATAAATACCAAATTTTAAAACAATCATGAGTTTCTGAGATAATTAAATTTATAGATCGAAAAATAGTACTAACGTTACTTTTATTTTAGAGTGTCACAGTAGGTTTGGCAACGTCAGTGTAATTAAAATTAAATAAATAATTATTGATAAAAACTAAAAATAATAATAATATAATTATTATTAAAATAATTTTTAGTAATTATTTCATTTTTATTATTATTTTATTTAATAGATAGATAGATACATCTTGGGGTCTAAAAAGTATAGCAATTCGCCCTTATGGTTCATTGTGCTCCTCCTTCTACTTTAGTACGACGAGATTCGCTTCTCCCATATGTTGGCAATAGCCAGGCAAGATGCAGCGATTATCTTGTATCTGCTGCAATCCAGAGGTTGGCAGTCAAAGATAATGTGGCTGGATGTTTCTTCCTCCTTGCCACACATTTTATTTAATAATAACTTTACTAATAATTAATTATTAATCTAAACATTTTCTAACGAGGTTAGAATTTGTGTATTTTGAGTTACACGAACGTTACCAGTAATTTAGGTTGACTTACCCCCACCACTTTCTTAACAATCTTAAATAAATAGTATAATCAGGAAGTATCTTAAGAAGCAAATTTTAGTTATTCACCAATGGAGATATTACCAATTTTTGGTTTTAGTGGACCCCACAGCTAGCCGCCTGTACGCCGCTGAAATCCTCTTAACACCCAAGCCCGCGTACAATTCATTATCAAGCGTGCAAAATTTGTACTTCTACACCTTACATGGCGGCAAGGCGTGATTGTAAATTCCCTAAAACCTGACCATGGAAAGGACAGACAGAGAGGAGATGTTGCATTTCGGTTACAAAGCATATTTAATAAACAAAGGCGTAAATGGTCTTTAGGTATTCTTTATATAGAAGAAAGTTAAACAAGAATTTTTTAAAAATTATAAGATATTCAATTTATTTTGTATCTGGCGTTTAGGCAGATTAGACAAATATTTTAGCGAGATTATGTAGACTATATGCTAATATTATTTTGCATTACACATACAATAATTAATTAACTACAATCCATAATGACAAGTTTTTAACCGAGCTTTTACTACACGTACTATCGCGAACAGCCCAAAAACATGGGTGGTTAAACAGCTGGACTTCTCGATTTTGAAAGTATTGATTTCCAGACTTAATAAGGATAACAGTTAATGATAAAAAAATAATTTAGTTTGCAGAATTGAGGTATTGTTTAATGTTTCGTGAACACTCTGTATGAGAAGTGGGATTTTAAGATATAATTGAAACAAAGAATAATACATTATAAAATTCGTATCTTTAAAATACATAAGCTATACAACAAAAGTTTTAAATCAAGTTTCATGTTTCATTTCATATTTCAATACAATATAGCGTTTAATATACAACATACATTCTAGAAATTACGTACGAAATAATTGTATCATTAATTTTAACAAGAAGTGTGAACATCTTAATATATATAATTTTTCTGTCCGTGTGTTTGTGGCTGAACTCCTCCTAAACGGATGGACCGATTTTGATGAAATTTTATGTGTGTGTTCCAGTGGATTCGAGAATGGTTTAGATTCACAATTGGATCAGATAGGCAGCGCTGCGATCGCGTTTTAGAAATTTTAGAAAATAACTATACAATTATTTTATTAAAATTTTGTTTCATTTTTGAAATGTCAATTTTGATTGTCATTTCCATAGCTACAAATTGTTATATATAAGTTAAAATTAAAATTAAAATTTTTTATAACGAATATATAACGAAGCATTAATAATGATTGAGGATATTTGTATTATTATTTCGAACATGCCGCTCATCCATTTTGGCATTCCAGCGCCGAACCGCACAGTAGCAGATATCATCAACAGCGATGTTCAACGTGAACACCAGTTTGACATAACTTCTTTGGAAACTTTTGTTGCTGATAATGAACAATTGCTTACTGCTGAGCAACGAAATGTATATGATAAAATCCACTTATCAATTGCAGCTAGAAAGGGTGGATTCTTTTTTTTTGGATGCATCAGGTGCATCCAAAATCATATTGCATTGCCAATTGCTTCATCAGGCAACCTTACTTGATAGTGGACGGACTGCGCATTCAGCACTTAAATTGCCTTTAAATATTCATACAGATTCCGACGCAATGTGTAACATAAAGAAGCATTCTGGCATGGCTGAAGTTTTAAGGAAATGCGAAATTATTATCTGGGATGAATGCAAAATGGCTCACAAGCATTCACTTGAAGCTCTCGACAGGTCGCTGAAAGACATCAAAAATAACACTAGGCTTTTCGGTGGTGCTTTACTGCTGCTGCCTGGTGATTTCTGACAGACATTGCACATCATTCCACGTGCTACATACGCGGACGAAATAAACGCATGTTTGAAAGAATCATATCTATGACATAGTGTCAGTAAATTATGCCTTAACATAAATATGCGTGTTCAACTTCAAAATGATCCATTAGCATCGGAATTCTCTGAACAATTGCTAGACATTGGCAATGGTAAAATTCAATTGTGTGAAAATACCCAATATATTCGACTCCCAGAAAATTTTTGCAACATGGTGGCTACCAAAGATGAGTTAATAAAAAGTATCTTTCCAGATTTACGACATAATTATACTATCATGCATGGCTACGTGAGCGACCTATGTTAGCCGCAAAAAATTTAGATGTTGACGCCATAATTTCAAAATACAACAGGCCTGGAAATGAAATCACAATGAACATTCAAATCGATTGACACTGTTGTTGATCCTGATGAAGTTGTCAACTATCCTGTAGAGTTTTTAAATTCACTGGATTTACCTGGAATGCCACCACATAACTTGCGACTGAAGATTGGCTGACCTATAATTTTGCTTCGAAATTTGAATGCACCAAAACTGTGTAATGGCACGCGATTGGTAATTAAAAAAATCATGGACAACATACTTGAAGCCACTATTTTGAATGGCAAATTTCAAGGTGAAGTTGTAGTTCTACCACGGATCCCAATGATTCCTTCAGATTCACCTATCCCATTCAAACGTTTACAATTTCCAATTCGCTTGGCATTTGCTATGACTATAAATAAGTCACAAGGTCAAACAATGACCATTTGTGGCTTAGATTTAGAAAATCCGTGCTTTTCTCACGGCCAATTATATGTTGCGTGTTCGAGGGTTGGAAAACCATCGACTTTGTTTGTTTATACCCCTCAAGGATTAATCAAAAATATTGACATTACGATAAGTTAAGTTTTTGTATATGTACATTAAAAAAATATACCTATTATAAAATATTTTGAGTTTCAACTTTTTTACCTTCAATTAACCCAAGTTTAAGTTTTTATTCAACACAGCTTCTACATTCAACTTACCTCATAGTATACATATACGCCCACACTATCGATTGGTCAAATTTTCGTAACTGTACATGTAATGACGTTAGATATTGTAATAACTTTTTAATAAAAATTTCCATCAAAACGGTCCAAACTGTTAGAGCTTATTTAAAAAAGTTTAAAATTTTCAAATTTAAGACGTGTGTACAGGACAACGTCTGTCGGGTCCGCTTGTAGTTAAATAAAAAAGTAATATATTCTTATCTATACATCTATACTCATATAAATAAAATTGAAGTGTCCTTATCTGATTTAGAAAAAAGTCTTTTATCAGTTAATTTTGTTATTTGCATATTACCAAAACCAAACACACATTTAAAAATTTTTGTCTGTCTATTTGTTTGTCCAGCCTAATTTTCAAAACGGCTGAACCGATTTTTACGGGACTTTCATCGACAGTTAGGGCACTTCTCAGAGAGTAAGGCTACTTGTTGTCCCGGATTTCCTAGGTTAATATATATTTTTGAAACCGTGTGAGATATAAGAAAAATTCAAAGACAAAAAATGTTCCTTTCTTTAAAATAAACAACTTGTAAACTCGTTCATTGTACAAACCAGCCTCCCACAACCCAAAAAAGAAGGTAATATCTAACATTGAAACCGTGAGAGGTAAAGAAAAAGTACAAAGACCAAATGTTCCTACCTTAAAAATAGATAGCTTGCAATTTTGATCATTACTACGCTAAGTGATAGATGTGCCTTATCTTTAAATATAAAAATGTTTATCTGATAATCAACAACTTTAATTTGAACAATTTTTCATACATTCAACGATTTTTAAAACGGCAGAATTTCCTACAAAAACGACAAATTATTTATTGTATAGATAATATCACATAAAAGCCATAAAATTCGAATAATTATTGAAATCAATAAATTTTAGGTTACGCTCAGCGCCGGCGAATCGGGTGGGTAAAAGCTAAATTAATTCTCTTTATTGTAACCTAAATAAAGATAATTTATAATTTTGGCATATAAACATCGATTTTAATTATCTGTTTTTTAATGTTTTCGAAACAGTTTTTACGCCAGATTACATGGGTTATTTTAATGTTAAATTGATGAACTTTGGATGCCTTAATTATTTTCAATAGGTTCGATTGTCAGATAATGACTGTTTTCTTTCAAATACTCAGGTATTATAAGTTGGTTACATATTGAATAAATTTAAAAACAATTAGCACTCGAATCTAACACAATTAGACACGTTAGTTTGAGTGTCACATTTCTAATCGTAACTATCTTCGGAATATGGAGTCAAATATATGTTACTCGTTGCTAATTTGATGCATGCCTCAACTGTTCGACGTGTCTCACATGTCTGTTTAGAAAATAGAATGTTTTCAGCAAAAATTTTAAAAATGTACATGCCATTTGTCCACAATAATACAAATAGCTAAATAAAACTTCCCCAAATGTTGTCAAAACAATTAAAAGAAGGGCATTGACGCATTAATATAATATTTAATTAATTTTCGTGCTGCAACAGAAAAGAAATGAAAAAAAAACGTAGTCATGATATGATACAGATAAAAATGAAAATTTTGTTTGTTGAGTTGAAATGTTTTTTAAAAATTATAATTAAAAATTATACAAGTTTTTATTATTAAAATAAAAAACATTATCACATGTTAATTACTTTATTTGATTCTGTTCATTCAGTTCTGATTATCTTTTCATTTATTCATGTACAATTTACTTATTTATACAATTAAGGAACATTCGTTAATCCAAATAATCAGTTATGATACTTTTTGGTTATACACTTACTAAAATGCATTTACAAATACGATGTCGTTAAAGTAGTGTAGCATTGAGATTGTACATTTCCACTTTTTATAATTGTAAGATGTCTTTATGATGCTTTACATATTTCTTCCAATATAAGATCTGTTGTTCGATAAATGGTTGCATTACTGGTTTCTTCCAAAGACGCTTTAATTAAAAATTTATCATTTTCCGAGTTTCTCAGATCTTAAAGACTTGAGAGAGAAGAAATGTAAGCCAATTCTGAGTATAGCTAGTAATAAACTTCATTTGGAAAAAATGATTCCTAAGTAACATAACTGGGATTCAAAGATGACTTGGTTATTGTCAATGAATATGTCAATGAAGTATCTATCAGTACTTAAACAACACAAATTAATTTATTATCATATCCTGAATATTTTACAAATCTATAAATACGATATTATATAAGGTGCCCTAAACTAATCATTAAGCTTTTCAATAGTAATGATATAAGACACCTATTTTTGTGTCTAAAAACTCACTTTTACGTATCAAGATTGGAACCACTTAACTCTGCCATAACCGGTCCCAAGCCTGTTGAGAGAAGATGCGGGACCCAAGCTACGGTGCGAGGCATTGTGTCTAGAACTAGCCGGAGGCACGACAGCAGATCAGTCAGATCTGCGGTTGCTTCAGGTAAACCTCCAGAAAAGTAAGGCGGCTCCGCTGTCTTTTGTCAAAATGTGCTGAAAAGGGAAATTTTCATAGCTCCGGTCCAGGAACCTTAGGCTGTGAACCATAAGATTCTTGGACTCGGAGATGCTGGAGGACAAATTATTTACGATAAAAACCCAGAGAGACCCAGAACTTGCATTTATTCAAAAAAAGATCATCAATGTCTTGCCGTGTTAGAGTTTTGTTAGAGTGATCTTACAGCGGTAGAAGTAAAATACAACATGGAGAACGAAACTGGAGTGGTAATCATCGTTTCGGTGTATCTATTCTATGATTCATCTACCCCAGCACCAACAACAGATGAGAAAAAAAAAACAAAGGAGAAAAAAAAACATTGTTTTTTGTGAGGCAAAAAACTACCAACTGATCATGGGATGCGATACAAACGCTCAGCACACTGCATGGGGGAGTCCTAACATAAATACAAGAGGTGAGTACCTCTTTGATTATATTATAGCTAACAACTTAGGTATAGTTAATCAAGGCAACAAGCCGACTTTTATTAACAAAGTTCGGAAGGAAATCATTGGTGTAACACTGAGTACTTATGAAATCAATGGAAAAATCAAGAAATGGCTAGATAGCCCTTGCCTGTTCCCCCCAAAACGTTTTTTCGAGATCTATTTCGGGCTTAGAGTCCCGTCTTCAGATCTCGACATATTTTCCTGTAGACTGATTCCCTGAATCAGATCCCACTGGTATCACTATTTCGGGAAGCAGGGCCGTAGGTTTTTTTGTCCAAATTTTCCTATTTATCGGAGGAATGGGTTTCCCCTCAGCCCTGCTGCTGCTTTCTCTACTGCTGCTTTTCTTGGAGCTGAGCCCGAGATATTTTTTTTTTCCACCTTCAGGAAAAAAAAGATTTATTCAACTAGCATGAATTGCACCCATTTGATTTATTAAAATGACATGGTATTTTACTAATTGTCGGGGACATAATTTTTTGTAAGGGCTAAAATTTGGCACAAAATTTTAAACATATGAAAGGCATACTTTGCTACAGTTAAAAAAAATTAAGTAATTTTTTTATTTAAATTTAAAATTTATGCATTTTTCAAACATTGGGAATTTTTTTCTGGAATTCTAATGAACCGATTTTAATGTTTATGGACTAATTTATTTTCTTTTTTTTATATAGAATTAAATAATATTCTTTGTCATTTTCAAGCATTTTTATTTTAAGAAATAATTTTTAGATATTAAGAAAAAGCTTTTTTGTTATAATCAAATTCAATTTTGGCCTTGTTCCGTACGAGTCGGAACGTAAAAAACCTAGAGTCATATTCAAGACGTCAAAATGATTTAAAAAAAACTGCAGTTCTCAGCAACCTGCCTGAAAACCTGTTTTTGAAGATAATTTGACTCGAGTAATAGTTAATATTGGAGCTTTAAAAAATACTTTGGGCAGAGGGTTTGCTAAACAACATAACTTAATAGAAAATTTAACTGTTAGACGCGTTCGTGTAATTACTAGCTTGACATATTAAAACATAATTATTACATCGAGCATATTAATAAGGGAAAAAAATTTAAATAATATATTAAAATAATAATAAAACCTATTTTGACAAAATGCAAACCCGACTTAAAAAATCAAATTTTCTAAAACCAAAAATGCACTAAAAAGTAAAAAAATAATTGCATATTCTTGTGCCAATTTTAGTCCACCTAAGCAAAAATTTTTAAATATATATGTACAATTATTGTTATTTTTGGAGTCGGTGTCAGCATAGAGAAATTCACATAACTTTTGAACACCACCTCCAAAAATAACAATAATTCTACATATATATTTAAAAAATTTTGCTTAGGTGAACTAAAATTGGCACAAGAATATGCAATTATTTTTTTACTTTTTAGTGCATTTTTTGCTATAGAATATTTGATTTTTTAACTCGGGGTTTCCATTTTGTCAAAATAGGTTTTATTTCTCGCTTTTTAGTGACTTTGAAGTTCTATAACTTATTTTATTTGTCTAAATATGGGTAAACCAACCAAACAAACCTACTAACTTTTAGTGCATTTCTTTATAACACATTTTTTTTTATCCATTGTTTTTTTTTTTTAATTTTTAGTGCATTTTTTCATAACAGATTTTCAGTTTTTTTTACATGCATTTTGATTTTTTTTTGTAAAAATTTTTTTTTTTGGGTCGGTTTTTTTTTGTAAAAAATTTTTTTGAAGTCGGTTTTTAAAAAAATTTTCTTATTTTCCCGTTATGAATGAGTGCACCCTTTCAAAAAAAAAAAAAATTTCGCAGAAATCGGTTATCACATATAAAATGAGGATTTTCCTCGATTTCCCGGGGATCCCCTAATCAGAATGCGATTTGGTGCCAAAAATTCAAAAGCAGTTCATAAATGACGGAGTTCTGAGGTGACACACATTAAAAAAGAAAAAAAATAAAGACGAATTGCGAACCATCCTCCTTTTTGAAGTCGGGTTAAAAATACACACAAAATGCAGAAAAATATACTGAAAACAAATAAAGTAAGAAAAAATACAACTGTAGAATCTAAAAATATAATAATTGTAATTGAGGAGTCAGTAATAGATTATGATTTAAATACAATTCTGGTAAATATTTAGAAGCAACTTCTGATTAGAACCGATCGATATAAGATAAAACCATGCGTTTGAAAATACTGCACTTTTCTACACATGCAGGACGTTTGTTATAGTCCACAGTACACCACGGTTGTTTTTTAATGATTAGTTACATGCTAAATTTTTGTCAGTAGCTTCCTTTCGACGAGAATTTTATCAGTAAGAGTTAATTTGTTAGTTAAATTGAGAGATAATGTAATAAAGACTTCAAAAAACTTGTGTCCTACAAATTGGGTGGTGTGAGATAATGTAATAAAGACTTCAAAAAACTTGTGTCCTACAAATTGGGTGGTGTGACAGGCAGGTCCTCCACCCCCAACATGTTAAAATAACGGGGTATACATAAGTTATTAGTAAAATGCTGATATTTATGCTGTTAATTAATAATGGTATGTATAATTTCATGACCACCTTGTCCTACAAATTCAGTGGTGCAATTCCCCATCCTACGCTCTGATCATGTCAATGTTATGAAAACATTTTTGTCATTAGTAAGAAGCTCATATTTTTTAACTAACAAATTAATTGTTACTGACAAAATTTTTGCTTTCGTCAAACCAACAAGTTTCTCTCTTACGCGCTTCTTTAGTAACTATTATCGAGAATTTTCACGAGTGAAAAGTTGGACATCTCGTCGAAAGGAATCTACTGACAAAAATTTAGCCTATTACTAATCATTAAAAAAAACCGTGGTGTACTGTGGACTATTACTATTATTCGCATTTCCTTTCTAGTATTACCTAAACTATTGTATTACCTAAAACGGTTTGTTGTTACGCGTGTCGATGAATGTGTGGTTGTTCCTACACTTAAACCCTCTGTGAGTTCGAGTCAAGATACTAAATAAGACTAATCAAAATTATTAACATTAAAATTCTCTTATTGGTAAACCGAGCTCTAAATGTGATAAGGTGATAAGATGATGTATACATTTACATCCCTATGACGTCTTTATTTACAGTCTTCTATTAAATGTATTTTTTATACATAGAAACAAATATCTTCAGGACATTATGATGTCATGCTAGCTATAACTATTAACTATATAGTAACATATTACTTCAGGACATATTATATGTTGTATAAATTCTTCAACAGCAATGGTGATGTTGTTGCTTTTACGTACATTGTTCTTTCTAAAGACGATGTCACCGGATGCAGGCAGGCATACAACACACAGTAGAATCATTTATTATCATCATCATCATCTTTAATCTTAATCATTGTACCGTGTATTGCTTTACTGTTATGCATCAAATAAAACTATTTATTATTTTATACAAATAAATACCCACCCCAAAAAAAGATACATTTCACAAACAGCAGCGTAAAAACTTTTGTGCACAAGTTGAACTGACTCTGATTTGATATTTGATTATACTCGTGTATGAAGGTCCAATAATTACGTTGTAAAATTTATAAAAGTGTAATAGACAGGGCCTCTCAATATGATCTCTCAAAACAAACTGATTTAGCAATGGAAATGTGTAAGGTAGTAAAATGATTTTATTCACTTACACATTTAGTAAAATCACTAACACATTAATACAAATAAAGTGCTAACATTGCAAATACATTGCCTTGATGTTATAGGTGCTATAGGTTGATGCATAATTTTCAGATACCTCCGGAAACATTATTGATTTATTCATAACTATCTGTTTCCCCCGACTTCCGCCGCATTTATACAGAAGCTAAATGTATATGTATTGAAAAAAATAATCTAATATACTATAAAGCTGAAAGTGAAGCTGATTCATACAAAACCTAACACACTTCTAGATATGCTAGAAAGATGCGTTTTTTTTGCATTCGACGCGAAATTGCTTGAAACCGACGTGAAAAGTCGAACAACTTCAATTTTTTCGTTGCAACCCCCCAGAAAATCGGAAAAACACTCCCCAAACATGCAAGAAAGATGAATTTTTCACCAATCGACCCGAAATGAAGTCAAATTAATAGAAAACTTTCAAAAATTTCATAACATCCATCGGGGGGTTACGATGGATGTTATGAAATGTTACGAAAATGGGAAAAACATCCCTAAAACTGACTTTTTCAATTCTATTCGTGATAGAAAGATCGGGTTTTTTCCATTCGGCGTGGAACAGATTCAAGATAACAGAATTATTTGAAAAAAGTAAATTTGTTCATCACAACACTTCGCAATTGGAAAAAAACCCGTAAAACAACCCCTAACCTTCTATACACGCTAGAAAGATGCGGTTTGCATTTGACGCTAAATAACTACAAATTAAGAAGTTTATTTGAAAAATTTAAAATTTTTTATTGCAACCCCCCGGAAAATCGAAAAAACACCTCCCAAAATTACGTTTTTCAGTTCTACACATGCTGAAATGATGGGATTTTCACCAATCGACCCGAAATAAAGTCAAGTTAACAGAACACTTTGAAAAATTTCATTACCTACATCGTATCCAAAAAGAGGAAAAACAACCCTAAAACTGCCCTTTTCTTTTCATGTTTGAAAGACGGGGCTTTTTTCTTCAACGTGGAACAGGGGTAATTAACAAGATTATTTTATAATAGTAAATATTCCCATTGCAACCATACGCAAAGGGCAAAAACTCCCCTAAAACCACCCTTTTTCTTCTATACATGCTAGAAAGATGCGGTTTTCTCCATTCAACGCTTAATAGCTACAAATTAAGACGGTTATTAGATAAACTTAAAATTTTTCCTCACCACTCCCAAAAAAGATGGAAAAACAACTCCCTAAACTGCTCTTTTAACTTCTATTCATGGTAGAAAGATGGGGTTTTTCGCATTTGGTAGAGAATTTTTTCAAACTAATGGGGTTCTTTGATAAACTTTAACTATTCATCGCCACCCCCTTGAAAATGAAAAAAAACGCCCCCAAAAATCGCCTATTTACGACTTTACATGCTAGAAAGATGCGTTTTTTTTGCATTTAACGCAGCATAACTGCAAATTGTCAGGTTAATTCGAAAAACCAAATTTTTTTGATCGTTACTCCTTGAAAATCGTAATGTGCGACCTATTTATGCGCAGTCCCCCCAAAACACCATCCTAACCCGTCCCTCCAAAATTACCCCCCCCCCCCCAGAAATGTTATGTGAGCCCTATTTATTCGCAGTCCCCCCAAACCACAATCCTTAACCCACCCACCCAAAAAAACTATCCCCCTCAAAAACCCTAAAAACCAGTAAAAATTCCTTTTCAAAAAAAACTTTCGTAGCAACACTCATGCCTTCAACTTTGTCTTGACCACAATATATATTAGCATGCAACATGTATCTTCCGGAGACACATAATTTGAAAAGTGTGATTCCAAACTTATGTCGTTTGCCCTTGATATACTGACGGAACTTGAGTTGGCCACGAAAAGGAACCATTGTTTCATCAATGCACTAGTTTTATCAGACAAAACTAATTTTTTTAATATCTCATTCAGCGAGTCAACAAGTGATTGCACCTTATATAATCACTCCTTACATGTCACACCTTATATGTCACATTCTGGACATAGCTCCTTATCGGCAAAATGAAACATTCGAGGTAAAATTTCGAATCTGTTGCGTGACATTAATTTGGCTGCGTTTGACAAATATAGCTCTGATTTATGCCAATAGTCAACAAGTGACGGTTTTTTATCTAATCTCATCCACATCAAAATTCCCAGAAATCTATACACTTCGTCTCTGTCTGTAGGATACCATTTGTTCAAGCGTGAAGATTGACCTATGGCTTCTTCAGTAATGCCTTTTATGATTTTTTGTTCTGCATAAATATTTGTTTGAGTGACAATGGTATCCACAAGTTGTTCGTCATTGAATAATTTATAGTACGCAAGTTCATTTTGATTTTTAATTTGAACAACATCATCTGTCACTCCCACATCTTCTTCAGAAGGAAAAATTCTGCAAAGTTACCAACAACAAGTCCCCATTGCTCTTCTTCTTCACGATCGGTATCGTTCTCGTTCGCTTTCTCCAGCTTATCTTCATTTTCAACATCATTATACGTTGCAATCAATTGGATTCGATCTTCAGTATTCTTTTTTTTATTTGAGGCACAGCCATCAGAAGAAATAAGAAATTCTCGTTTTCTGTTCACCAGTTCTGAAAGAAGCAATCGGTTTTGATAAAATAAAATTTTATACCATACATTTGTACTCATACCTTCGCTCGAAGGCATATCCCGGCTATTATTGATATTCTCCTGACATTCATAGGCTGGATCAGCGTCTGAATCGTGTATGGGTTCCTCTTCATCGTCCCTCATGTCAATAAGGGCCTGTAGATAGGCCAGTTCACGTTCGTAAGACATTTTATACACTTTCACAAACGCGATTATGCCTCGACGTAATGTAAATGGTGACGGAGCGTAGTGATAAACTTATTCGCAATACTATGTTATTCAGTTTATGCAAGTTGAGACAAGAAAGCTGTATATTCCAGAGAATACACATGGCGCAGAAATACATGATAACTCTACGCCGCGTGGGTCGCTGAGTCACACGGCGGTGGAAGAGGGTAAAATAACAAAAAAATGTAATTTTACTTTATAATAGTACAAAATCCAAAAATACCCGTGGCAGTCAGCGTGTTAATAGGAGAGAGCTGCCTGGTAGTTGCGAACGAGAAATTCCAAAATATTATGCATTTCTCGTTTTTGACAACAGACTCGATCTCTACTAGAGAATATGGTAGGACTGGTGTACGGTTCACTTCATAATTGTGTCTCATGAACGTGTACAGCATAAGCGGGCAGCATTTTAACGATGAATGTAAGTAGTCGAGGCATAAAATGCACATGTCGAAATGAGGTGCATCAGCGTCTCTGCCTGAGACTTATAGGCACTGCATTGAATCATGAAAACTGCCACCTTCCAAAGCTACCTCTGGTGTGTAAGAATAGCTATCATACCGTCTTGGGCAGCGATTTTAAAGCCTTCTGTTTCGGGCTTGAGTCGGGCTGATTGTCAGGATCGATGATTTTGAAAGACTGAGCTGATTTCAGCTCGTTAAAAAGCTGGACGAAATCGTGATTGAAGAAGGACCAAATTATAATTTAGATCACGATAAGTTTGATCAAATACTAAGCATAATTTTGAAACTGCATGTCATGCTGCCGAGAACATTAGTGCTCCTTTACATTACAACTCGTGATCCCGCACTAGTACCATTAATGGATCAGAAGTATTCGAAAAAGAAGGAGTTTTTTTTTCTGAGTGCAAAAAGAAAATAATATAGTTCGATTTATTTTTTTTCTTGAGTGCAAAAAGAAAATAATATAGTTCGATTTATTTTTTTTCTTAAACTAAGTTTTTTTTTAAGTCGAAAATTGAAAAGAAACTAATAGCTGCTTTTGATTTAAAGTTTTTCTTTTTTTTAAGAAAAAAATTGAAAAAAAAATTATCAGATATAATTTAATTTAAAAAAAAATCAAAAGTCATACAATTGAATGTTTTTGATAAATAACATAAATAGATCACAAATAAATAATTTTGTAAAACCGGTGACCAGTGTTGATTCAAATCAGTTTAAAATCTACTATTGTCTGATAAGTTTAAAATCGACTATTGTCTGATTAGTTTCAAAGTATATATTCGACTGTTGTTTGATTCGGTTAAAAGTAATTCAAAGTTTGACATTGTCTTGAAAAATTAAAATAATTGTAGAAAAAGAAATTGGATTCTCATTTTTTTTTAAAGCAATAAAATCAGGTTTTTTTATATGTTTCGTAAAAACTTAATTTAATTTTCTCTTTTTTTTAAAAAAACGTGCGTGTCATTTCAATTATAAAATATTTAGTAAAACCTTTTACTAATATATATATATTTTTTTTATCGAGTATCGGAATCATTTACCGGTTCGGGCAGCGCTCCTTTGAGGTATAAAGAGAGCCAAGATTCCGCGACATAGTTAAAACAGGACAACGTCTGTCGGATCAGCTAGTTTAATTATAAAAAACCGTTTTATTTTAAATAAAAGAATAAATAAAAAACAATTTTAAAATACAATAATGTTACAATAAGTGTCAAAAAAATAAATATAGCTTTAGTAAATGCCTACTTTATATAAAAGCACGGTTTCTCCGTTAGACGGTGTATATCTAAAAATCAATGTGTGCATGTCTGTTCCCTATGGACTCCAAAACAGGTGTACGTGAATTTTCAGGCAATCTTCAGATTAGCCCATGTTTTCAATCTTCTGTCATCTGGCTAAATATAATTAGTGCTACCCGTGCAAAGGCCGCTAGTTTTTTTATAAAACTGTAAATAATATTTTGAATTGTATATTAAATGATAGCTTCTAAAAAATAACTATAAAATTGTTTATTATAGTTTTGATTATTGTTTGATTTCCATAGAAATAATAAACTTTACTAGCACACTATAAATCGTTATATATAAGTTAGAAATATGCAAATTTGTATTTTGGCTATTCAAATATTTAAATTTAAATTTTTTATAAATGAATTTATGCGCCGCCATCTAAGCAAAATATTTCAAAATTAAATAACATATAAGACTAAACGCGCGTCGGAGCTGATATATATATGTATTACACTTCTTTGTATTTTTTTTTTCTCAATACATTTGAATAACTGAATAACTGAAACAATATCTTGAATTTCTCTCTTAGTATTAATAAAATGGAAAACTTTTTGAAGAGTATTATAGTTGTAGTACATAAGGTTTACTACAATTCATTGTCTGGCCATATTTTCTATAACTCGAATATTTACAGAAATATTCGAAATTTTAATTTAAAACCGACAATTTCTCTCTTAATATGAGTAAAAACTTACAATAAGTCAAGTTGAAGTATATAAATTGTTTGACAATTTATTACGAACTATATTTTCTAAAATTGGTAACTGGTAACTGTATTTACAAAAATATTTGTAATTTAAATACAATTTCCATTATATTGAATACTAGCCGTTTCCCGGGATTTATATGAAAGCTAAATATATATGTATTGAAAATAATAATAATAATAATCACGCTTATTCATCTTATAACAGCTAGTCTTGTGAAAGTAAATTAAAATTAATAAAAATAAATAAAAACAAATTTAAAAAATAAAAATAAAATAATTTAAGAAAAAGAATCCTTCGAGCCGGATTTGAACCAGCGGCCTATGGATATCTATAACTATTGAATATATTTTTTCTTCCGACTTACTTTAAAAATATCAACATTTAAGGCTAACTAAGAATTGTAGCGTATGCTAGACAGCCTAAAGCCTTCCTCATGAATGTGGCTATGATACTCAAAAAGTATTTTTCAAATTGGATTGGCATTTTCAGATATAAGCGCGTTCAATCAAGCAAAAAACTCTTCAGCTTTATTCTATAAGTATAGATTTCAAATACCATTACTATGGGTTACTTATTACTTATTATGGTTTTTTGTTTATACGTATTTAAATGAATTTTGCGGAGAGAATGACGTGAATTAGTTTAAGATTTTGAAATACTGTATCAAAATTGCAAAGATCTAAATTTTATTAAGAAATAAAATAAATAGGTTTTTTCTATGAATAGAAATTTTTTGTTGGGAGAATACAATTAAATGATATAATGCTATTATTTATTGAATGCTATTTTTATTCCCAATTTCTGAAAAAATTCGCTTAGTTAACATAGCTCCTGCGTGAAGAATTTTTGTTGTATCATTTTGATCCAAATGAGATTTTGTTCTATATACTTAATTGATTCTTCAACATCAATCTGATTGTGGTTTTGAAAATCACAGTATTCACTGTATACACAATTTTGTGTCAATTGAGTAAGGTATATTATTTTTCACGCGATAAATTTTATATAAAACCTTAAATTGTATTAACGTTTGCTTTGAACTTGAGTATTTCGTGTTCTTTTTATGTTCTATCTATGAGCTAACATTGTAGCTTGATCTGTAACAGCGAAATTGTTTAAATAATCTTAAAAAAATTGTATTTTTCGATTAAACAATTTGTTTTCATATTCTTTAATCTGTCGCGGTATCTTGGCTCTTTTTATCCCTCAAAAGGAGGGCTGTCGAACTTATAACAGATTCCGACACTCGAAAAAAAAATAAAACACAATATTAGTAAAAGTTTTACTAAATATTGTCAATTAGAACAACTCGCACTTTTTACTAATAAAAAAAAGAAAATTTAATAAACCGAAAGACTTTATGATAATCAAACCTGATGTTTTATTTGATTTCAAAAGAAATAATTTTAATTTAATTTTATTCCACAGTTTTTAATTTTTACAAAGGTACTTTCTGACAACGTCAAATTTAAACTCAATTGAATCGAACAAAAGTCAATTTTTAACTCTTTAAGAATTTTATCAAACGAATAATAATTTTTAACTTGATCTTGATGAATACAATATCAATTTTTAACTGAATTTGATTAGCATTGGCCGCGGCTTTTTATACCCGTCATAGATCTTTTTAGAACATGGTTGTTGATGTTTTTTGAAAATATTTTTTTGGCAAATATATTTTTGTATGAATGTTTCTGGAATAATTTAGTTTCTCAACAACCATGGACGCATTCGGAGGATCCGATTATTTATAAAACTAATGAAAAATTATAATGCTCCGCCAAGGATCGAACCAGAATGACACCCCGCTTGTTTAATATTTCACTCTCCACTATCACATTCAGTCAGTGCTTATTCAATAGTTACATACAATTTTACGATACAACATAGATTATTCATAACAACATAATAACAAGCTTGTTTTTTGAATTATTTACGTATTTATGTGATTAAAAACATTCAACTTGTATTTGTTTGACTTTTGATTTTTAATTAAATTATACCTGATAATTTATTTTTCTTTATAAAATAAATTATATCTGATGTTATAATTTTTCTTTTTTAACTTTCGACTTTAAAAAAACTTTGTCTAAAGAAAAAAAATAATCGAACCTAGATCATTTTCTTTTTGCAATTAAAAAAAAACTCCTTCTTTTCCAAGGAGAATAATATTTTCTCTTAAATATTTTTCGTAATATTTTTCCCACTCCCACCAAACCCCCTTTCCCCTTGTCTGATTTTACCCATTTAGGAGCTAGAGAGTCCACAGATATTTAAAAAAATACACATGTATATATATATATATATATATATATATATATATATATATATATATATATATATACATATATAAAATGTTGAGTGATTTTTAACATCTAGTAGGTAGGATCGATGGACATTTGAAGAAATTTTTTACAAAATTCCAACATTGATACAAAAACAATTGCTGCATTTCCTTTGGAGGAAATTCGCTAAACCCACGATACCTCTGAAATTTGAATGTAGCAAAATAATATGAAAAATCCCACAAACCACTTTGAGATTAATTACACAATTTCGGTCTAAAAACATTGGGACCTAATTGTTGTATGGGCAACGGCATTTCTACAGTCAGTATAGAAGAGATTCACTAATAAAAATAGTGGGAGAACAGTTTACTCATGCGAAAACTCCTTAACCAAAATTAGGAGCTAAATTTTCATTGGACAAGATAATTAAATTATTTAGGTTAAAACGAAAGTGTGTTAGATTTAAAAACCTAATTTCTTAGTTGAAAGCCGCTATTCTGAAACTAAAATTCGTTATTTACCAACAAAATATGAAAACTAAACAACGGTTATGAGTCGTGGATATTCACGAAGTCTTTATCGACTTGACTCAAAACAGTTGAAATGTGGTTTCGAGTCGCTATCATAGCATATCCTGGTTTCAAAACATCCTAAATAAGAAACTTCTTCAAACCGCATTACAATAATTGTAAAACGATAATTGTTAAAGACAACAAGATTCAGACTAATCTTCATTGGAATAAGCAGAAGGAGAGGGTAGCTGGAACACTCCAAATTTACTAGTAAAACAATTGAAAATCGAGAGGAACGAAATGTATTTCCTACCTAAAAATATTTCTTACCTAAAAATCCTCAAAACAAATAAAATAAGTAATGTAACAACTAACTGAACAACTAACGAATTCTTCAAATTCAAAGTTTATAATTTGAATTTGTTTTCTGCGATCAATATTTTCAAAGGTTACAAAGTCGGAACTAATCTTAATATACCTTGTATATTTACAAATATTCTGGGTATAAAAATAGTATGTATGTACATGTATGTACATGTATGTACATGTATACATGCATGCCAAATTATGAGAAAACTATTGAGTTTATGAAAATTTTTTTATAACAAAAGTAGTTTATTTAAAAAAAAAGATTTTTTATCCAAAAATTTTTGTTCTATCTATTACGGTTTCAATGATGTAAATATCTCCCCTGGCGAGGGAAACACGTTCCGATTTTGCCCTTTAACGAACTTGACCTTACTTTTTTGCTGTAGAACACACACAAAAATTTTCAGCTCGCTATCTCTTTTTGTTTTTGAGTTATCGGGTTCACGGACAGACAGACAGATGGACGGACATGCGGAAATGGACTAATTAAGTAGTTTTATGAACACCGACAACAAAAATTTGTTTCTGCGATCAATATTTTCAAGCGTTATAAAGTCGGAAGTAAACTTAATATACCTTGTATATTTACAAATATACTGATCATAATGTTAAGCGTATCCACCTTGCCAATGGTGCATAAGCGTATTTTCTGGTATTGTCTAAGGTACGTAGAAATAACCATCTTATATCAGGTGTAACTAGAATTAGTGAAATAATTGCGGTACGATTTTAAAAAACATTGACTGTATTTATAATATTTGCTTGAAGTGACAAGCATAAAAATTTAATAAACCATAAAAAACAACTCAATGTGCATATAAAAATGCAAAAAAAGTATCCTCATATGAAAACCTAATCTGGCTTTTGCCACTATTAAAATTAAAAATAATTCAATCAACTTTTAAATATTAAATAATATTTAGAACAAGCGTTTAAAAAAAACCAAAAACAAATCAAATTTATTTTAAAATTATTATTAAATCAAAATGTTTTGATTAAATATCCCATATATAACGTTTGTTGGCATAAAACTTCTTTTAATTGTTATTGTTAATTAATAATTTGAATATTAATATTATATCCTATGTAGGTATGTCTATACTATATGAACTTGGTAATGGTTGAAGCGGTTCATGAATGAGCTACTATCTATATAGTAAGTGAATGTAAACCATAATTTATTGCTGTTATGCTTATACATATGGCAGATGAGTGAGATATATGTACCCAGATGTTAATTCCTTTAAGTAAGAATCAAACTATTGAAAACTGTGTTACGTGACCGTATTTTACTAAAATATTCTGTATTCAAATAGACAAATTTATAAGGTATTCTACATACCTCAAATAATAATACTGCCCTCTTTGCTGATGGTAAAAGACCATCAGCAAAGATCCATAGTGGTGAAAATATTCAGAGCGAATACATCGTTTGATTAAATGGTTTTATTTGAATAACCGAAAACTATATATATCAACGTCAACGACATTGTTTTTTCAGACAACTTCGCGACAACTTTCCTAAAAGTTCATAAGACTATTTATAGGTTCTAAACTCCATTAAAAGAGTCTTCTGGTACATTTGACTAAAAAAACCTAGTGTAGAAATGACAGACCTCCGGACGCTACTTCACGACTTTATGGAGTCCAATATCCATTATAGAAAAATCTATTGGTAAAACTTTGTAGAAAACATAATTTTGTTTCCAAAAGATGTGTTGCAAAGTTCTTTAAAATTCAAAATTTAAATACTTTTAATCTAGCTGAGAAAAAGTAACCTTTAATAAGGTATGAAGTTGTATAATGCACGCCGCGAAGACATAAAAAGGCTATCACTGACATTGTTTAATGATTTGAAAAAAATTTTGACAGAATTATCTACTATATGATGTACATGTCATACGTTTTGATTTTTCATAATACACATTAAACAATCCTAATTTGCTCAATCTGTATACAATTATTTTTTACGTTTAATATATATAGTTTTTGTATATTGATACAGAATTGTCAGATATATATATATATATATATATATATATATATATATATATATATATATATATATATATATATATATATATATATATATATATATATATATAATGTACTAGCGGCCCGCCCTGGCTTCACACGGATATTTAACAAAAATTTCAAAAATTATATAAATTTTAACATACACACTCACTGCGAACGCTTAATACTTGACTCTAGCGCGCGAACTTGAGAGGTTCTAAAATTTTGTTCATCAAGCCGCTGCAAATGCTCGATACTCGACTTTCGTGGGTGTACCTGGGAAGTTCTCCAATTTTGTTCGGCAAGCCGCTGCGAACGCTCGATACTCGACTCTCTGGCACGTGATTGCGACGCGTGTCTCTCTGAGTTGCAAGACGATTTTCAGTTTCTCATAAAGATTCTTCATTACGGCGTATTTTTGATGCCCTCGCCTGGGAATTATTTCTAGAAAGTTGAGATCTTGATCTTTTGAGCATTTTAAAATGATAAAAAAAATTTAAACGGCCTTTGTACTAAATTATTTGCTTAACTGTTGAACAGGAATTACCTATCTTAATTATACTTCTGTTTAATTTACTACTTATACAATCGACTTCAACACACCTCTTGTGAGAGGATATAAAAATTTAAACACACGTAACACGTTGCAATATAGTGAATATAGTACATAATACACATACAGTATTTAGTTTTCAACAACCGAGTGTTCAGTTCATTTCTTGACATTGATTCCCCTCCCGTACCTCATTGACGCCAAAATTGCATATTATGGTGCTGCCTTGCTAGCCAAGCGGGGTGAACGGCGACCACTTTTTTCTTACATAAATACTTATATATACTTACATTTTTAAACTCGTGATATCTTTCGAATGGAATGTCCGAATTAAATAATTAAAAAAGTTATATAAAGGTATTGTAGCAGTCTTGAATATAAAGTAATTTATTTTGATCAGGATTAATAACACGGGACAAATAAAGAGCCTTCTCTAGCGCCGGCATTTCAATTAAATTTTTAAAATAAAAGAACACTTTTTGTGACATAAGTATAATAGCTAGACATATGCTGTCGCGACACTTTTTGTGGATAATGATGTATTCTGCAAAGTCGTAGCACATTATTTTGTTCTATCATCAATAGTTTTCGCAGCTCACGCGGTGTAAGGAATTTTTTAGGTCAATTGTTTACACCTCGGGTTACATTATTGGAGTTTTAGTAAGGATCCGTAATTTTTTTGAAAATATAATATTACCTATGTCACCCGGGGATAGTGTTGCTTCCCAACGGTGAAACAATTTTTTTAGTCGGTCCAGTATTTTCGGAGGCTATTCAATGCAAACCCGCAAACAAACAATAAAATCTTTCCTCTTTTGAATTTTAGTATAGCTATATATATTTTATTCATTCTATTCTTATATATATATATATATATATATATATATATATATATATATATATATATATATATATATATATATTATATATATATTATATATATATATATATATATATATATTTATATATATATATATATATATATATATATTCAAATATAATGTATATACAGTATATTTGAACCTGACAATTCTCTATCAATATACAAACTATATACACTACGTAAATTATAAAATTATAAACCATATTTTGACAAAATGGAAACCCAACTTCAAAAATCAAATATTCTATAACAAAAAATGCACTAAAAAGTAAAAAAATAATTGCATATTCTTTTGGAGGCGTTGTCTAAAAGTTATGTGAATTTCTCTACGCTGACACCACCTCCAAAAATAACATTATAACATAATTGTACATATATATTTAAAAATTTTTGCTTAGGTGGACTAAAATTAGCACAAGAATATGAAATTATTTTTTTACTTTTTAGTGCATTTTTTGTTACAGAATATTTCATTTTTGAAGTCGGGTTTCCATTTTGTCAAAATATGGTTTATTTCTCGCTTTTTAGTGACTTTGAAGTTCTATAACTGATTTTATTTGTCTACACGACCTACAATTTTTAGTGCATTTTTTTTGTATCCGTTTTTTTTTTTTAATTTTTAGAGCATTGTTTTATAACAGATTTTCAGTTTTTTTACATGCATTTTGTTTTTTTTTTGTAAAAATTTTTTTTTTGGGGTCGTTTTTTTTTGTAAAAAATTGTTTTGAAGTCGGTTTTTAAAAAAATTTTCTTATTTTCCCATTATGCATGAGTATACCCATTCAAAAAAAAAAAAAAAATTTCGCAGAAATCGGTTACCACATATAAAATGAGGATTTTCCTCGATTTCAAGGGAATCCCCTCATCAGAATGCGATTTGGTGCCAATGAGACCAATGGGAAACCAAACCATTTAAAACAAAAAATTCAAAATCGGTTCATAAATGACGGAGTTCTGAGGTGACACACATTAAAAATAAATAAAAAAATAACACACGAATTGAGAACCATCTTCCTTTTTGAAGTCGGGTTAAAAATAGACCCAATAGCAACATTGTGTAGTGCATCTCTCACTGGGATAGACGTGGGTACATATAGACGTGGGTAGATACACTATACAGTATTCCAGATTGGGTGTATTTTCAAAAACAAGCTGTATAGTAAATCGTTAAAAAATAATTGTACACAACACCAGTAGCAGAATTTTCTTATGTCAGAAAACCGCTACAGGTGTTAGTGTATGTAATCTCCTGTTATTATTTCGTATAATTTGAAGTATATTACATAACGCAGATTATGTATAACTCACCCAGTACATTCAACAACAAACATAATCAATTAAATATACTTCATTTAAATTCAAACGTTACTGAACACACTTACACAGAACTAAAATTCATGTATAGTGTATAGTCAAATGCTGACAAGTTAATACTTACAATACTCTAATGGGTCTACATAGCTCTGACGAAACGAATTATTGTTGTGAAATATTGTAGAAAGATTTTATAATAATTTCATAATCGCCAACAAATTAATAAAAAGTATATAATTAAATAGTACCTATAATTAACACCTAAAATTCTGTGCAAATTATTCTGACGCCCCAAACTCCAAAAAATGAAGTGAGAATGCAAAGGTTATACATACATTTAGTATTGAAAGTTTTTTATTATATGTAACCCATTTAAAAGTCTCTGTTGATACTTTTATATATAACTAGGAAATTTTGGTGTTTTGAAAATGAAACCCTTCTATATGAAACATAGTCTTATGGCTAAAAGATATATGACATGAGATGAAACTCATAGTCACGGAAAAATTTTCGATAGGGGTTCAAATAGTAGTGAACATCCATTACAAGTAAAACGTAAATTTTAATACTTGCGAAAGATTTTAAAAAAAACATAGTATAACTGAACGAAATATGTCCTGGCTGTCGAACAATTGGTAACGAAATCCCCACATAGAACGATGGGTTTTCGATTGCCTCTGCACACTTTTAGATAAATAAAAATAATTGTTATCACGCTAGCTTGTGAGGTGTTTAAGACATGGTGAACTATATAATTTCAAGTTATGATAATCAAGTTAGATACACCTATGGTTTGATTATGACGATGTTTATGATTATTATTATTCTGTTATCATTATGAATATTCAATCGGCCGATAAACTAATATCGGGTTTCAGCCATGTGTATATGTACGTGTGTGTTATGACTGTGTGGCTAATATATATATATATATATATATATATATATATATATATATATATATATATATGTACATATATATATCTAGAGCACGGTAGTGCGTAAGGCCGAGATTTAAGGGAGACATTCGGACTTTTCACTACAGTGCTATTACTACACCTTAATTTAGAGCCGTTTTTTAGGTGCTGTATCTTTTGAACGAAAAGAGCTACAGTGTTGATATTTCGAATATAGATACTTTACGGAATTATAAGAAACACTTTTTTCAATCAACGTTAACGAATTAACCGTTAAAAAGTTATTTCACTTCAAAAACGCATAATTCGCGGGAACGCCTACAATTCTTGGTAACTAATAGATCAATATTCTACGATACTTCCAGGTATGCTGTAAAGTTGATATTTGGCATGTAAGTAACTGTAGTACACAAACCGATGGGAAAATTGCGAAAACTGGAAATTTGTATCGGAAAAAAGGAAATTTTTACAATTTTCGTTTTAATTAAATTAGCATTAGAACGCATATATTTATCTTATTCGTTGATAATTTTATATCAACGAGTTTATGAGTCCTATCTGATTGGGTGACACTTAATTATTTATATATTGATTGTGTTAGACCATTAAAAACTCAACAACCATGTAGAAAACAAACTGAACTATATTATCACTAAAAATTTCTTTATCCTATAGTAGTGACAATGGCTCGTTGTATACAACAGTTGTCGTATAGCATTTAAAAGTTAAGCAACGTTAGTTAAAATCAGTAATTGGATGGGTGAACATTGTGTACAGATTTTTTTTTGTAATTTTGTAATAAACATTAATTTATACTCTCATTTTAACTTTTTTATTATATTTTGCATTGATCAATTATTATTTATTAACTTCAATTGTTTTAGTGCAACCCCCCGGAAAATTGGAAAAACATACTCCAAAATTACGTTTTTCTTTTTTATAAATGCTAGAAAGATAGAATTTTCACTAATCGACCCGAAATAACGTCAAATTAACAGAAAATTTTGAAAAATTTCATTATCTATATCGCAACCACACCGAAAATGGGGAAAACATCCCTAAAACTGACCTTTTCACTTCTATTCATGATAGAAAGATCGGTTTTTTTCCATTCGACGTGGAACAGGTTCAAAATAACATAATTATTTGAAAGAAGAAAATTTTTCCATCACAACCCTTCGAACTTGGGAAAAACACCTCCAAAACCTACCTTTTTGTTCTATACATGCAACAAGATGGAGTTTTTTGCAATCGACGCTTAATAGCTACAAATTAGGCAGTTATTTCGAAAAACTTAATATTTTTATTGCAACCTCCCGAAAAATCGAAAAAACACCCCCCAAAATAACGTTTTTGGAAATAAAGTCAAGTTAACAGAATACTTTAAAAAATTTCATTTCCTACATCGCAACCCCCCCACCCCTCCCGAAAATAAGGAAAACAACCGTAAAATTGCCATTTCATGTCAGTTCTAGTTAGAGAGATGGGATTTTCTTTTTAAAGTCAAGTTAACAGATTACTTTGAAAAATTTCATAACCTACAGCGGAAACCACCGAAAAAACACCCCTTTAACTGCCTTTTTCACTTCTATTCATGTTAGCAAGATCAGGTTTTTTTCATTCGACGTGGACCGGGTTTAAAATAATAGGATTATTTTAAAACCGTAAATTTTTCCATCGTTACCCTTCGCAAATGGGATAAACACCCCTTAAACTACCCCTTTTCTTGTATACATGCTAGGAAGATGCAGTTTGTTATATTCGACGCTAAAGAGCTACAAGAAGGTTATTCAAAAAACTTAAAAACTTTCATCGCTTCCTTCCAAAAAAAATCTTTAAAGCACCCCCGAAGCTACCCTTTTAACTTCTATTCATGGCAGAAAGATGGGATTTTCAAATTAACAGAATACCACGAAAATTTCATAACCTACATCGCAATCCCCAAAAAGAGGAAAAACACCCTTAAAACTGCCCTTTTCATGTTAGAACGGACGGTTTTTTTTATTCAACGTGGAACTGGATTAAAATAACAGGATTAGTTTATTAGAGTAAATTTTCCAATCGCAACCATTCACAAATGGAAAAAACACCCCTAAAAGCACCCTTTTTCTTCTATACATGTCAGAAAGATGTGGTTTTTTGCATTCGACGCTTAATAGCTACAAATTAAGAAGGTAATTAGAGAAACTTAAAACTTTTCCTCACCACTCCCAAAAAAGATGGGAAAACAACCCCCTAAAGTTCTATTCATGGTAGAAAGGTGGCGTTTTTTGCATTTGGTGGAGAATTTCTAAGACATTTCTATTATACTGTTGGTCAATACCTAACATATATGAGATTCTATACAATCAACATACAAGTGTTACACATTTAATTGTTTTACCTCAGAACTCCGTTATTTATGAACCGATTTAGATTTTTTTGTTTTAAAGGGTTTGATTTCTCATTGTCACTATTATTATATAACAACCATACTATACTGATGTTTAACCCTTTCAAAAAGCGAGCAGAGCCAGTTTACGTTACATAACGCGAAGCGGTGTCCTTTGTATATGTGAATCTAAAAAGAGTAAAGTATCGCGAAGCGTAAAGAAACGCAAAGCATACGTGAAGAGTAGCAAAACGCGTAGCGTTTTGTGCGAAGCCTTCGGCTTCGTATATTTAAGCCTTACAAAAAGGATTGATATCCGACCAAAAACATAAATGTAAAAAAGGGCCAAGTTTTCGGGAAAATCCTTAATGTAATAGTTCCTTCTTAAAAAGTGATGATATGGAAGAAAGGACCGAGCTATTTACTTTGTAAATAGCTCTAGACTTCATATAATAGTTGCTTCTTAAAAAGTGATGATATGGAAGAAAGGACCGAGCTATTTACAAAGTAAATAGCTCTAGACTTCAGATAAAAGTTGCTCTTTGAAAAGTGATGATATCCCATTAAAGAGCCGAGCTATTTAAAAAGTAATAGCTCGGTAAACTATTAACTAAAAAAATTAATGAGGGGTAAATTGATTAAATGTAAGAAAAAATTTGGTTGAAATTTATTTCGTAAGTTTTCCCTTAGTATGTTTTTAAAATTTTATATAACGCGGCAAGTTTTAAAATATTTGAAATCCTCAGGAAAAATAACTTGCCGCGTTATATAAAATTTTAAAAACATACTAAGGGGAAACTTACAAAATAAATTTCAACCAAATTTTTTCTTACATTTAATCAATTTACCCATCATTAATTTTTTTAGTTAATAGTTTACCGAGCTATTACTTTTTAAATAGCTCGGCTCTTTAATGGGATATCATCACTTTTCAAAGAGCAATGAGCATGTGGGCATAAAGCATTTCGCAGATATCTCAAATATCTCAAAAACGTATCGGATGAAAAACAATAAAACATATGAACAATATTTTTATATTGTATTTTAATTGTTTTAAAACTAGTACACCTTAACTTCGGTTGAGCGGAGAATAGGCACCAACTGATAATATAGTATAAGAACGTCTACTCTACTATGTAGAATTCGTCGTCATCCCAGTTTCAGAAATTGTTAACCGAATTTAAAAGTTAAAAGAGAAATAGTTCTTTGTAGAATTGAATCTTACTATAAAACACATAGCTTTGATTTCATATTTAAATATCATAGTTGACCATCACCTGGGAGAGTTAGAACACAGAAATATAAATATAAATCAAATAATAAATCAAATAAAATGGTTCAAAACTTAATTTTGTAGAATTCACTCTTTCAATATGATAGCATACGGTTGCAAAAACTATTCTATACTAAAGGTGTGTTTTCATTTTATGCACCAAAGTTTATTTGTCGATATATGGGTGTAAAAAAGGCTGGATTGTTGACGCTTAAATATACACAAATAATAAATATGAATAATAATGTAGATATCTGACAACAGATATAAAAAAATCAATGATATTGATTTTATTCATATTGATTTAAAAAGTTGGCTATTATGTCAGAGTCATCTTTGACGTAGCCGTAAGCACGCTGGACTATGTACCCAGAGGGCCGAGGTTCGATTCCTGGTTGGCGGGTTAATTTTTTCTTATCAATATAAAATTAGTGTGTTTTCATTTGATACACCAAAGTTTATTTGTCGATATATGGGTGTCAAAAAAGGCTGGATGCGGTCGAATATGTAGACAAATTTAAATCCGTACAGAAACAAACTAATTTTCTTTACTAATTTTAAATTTTTGCTTCACTCCCACGGGCAAAATGAAAATATCTTAATTTAAATATCATTAAATAATTTTTTTCCCAAAAATTGGTTTATAATTTAGAGCAATCCGTGGCAGAACGGGGTACGTCGTTATAAAATAGTTTAAAACCATTTTGTATGGTTTATTAATACAATGTGTTGCGAAGTATTGTAAGAAAATAAAAGAACAACTTTTTTTTTTTGGGACATCACCGTTCTGCCCCATACCCAGGGTAGAACGAGGTGGTCAAGATAGGTTATTATAAACATTTATAAAACTTGTGAAAATGCAGGAAAAATTAGTTTATGTACAAAATTCATACAATAAAAGAGCCTCATTATCTTCTCTATCTTTTTCCGCAGGTGAAAAATGAAATGAAAATACTCTGCTGTCACTTGTCGTCCAAGAGCATCTATTACTCCTAGTAAAATTAGCCTCTACACTTGAAGGCCTATCAAATCTGATATCGGTTGTATCTGCTAGAAAACATTGTGAAACATTGCGGCAGAATGTCGTACCCCATAGAGCAGATTGGGATACCCTTCTCTAACCCACCCGTTCCACCCCAGAGACACGATTTGGGTTAGGTAAGCTCACTCGAAAAAGATAAATAAGCAAACATTTAACTACCCCAACATTTAACTAAAGACAATTAAACGTGCTTCAAACATGTATACTAACTATAGTTGTAATGTATGTATACTTTAACAAGTGTGTATACTTTATCTTGGTTACAAAATCATCATAAGTTACAATACAGGAGCAAAAAACCATACCACTAAAACTTCACGCAGCTACGACCAAGAAAACTTGACAAACATGAATGTTGTAGTTGAACAGCCACATGTTGGTCTAGTTCTGCGTACTGCCGCTCTCTAGTAGCAACCCCTTGACCCCGAAAATCGTCAAACTTCATTCCGCTTCGGTATCCCGTTGTGCCCCGGATTCCCCTATATTTTTCTTGATTCAACGTTTCCTCAGATATTCGAACAATTTTTATATCTACCCTGTATTAATATTTTAATAGAATATATTTATATATCAAAGGGATTTATTATTTCAATGTTTATTATTGGCGTTGTCTATTTTTCTATTCAAATTAATAAAATGGATAATGGTTGTAGTTTATATTGGTGGTGTTTTCTATTTATATTCATAGCTTTTGTAAATATATATATATATATATATATATATATATATATAAATATATATATTTATATAAATATATAAATATATATGTATATATATATATATATATATTTATATATATATATATATATATATATATATATATATATATAAATATATATATATATATATATATATACATATATATATATACATATATATATATACATATATATATATATATATATATAGTTATATATATATATATATATATATAACTAAGCAATTAATCAATATTTAAATTTTAGTTTTAGCATTTATATAAATTTGTTGATTAATATTATTATTAGTAATTATTTTTGTACTCACTTCCCATGCTCTCGATGAAAATGAGAAGAAACCATCAGCCTAGAGAAAATGAGATTAATGCTGCTGATAGGGTTTTCACTGGTTAAAAATACATTTCAACATACTAAACCTGAAACCGAACTGCTGGAGTTTGTGGTAAACTTAAACATACGTGAACTCATGTCACGTATCACGCATTGTGAAAATACAATTATATGAGGTGCTCTAAGTTTTAGTACCCCGTTTATATACTGAACACAAGTTTAGTCCTAAATTTGTAAGGGATGAAAATATAAATCACAGAACTATAATTTTAGTATTGCTCAAATGTTCCAGTGGTCATGAAATGACCTTATTAATTTATTCGTATGGCAATGGATACAATAATTCAAATATTAAAATAGATACTGAGCTGAAATTTTGAATGTGTATTCTATAGCTAAAAAGTAGCTTTAATTTCACGTATGGGCAAAGTCGAGAAATAACCGCCCCCCCCCCGCTGTCGGGGAAATACCTTTAACACAGCAAGAGTTGGAATAAAAATTAATGAAAATTAGAAAAATGAAAACACAATTTCAAAACAAAAAATTGGCCTTTTTAAAAGTAAACAACTTTTGTTTGAAACATTTTTTATAAACTCAACCGATTTATCATAATTATTTATATGCTAATCGGCCAAATTACATAATTTAGAGCACGGTCATTCTTCAGGGCGATTTTAAGGGGTTTTTGCCTGCGTACCTGACCGTGATATTACTACACGAAAGATTAGGCGATTTTTGACCCCTGTATAACTTTTGAAAGACAAGAGATACAGTGGTGAGTTTTCGAATACAGACATTTTACGGAATTAAATGATAATGGTTTTTCACTCATCCTTAAGGAATAAACAGTTAAAAAGTTATTTTAATTCAAAAATCGAAGAATAGCGAACACGTCCAGAATTTACTGTGTATAATCTTTCACTATTCTATCCTACTTCGCAATATCCTTAAAAATTGATATTTGGCATACCAACAGGAAAATTATGAAAACCCGAAATTTCTATCCTGAAATCGAAAATTTTTTGATAAATTTAACATTGTGAAACGTATACATTATATAGCACATTGGTTGATAGTTCTTCTAGATTCAGATTGGTCGAGCCATTAATCGCGTAGCATTTTAAAAAGTATATATATTTTAAACAGCTTTATTTAAAAACCATACTTTACCGCCTCGCGTACTAAGAGAAAAGTTTAAAAATAAATTATCACCAAATTTTTTCTTACATTTATCAATTTACCCCTCATTTATTTTCTTAGAAAAAATTTACATACTAAATTCGTATTCATTTCAGTCACATTTGGTAAATAGCTCGTCTATCCTATGTCATCACTTTTTATTTTATTACCTAATGCTTGATTATATAAACATATAACCGTCCAAGTAGCCGAGCGGTCTAAGGCGTTATGTCTACTTGGAACTGGGAGGTTATAGGTTCGAATTCCGACATCGCAGTTTGTCAACTATTAAGAAAAAAAGGGGGCGGCTAATTTACTAAACAGTTGGCTTATGGACAAGAACGAAGTAACTGGCTATGCTTGTGAAGGTTTTCTGCAGATTCCATCACGAACTCCAGATGAATATCGGCATAGTTCGTATCAGAGTCGGTTGCAGCCGCACAACCTTCCAATTCCTAATATACACACAAAATTCCTTCCAATCCACTCACATCCTCACATCCTTAGGCATCACAATGGACCTTAAGGTGGAAGTGTAGCCCGTTCAGGGCAGCCGCTTCAATCTATCGGTTTCGGTTTCCTATCGGTATCGCTGGTTTCCTATTGGCATGCCAAATATCAATTTTTAAGGATATCGGGATGAAGGATAATAATAGTGATAGATTATACACAGTAAATTCTGGCCGTGCTCGCTATTCCTCGATTTTTGAATTAAAATAACTTTTTAACTGTTTATTCATTAAGGATGAGCGAAAAACCGTCATCTTTTAATTTCGTAAAATGTCTGTATTCGAAAAAACACCACTGTAGCTCTTGTCCTTCAAAAGCTATACAGGGGTCAAAATTCGCCTAATCTTTCGTGTAGTAATATCACGGACAAGTACGCAGGCAAAAACCCCTTAAACTCGCCCTGACGCATGACCGTGCTCTAGATTATGTAATTTGGTAGATTAGAATATAAATAATTATGATAAATCTATTGAGTTTATAAAAAATGTTTCAAACAAACGTTGTTTACTTTAAAAGGCCAAATTTTTTTTTAAATTGTGTTTTCATTTCTCTTAGGATTTCAAAGATTAGATACTCCTCCACCCCCCTCACCGGCAAGGAAAAGTTTGTGTAGTAATTACGACAAATCTTTTAAGTTTAAACGGTAAATTGATTAAATGTAAGAAAAAATTTGGTTGAAATTTATTTCGTAAGTTTTCCATTTGTATGTTTTTAAAATTTTATATAACGCGGCAAGTTATTTTTTCTGATGATTTCAAATATTTTAAAACTTGCTGCGTTATAAAATCTTAAAAACATACTAAGGGAAAACTTACGATATAAATTTCAACCAAATTTTTTCTTACATTTAATCAATTTAGCCCTAATTAATTGTTTTAGTTAATAGTTTACCGAGCTATTTACAAAGTAATGGCTCTTTAATGGGATATCATCATTTTTAAAGAGCAACTATTATATGAAGTCTAGAGCTATTTACTTTGTAAATATCTCGGTCCTTACTCACATATCATCACTTTTTAAGAAGGAACGATTACATTAAGGATTTTCCCGAAAACTCGGCCCTTTCTTACATTTATGTTTTTGGCCGGATATCAATCCTTTTTGAAAGGCTTAAATATACGAAGCCGAAGGCTTCACACAAGACGCTACGCGTTTTGTTGCGCTTCGCGTATGCTTTGCGTTTCTATCGCTTCGCGATACTTTACTCTTTTTAGATTCACATATACAAAGGAGACCGCTTCGCGTTATATAACGTCAACTGGCTCTGCTCGCTTTTTGAAAGGCTAAAACATCAATATAGTATGGCTGTTATATAATAATGTTGACAATGGGAAATCAAACCCATTAAAACAAAAAATTCAAAATCGGTTCATAAATGACGGAGGTCTGAGGTAACACATATTAAAAATTGTCCTACAATTTTTGTTTTTTTATTAATAAAACAATTAAATGTGTAACACTTGTATGTTTATTGTACGAAATCTCATATATGTTAGGTATTGGGCAATAGTATAATAGAAATGTCATAGATCAATGAGCGGGCAGCGTTCATATATCATGTAAAATCAATTTTAATATATGTATGTCATAACACTTAATAAATATACAAACATAAAATATAAAATATCTCTCTTAATATAAGAACAATCGAAGAATATGTAAGGAATAAAGTTGTAGGAAATCAAATTTGCTACAATTCATCACCTTATCATTTTTGCTCTAACTCTAATGTTTACAGAGATATTAAGCAATTTTACTTTCAATCTTAAACTGTCAATATTTCTGTAAATATTAGTGTAACAGAAAAAATGATGAGAAACAAAATTATAGTGAGACTTAGTATCTACAACTTTATTTCTTATAAATTTTTCGAATATTAAGGGAGATATGTCAAATTTTGTGTTTGCCCCTCCCTATAACCCCCCCTATAAACCCCCCTTTCCCCTTATCCGATTTTACCCATTAACGAACTTGACTTTTCATATACCAAAAGCACCTCAAATACCAAATTTCATTCCGATGAAATGAAATCTGTGACCACTATCCTATTATTTAATAATAACTATTTATGTTTTCTAAATGGTAGTTTACTGATTATATAGTCTTAAATATTTTATCCAACCAGAATCACACGAATATCACCGAATCAAACGCATATATGGTGTATAATGTAAATTTAATTAAAATGAAAATTGAAAACATTTCCTTTTTTCCGATACAAATTTCCAGTTTTCGCAATTTTCCCGTCGGTTTGGGTACTAGATATACCTGTATTTAAAATATCAATTTTGTAAGATATCTTGAAGTAGCGTAGAATTATGATATACTATACACGTTTTTTTAAGGCGTAACCGCGAATTTTGCGTTTTTGAAGTGAAATGACTTTTTAACGGTTAATTCGTTAACGATCATTGAAAAAACCGGTTTCTTATAATTCCGTAAAGTATCGATAATTCGAAATATCAACACTGTAGCTCTTTTCGTTCAGAAGATATTTCGGGGTCAGATCACCTTCTAATATTTCCTATAGTAATAGCACTGTAGTGAGAAGTCCAAATGTGTCCCTTATACTCGGCCTTGCGCACTACTGTGCTCTAGATGTTGTACTATAAATTGTGACGCAAACTACAACTATTAGCAAGGCGTCTCTAATACGTAACGGTACGGCACTGTGACGCGAAGCGCTTCCCTTTACGCAAATATAAATACAAATTATGTAAATATTTGTATTTTTACGAGTAAAAATTTCAAACGCAATTGCTGTTACCCACATAGATCTTTTTGGAAGGTATTTCACTAGACTAATTGAATTGCGAAGCATCATGGATATATTTGTAAGTTGTATAAAAGACTTGTATAAAAAGTCTTCCTAACACTTCACGCTACGCTATATTAATGCATCGTAAAGTCAAGCGCAACATAAATATAATTTGTATCGCATATATTATTTGCACCATAAATTTGCTATTATACATTTCAAATATAATTTTTTTTTCAACTTTTTGCACTGCAGGTTACGTTTAGACTTTCGCATAGCGACTACCTAAGGTAATGGTAATGGTAAATGCTTTGCGATACTCACACATATTATCACACAAATGAAAGACAAGATAAATACACATATTTTCAAGGTCTCTAACCCCTAGCTTCTCGCTATACAAATTATCGTACTGTGTAGCGTTGTATAGATATAAATATTTGCAAGAAGTGGCGGTTCGTGATACAGATAGACAAACTATCCCTTTCACGTAACGCTACGCTATATAAACACAAGAATCAGCAGGGTGTTTAATCCCCAACTCTATATACAAATACATTGTACCACGAAATTTTAGCAACTCTAAATATTTGCAGGGTCACGCCAAGCCCTGCAAATATTTATTCACTATTTATAGTGAATAAAGCGGCTATATGAGTTGAATTCCACATCTGAGTATATCTATTTTTTGGGTGGCTAAGAATCGATTTGCTTCCACGGAATTCCATACCCGTTCGGTCGGAGGAGAAGCGTCACCTATAGGTGATATTTTTTTTAACGTGCAGCCGTCCTTCGCATATGGGAGTGACTCAAATTTGACATGAGATCACAGCTAGTTTAAGAAACAACACCAGGGTTTTCAATGGACGTAAGCACTTAAGACTGATCTGCTTACTTGTTACTCCCATATTTAATAGCATCTGCGAGATAAAGCAGATGTAATAGAAGTTCAGAACCTCTCTGTTGGGCCACCAACTCCTTGTCTCGAAGAGCTAAAACGTAGGTTCCAAAATGCGCTTAAAAAAATCCGATAATAACCTCTATATTTACAAACGTTCAAATATCGGAAGATGTTTGCAAAAGCACAAGACCTTGCTTTTATAAATTAAATCAACGAACATTTATCAATCATCAGTAGTCTGAGATCGAAAAGTAAGTCTAAGCTGCACAGTGGGAACTTTCTCCTCCTACTTAGTCTGCTGAGGAGAAGGAAGACAAGCAAAAACATTGAGCTTGACTTCAAGTTGACACCCAATCTTGACATTTTCACGTATCGAGTGTGTGTTCGAATACCAGAAGACTGGTAGACTGTTCACTCAAAAGGTGCGCAGCTTCGATCCTGAAATCAGCACAAACATCGCTCACTCAACAAGGGCATTTGGCTCACTATCAAGCCGACAAAATATCCTATAGACAGTTTCACGTATCGAGTGTGTGTGTTGGAATACAGAGGACTGGTAAACCGGTCTCTCAAAAGGCGCTCATCTATTCAATATGGATGATCCAACAATTTATGCTTATTCTGATAACAGCCAATCTCAAGCTCGTAAAACTGTTCCATCAACAACAGTTTTGGATAACAATACATACCTGGATAACACAAAACTAAGCGAGTTCATCACTATCCGTGCAGAACAAATAAAATTGGTACTAAAATGGGTACTGGATACTGTTGTTCGGTTCATAATTCTAACTACAATATCCTTTTAATATTTCAGAATTGTGTGTGTTTCACTCCTCCAGTTCCCGCACTATCAAGCTATTTTCGTTTTAAAACATTTAACAGTTCATTAAACACTACAGATCACAGTTGTCAATCAACTTCAATAATTGAATTTGTTTTCATCATTAAAATTTTAGCCTATATGTCAGAAAATTTTAGGTTAAATATAATAGTATGCCCTAAATAGAAAATTAAAAATTACTATTCTTATATAGGATAAAACATTTTTTAAATAAAAAAATATAATTTTTTAAATAAAAAAATATAATTTTTTTAATTATTATGTATATACTCAGAGACACCAAACAATTTAGAACAAAACTTCGTCGTTGGGACCCGTCGAGACTGTTTACAGAGGATATATAACAATAAATACATAGGCTGGAGGCTACGGAAGGGTTGACAGCCGAGAAAATGAAACGGAATAGCCAAAACAAGATAATTTAGTTATTTTTAGCGAATTTCCTCCAAAGGAAATGCAGCTATTGTTTATGCACAAATGTTGGAATTTCGTAAAAATTTCTTCAAATGTCCATCGATCCTACCTATTATATGTAAAAAATCACTCGCTAAAATTTGTATATATATATATATATAAATAAATAAATATATATATATATATATATATATTATATATATATATATATATATATTGGAGAATAATTTTTTTTACTACTCCACTGTTTAAAATTTATTATTGATATTTTTTCATATTTTTATTATTCAAAAAGAATAATTTATATAATTATTGGTTTATGCGAGTTGAGAATTTACATAATTTCAACAAACATTTACTTAGATTGGATATGACTTGCGTATATCCAAGCTTACTTCGATATTTCTGCACATATTTCAAATCAGTTACAAAAGTCGTCTCATGGACGCAGTTACAAAAAGTATTTCTCTCAGTAGAGTTACAAAAATTTTTCTCTCAGTAGAGTTACAAAAAGTATTTCTCTCTGTGAGTTACAAAAAGAAAGCAGTTACAAAAAGTACTTGTCTCAAGACAGTTACTAAAATTAGTTGATTCACATGAATTAATCAGATGGTATTTAAAATTTTTATTTCTTCAGTTTACAAATTGAATATTTTTTATGGATTGTGCTGAAGTATCGAATGGGCGAATTAATGGTTTCTATCTGATTGTATCTAAGTATATTTTTTTTGTATAATTTATTTAATTCACTATTCCGAAACTTGTGGTCTCTCAAACTTGTCACAATTCAATACACATTCTATACATATTTTTGTTGTACAATTTATATTTTATGTGAATATGCAATGACTTTTTCAATTTATAACTATATTGTTTGTATACGCTTGGCTTTTTTTTTGGCCGTGTATTTTTTTTTTACAGAAGCGTAATGTCTCTTTTATATACAACTATGTATCTGAATTAAATTTGTAATCCATATTTATATTTTGCAAATCAGACATATTTGAACATATTTTTTTTTACTGTAGTGTCGTTTTTTTTTTATATATATACGACATTTCTTTTACTACAGTTCAATCTAGCACATATTCATGTAATCTTTGTTTTTTTATAACTTGTACAACCAAAGTTAGTATTTTAAGGATAGTTGTACTATCAGCGTATTAGATTAAAAATTATTTATTTCAAATATATTTTATTTTAACATATATTTTGTTTTGTTCCTTTTTTTGTACCTTTTTATTTTTTTTCAGATTCGAATCACTTGTCGATAACTTAGACACTTACTGGATAGTAAAGATCTTACTACCTCAATATTATCTTTTTAATGGGCCCAGCTTTTATTGAAAGACTTTCGGTGCAACGTGTTATTTTTTTTTATATTTACGTGTATCGCTTTAGCACGGATCGTTTTCCAATTTTCATAATTCCACATACAATACTCTGCTTTGGATTTTTTTTCTAAAGTACCGTATATTTAGTTTTCATTATTTTTTTTTAAAAATTCATCATAATACTTTTTTTAATTGAAATTACTAAATTAACAAAATTTCATATTTATGAAAATAATTGATAATTCAATTATTTTCTATAAAGTGTTTAGTCTTTTTTTTTAAAACTAAATACCCAATTTTTTTTTAAATTAAACTCTAATTTATTTTTTACATACACATATGGAAGCAGAGCAAATATCCATATGTGTCTTTTGTTTTCGATAGTTTTCACAAAGCTCGACTTGTGATTCTGAAATTCTTTTTGAAAGTTGAAATGATTATAATTTTTTCTTTATATTTATACATTTATATCTTTTACATTCTCTTTAATTCTATAATTATATTTAACTTAGTACTAATTTTTTTTCTCTTTCTTCTATTTTGTTTGTGGTTTAAATTTTCATTATGCCGAGAACAACTCGTAATACACCAGGTACCCCAGGAGATGACGATCCTCCAGCTGCACCAGATGACTTATTCATCACGCCTCATCAAGTATCAGCGGTTAACTTAGCGGCTATAACTACGCAGATGCACACTACAGCTCAACAGTTCCATGCGTCAGTGCTGCACGTTTCGGATGTACAGCAACAAATACAACAGCAAAGCAAGCAGATAAGTAGCATTACCGATGCCTTGGCAACAATAACAACTACTCTATCAAATAATAACACTAGTTCAAATCAATTAACTTCAAATTTTAGTTTTTTTGCAAAACCGAGTATAGATTCCTTTATAAATAAAATCACTATTCTGGACATTTCGGTTCCAGAAAATATTATACAGTTTATTGTCGATACTCAACATTTAATTGATATTAATTTTTTACCTATAGACGTTCTTTTGAAATCTTTAATCAATAGGTGTGCTTCGAACGCACAAACATTTTGGTCTACTTGTTTGGCTGACTCTTTGTCTTGGCAAAATATTAAACATAATTTATTACAAGTTTATATTCCACCTTTGACTAAACAGATATTAATTGATAGATTGGTCCGGCGAAATCAACCTGACACTGAAAAATTTTCGACATTTGTTCCTTCAATAATAAAATTCGCGAACATCCTACTTAATGATTCATCTGAATCCGAAATCATACAAATTATTTTTGCTCATGCCAATAATTCTGTACTATCTATTCTTGGTTTATATCAAATTCCCGATACTTATAAAGATTTGTATCAACTAATCACTAAAATTGAGGAAATTCAAGCGCGAATATTTACAACACCCCTCAGTGTAAACGTTAGTTCAATTCAAAATACGCATAATGACACTAAACTTTTTTGTACTTTCTGTAAAGGTACTAATCACAATTTTAAATTTTGTTTTAAAAGAAAGAAGGATAATATAAATGTTAGTACTACGGTTCCAAAAAACTCGCAATAGACCCCAAGTTTCTTATTAATGATGTTATTTTAAATTATACTATTTTACCTCTACAAACCATTTTTATTCAAGGTTATCCTTTATTAACACTTTTTGATTCCGGTGCTACTGTTAATGCTATTAAAACTGCGACTTTTAACAAGTTAAAAGCTAACAATAGAAACATCGTCACCGAATCAATTGATAAAACTATTTCTTTGCCGGGAAATAATTTTTTAAAATGTAATTTAACTGCGAAACTTCATTTTAAATTGGCTAATTTTTCATGGACTCAAACTTTTTTTATAGTAGATTCATTACCGTTTGAGGTAATTTAAGGTGTTGCCACACTTAAAAATTGCAACATCATTTTGGACTTCTTTAAGTCGACGATCAAATTTTATTTTCATCCTAATGTTGAAATACCGTTTTCGGGTTTTTGTAATAATAATCGAATTATTAATACCATTGTCGAAGCGAAAGTAAATCTTAATAGCAAACAAACCAAAGTGTTGCAAACACTTCTTCAAAACTTTAAATCGATTTTTTCTGACATTCCTGGTCTTGCCAAGGGTTTTGAATATAAAATTAAGTTAATCGATAACATTCCGGTTTGTAAAGCTCCTTACTATCTAGCACCCGATAAAGCCAGACTTTTGGACGAGCATGTTCAAGAGCTTGTTACACAAGGGGTACTTTCTCCTTCGAACTCTAATTGTAGCTCACCCGTCTTCTTTGTTAAAAAGAAAGACGATTCTTATCGGTTAGTCGCTGACTATAGGTTTGTTAACAAACATATAGAGTTTGATCCGATGAGTTCAGCCAGTATGGCTCATATTTTCGCTAGCTTAGGTAATTCGAAAGTGTTTACACTCCTCGACATGAAATCCAGTTTTCATCAGATAAAATTATCAGATGACTCGAAACATGTCACCGCGATCGTCACACAATATGGTCTGTTTGAGTACAATACCATGCCTTTCGGGCTAAAGGTGGCTAGTCAATCATTAGCTCGTTTTTTAAATTCCAGTCTCGCAGAATTTCGTCATAAATTTCTTCTTATTTATTATGACGATTTAATTGTACATTCACCCGACATTGAATCACATTTAAATCACCTGAATCTCTTGTTCACTAAAATAAAGTCTATCGGTATCACTATTAATCCTTCTAAGGCTCGATTTTGTATGTCGAGGGTACGTTTGTTGGGTAGCGTAATATCCGCTGAGGGACGCTTTATAGACCCTATTAAGGTGCAAGCAATCAATGACTTGCCAACTCCAAAAAACGTCAAAGAAGTTATGCGTCTAGTTGGGGCTGCGGCTTTTTACTCCCGCTATATTCCCATGTTCAGTCAGATTGTAGCTCCGTTGAACGATTTAAAAAAGAAGGGTGTTAGGTTCAAAATTACTAAGGTTCATCTTGATGCAATCTCTACTTTAAAAAAATCTTTAGTAAGTGCGCCTGTCTTAAAACATCCTAATTTTGACAAACCTTTTGTGCTACAAACTGACGGATCAGCTACTGGTCTGGGCGCGGTATTACTTCAAAAGTATGATGACGGTTTGCACCCCATTATGTACTGTTCTCGAAAATTGAATCCAGCCGAATTAAAATATAACAGTCATGAATTAGAACTTCTCGCAGTAGTAACGGCCCTAGATAAATTTAAAGATTTTTTAACCGACCGCAAGTTTACTCTACAGACTGACTGCAGGTCGTTATTGTGGATTTTTAATACCCCCAATAAATTTAATAAATTATCTAGGTGGATCCTTAAAATTTCGAGATATGACTTTACCCCGGAACATATTAAGGGCAAATTGAACAATATGGCCGATTTTCTATCTAGGTTATACGAAACTGACCATATATTAGTGAACAAATTTTCTGATTCAAATCAAGATTCAGGCAAAAATTTCATTAAAGTTAAAGAGTTGCATAGCAATGATCCAGGTTATGCAAACCTTTTAAAAAAGATAACCAATACTTTGGATCAAACTGACTTAGAATCGGTGAATGAAGAAATCAGGAACAATGCGCAACTGAACTTTATTAACGTTTTAGCTAATACAAATTTTGATTACCTTTCTGTTAAAAGCGAGCAACGTAACTCTCCCGAATGTAAAATCATTTATCAAAACCTTAAGGCTCAGATGAATGTCCCTAATTTTTGCATAAAGGATGGGTTAATATATAAGTTCGTCGGAAAGAATCGACTAAAACGTATATTTTTACCTGATAATTTACTCGACTATGTTCTTCGATATTATCATGATTCCAAGTATGCTGCGCATAATTCAGTAATTAAAACATTCCGTGAAATTAGTAAAATATTTTACTACAAAAACCTCTATGCAAAAGTAAGGGACTATGTCAGAACCTGTAAAGTGTGCCAGGCTATAAGGCCATATACACGTAACGATAGGGTTCAGTTGAGTAGTTCCGTGCCGGAGTATACCCTACATACTTTGTACGTCGACTTTATCGGTCCTATTATTAGATCAAGTGAAGGTTTTAAATATATTTTTTCTATTGTAGATGGATTTTCAAAATTTGCTTTCGCCTTTCCATGTAAAAGGCAGACCAGTGACGTTGCTATTTCACTGATACAGAAGATTTTCCTGCAAAACGGATATCCGACGGTTGTTGTAGCCGACAACGGACCAGCTTTTGCGTCGATCAAGTGGAAAACCTTCTTATTTAATAATGGTATTAGAGCTGCCTACTGTTCGAACTATACACCATCTTCGAACAAGAGCGAGTGCCTCAATCGACAGATAAAATATAATTTAGGATGCATTCTCAAAGAATATTCTGTACAACATAAAAATTGGTCAAAATTTTTAAGTTTTGTAATTTTCAATTACAACAACTCCTACAAAAGTACAATCGACTCAACACCAGCTGAAGTTTATTTTGGTAGAAAGTTAATGACGCCTTTTGTGATTATAAACGAATTAACTGAGTTAATCACGAGTTCTGCTAAACCATCACAAGCACATATACAAGATGCGTTAAAGATTGCTCACCAACAACGAGTCAACCAAACTTTAAATAAACCAACGCTGTCTAAATATAAAGTGGGTCAATTGGTCATGGTAAAAAACTTGGCCCCGAATATGAACAAAAATATCGCACCTAAATTCGCTTCAAAATTCAATGGGCCGTACAAGATAATAAAGTTCACTACACCAACTTCAGTTAGGCTAAAAGCTCCAAAGTCTAATAAGAAAACCTTCGGCATGTCGATATACAACATTCGGCCATACTATCTCAGAGGATATCAAGGGAATGGTAACGTTACTGCATCCTAATTAAACATCTAAATGTATTTAAATCTTCACGTTTAATCCACATTTGTAAGATTTTTCATTCATCTATTCGTGTCATTCTTGCTTTAATATTTTTCAATTAGCATGTCGCTAATTTTTTTGGCCCCCTGGAGTGGAGAATAATTTTTTTTACTACTCCACTGTTTAAAATTTATTATTGATATTTTTTCATATTTTTATTATTCAAAAAGAATAATTTATATAATTATTGGTTTATGCGAGTTGAGAATTTACATAATTTCAACAAACATTTACTTAGATTGGATATGACTTGCGTATATCCAAGCTTACTTCGATATTTCTGCACATATTTCAAATCAGTTACAAAAGTCGTCTCATGGACGCAGTTACAAAAAGTATTTCTCTCAGTAGAGTTACAAAAATTTTTCTCTCAGTAGAGTTACAAAAAGAAAGCAGTTACAAAAAGTATTTCTCTCTGTGAGTTACAAAAAGAAAGCAGTTACAAAAAGTACTTGTCTCAAGACAGTTACTAAAATTAGTTGATTCACATGAATTAATCAGATGGTATTTAAAATTTTTATTTCTTCAGTTTACAAATTGAATATTTTTTATGGATTGTGCTGAAGTATCGAATGGGCGAATTAATGGTTTCTATCTGATTGTATCTAAGTATATTTTTTTTTGTATAATTTATTTAATTCACTATTCCGAAACTTGTGGTCTCTCAAACTTGTCACAATTCAATACACATTCTATACATATTTTTGTTGTACAATTTATATTTTATGTGAATATGCAATGACTTTTTCAATTTATAACTATATTGTTTGTATACGCTTGGCTTTTTTTTTGGCCGTGTATTTTTTTTTTACAGAAGCGTAATGTCTCTTTTATATACAACTATGTATCTGAATTAAATTTGTAATCCATATTTATATTTTGCAAATCAGACATATTTGAACATATTTTTTTTTACTGTAGTGTCGTTTTTTTTTTATATATATACGACATTTCTTTTACTACAGTTCAATCTAGCACATATTCATGTAATCTTTGTTTTTTTATAACTTGTACAACCAAAGTTAGTATTTTAAGGATAGTTGTACTATCAGCGTATTAGATTAAAAATTATTTATTTCAAATATATTTTATTTTAACATATATTTTGTTTTGTTCCTTTTTTTGTACCTTTTTATTTTTTTTCAGATTCGAATCACTTGTCGATAACTTAGACACTTACTGGATAGTAAAGATCTTACTACCTCAATATTATCTTTTTAATGGGCCCAGCTTTTATTGAAAGACTTTCGGTGCAACGTGTTATTTTTTTTTATATTTACGTGTATCGCTTTAGCACCGATCGTTTTCCAATTTTCATAATTCCACATACAATACTCTGCTTTGGATTTTTTTTCTAAAGTACCGTATATTTAGTTTTCATTATTTTTTTTTTAAAATTCATCATAATACTTTTTTTAATTGAAATTACTAAATTAACAAAATTTCATATTTATGAAAATAATTGATAATTCAATTATTTTCTATAAAGTGTTTAGTCTTTTTTTTTAAAACTAAATACCCAATTTTTTTTTAAATTAAACTCTAATTTTAATTTTTTACATACACAATATATATATATATATATATATATATATATATATATATATATATACTTTTTAACAATATGTACGGAAATGGAATACAGGGTGGGTTTTTGTATACAGGGTTTCCTTTTGTGGTAGTGGTTGGAAGGGAATATTTATCTTGATTTGTTAGTTTGATGGGAAGGCTATCCAGATCTATTCGATTAAGGTCTGGAGGAATATTTGCCAAACTAACAACTAGTACAAGATGTAACCACATGCTGGAATTCTACGTTTTATTAAATGGAGAGATTATTCGAGTAAAAACGAGCAGTCTCTTTATACATAACAGATCGCGAATCTTAAAACGATTTGACACCGTCTCAGTGGGAGCTAATGGAGCAATACATCAAACTCCCCAAACCATCCGTAAATATAACTAGCATAACCAACTCAAGTATTTTCTGTATCTCTGAAGTGGTTCATAGTAATGACCTGTTGTCACATTGTTGAAATACCGGGGAACGGAAGAGGCTAGATAGAACAGATATGACACTAAATTTATTAAGAATGGATTTTTTCACTAAAAGTTGAGCTTGACAAACGCATTAATTTTAATGAGAATGATAAATATCTGGTACAAATTTTCTTACCAAAGTTTATAAACTAGTTTTCAGAGATTAGTTCAAGCAGAAACTGAAAATTATTTTACAAGCTCCAAAAATTAATTGTGTTGAATCTAGTGGTATCAATGACGATTTTTCTCCACCTCAAAAGAAACACCAATGGGAATGATACAACCATTAAAATACACGACAGTTTCTGGAACTGTTTTGAGGATATCGCTATAAACAATATGCAAAATTAGGTCATGGAGAAAAGTGCTCTTGCAAATGAGATTGATTTTTATTTGAAAACGAATTGCCCAGAGGAACCAAAAATCATAAAATTTACAACAAAACTGCCTGGAAACAATAATATAAAAAAAAATTAAGCCATTGCGGCGACGTCTGGCAGATGTGAAACACTGAAATTAATTTGTATAGAAAATATGCAAGGATGGTTTGTTAAAGGGAATAAATATGGCATAATCCAAAAATATTAAATACTCAAAAATATTAAGATTTATTTTAAAGAAAAAAATTATTCTTTATTTAAAAAATACATTTTACTTTAATACCAAAAAATTTAAAATTATATAATTTCCTAAAAATTGAGATGGCTCAATTCTTTCAATCAGTTACTCCAACTATTATTATTATTATTATTCACTATTTTGTATAGAAAACATGCATTGCCACGTATGAATGAGTTTTTGAACCTGTATGTATACCGCCATCTATGAGCATCTTTTTAAAACGGATTTGTTTTATGCAATATCTCCTATGAACAACCTATAAACCTATGTTTACCGCGTGGAGAGAAAACGGTCTAACCCGCCGCAATAAATGTTTCACATCAAAATGGATAAATAATGCTCATTTTTAAATATTCATATGCATACTTGAGATCAAATACTCATACCGTGAGTATGGCATACCATGAGACCAGTCATTTGTGAGATAATTTCAAGTTTTGTATTTCAAGCAATTTTTATAAATTTATTTACATTTTTTGTTGTACAAAAGAATAGTAAGACGTGTCCAAAGGAGGAAGGAGGAGAAATGAGAGTTTTCAATAAACATAGTTTTCTCCTGCTGAACTTGTGCCTGCTCCTGCTTATACTCCTAAATAATTTATTATAAACTTCGAACACAAATAGTTTTTATAACACAACTAATTGAATTATGAAACATCGAAAAAAGTTAATACACCACAAATGATTAGAAGATTACATTTTGAGGAAATGACTAGATTTATTAACATTACGAAGTTTTTAGTCAATAAATTACAACATACTTTATTTTGTATAACAATTCTCTTTTTCTTAGAACATGAAAATACTTTATTCTACAACGTTATGGAGAATGTTAATAAATTTTGTGTGAATAAAACTTCTAAATTTTGTTAAAAACAACAACAAATTTCATTACTTACTGTTGATTTATGTAATCACTGTGAATGTAATGTATTATTATGTCCATTTACTGTGTAGATTTGAAATATTAACAGGGTGATTTAATGATATCGATACTATAATATTCGATATAAACATTATGCATGGGATTTGAAGACCTATGGCAGAACTCGAAAATTTTATAGACGTGCTTTGTAGGTTTCAATTTGTAGAATTCTGATTCAAAGAGTATGCACACTTGTAAACCTGGGATGATTGGTTTTTCGAAATAAATTTAAAACTAATTTTTCGAAATAATTTCAAAACGAAGCTTCGCTGGAAACATGTTTCAAATAAAATTTGTAGATATTAGTTATGAGTTGTTTTGGATTAGTCTCGTTTTTTCTATTTTGTGGCTAAAATTTGAAAATAATTTTTATAAACCTATATAATTTTCAGTTTTTATCTAATAAAATCCATGCTTGAGTAAATGACATCTTTTTATTCAATATAAATTTTATCAGGGTTTCAATTTTTATTTTTTAGATTGTGGTTAACACATTTACGTCAGGAAAAAATTTTTTTTCAAATCAATATTATTCTGTTTAGTCGATTCTGTTTACAAATTCCTTTTAAATGAAATAGGTTACGCCACAATATTATACAAGAGCAAAGATTTGGAGTATAGCAGTGAGTGCTAGTCCTGTAACAGAGAATAATTCCTTATAAATGAAATATTATACAATAGCGAAGATTTCGAGTATAGCAGTCAGTGCTAGTCCTATAACAGAGAATGTTAGACGATAGTTTTGTATGATCATAAAGTGTTAAAAAAGCTAAACAATATAACATCTAATTAGATCATTTTATGAACACTTCTATCAACAATTTGGAATCCACGTATAGCGAAATGTATTTTAACTGGAATATTTTTTGGGTTTTGAATTCACATATCCCAAAGACAAAATATGAAAATAAACTTTTATGTGAATAGAGAATGCAAAATGAAGCTTTTAGTCGATATCGTCAAAATAGAAGAGTCACTTTGCCAATGGTCAAGGTAAACAAATCTGATTGGTTTGCGAGAGCTTTAAAAAAATCACGTAAATAATCTCACAAACACACACACACAATTATTCATATATATTTATTTGTGTATATTTAAGCGTCAGCAATACGATGTTTGTCCAAATTCCTTTCGGTTACGTAAGACAAACTGTATAAGAGTTTAGCGTATACTATTTAGACAAATGTCATTGAGTTTTTCATATCAGTATTTAATTAAAAATTCAATGACAATGACATTTGTTTTAATAGTATACGCTAAAGTCTTCTACAGTTTGTCTTACGTAACCGAAACGAATTTGGACAAACATCGTATTGTTGACGCTTAAGTATACACAAATAAATATATATGAATAATAACTTCGACAGAAGTAATACTGTCTAAATAAATAAAAATAAGAATGATATGAAAAAGTTGGCTGTTACGCCACAGTCGTCTTTGGTGTAGCGGAAGCATACTGGACTAGATATCCAGAGGCCCGAGGTTCGATTCCTGGTTGACGAGTTAATTTTTTCATATCAGTATTTAATCTAAACATAACAATTTACAGATTTAATCCAAAAGACAATTCTTGCCCCAACCTATTACATATAATTTAGTATATGTAAATATACAAGTTATATTAAGTTTCATCACGACTGTAACGCTTAAAAATATTGATCGTAGGCACGAATGTTTGGTATATGTGTTCATAAAATTTGGCCATTTCCACATGTCCGTCTGTCTGTCTGTGGACACGACAACCCAAGAACGAAAAGAGATAACAAGCTGAAATGTGTTCTAGAGCAAAAAAGTAAGGTCAAGTTCGTTAATAGGCAAAATCGGACTATATTTGGGCAAAACTGCTTATATTTTAAACCATTGGAACGTGTTTCCCTTTGCTCGGGGGGAAGGGGAGTGGCGAAGGGATATATATATATATATATATATATCTTTGAAACCATAAGAGATAGAAAAAAAATTTGTTACCCAAAAATCTTCTTTTTAAAATAAACAAGTTTTGTTTGAAAAAGATTTTCATAAACTGAATAGTTTTCTCATAATTTGTGATTATATGTTCCTCGGAAAGAATTGTTAACATTTCGAATACGCAGAAGTGTTAACAATTTAATCATTGATATACAACTCAGTATATACAAAAGGTATTCAAACATGTAAGTCAGATAGTTGTTACATTACTAACAGTCGAACATAGAATCTCCTCCTTCTTTTTTTGGAGTCGGTAAAAATAAACTATAAAATTATTTTATTAAAATTTTGTTTTAATTTTGAAATGTCAGTTTTGATTGTCGTTTCCATAGTAACTATAAACTATAATCGTTATATATCGTTCTATTTTGGCAATTAATAAATTAAATTTTTGCAAATACTAAAGTCATATTAGATATTATATTTCATTTTGATCACACTAAAATTATGACCGCTAGAGAGTGATTTATGTATTCTAAGGAAATTCGTTGCGTCTCCTGCGTAACGAATTTTTATTTACTAATATTTTTTTCAAGTAAAAATACGAAAAATTTATAAATTGAATGAAAGTGATGAGAAGTGAATGAATGTACGCAGAAGAATTTAACCTTGTGTAAAAGTGAATAAATCCTGAAATAATATTTATTCTAATTGATTAAGGATGATTACCTCAAAAGTATAGTGCTTTAGCTTAACTGAAACAAAAGGGTAAGCGACGTGTATTAATGAACGTAAAAACTAATAATAGAGTATCAAGTTTCAAAATAATTGATGAATCAATAATCAAATAGTGCCATTTAGTAACTAAAAACAAATAAACACCAATCAGTAGATCACTCATTCATGAAAGACACAAATAGTAAAAACAAAATTTAGTATAGAGGTAAAACTAATCAATAAACAAACAAGTGATTATAATAATATTCAAAAATCATAAATATGAACAATTTCTGTAAAGAAGTATCTAATAACAAAAATAAAGTAAATAACATCTATTAAATATAAACAATATGACACAGGTGCTTAAATCAATAAAAATCATAAAATAAACGAGACAGGTATATTTATAAAGATAATAAGAAGTGGGAATGGAAAATGAAAAATTAGATGTCATCATTGCTCAGCAGAGGGAACTAAATAACAAAATTGATAAATCAGAGAAGAGAATGATAATACAAAGGAAAATAATTATAAAAGGTCAAACTAAGAAATAAATAATTTCAAAATACAACCCTTAAAAATAAAGTCGAAGAACGAAAGGAAAAACTTCGTAACTTAAACAACCAAAAAAACTTAACTACTGATAAATTTTTCGATTTTTCAAATATTAAGGGAGATAGTTAAATTTTGTTTTTTCCCCTCCCTCCAAACCCCCTTGTCCCTCGTCCGATTTAACCCATTAACGAACTTGACCTTTAGAATACCAAAAGCGAGCCAATTTCATTCCGATCGGAATAAAACTGTGATCGCTAGAGAGTCCACAGACTTTAAAAGTACATATGTTGTACATATATATATATATATATATATATATATATATATATATATATATATATATGTATATATATATATATACACTAATGCGATAGTGATTTTTAACATGTAATAGGTAGGATCGATGGATATATGAAGAAATTTTTACGAAATTCCAACATTGGTGCAAAAACAATAGCTACATTTCCTTTGGAGGAAATTCGCTAAAAAGGAAAAAAATAGCCTTGAATTGGAAAGTTTAGCTAAAGACGTTATAAATAATATGACAATAAGCGTTACTAATACTGACATTGACTTTGTCACTATAATGGGTATTCAAAAAGAGGAACCTCGAATAATAGTGATGGATTGTGCTATATTGTACTACATGGCGATTAAAAAAGAGATACTGAGAAATAATCGGGCACTTAGAGACTTGAACATTGTAGTCAAGGAGAATTTCAGCTTCAGAGGAAATAAACTGGTTTTTAATGGTAAATACTAGTCGAAGGAAAACATCGAAGAACTAACAAACATTGAAAAGGATAACGTAACGTTAATCTTAACAAGCGGCATAAAAATGAAGACGAAGAAAATGCAGAAGATTCTAACATGAAGATTCTAATGCAAATGAACAAAATATAAAGTTGTGTAAATTGAACGCTCCTGAATACAAACGAGACAGATGAGCCAGTAATAAAAGAAGCAGAACACACAAACAGTAACCGATAGAAGGCAATGGCAAACTACCATGGTATCATGCCGGGGAAAACCGCGTTTATAAGAATATACATAATTTAAATAATATAGAAAATGATAAACAAGTAGAAGTGAAAAATCAAACAAAAACTTACAACAAAGGTAATAATACAAAGAATGATAGCGGTAATAACATTAATCAAATGAGAAATAACAATACAACAAATTACTAATGGTGATAAAAATAAATTTAATAGAACTAAAAATGATATCAGAATTACTACCTGACAATGGAAAAATGACAAATAATAGATATAAACTATATTACTCACGAGGAGAAATGTATTCCAGTGGAGTGGGATTTATGATTGAGCAGAAAATGGAATATTTGGTAGAGTTATGTACACCTTTCTCCGACAGAATCATAGCAAATAAAACAAGCACAAAAACATAAAAACAAATAGTGCACAAACTTACGCCCCTACGTGTACTAGCTCTGAAGAGGACATTAACAAATTATATAATGGGGTACAAACCCCTATAGACACATGCAAGAGAAATGAGCGACTAATTGTAATCGGGGACCTTAATACTAAAGTAGGAAACACAAGCGTTGGAAATGTTATAGACAAACGCAACGATAGAAGAGATAAATTGATTAACTTCTGCGTAAAAAATTTATTGGTTACAGTTAACACATTATTTTCACTACCGTTGCGAAGACTTTACTCCGAATCTCCAGCAGATTGTCAAAAATATATTATAAGAAAACAAATAGACTATATTTTAATAAATTATAGGTTAAAAAACAACATCAATAATGCGAAAACAAAACTTGGAGCGGGCATTGGGCAAGACCACAATTTTCAAATGGCTACAATCACAGAATAGAAAAGACCAGCCACGAAAAGAAATTTATTGGATAAAAACTAATATCGACTGTCTTAACAAAAATATAGAAACTGGGTGGACACTTTTCAAAGAGTCATTAAAAACATCGGCAGAAACTATTATCAGCGATAAAGAAATGGATAAGAGCCAGGAATGAATGACGGAAACGATTTTATATCTAATACAAAAAAAGACGCCTAATACCAAAGAAGATAAAAATATCACTAAGTTCAAAGAAATGCAAAAGGAAATAAAAAAGCAAATAAAAAAGTATCAAAGCCTTGGACGCTAAAAAAATACAAAAGAAAATTAAACAACTATGCGGAAAATATAAAAAAGAAAATAATATAAGACAAATAAATAACAAAAACTAACAAGTAATTTACGATTCCTATGGAGAAAAACTGCGATGGGAAGAATACGTAAGAGATAGAAAAAGATATGAATATAGATGGATGATTTATCACAGACTACCTCCCTACTCACAATAAGTGAATGAAAACAGGCGGTATAATATATTAATAATATAAGGCACCTAGAGATGAAAAATACCTGCGGATTCAATAAATAAACTCAACTTGTTTGAAATGTGGTTCTATCGAAAAATTTTGAATTTAAAATGGTCGACTTATACATCCAACGAAAATGTTTTACGTTTATTTAAGCACCACTCACAGCTAGTGCAAATAATTAAAAGGCGAAAAACGTCATATTTTGAGTATATTATGCCTTACAATAAATACAATGTCCAGCAGTTGGTATTTATGAGAAAGAGAGAATCCCAAAGACAACGAGGCCGACGAAGAACTTCCTGGCGGGAAAATATTAAACAATGGACAAAGTTAAATCTTGGGCAGCTGAAGTACCAAGTGCAGGAGAAACAAACCTGGAAAAACGTCGTCTCCAACCTCTTCTAGAAGATATGGAACACTTCATCAACATTGGTTTTACGGTAAGAGATCATTATTAAATTAATTTTTCTAAATTAATCTAAATCTACTTCAACACAAAAAAGACCCTATAAAAATTCACGTTGGGACAATAGCTCGCGAGAAATACCACTGAGAAAAGTTTTTCATAACAATGCAATATACTGTTAAACTTTAAAGGCACAAAATGCGTCGTCAAAAGTCGTGAAAATTAGTTTTCTCAAATAGAGAGTCATTTACGATAATTTTGCTTAAAAGGGTCTCTTACAAAATTTATATTAATTCCGTTGAAAAAGGATCTAGATGGAAAAGAATTTAGCTTTTCTCAAAAACTACGGAATCAACAATCAATTTGGTTTTGTCAGCTACTGGCTAGGATGTACATTGAGTAAATTTCCTGACGACTTGATCAAAATTAATTAAAGTCGTTCAAAGGGGTTGCGAAAAATATGTCATCTACGTAAATAACTGTATCGTCTTTATCATTTTAAACATACATAATCAAGGTAAATGTACAAATTGAATGGAAGCGATAAATAGTATCGGTTTCATGTAACTTATTCCTTTAATTAAAAACGTTGAACACAATTAATCTTTAAAACAACTGAATTTAGTTTATCTCTTAAAATTTTTCAAACTATTTATTTCTTGGATTGATTGAAACAATTTCTAACTAGAAATAATTATTTAGGGGTGTGAATATATTTGCCTTTAGAAACTACACTTTTACTTAGAAATTTTATAGTGCACAGGTCTTTAAACGATTTTGACAGAATTAAATTCCAAACGAGGGGCCCATTTTGGGTTTCTCTTGTATAAATCATTCGCAACTGTTTTTATTAATTTTTTATTCATTTCATTTTTCTTCCATTCTGGTAAAACTTATGGAAGTCTATGTAATAATCAAATGATGATATAATTACTTATATTTATGGCTATATCTGAAACACGAACTCAAAATGTACGATTACACACCTTTTCTACTCCTTTTTTCGCTCTTAAGTAAAAAGTAAAGAAAGTCAAGTTCTTACTCGTCATTTATAATTTATTCTACAATTAGTTGTTAGCATTGTGCATTCTGGAACAACACGAAAGAGGAAAAATAATGAAAGTTATGCAAAAGTTGATACAATAGTTTATTTTAATGTTTCAGAGAGACCAGCCAAGTAGCCGCGCTTGTTAAGGCGTTGTTTCTACTTGGAACTGGGAGCTTATGGGTTCGAATCCAGACACCGGTAGGTTGTCAATTAAAAATTAATGGGGCGGTTGATTGACTAAACTGTCGGCGTATGGACAAGAACGAAATAACCGGCTATGCTTGCGAAGGTTTTCTGCAGTTCCCTCCACGCATTACAGATGAATATCGGCATAGTTTCTATCAAAGTCGGCTGCAGCCGCACACTAACAAATTCTTGTCTGCATACGAACTTCTAATCCTCCACTCACATCATAAAAATGTAAAAAGTAAAAATTATTAAAGGTTGAAAAATAATGATGTGGGTGGCCTCTGTTATAGACCGTCGTGTCTCAAAAACGGAGGTCGAACCCCATTGTTATAATTTTTTACTTTTTTTATACAAGGCTGAGCCCGACTAGTTTACCGCACGGACATAGTCAAGTGACACGGTAAACTGTGTTTTTTTATTTTTTTGTTCTAGTGTGTCATGTGAACCAGATAATATGTGTGAGTGTGCGTGTACATTTGTAAAGGTGTATGTGTTCTTGTAGTGTGTATAAATATTTATGTATGTTTATTTTTGTGAGGTTTGTGTGGTGTTGTCTTGTGTTGTGTCCGCTTTCGTGTTCGATGAGCGAATGGGCTGTTGTCCGTCGGTTATGAGTAGTGTGTTATTTGGTCATGTGTGAGTCGTGTAAGTGTTACAATGGGTGAAGTTTTTTGTGTAAAGTTTTGATTTTTTGGTGGTGGTACGTGTATGGGTGTTTTGGTTAATGTAGTTATGCTGTGTTGTGTTTCTTGTGTAGTGATTTGTGTTTGCTTTGAAATATCTGATGGTGTTATTTGGTCTTTTGTGAGACTTGTTAACCGAACAGTGGGTGGCGTGTTATGTGTTTCGTTTCGATGTAACGGGGGTGGTGCGTGTATGAGTGCTGTTGTAGTGGAAGTAATGATGTTGTAAACTGTGTTTTTTATTTTATTATTATTATTATTTTGATGTTTCTGTAGAGAATGAAAATCTGTTACTATTTGTCGAAATTTCTTGAAGAAACAGACATTAGATACTAGAGATACTTTGTATTTGTAATTGTGTTTGAAGAGGAAATTTGAAAACGATAGAAAATATTATTCTGTTTTTTTTTATTGTTGTTATTTAAAAGTAAGTATCTGGTCTAGTTAGCAAACATTAGTAAATTAAGTCCGTTGGTTGATTACAGCTAAAATGTTTTATAAATTAGTGCATAGCATTATTTAGAACTCAACATAACTTTCAAAAAATTCAACATATATATAGTCTGAACCAAATTACCCTACAAATGCATAATATTTGAATTTCAATATTTAGTGAAATAATCATATGACGATATGCTCCAATAATAAATGATACGTTTAATTTAACAATTATTCATTTAAATTTAAAATTATATATATACAGAATCTTCTATATATATTTGATATTGACATAAACTAAAAAGATTTCCAATCAATAATCCTGTTTTGACTAAATGTATATTTTAATCATATTTTTTTAAATAATACGTTCTCAGAATCAAATTTGTTTATTAAAGTATGTCTTATTATAAGGTTTTATGAATTATGAGAAGACGAAAATCACATTGAGTAAATGTCACAGACGTAAATCCTTGGTTGATTTCGAATAATAATTAGGGGAAAGCAATTTGGAATTCCCGTATTAGATATTTGTTATATTTTTACGTTTGTTATATTTTTAACCAAAACCAAGTCAGTCAGATTGATTTTAGGGGGTAAACCGGCTATTTTGAATGGTGGTCTCTGAAACCAGGCAGAATTCGATGTCATGAGTCTCTGACAAGGAGGACCTTTTTTCCTCACTACTCGTGGGAACGAGTTTGAAGAAAATATCCAAAACAACACCTTTGTGGATTATCACGGCATCAGTACAGGTAGGCTGAACAGAGCATGACCTCCAGAATGATCTACCTAGTACAAGCCAAGAAAGACCACTCTGGAAGGAGCAAAATCCGACCCCAAAAGGTCTGGACAAGAGGTCTGGATGACCCACTGAAAAGGGGCCTCAGTATAGTACCTGAGATTCCTGGTACAGGGCATAACACCCGATGAAGTCAGAACTCAAGCCACTGGGAAAAAGATGAAGACGGATGAGAAACTCACCCGGAAATCGCGTCGTTAAAGAAGTGGAGTAGGAATTAACTACCCCACCCCTGCAAGTCCTGATCCGAAAAGAAGGGAGACGGAAACGGCTACTGCGACGAAACCTAACACCAGCTATGCTGGTGTAACCAAGACTCGTAGGGTCGTCGTTCTGTCTAATCATCAACACTAAGTGTCGAGGAACTATCGACAGTTCAGCGCACTATTATGGAGGAAGTAGCCCTAGGACAAAACTTCAGAAATTCAGATGGGAAGCATCCATTTTAAACCAAGGATGCTCTTAATCGACTTCGAGAACTCACAAAAAGCGATGTTGCTGATGAAGGTGACCTCAAAACTGACCACATGGAAGAGGGGAGATCTGAAGGCATGCTTGGGAGAAGATATCCGACGAACGCATGTCATCACGGTCATCCTGCAAAGAATTGTTGGCCAGGAGGGAGAGAAACTGCTAGAGAATAATAAGCGTTAAAAGCGAGGATCAACGCTAACTTCTCACCATTTTTATTGACGGCCAATCCGGTGAGATTTTTAAAAGGGCGGGCACGAGTTTCACTTTTGATTCAGTAAAACCCCCGTGCATGGCCAAAGGAAGAGAAGGGAGTAATGGAAATGAGGAGAAGGCTCCATAAGCTCCAACGAATGAAGGAATGAGGGTCGTTTGAATCACGGAAGGAAAGCATAGAAACCTCTTGAGCACTCTCGATGACGTCTTAGAAAGAGGAGACGACCTACTGGCTGTTGAGGAAAATCCACATGCACACACCTTGTTAGTAGAAACGAAAAAGAAAATAAAAAAAAGAACAAGGCACAAAGATAACCCAGATGAACATACATCATGCTAGGGAGAATCTTCCACTATTGCAAAGACATTTTCCAAACAACACTCGTAATATAGCGATTCTCTTCGACAGTAAGCGGCCATCAAAGCGCTGGGTTCTTGCGTCGTTTAAATTATATTACGTCAAGAAGGGTATGGAAATGCCTAGCCCAACTTAACTATCTGGGCAAGAATCACAAAGTCACCCTTGACTGGGTCCTATAGGACGTGGGAATCGAGGAGTATAAGATGACGAATTGTCTGCCGAGAAAGGGAGCATCGACATCCTTCACAGGTCCGCAGCCATTCTGCGCACTTTGGAGGAACTTTCCTGGGCTTAGGTAGGCTAAGAATCTTTGCGAAAACTACAACCGTAAAATAAAATCTACGAAACCTGCATTGACTTGAGCAAAAAAAAGACTGAGGTTTCTTACGGGCATTGTAGGCTCGGGAGACACCTCATGAAGCTAGTCCTGAAAACTTAAGTTATTGTGCAGAAATGGAGGAAACTCCGGTGCATCTTTTAAAAGAATGTGACGCCCTCATAAACAACAGAATAAAATGTCAGGGAGTCTTCCATATCAAGGGGAACTACAATCCCTCGTTAGGCACCAGATGGGGGATCACAATAGATCATATAGGTCGCAGTGTACCAAATTCCCCCCCCCCCCCCATTATCATTTATTCATTCATCGTAGTAGCATTGGAATAAATGGGATTATAAGCAATTCTGAATTATAACTAGTTTATATCTCAAGAAATTCAACGCGTAACAGCGCATCTTGTTTAGCGTAGCTAAACCAAAGATCCAATTTTTCTAATTTTGTTTCCAGTATTGTAGTTTTCTAAGTTTTGTTGTTTCAATATTGAACTACGAAAATTATTTATTATAGAAAAGGAAGTCAAATTTCGAAAAATCATCAATTTCATTTTAGTAAGATTTAATTTTTTAATATCAGAATGATTATAGGTGATGCACTGACAGGATTTTGGTACTACGGGAACCTAAATTTAAAACTCCAAAGTTGTTCATTTATTTATATCAAAGTTTATACAAAACTTTATTTTCCTCAACGCAGTCCCCTTCCCTAAAATGGGAAAAACCTCCCATAAATACCTTCACTTGTATACCCGCTAGAAGGGTGCTGCTTTATGTATTCTTTCTTAGACGCGAAGCCAAGACCAAAGGCTGTTCCGAGGACAGGGGAGCGGAACCCTCTTGCAAACAAAGCGAGTATAAATAATAATAATTTTCTCCTTAACTCTGTATAAAACTCAACGTTAAACATATTAGTTAAGTAAAACTCACACACTGTTCTATTTACTGTCATTTTACACATTTATCATTGTATATTTATTTATATAAATAAAAGTCTTAAAGGGTATTGTTTTTTCAATAAGAGGCCTATTTCAAATAATATTTATACAGGATAGTTTTGATTTTTATAGAATTTGTACCAGTGTTTTAATTCTATTTACAAAAAATGTTTTATAGTTGTAGTTCGAGAGAAAGGAATAAAAATAATCATAATTCATTGCCGATCGGCTTAATACTATTCCATTAAATAAAATAATGAATCATTATAAAGAAACTCTAGGATAATATAAGCATATTTATTCGTTTCTTGAAACATTACATCAAATTATCTCTAGAAGGTTCAAGAACTTAAGTTGTTTCAAACAAAATATATTATGTGTAGCTTACTTACACTATTAAGTTTTTGCTTATTGTAGGATTAATTTGATATTCAAACAAGTGAATATAACAACTAACTGAGTTAATTGCTTACATACCCTGTATATACTAAGTTCATTATCAGTACATGAAATGTTTTTAATAGCATATTACTTCTACACAAGTATACACTTATAAAAATATGAATTGCAGTAAAATGACAGGATGCAGAGTATATGGGGGTGAATACCCAAATCGGCTGCAGATCACGCTATGGCCAAAATAAGTATTTAATTTGAAATTAAATAAGCATTAATTATTTTAAATATTAAAAATATGTAATACTACATACTGAATATTTAAATTTACTATTAAAACACTTGTTGAATGACTTCAGTAGAAAACCAAATAAACTAAATCACTCTTTGAACCTCTTCGTAAGTTTAAAAATTTTTAAAAATTTTTAATCTTATTAGATTATTTTTGCACTTTCGGGATTCAAATGACAACTTCACTCTCTCCAATAGGTACTAAAGTAAGTAGTACAAGATTTATTTTCCCATTTTCTCATTTTAGTCCCAAAAGTGCAAAAAATAGTATATTTACCGTGGTACTAAAGTGCTTTTAATCCGTTGAGTTGTTGTAACAAATTCCACTCGTGGGATTAAAAGAGTCACTTTAGTTCCATGGTTAATAATATACTATTATATTAACTCCAGTAAATCTTCATTTATGAAACAATCCAATTGTTGGACTTTGTGAATCGTTCATGGTTGAAATAATATGTTGTGATATATTGCCTCAAATCCTGTTGTAATAATGATGTTTATATTTGTCTGAAAATTATTAAAGGATTTTTATAAATACAAATATTTAACCTAACTTTCATAAAACAATTGAGAATGTAGAAATTAAAAAAATAATATAAATCAATACCCTTTTAGCTAATTGTAAATAGAAAACAATTTATATTTCAAATTTTGCCCCTATTCCTAGAACATTTGTTTGTATTTTATAAATACGTATTTCGAAAAAAACCTAGAGTTGTCTTTGATTATTTTAATAATCTTTATTTTTAGAAAATAATTTATCTGTTCATATTCATTGAGAATTTAACCAAGAGTTCTACAATTTGTACACTATATCTGTATAAAAACAAAAATACTGTTTTCAAAATAACAAAAAATAAAATTATAATTTTTCAAAATAACAGAAACACAAAAATACTGTAAACAAAATAAACATTGTTTCGTTGGCACAAATTGTAAACCGGTTTTCCATAACTTAGAGAAGATTTCATCAATTTATTCTAAGCTTAAATGGAAAACAGAAAAAATGAAATGCTCTGAATTGGTTTACAGGATCCCATGCACCTGAGTTGCTGTATATAGGCCAAACTAAACAGTATTTGGAAAAAATAATATACCAACACAAGTATGACTGCAAAGCTTCAAATTTTCTCAATAAAGAACATACGACCTTGGCTAAGCATCATTTTGATAATAGCCATAATTTTTAATTTAAAGATACAGATGTAGTTGATATGGAGCCAATGTGGGAAAATACGGTGAACTTGAAAACGGATACGGGAGGCCTAAGTAATATATATAGCAACTTTGTATAAGAAAAAGAAAAATAATTGATGATGGGGTAGTTTCTGTTGGTTACATTCATCACAACAGATGGCGTCAGACAGTATTGTCCCAGGTGACTATACTATGTTGTGTTACCGGTCAGATGGTTTAGTGATACACTGCATAATGAGACAATAACAATGGTTACTTGACTTTTATATGAAAAAATATTGCATTGTTCACCTTAAACTCGGCTTTGCGAACTTCCGTGATCTTGATTTATGTTTGTTTATATACTTGTAATTTTTAATAAGAGTATGACTATTTATCGTCGACAAATTAGTACTGCTAAGGGTACATTTAACATATATTTTAAACACATATGCCGAGCTTAACTATTATACATGTGCTAAGCTGTAGTTCAAGGTCAAATTTAAATTTGTATATTTTCGATTGTTAAGTTGCTTAATTTTTAATTTTAATTGCATCTATTTATATAATTAGTAAATTGATTCAATAATTTTGTATTTTATTAAATATTGACTTGTTATTTTAAATCAAAGTTTATATAAATGTATTAATTTAGAATTTTATATGAATAATGAATTTTAATACTTTTATAATAATTTAATAATTTTTAAAGAATAATAATTTTTTTTATATATTTTATGTACAGAGCCTGAAGAAGATGAAAAATAATCAGCAAAACATAGCTGGTTTAGCGCTTTGTTTAGCTCGCTATGTTTAATATTAAACATAGCGAGTTTGAATGGTAGCTGATTAGCACATTTCTTTGATCCTAATTACCTCTTTTCATTTCCTCATCATACAAGAATCGGATCTTAAACACTACTAATATTGTTTTTTTAGTGTGGGAAGATAAAATAGAAAAAAATCAATGCAAAAACCTAAAAATTTACTTTAATACTGTCAATAAATAAATTTTAATACTGTCAATGATATGAAAAAGTTGGCTCGTCGTCAGAATCGTCTTTGGTGTAGCAGTTAGCACGCTGGACTAGATATCCAGACGAGTTACTTTGTTTTTATCAATATTTAAGTTATTAACTATTCAGGAATCAACTACTACAAATATATAATACCTTATAATTAAGCAGATTTTGGTATTTTTAATTATTTATAATAACGTAATTACAGTGGGCCCCCGGTAATCTGGCCACTGTCTAATCCGGCGCCCCCTGTAATCCGAAAAATGAGTTACGGAAAATGTTTATGAGACGCAATTATAAAAATTAGTTTAAACTTATAAAAATTATAGTTTAAACTTTACGCTTCGTGTTAGTTTACGTTAGTTGATACGTGAGTTGATATGAAACGTTTTAACACTCAACGTTACTTAAAGCAAAGCGTTAGTACTTTAACGTGTAGCTTTCTCTTACGCTTCGCGTTTTGTGACCAATAGTTCTCGTTAAGTTACTAACGTTTAGCGTTAAGGTATTCACGGTACACAATTTACACGGCTTCGCTTTTATACGGTTTTTAAGTGAAAACAAAAAAAAGTTTTTTAACTTTTATTTTTACAGTTTAGCATGATGCTATTTATAAATTAAAAGAGTATCATATTAATTGGAAACTAAATAAATCGACGGTTGCGCAAATAACATTGTAGTTTATAGTTTTACTTTAAACAATGATCGACCAGGTTCTGCCCGAAATGCCTTGATAGTTCGTATTTAGAGACAGTGCGATGTTGTGAAAACAAAAATCGTGGATTGTAGTATTTTATTATTAATCTTTAAAATTTTTAATCATATGTGAATTGAAATAGAACGTCATTGATGCATTCCATTATATCACTTAAACACAATCAACTTCTTCTCATTGCAACTGATACTATCACATTCATGTGCATTAATTAATGCACATTTCTCTTTGCGCGTGTACAACAACCCAATCTCTGTCCTTGTCTTACCATATGTGAACTGTAAGGTATAGTAGACCGCCAACCGCCATCTATGTTTAGAATAAAACAAACAAATATGAATTTAATTAATGACTGTCTATGTGTTTCATGTCTATCTAGAAATGTACTTTTTACTGTTGTGAAGTTGTTTCAAATAGCCCGCCAGATAATAAAATATAGCCAGATATTTAAATAATAATAAGTTTGACAACTAAAAGTAAACAACTTAAAATAAATATTCGCGGCAAATTTGAAACAACTTCAAAACATATTTTTCAAAAATATACGTAACGTATTATTAAAAATTATACAAAAAAACCTGCATAAACTGATTGTATGGAAAAAAACAATACTTGGCGCCATACAAATATCCATGGAAAAAAATACTCACTTCCATATGAAATTTCATACAATACAGTTGTATTTATACTTAATATATTTTTTATTTTTTAAAACAATTGATACTGTGTTTTATTTCGCTGATACATCTTTGTTCGATCTTCTTGATATATCACCAACCAAACAAGTTTTACCTAAAATAAAAAGGCACATCCGAGGATTGAACGGGTATAAGAAATTATACGAACAATTTTGATAAAAGTAAACCGATTCTACTTTCCGGAGCTTTTACTCGACCAATTTCTGAAATTCGGCGTTGTTTTCCATATCCTGGGCATCAGAGAATATTGATAATTGAGCTCTGATTGGCTCGAATAGGATTCGTAGATTAAATAATAACGACGAGAAGCCCAAACAGGCGATTTAAATCACCACGTTATTAAAGGTGACTTCAGCGGGTGAGTATCTTTTGTTGAAATATGTTTTTTTATCTGTGGACAACAGGATTCAGATCATCTTTTATTCATTTGGTGTTTTTATATATATTAAATCCGATTCTTACCTTTTGAGATTCGAACCCCAACATTACAGGGATTCATTCACAAGCTCATTATCTCTAATATATGGGATATATAATTATGTTCTGTATTTAAATTGTAATTACGAGGTTTTGCACTCTGCTAAATATCATCTGGTGAAGATTTCAACTTAAGCCACTGGAGAATAATTTTTTTTAATACTCCACTGTATAAAAATTTATTATTGATATTTTTTCATATTTTTATTATTCAAAGAATTTATATAATTATTGGTTTGTGCTAGTTGAGAATTTGCATAGTTTCAACAGGCATTGGCTTAGATCAGAAATGACTTGCGTATATACAAGCTTACTTTAATATTTCAGCACATATTTAAAATCAGTTACAAAAGTAATCTCATGAACTGAGTTACAAAAAATCGTCTCATCAAGGAGTTACAAAAAATACTTCTTTCAGTTCAGTTAAAAAGAGTATTTCTCTCTGTTAGTTACAATAGTCCTCTCATCGAGGTAGTTACAAAAATTAGTTGGCTCAGTAGAGTCACAAAAAAAATAGCTACAAAAAGAAGACAATTACTAAAATTAGTTGATTCACATCAATTAATCAGATGGTATTTAAAATTTTATTTCTTCAATTTACAAGTTGAATATTTTTTTATGGATTGTGCTGAAATATCGAATGGGCGAATTAATGGTTTCTATCTGATTGTATCTAAGTATATTTTTTTTTTGTATAATTTATTTAATTCACTATTCCGAAACCTGTGGTCTCTCAAACTTGTAACAATTCAATACACATTCTATACACACTTTTGGTGTACAATTTATATTTTATGTGAATATGCATTGACGTTTTCAATTTATAACTATATTGTTTGTATACGCTTGGTTTTTTTTGGCCGTGTATTTTTTCTTTACAGAAGCGTAATGTCTCTTTATATACAACTATGTATCTGAATTAAATTTGTAATCCATATTTATATTTTTGCAAATCAGACATATTTGAACATATTTTTTTTTTACTGTAGTTTTCTTTTACTACAGTTCAATTTAGCACATATTCATGTAATCCCTTTTTTCATAACTTGTACAACCAATGTTAGTGTTTTAAGGATAGTTGTACTATCAGTGTATTAGATTAGAAATTATTTATTTCAAATATATATTTTATTTTAACATATATTTGTTTTGTTCCCCTTTTTGTACCTTTTATTTTTTTTCAGATTCGAATCACTTGTCGATAACTAAGACACTTACTGGATAGTAAAGATCTTACTACCTCAATATTATCTTTTTTAATGGGCCCAGCTTTTATTGAAAGACTTTCGGTTCAACGTGTTTTTTTTTTATATTTACGTGTATGGCATTAGTACCGATCGTTTTCTAATTTTCATAATTCCACATACAATACTCTGCTTTGGATTTTTTTTCTAAAGTACCGTATATTTAGTTTTCATTATTTTTTTTAAAAATACATCATAATAACTTTTTAATTAAAATTCCTAAAATAACTTAATTTCAATATTTATGAAAATAATTGATAATTCAATTATTTTCAATAAAGTGTTTAGTTTTTTTTTTAAAAAAAAACTAAACACCATTTTTTTTTTTTTTTAAACTAAATACCCATTAATAATTAAATAAATTTTTTTACATACACACCACGTGTTACGAGTACATACATTTCACATATTAATGGGCCCAAAACTTAATTATACAAACCGATTGTATTCAACAGAGTTTTCGAATACAGCTTTCCACATTTAACACCATTATAAGCAAGAAAGCTCTGTAAATCGGAAAATCTGGTTCAATAATAACTGTATATTAATTTCAGATATAACACCTTGTTTTTTTTTAATTGTACGAAGGAAATAAACCCACCTTCAGAATTATTTTTGAACAATCGAACACATGTTTAATTATTTGTTGGTTTGTAACCCCAAATGCAATTATTAATTAACATAACACGAAAGTAATCGTAACATAACATATCTTTGATGAAGAAGAATAAGAAAGAAAATACCGAAGTGAATTCTCATAACGGGTGCAAAAAGTTTTATATTTTTAATAATTTATTTCGTAATACTGTTTGTTGTTAAAATCAAATCCCGAACTAAAAATAGACTCTTTAGGCAGACGTCGACTTTGCGTTTCCTTCAAACGTGCAAATTCTTGCGAATTCATTCATCACCCAAAACCTCCTTGCCCAGAATGATGTAAAAGCATTTATCCTTACCCATTGTGTGACCAGAATCAGACATATACGAAAACTTGACCTGAACATTGACGAAGATACCTTATTACAAAATATCAAATCACTATTCAAAATTCTCAAAGTTCAACGCATTCCCAGACGTACCCCCAAACCAAATGAAACGGACGCAGCAGGATACCAAAAACCAGCTTCAGTTATTGTGACTTTCGTGGGAAATACACTCCCAAGAGAGGTATCAATTTTTACTGCCTGAGAACTGTGGAAATATATACATTTCCCGTTACTCAGTGTTTCAACTGCCTCCAATTTGGACATACAACTATCCACTGTAAAAGTTCCCCTCGCTGCTGTAACTGCGCCGAGTCATTCTTCCAAAGACTGTCCCTGTCCCAAATCCACAAACAAGTGTGTACACTGTGATGATGCAAACTCTTCTCGTTCACAAAAATGTCGTGAATATTCTCGCCAGACTACTATCAAACGTTTAATAGCTACTGAAGGCCGCAATTTTCACGAAGCCGCCAGCCGTGTATCCAATCCTAAAAAATCTTTCACTCTACTCGTCATTCCAAACCATTAATAGAACCCCTACTACCACAACAACAGCCGTCCAAATTCCGACTCGCCGCTGTTCACATGCAGTAGCTTCAAGTGCCAAAAACCGTAAGCCTATTTCTCCATCTCCTCCTCAATCCCCCAGTTACACCCGTGAGCATCAATCCCTTTTTATCAATTCAAATGTCCCAGCTCCACCCACATCATCCAATTTACCTATTTTCAATTTCAGTTCAACTAGTTGTAATAAAACTTTCCAATCCAATTCCAAAACATTAAAATCATACTTCTAAAATGCCCTAAAACTTATAATAGCGGACCCACTACAAATGAAAAAGTGACCCAACTCTTCAAAACATTTTCACAAATGGCGGCATTTCGTCATCTCCAAATCCTTCAATTGAACATTCGTAGTCTTTCCAATAATAAACCAAAACTACTCCATCTACTAACTAAAAAAAAAAATACATTTAGCCCTCCTATTGGAAACTTGGGTTCAATCCAACTAGTATGGTCTCTTACTAGAAGATATCATATATATCGCTATGATAGGGCAGACGGATATGGAGGTGCTGCAATCCTTGTCCATTCCCTACTCCCCATCAACCTAAACCTTTACAATCCCCTTCTCCAAATATCCAAATATAAGTGATTGGGATAAAAGTTGATAACATTGCTATTATCTCAATCTACAACGCCCCAAATAATTCCATTTCTGAAAAACAACTAACCAACCTTCTATCTAACATCCATTCTCCATTACTCCTAGCAGGAGATTTTAATTTCCACCACCCCACATGGTGTAACCACTTTAAAGACGCGAACCTCATGGGGGATTAGCATCGATGGGGTTAGCGACGGGAAAGCAAATACTTCAATGATTTGAGACACCAGATAGACCTTTAGAAGTCGAGCTTTGCCGGATTCATTGTAGACGATACCCATTTTCAAACAAACACGTACACATGTGCCGACAAACGAGTACATAGTCAGAGCGGACATCATGTCATCCTACATTCCATCTCTTGTATGCGTGATCCTGTCTTGAATTAAAGCCAAGAGATGTTCCCAAACCCAAAGATTAACCCAAAGTTTGTAGTTTGGGTAGTTTGTTCCATATTGTCTTCGTGTATTGTCATCTAATTTAAGTGCATAACCGATAGTTCTCGTTTCCCTCGTGATAGACTTGGTAGCAAGAAATACGATGTTCTCCATGAGTTTGATAACTTCCTAGTCCACCTGGGCGGTGGATTCGGACAGTGGTGTTTCGGTGGTTTTGTTAGTGAGATATTCTTTGAATAGTTTCTAATCGGCTTTATTTAAGTCAAATTGAAAAAAATTTCATTTCACCGAGGGTGAACGTGATGGGACGATGGTGGCTGTGTAAATCCAAGTAACCATCAAAATCCGACAGGAGGCTTCAAAGGCATGTATAGAGGCCACTGCTCTTTTCTTTGAAAGGTGGTGGCAATTCACAGACAAAAAATGCTAGTAGCGAGGGAAGAATTTTGGGCGCACTCCATAGGATACCATTGAATGGTTAAACCTGGAGTCGCCCTGGATAGTCAATAGAAATAGAACTCTCTTGGTGAAAAGCACTGTATTGGCAACACTGTATGTTCGTCTGTGGATTTTACTTGGCTATTCTTATCTGCACAACATCCCACGTGTTCACAAATTATTGCGTGGATTCTCTTACACGGATATCCAACTGCCCTCTTGTCCAGCTGAATAAGACGACAATGATGAACGATAATAAATAACAATTTTGTTTTGTTGGAAACAACGAAATTCTAACTTAATGACTATTACGTAATTTTGAACCTATCATCGCACATTCAAATTTGATAATCAATTGTTGTACAATACAGCATGCAATAAAAAGCATTTTATGTCGATATTTCATGAAGGGTTTTGTACTTTCCTTGGATTTAAATGTTCACAAAAAGTTTAAAAAATAGAGATACGTATCATAATGGAAAATCAATGTATCGAGAGCGTATCAACACCAAATAATCATACTTAAAACTGTCAATTTATTATTTTTTACTGGTTAATATCTCATTAATATTTCCTATATTTGGCGTTTTGAAATTTTTTGAAGTGAGAAATGTAAAGGTTTCTATTGAATAGATCAGCAATATAAGAAAATTGCAATTTTATTAATAACATTTATTTTATTATTTTATTTTAATCTAAACAAATTGATCGAGTCCAAGTAATATAGGTTCACTACGGCATGTTTTAAACATAATTACTACATGTTTTACTCCTGTCCATACCATTTGAATCACAAGATACAATGTGAAATAACATCCCCAAACCCATTATCGTGAATTTAAAGCCTTGGAGATATCATGTTTACATGCGTTGGTTAATTGACTCAAAACTCAACATCGATTTTGATCATCGAACGCAAAACTTGTGTGTTATATACTACGATTTCGTATTCGTAGAAGAGTAATCAACATTAAGTAATGCGAAGCATTCCAAAACTTAAGTTTCACGTTAATAGATAATGCTTCGCGTTAAGTGGCTAACACGTCGTGTAGAGTAACAAAAGCCTCGCGTTAGTAAATAGTGTTACTTAACGCGAAGCTTCTTAAAGCAAAGTGCTACTTAGCATAAAAAACTAACGCCTCGCTATATGTGGCTATGGCTTCGCAATAAGTAACTGTCGCTTAGTGATTAGTGACTGCCTCCCCCCCCCACGAAAGGAACTGTCACACGTGTTATGTGACGATCGCGTCGCGATAACTGACTATCGCTTTGCGATGAGAGACTGTAGGTTCACGGTAGGTGAATTTTGCTTCGCGTTATGTTGCATATCATTTCGTGATAAGTGAATGTCATTTCGAGGTTAGTGACTGTCGCTTCGCGATAAGTGACTGTCACATCGTGATTAGTAACTGTCGAATCGCGATTAGTGAAAATTTGAAGGTGTTACTCAAAGCAAAGTGTAATTAACTAAGCGCGCAGCGTTAAAAAACTTACGCTACACGTTATGTTACGAACGCTTCGCGGTATGTACTAGCGCTTGGGATAACGTGGCTAACGCAAAGAGTTAGTAACAAGTAAAGGGGAATAAACAAGCGAAGGGCTAGTAAGTTAAGGGGAAAGTGGTGCTAGGAGAAAGACGAAACACAATATATAAAATAAGTCACCTAAAATTAGAAGTTAAAAAAGTGTAATGGGTTCAGTTGTAAAAACTCATGTTTTTACCTTATCATTATATCTAAAACTCGAATGTGTATAGAGATATTTAGGATTTAATATATAGATATTTATTTACATTTCTGTAAATATTAGAGTAACAGAAAAAATTATAAAAAAACTTAATTGTAGTAAACCTAATGATGTATCTGTTGACCTCTTTAACGCCTCAAATAATTCTTGCATTGTGAAGTCGATGTTATACTGGAGAGATTAATCTGAGAAATTGTCAATATAATCATCTTGTTTGTATTGCATCCTGACCCGCAGAAAATACGTCTTAATTTTGGGAACTGAAGCCTGTCCGAAGTCCTCCGCTAAACACTCAGTGCTTTCGGCACGCTGCGCTATGAAGCGGCCTTTTAATTGAGAAGGGTAGGCGCTGGTGACTAGAAAAATTTCTCCGAAATTGCCTTGACTCTCTTCATACCTCCATAAATGGTATGGAGGTCTTGATGGCCGAGACATATTGCTCTCAAGACAGCCTTTTCTGATCGTGGATAGTCCTTCGACTATTAAATTTTCCTGCGCGAGGCGTCTTTTAAGTTTGTTAAACGCCTTCTTTTTCTCTGCAACCTCTACTCGCCTGTTCTCTTTGGAGAACGTTTTGTACCCATCCTGTTCTACGTGTCCCCCCAACGCAAGAATTTGAAAACGTTCCATTAAAAAGTCCCAGTTGCCACGACAAAATCGCCATCTCGGCGAAGTAAAATATAGACACATCGATGAGTTAAGAGAAATTTTGATGGGTAGATGGTCATTGTTGCAGGCTTCTGGAAGTACCATCTATTCCAGTCGATGAACCATAGCCAGTGAGCATAGTGTCAGATCAAATGCTGACACCTCACCTGTTCTGGCATTTAAACGTATTTTCTAACCGGTATTTAAAATAAACGTGTTGGCTCATCCAAAAAACTTTAGATGGAAACAATAGACTGTTCTCCAGTGAGAAGTGAGCGTTCAAATCACCTAGCAACAGAAATGGTTGTGGAATGGATTCTTACCGCAATAGCTTGCAGAGGGATCTCAAGGCATAGAGCCTGGCAAGACATTACTTCCCTTATTAATATTATGACAACTCCCCTTGCTCGAATATCTGGTAGAACATCCTGCTGGCGGACGGTATAACCATTCCGAGTATATGTTTCTTCGGGTCTGAGATGTGAATTTTGTATACATACTGTTGTAATGAAAATTAGTGAAATAATTTTTGAGGCCTCAACGCATAATTGTAATTACAAAAAAATTCGTTACGCAAGAGCTACGTCAACTTAGCGAATTTCCTTAGAATACATAAATCACTCTGTAGCGGTCATAATTTTAGTGTGTAATATTTAACGATTATAGTATATAGTTACTATGGAAACGACAATCAAAATTGACATTTCAAAATGAAAACAAAATTTTAATAAAATAATTTTATAGTTATACAAAAATTTTCTTTTTTTAAAAAAAAAATATTGGTTAGAAACTTTTGTCATAAAATAAACGCGAACTGTTAGTGAACGGAATCGGTAACTTAAAAAGTCTCAAATATTTGCAGTCCTTTTGTTTAAGCAAAACGATAAGAAGAAAATATTGTCTATTTTCATCAGTATCATGTGTACCAAAATTTCTTCCAGACCATTCTCACGTTGCTTGTACGTTATGACTGCCATCCGATAATGTCGATGTAATTTTTAAGTTAATGATGGGGTAATGTGCATACTATACTATTGGATTTTCTTATTTTTATGTTTGACTTATGCTCCTTACATAATATAAAGACAGATACCTATGAGACGTTTTGTAAAAACAAAAAACAAAAAAGTTGTTTGAATCTTTAGGAAGAAAAAAAAGAAAAAAAAAAGGAAAATTCAAACATCATGAACCAGTTTTTATTCAATTTATATTTAGTAATCAAGCCTTGTTATAAACTATAAAACTTTTCTATATCAGTCCTTAGGTTGATAGTTTCTTGTAAGCAAATATGTATCTCCATTATATTAAATTTAAACTTATTACTTTCTCTATTCACAATCTTTACATTTTCAAAATAAAAAACAGGTCCTGTTTGAAAATAGTAGAGAGCAAGAGCCGTCAAATTATCCTTCGAGATCTGAAGACGGGACTCCAAGCTCCAAACAGATCCCGAAAAAACGTAGAGGGGGGATAAAGGCAAGGCCTATAAATACCTTTGCTGAAGCCGACTAAACAACAAAGATGTACATTGCACTGCGGGGATATCATTAGGTCAAAATAACTCAGGACCAATCCGAAAGGATGCAACTCTCGATGCTACTAACCCTCACTAGCCAAAATCTCGTTGAGGGCCCACAGTATCCGGGTTGCCACCTGGACAGGGGTACCCTCGTTGTGTAGTGCATAGTCACAACAGCCATAAACTGTATCATGGAGAACGTCTCGAACATCAGGCCATGGAAGGGAGCAAAACTTATCGTTGGGGATGCAAAAGCCCCGATGAACACATCAAAAGTTATACTATATGCTCCCCAGATCTATAACTCCGTTGAAACCGGAAATATAACAATAGACATGTAACAATACCTTGCTTTCAACATTCAATCTTTAAAATCCAAACCAATATAATTCAATTAATCTTTCTCTCTTTTTTACTTTGATAAAACTACAAGTTTTTTCAAAATAAAAAACTTTTTGTTTCAATAAGCAGATAGATTCTTCCATTGTATGTATATTCAATTTACATGCAAATCATTTTGAACAGTACAAGAGAGTTCGAAAAAAAAACATGCAACCAACTAGATGGAATATGTTTTGTGATCCTCACGGAAATAGGAATATACTATTCATTTCAAATCGAATGCATCGAGCGCAGAAAATATATGCATACAATACATATTTATACCTACATACAATATCACCTACATACAATAATATTGTACATACAAAACTAATTTCTAGAAATAAGGCATGTAACATGATAAATAATACCGTATGACAAATATAAATTTACAAAATATTTGTGGGAAACTTTGTGGCCAGAACTAGCAACCATTTAGGAGACGAACTAAGGTGGGTTTTTGTCTCAAATGATGATAGTGTATTGGTAAAGAATCCCCCAATTTGGTTAACAAGGTGTCAATTCAATTTTAGTATGCCAGTTTATAAATTACTTTATTTAATACGATTTTAATACTAATAACGATAGCCACACCCATTGGGGCTGTTTTATTTATTTCAAATGTCTTGTAGTCAGAAAAAACTTTTTAACAAAAAATTAAACCGACGAAAACAGAAAGGAACTGAAAAGCGAAAAATAAAAACTTATTAACAAAAAGTTAAACCTTCGAAAAAAGAAAGGAATTGACAAGCAAAAAATTAAAAAGACGCTTTTTAGTCCAACTAAGTCCTACACTAATGTAAATACCTAAATAATTTTGAGTTGGCGCCAAACAAACGAACAAGCACGTATTTGACTTTCGTATATAGATACCTAGGATCTGATTCGAATACCTTCTGCCCCCCTCCTCCCAGTAAAATGGTTGAAAATGAGTGGAAATGGGTGAAAAGGAGGAAAAAGCCCTTTTCGTCGTTGAAATTCTTGAAATTCAAAAATGTTTAATTTTATTTTGAAGGGTTTCTAGGAAACAATTTTTTTTACAATCATAAATTGTAAACCAACCCCTGCCTAACTACCCCAACCCAACTCAACCCATCCCAACCAAACCCAACCCATCCAAACACAACCCTTCCGTCCTTGAAATCCTTTAAAAAAAAATGTTTTTTTTTTCATTTTAAGTAAAATATATTGTTAAAAATTTGTTTTACAATATGAAATTGTCGGGGGGTTGGGTTGGGTTGGGTTGGTATGGGTTAAGGATATCAAGGACGAAACGATTTTTTCCTCCTTGGAATCGCTTCCTGTGGTCTTTCCCAAATATTTCCAGCCATTTTTACTAAGGGAAGAAGGGGGTAAAACATATTTATACTAATCAGATTATACTCGTTGATCTAAAAGCACTGTTAAAAGTAAATATAACAATATTATATTTCCTACTATTTTGTTTATTTGGCGCCGACTCAAAATTATTTCGGTATATACACTAGTGTAGGACTTAGTAAGTCTAAAACGATTCTTTTTTATATTTTGTTTTAAGTTCCTTTCTTTTTTCGAAAGTGTTTTTTGTTATAAAGGTATTATTTTTCGCCTTCAGTTCCTTTATTTTTTCGTCGGTTTAATTATTTATTTTTTTGTGGTTAAAATTTACTACCAAATTAATTTGTGTGCCACGTTTCAAAAGAATCGGTGATAAAAATTCACTGGGTGAACAATTAATCATTCCCTATTTTTCTACCCTAAGGGGCATAGTTAATATCAGCATAGTTCCTATAAAAGTCGGCTACAGCCGCACACCTACCAATTCCTTGTCTGCATGCGAATTCCTGACCCTCCACTCACATCATAAAAATGTAAAGTAAAAAATTAATAAAAGGTTGAAAAATAATGATGTGGGTGGCCTCTGTTATAGACCGTCGTGTCTCATAAACGGAGGTTAAACCCCATTATTTTTATTATTATTATTATTACATTTAAAAAATATTCGGGTTGACTTGAGAACCTCATCCATTTTTTTCGTCGGTGAATTACAAACAAACGTCAAAATGCAGCTCCGCCATATGCACTGATCTATTGTATTCTATTGTATTTGGCTGGTTACAATTGCATGACCATAGCAATAGAACCAATCCTATTTTTTTTTTCAAGAAATGAAATTGAAGTATATATTTTTTAAATCCGATTATAAATCCGAAAAAAAATTTTGATAATCTTGGTTTGCCATTTCCTAGTTGTATAATACCGGGATAATTTTATTGTTATATCTACGTCTCCCGTCATCGTAGAAAGATAAAATATACTAGTTTTTAAGTCTAATTTAATACTGTTTGAAACTAAAAAGTTTCATGGAAATTGGTGCAGTAGTTTTTTTGATGCTCGAACAGACAAATAAACAGACATTTACAATTTTATAATAGTAGAGATAAGCGTGTAAATTTTTGTGTCCCGAATATTACAAGCTTTTATTTAGTTTTACCTATCCCGTTGTCTGTAATGGAATCTTGCAAGTTAAATTTGACCCACTTCCTCTTATCCTAAGGAGTTGAATTTTTTCATGTTGGTTCAGTTCCGATGACAATGCATTTTTTTGGTAAGCATGACCGGAATCGGAAAGGGGAAAGGAGGGTTTAGAGGAAGGTAGAAACACAGAATTTGGTATATCTCTCTTAATATTGAAAAAATCGAAAAACACAGTAAAGTTGTAGAAAATTACTTTTACTATAAATAAGTTTACATAAAAGCTTGTTTTAAAAAATGTTTTTTTAATATATCTTGTTTTATATTACTGTGTTTTATTACGTTGTACTGAGCTTATTTCCACATTCATAATTTCTCTATCACATTTATCTCTAATTTCACATTTATAATTTAGTTTTTGGAGATGGCTTATCTATTAAAATACAATTTAGTTAGAGAAGTGTTTGATTTTAATGGTTTTGTGTGTATCTGTTCATTGATGTATTTTAAACATTGATAAGATTTTATGTTGAAGTTGAAGAATAGACTAATTGGGATGTAACTTTGTAAAATGGGCCATTTATCATTTTTATCTATCATTTTTTAAATATTAAAGATTTGTTCGTTATTCATCTGGATTTGAGAAAATGTTTCGAATAAAGCAACTTTAATTATTTAAATCTTTAATTAGTTAAAGCTGTTATTCAGCTGAATGTCATGTTTTTGACATACTGTATAAAATATTCTATTTTTGTTGTAAATCAAAATATTTCTATCCTTTATTCACAACTAAATACTTTGAATCTCTGATTTGTACTTTCATATCGTACGTAATATGTGTCTTGATCACTGCTGTTGCATAACAACTCTACATAGGTCTACTTCAATTGAAAATTGAAGTAGATCTGTTATTTGGATCAAATTATGAAATACTATGATTACGAGAATATCAAAGGTATATGTCTGAAGATACCAAAGATATACAATAACATAGAACATTCCTGTTTTCCTGAATGAGTCAAAAGTAATTATACATTCTAGATCTAAGTTTCTGGGCACATGCAATATTTATTGAAATGTAATGAAAACATGTCTAACTCTAATGCATGTTAACCTACTAGGCTTGTGGTATATCTGTGGTGTCGTATAAATGTATACAAAGCAGTATTTATATCAAAGTTAAGATTCTATTGCAAAGATGTTTCGTATGTATGTTTAAAGTTTCTTCTACAATGTATAGTACTTAAGGATGTACCAGCACTGTGTTATGCAATCAGCACAACAAACCGGTTTGATTTTATTAAAAGCACAAATACATAAACACACATACACAACACATAGACACAAACACTGTACACATATACAAAATAATGTTGATTTTAAGAAAATAAATAAATTTAAACTTTAATATTTCGAAAACAAAACGGTAACACACGATTTTTTTTTAAATTTATATAATCAATATTTAGCTTTACTCTCCTAGTTTTTTTTTAAATTCTGTCGATTATTTTTTCTAATATAACTGATAATAGTTAGGCGGGCATGAAGTTTTACATGCTTCTAATGAGAGAGAATGAGAGAGAATGATAACTTTGATATTAATTCTCTCGCGTTCGAAACGGTAAAAAATTCTGAAACTTCGGGATTTATTAGAAAACATTATTTTTAGCCTGTCGAAAAGTGGTAGTATGCTGGTACATTCTTAATGTAGAAAGAGATGTAATATAGGAGACAGTTAAGATTAAGGTAAGTATAATACAGTGGGCTCAGACAGCTCGTCTGAGCCTTACGGGCTCTCCATAAGCTGGGTGAGTGTAAGTATAGAAGGTATGTTTTGAAGCAAGACGGAACGATGTTTCAATACAGGTTGTCCTACCGATTACTACCCAATAATTTATTCAATCAATTTAGAAATAGTTTTATAAAATTGTTTATTGTTTAAATATTTTTTACAGTATGGAGAGATACACAAAAAACATAATAATAACAATAATAATAATTACAATAATAATAATAACAATAATAATAATAATAATAACAATAATAATAACATAATAACAATAACAATAATAATAATAATAACATAATAACTAATAAATAATAACATAATAATTGATGGAAACCACGGGAAGACGGTAGGCGTCTTCCATCAGGAGAACGATAGGAATAGGTAGGGAGATGAAATAAAGAGATAAAATGGAAAGGGATAAGTACAATATAAAATAATTAAGAAACAAACAAAAAATTATTCGTTTTCTGTTATTATTCTTTGAATAATTTTGATAAATTTTCAATATCAGGAATATATGTATTTTGGGATATTCGCATTATATTTTCTAAATGTTTATCCGTAAGGGAATTTCGCGAATCTGATTTTATATGTTTCATATGTGAAAATCCCGATTCACATAGATAAGAAGATGCGAAACAACTACTAAGTTTTTTATATATTTTTAATAATTCCGGATATTTAAACGAAGATGGGTTTTCTGCGACGATTTCCCAAATACTTTTTGTGCTTGTGTTCATGGCTCCTAATAAATTATAATTTGTTGGAAGGGTAATCATTTCGTTTAATAACGCGCAATCATTGGAATCCGGAAAAAATTTGAGAAAAACTTCTATTAAAGTGGAAATTTTAAATTGTCTATTAAAAGGGGCCATTAAAAAATCACTCATTAGATTTATATTTTCAAAATCTTTAAATCGATTATTAAATTGTAAAATTACCGTTTCTAATAAACATTTATATTTTAAAAACAATTCAGTAAAATCACTCTTCACACATTGTTTCGCAATGTGTAATAGTTTAGGAAAATTATTTGGAATTTTTAAACCACCAAAAATATTTACCGCCATCTCTAAAATTTTTTTCAATTCTATAAAAGTTCTAACCGCGTCCCAAATATAAATATTTTTGCCCTGTAATTTTAAATTATGTAAATTAACTATTGAAGTTAAATCTACGAGAAAAGCTAAAGTTGCTGTAAAATCAAAGTCTCTTAGTTCAGGGCAAGGCTCACCGATTTCTTCATGAAATTTTACAATTACATCTAAATTTTCATAAAATCGTGCAAACATTTGTCCCTTACTAAGCCACCTAACTTGAGAATAATATTTTAATTCCCTAAATTCCGGATCGTTTTTTTTCGCGAATTCGTTAAATAAACGATGTTTCAACGCGCGCGTTTTAATCGAATTAATTTTTTTTATAACAATATTTTCAATTTCCGTAACTGAAAGGCTTTTCATGCATAATGCCTGCTGATGTATGATACAATGAAATGATAAAAGATTTTTTAATTCAGGGATTTTTTTAAAAAGTGCAATTAAACCGTTATTACAACCCGTTATATTACTTGCACCATCCGCGGTAAGTGAAACAAATTTTTCTAAAGGTAATGATTTTATTCGTGCAAGTACTCCGGCATAGAGATTTTCGGCGGTCGTTTCGCGATGTAGGGAAATCATCGCAAAGAGTTCTTCTTTAACAAATAAATCATCGAAAACCATACGAATGTAAATTAACATTTGCGCAGTATTTGTTGCATCGGTCGATTCATCCAACTGCAATGAATAGCAATAACAAAACTTAATGTCTTCATTTAATTGACTTGTCATGTTATCATCAATTGCTTCTACTCGCCGTGTTATTGTTCGACGAGAAATTGGGACTTCTTTAACGAATTGTTTACATTCTTCTTCAAGTTCGGTCCCAACGAACATTGAGTCCACATAGTCTTCCACTACCGTCTGCATAAAGTCACATTCACTAAATGGCTTTCGCGATTTCGCGATTCTATACGCTGTTTTGAAAGATAACGCGGTTTTTGTAAACTCATCCTTATTAATATATAGTTTTTTGGCGGACGATGGTTCAAAATAATTTTTTTTTAAAACAGAAATTACGCGATCGCGTTCTGCAGTACCTATTTCGAATTTATCAAACTCGGCAGAATGTTTCACGGTATAATGACGTTGGGAATTACTTTTGTTTATATAAATAAAAGTTTTACCACAAAATAGGCAAATTAGCTCTTTATCAGTTTTCTTGTATATACCAAAATGATGCTCCCACTCGTTGATGCCAAAAACTATCCTCCTTTTCTTAGCAAACGGCGCCGCACCTCCACTGCTGAACTTATCCAAGACTGCTTGCGATGTCTTCTCCATTATTTAATTCACTACTTTTATTTTTTTTTAAAAACAAATAATGCGAAAAATAATTTCCACTACTACAAATAGTACTTTTCACTTTTTCAATTCAAAGTAGACTAACTCGAAGAACTCAAATTCCTACTTTATGTAAAACTTAACTTAATTCATCAAATTCCCATGACATTATACTGAGCATACTCCATACGAAGAAAAAATAATTAAATCAGGTAAATAATTCTTTATTAGTTCTCGGATATGAATAGTAAAATATTTAGACAAATTATTTGGAATTTCCAAAACTGTAATTATATTTAAATTATCCTTTGCAAAAATTTCCGTCTTTTAGTTTTATTACAATGGTCCAGCGGTAAACTTAAAGGTTCAAAAGATATGTATTGAATGATGTATTGAATGAGTATGTATTGAATTGTATTATTTACTTTGTATAATAGTGACCATAAAAAAGATTTGGTATTATTATATTTTTTTCAGAAAATGTTTTAATGAAAAAAAGAAAATATTAATAATTGGTAGGTTACCCTGTAGTAACTCTATCTCTCTTCCATACCTCTCACTCAGAGCTTGGCCGAGTCAACTCCTGCTCACCTCTGGACTATAATATGTTGCCACTAACCTTATACTATGCACTTTTTAATATTTTTTTTAGACTTTTTAAAATTTTATGGATCTTAGATTTTATTATTCTGAAGCAAAATTACATCTTTGCCTCACATCAACATTAGTAAAAATATTAATAGTTGGAGTAAAATAGTAGGACTCAAAATGCTATTGATATATTTTAAGAATATAAGAAATATCAAACGAAATGATGACTTGGATGCTCGCTCTAAAAAGATGTTTAAAATTTCGACTCGGAAATGATTTTTTAAAGTCAAATATAATAGGTCTGTCAACCTGGAACCCGACTTCATCGGAGTAACACCAATTTTAAACTGAATAAACTACAAAACCTATAATTGATTGTAGTAAGGTTCATTTGTTTATAGTACCAAGATTCTTCAAAATAAAACAATTAATTATGTTCAAAAAAAGATAATGATAGCTATCGTGAAAATAATTAAAGGAGTATTTCTAGAATCGTTTGTAGTTTATTGTAGGCTTATAAAAAAAAATTTTATGTATAAATGCCCCAGAAAACATCTAAGTACGCGAATATATGTGCAACTAGGGAAAAAAAGATTTTATTAACAAACTACTAACCCTACAATTGATTGTAGTAAGCTGCATTTGTTTGTAGTAACAAGATTCATCAAAATTTATTTTTATTTTGTCTATTTATTTTTATTTTCTATTTATTTTTTAATTGTCAAAGAGTAAATTACGATTAGCTATTTTATACTAATGATGATTACTTTGTAATCGAAATACGTATTTATAATACAAAAAACTGATCTAGGTATTGGGGCGAATTTGAAATTTTATTTCAAAAACCTGCAGTTCTTAAAAACATAAATGTAAAAATGGGCCGTTTTTCTGGTTATCCTGAATACGATAGTTTCGATCAAGAAAATTAATGAGGGCTTATAAGATAAGCCCTCTACAATAAAGATTATTAAAATAATCAAAGAGAACTCTAGGTTTTTTTGAAATTATTTTCAAATTTTGCCCCTATTCCTAGAACATTTGTTTGTATTTTATAAATACGTATTTCGACTACAATGTAGTCATCCTCAGTATGAATTAGCTAATCGTAACTATCTCTGGGATATGGATTCAGAGATATGTTCCTTGTTGCTAATTTGGTGCCTGTGTCACAATGATATTACAAAATTCTGTCCTTTTATACGATTTGGCTGAGGGTATAGTCTGACTTGAGGATTATTTAAGTTGCCTGACTACTGGATTAGGTGTGTGGAAAGCCCCACCTATTTATTGGCGGTATTCTATGGTAACTATGCGGCGTTTGTTTTGTCACTAAAGTGAGTGTATCTACGTTAATCTTGACATTCAGCTATTGGATTTTTATTTTTATTTTTGAAAATGGTTTACTTTTATTAAATCAGAATTTGGAATTGGGCCATTGCCTAAATTCATTATCTGTTTTCTCAATTTGTATATGTAGATGCTTTCGTATGCATCTAATTCTGTGGGGTTTTGTACCGATTTAAGTAGTTTTAGATTCGATTTATAAATTTTATGGTTCTCAATAACGTGCGCCGCTATACACGATTTTTCGGTTCTCCCAAATTTCACATGAGCCAGATATATATCTGGCTATCTCAAACCAGATAAAAACTATTTCTTTAGAAAATTAATTAATTCGCGTTAAGTAACTTGAATTCTTTCTAAGTAGATACGAATTTAGAAAGGAGACCGCTTCGCGTTATATAACGTTTACTCGGTCTGCTTGCAAGGAGGCTCAACCCCTTGAATCCCGAGGTATCTATCAGCCTTGGCTTCGCGTCTTAGATAGATTTCAAAGAACCGCACCCTCCTAGCATGAGTAGAAGTGGGTTATAATTTGTATACGTCAGTTACACGAAGGCTCTATTTATGAAAAGACACTCGGGGTGGCCTTTGGTCTTGCCTTCACGTCCTTGACATAATGAAAAAACCGCACCCTTATAGCATGAATAGAAGTAAAAACATAATTTTTTAGGGTTTTTCCCATTTTAGGGGGGTTGCGTTGGGAAAAATAATGTTTTCCAATTCGTTCCGTTAGTTTGAAGTTATTTCGCGTCAAATCAGAAAAACGCTTGTCAAGAAGTGGGTTTGAATTTGTATACGTCAGTCAGTGAGTCAGGTACACAAAGGGTTGTATATATTATAGACTCGCTGTCTCAAGGGGGCTTCACCTCGTAGACTCCGGGACGGCCTTCAGCTCTGGCTCCACGTCCTTGACATAATGCAAAAAGCCGCAACCTTCTAGCATGAATAGAAGTAAAAAGTTTATTTTTGGTGGTTTTTCTCATTTTCATTGGGAAAATTTAAGTATTTTCAGTTTGAAGTTATGCTGCATCGAATGTAAAAAATCAAATCCTTCTAGCATGTCTAGACGTAAGTTAGACTTTGCATACGTCAGTGAGTGAGTCAGTTACACTGTGACGCTTCGGGATGTTCTGTTATTAATTCGCACACTCCGATCTCTATTTTAGTTTTTTCTTTAAATCTTGTCTTTTTTAAAACTCCCGCTTTTGTAAAATAAAACTAAACATTCCATAATTTAAATGAGGGTTCAACTTCATGTATACTAATTTACTAATTTTTATGAGGGCCCAGCTTCACGGGTATTCTTTAATAATTTTAATGAACGTGCTACCGTTCGAATGTTATCAATTAGTAAATGTCAAAAGTGATTCTAACCTATGAATTTCACGTTGTTAACATACGAAATAAATAGAAGTTTCAGTTGCTTTAAATGTTTTATTTATTTAAATAATAAATTTAATTACATTCAGTGTTCACTAATATTGTTTGTAAACATAAATTGAAATACACTATTATATATATTTAACACAGAAAAATTTACCTACGAACAAGGTATATATTTCAATTTTTGAACATTTATTCACAAGGTGAATTAAATTTAAACATTTAACGAATAACAAATTACAATAGACAAAATGAATACTTCTGTTAATCACGGTATGAAATATTAATAGATTTCGTCGTGAAAAGAATGGTTTTTTGAAGTTTGATTGAGTGATTTTATATTGGGTTCTAAAACTAATGCACTTCGACCTTATGGTCCATTGTGCTCCCTCTTCTACTTCAGTCCGACGAGACAAGGCTTTTAAAGCAGACCAGACAAGGCTTTTAAAGCAGCTTGACTGTCCGAAATAATACATACGCTCTGATTTATGTAGCCTTTACGTAGGTTCTCACGGACGCATGCCGGTATGACGTAGACTTCTGCTTGGATGACCGTGGCATATTTCCCCAAGTTGAGGCTTATGTTTGCAGTAGGTCTCTCACCGTAGATTCCCGCCCCGGCCCCTCCTTCAGTTTTGGATCCGTCTGTATACTAGACGATTCCTTTCTTGAGGTAGAATGGTTCTCCTTCCGACCATATGGCCCTGTCACATACTACAGTTAAAGGTGTTGAGAAGGAATATGTCTTGGGAAGTATATCTGTGCCCATTTCAAAGACGGGGTCTGAGATAATTGATGTTCCCACGACCTTTGCATGTCCAACCTGATTTTTACTATCCAGTTATTATTGCAAGACAGTCTGCAAGACAGTATGACTTCTATGGTAGCTGTAGGTATACTGCTCATGGATCCAGTGATACAAACAGGCCAGTCTTTGGATCCTGGACAGCTTTTTGCATGCTTTAATCTGGTTAACTTTTGGCCACCACACCAGAGCAGCATAGTTTATAATGGGCCTAACTACTGTTGTGTAAAGCCAGTGGATAATTTTGGGCCCCAGACTTTTCCACATATGAGAGTTCTATGTTAGCATAGAGTTGAAGCTTACTGATTCGATAAATTCGAAAAATCACAAAGAGAAGGTTTTTTTATTATGAAACTTATAAGGTAAGTTTTTGATGTGTGATAATTCCTCCAAAAAAATATAGGCAGATTGATTTCAGATACGATTTCCGTGGACAAAAATTGAACAAGATCCGTTCGAAATAGCGATATAACCGTATTTGACATTCAACAGAAATTGTCATCAATACATAAAGAATTTAACAATACAAGGATGATATTTAATGTAACATAATGACGAAATAAAGATATATCCCTTTGAAACAAATAGTTATTAGTTATATGTTTGAAGTTTTAAATGTTTTCGAGTTCTTTTAAAACGTAAGTTTAATTTAATACATTAATTAAACCCCCCCTTCATATGACAACATATAATGTCTATTATTTCGTTTCAACACAAAGGGCTGTAATACAGTATATATTATAGGATTCCTATATGAGTATACTAAAATACATACAAAGACTGCTAAAATCATAATCGGGTTTTTTTTTTGCCATAATATACAAGACATAATCCGCCATGGTGGATTAATTATGACGTCACGTAGCCTTAAACACGCGGAATCCTAAGACAAAGCTAACGACATATCATTTGTTAATATGATAAGTAGCTTAGCAGCAACACATACCTTCTATAGTCTTTTTGTAAAAAATGCAAAAATTTGCAAAGTGTTGCTATCATAATCAAGCTTAAGAAATATAATCTGTGGACCATCATGGGTTTATAACAGATAATTTTATTTTGCTTATTTTTTCGATAAAACAAACCGTGTCGGAGTTATATAACATTTGTTTTTGCGGCAGGGAGGTGGGAAATGCATTGTGGCACCGAGTGTGGGACTACTGGCCAGCCAGACTACCCACAAAACTCACCCTTTTTTCGGGGCTTCGAGAACTGGCTCATTAGCCCCCGCAGGATAAAAAATAACAATAACAAAACTTAACAAATAACAAAATATCACAACACTACCTAGTCAAATGAATTGATTAGGTAGGAAAAAAATAACCAAAAATAAACTATAATAAAAAAAAACAAACAAAATATAAATAACAACAACAGCAACAAAATGACAACGTTGCAGTGAAGGTGTAAAAGGCCTTCACTGCAACAAATAAAAATTCTTAAAAACTAGATAAAAATAAAACAAATTAAAACTTAAAAAGTAAATAACAATAAAAAGTTTTAAAAACAAAAAAATATAATAACGTGTAATAGTGTGGGTGTAAAGAGCCCACACTATTATAATAAAAACAATAAAACTTAAAAACTATGTGTAATAAAATGTGATATTGTGGGTGTAAAGGGCCCACAATATCACAGATAAAATCAATAAATAATTTAAAAACACAAAAAATTTAAAAAGAAGATAAAATTGTACGAGGCTGTACATAAAAAAACACATAGAAGAGACGATTTTTATAAAATATGAGATATTTTTCCCCTAGAGTCTCCGTAGAAGGTGAGATTCATTTAAAAATGAAATCAGCCTCTTCACGGAGCTCGCATTAAATGATAACGCTCGTGCTACATTCTTTCGAAGCCGTAGTCCTTGCCGTGAAGGTTCAAAGACTACACATTCCTCAACAATATGCCTCACGGTTTGCACTGTCCTGCAAACAGTTCACCTTGGCTGATCGGCACCGCAGAGGAGATATGCATGCGAGATTGGAGTGTGGCCTATTCGCCAACGTGTAAGGGCCACACTCTCTCTACGGCACAGATTTACAGGTGCCGGCATCTTATTGATGCTTGGCTTGACCTGTTTGAGCTTTTCCGTGAGGTTATTCCACTCACGCTGCCATTTTTCATTAATTTTGAAACGTATGCACACTTTCAGGTCCTCTGGGCGTATTGGCATTAGATCCAGGTGGTCTGAATCGGAATAGAGTATCGCTTGGATGTTTTGCACCAGAGGGTCCCTTGAAAGCGTGCACATTAGTGCTTGCAGCGTGCTCAACGAGTCGGAACAAATGAGGAATGTATTGTGAAGGTTCGAAAACTCTTCACAATATCGCAGGGCTTGCAAAATTGCATATAATTCAGCAGTGTATGCGTATGCCTGTGGGGAGAGCGACCAAGTGTGTGAGCTATTGCCAATGGCAATAGCGCTCCCCACACCAAAAACGGTTTTAGATCCATCCGTATACACGCATAGAGAGTCATCGTATTTGCTAATAATGTTGGAAGCAGGTCCGATGGAACTGGGAACTGGTCTCTTCTTTACGGAGACCAGCCAGGTCAAAGCGGTACCTTACCTTTGGGATCAGCCAAGGAGGTTCTTCATGAAAACTATAGGGAAGTACCTGAGCGAATTCGAAATTAAGACTCTAAAAGCTCCGGCGTTCGAACGGCCAGAGGTCTGGTCAGAGGTCTGGTGACCGTGGCACGTCTCTCATAGAGTCTCCTCAGAAATCTGGATTTTCTGAAGAGAGCCGGGAAGTTGACATGATTGGGCTTAGCCCATACCCCCGCGACATAATTGAGGAGCAGGCGCTCACGCCTCAACCTCAATGGGGGCAATCCCGACTCATAGAGGGACTCGTTCGAAAGGCTTCTGCAGCAAGTCTAATGCCTGCGTGGTGAATAGGATCTAAGATTTTGAGCGCTGACATCCGGGCGGAGGAGGATACTACACAGCCATAATCCATCTGGGCATAACCAGCGATGAAAAGAGCCGCAGTAGCATCTTCCGGTCCGCACCCCACGATGTACCAGCCAATCCCTTAAGCACCTTCATTGCCTTGCGACAACTCGCCGTCAGTTATTTAACTTTTTATGTAAAATACTACTATCATTTGGCACGGCCATAAAATTTACATGACCCGAACATTCTTTATGAAATATGGTATTAAAGTTTTATGGTCTATTTTCACTTATCACGGAAGAATCTGCTATTATTTTTTGGGTATCGCTAATGGTTACCGAGATATTAAAATTTTTAGGCACAGGCAAAAATTTCATTTTTATCACAAATTATATAAATAAAGCGAAAAATAAAAAAAAAAGTTGTTATTTAAAACTTTTATTATTTAAATTATTATTACTTAATCCATACTTGATAGATAGATTGTAGCGGTTGTTGGCCTGGAAGGGCTACACTTCGACCATAAGGTCCATTGTGTTGCCTAAGGATGTGAGGATGTGGAGTGGAAGGAATTTTGTGTGTAGACTAGGAATTGATAGGCTGTGCGGCTGCAGCCGACTCCGATAGGAACTAAACCAAAATTCATCTGGAGTTCGTGAAGGAAACTGCAGAAAACCTTCACAAGAATAGCCGGTTACTTCGTTCTTGTCCATATGCCGATAATTAAGTAAGTTAAACGCCCCCCTTTTTTTATTAATTGACAAATTGCCGATGTCGGGATTCGAACCCATAACCACCCAGTTTCAAGTAGACATAACGCCATAACATTACCCGTCACATGGACGGTTAATTTATGCTAAAGGATGTACGAAAATTTTTGTTCGTAATGTTCAACATCGTTAATAAATGACATTTTCGACTTGCTAATGTAATTATTAAAGATTATATTACGTTCTTCCGAGTAATCAAGTTATTAAAAAGGATATTACAAAAAATCAATTTCAAGTTAGAAAAATAAAACTAACATTCAAAAAAAACAACGGATAAGAAATATAATCAATAAACTAGGCGTACATATTTATACATATACGTACACGTTGAACACTGAATTTTGGGAATTGTTTGGAACATTTATGGCAATTAACGAACACCCACCTGGAGATTATTTCGCGGTCCGATCTATCTGAAAATCATTATGTTTTGGACTCCTTCGATCTCGTGGAAACAACACAAAAGATAATAGTCAAACTATTGAATTTATACTTGCATTTTATTGGTTTTATTTTATTCACCACATACATACCTGGCGCCTTTAGTCTTTTAATCCCAATTTAGGACAATATTTGGTTCATTACCGGACGTGGTTTGGTTCGGCGTTGTCAGTTTTCCAATAGTCACAATCGTAACCAAGTTTGGCTGAATCCCTTTAAGTAGACAGCCTGTTAAAAATCGGCGTCGATAATTAAAGGTGTATAAAACATTCGAACAAATGATAATTAAACTACAGTACACTAAAAACACGTGGTAATCCAGTCGTGGAATTCTGTAGGATACCCTGACGGGGCCGGATCTGAATAACCTAAACCTGTTACCATTTTTTATGTTCATCTTTTATTTATTTTTTTATCTGATCAGAATATTAATTTTTTTTTTATCTTTACATTTTAATTTTATACAATAAATAATGAAAAAACTTACTATTCATAATTGTGTTGATTTCAATTAAGTTTATTTTCCATCCATCAGTTTACGAAATCAATTTTATAGTGCATCTGTCTGTCACTTAGTTTTATCGACTAAAAATCATAGCGTATTGCATATCGGCCAGAGACGTGTATGTACTATTTATAAAAAGGTGTCACTACTGTGATGGTCGTGTAGTAATCGGATAATTTAATAGATTGGGTCCGCTCTCAGCTACAAGAACCCTCGTTCTTAATATTTTTTATTTCCTTTATTTCTTGATCACGTCATCCAAGGATAGAATTTGACCCACAACCTTCATTTTTAACGCTACCAAAGTTACATCCTGCGCAATTTGGGTGTGTGTTTCACGGACCAGATCCTGCTCCAGTGTCATATACTACAATATGTTCTCTTGTTATAAATAATTTAGTTAGTTTTCTTTCATTTTTTGTTCCTTATTTAATTATAATTTGTTGTGAAAACTCATATAATGGTCGTTCGATTATTCTAATCCCGGGATTATGGTTTTCCTCGGCTGAATGTTGGGTACTATTGCTACATAAATTATTTATTTGAACTCTAGATAATGCGTTTACATTGGTGTTGATTTTACCAGGTTTATGGTTTATATTAAAATTATAGTCGAGTAATTTTATTTTCCATCTTATTAATTTTGAGTTGGCCTCTTTGAAGGAAAATATCCACTTTAATGGCTTGTGATCCGTCAATATATAAAATTTTTGTCCATATAAGTATTTTCAATTGTCGAATAGTTTTGTTCCCTATTGTTTAATGTTCTAGAAGCATAGCATATTGGTTTGTCTGAACAAATAGTATCTTGTAATAGAATAGCTCCTATCGCAAAGTTAGACGCGTCTGTCGTTAAAATAAAAGGCTTTGTAAAATCGGGATATTGGAGATTTGGATCTCCTTTTAACAATATTTTACAAATTTCAAATGATTCTATATAGTCTTGATTTTTACAATCCACTACTTCATTTTCACGAAGTTGTGAAGCCATTGGTTTTGTTATTTTAGCGAACTCTTTAATGAATTTGCGATAATACCCGATTAGTCTTAAAAATGATTTTATTTCAGTGACAGTTTTTGTAAGTGGAAATTTTTCAATGGCAGCTATTTTTTTGGGTTAGGTTTAATTCCTTCGGTTGTAACTACATGTCCCAGAAATTCAATTTCTTTATGTAAAAATTCGCATTTGTCTAATTGTGTTTTAAAATTGTGTAATCGTAATTTATCAAAAACTTTTTGAAGAGTTTCAATGTGTTCTTGTAAAGAAGAAGGGAACACAATTATGTCATCCATATATACTAATACATTTTTTCCAATGTATTCGCGAAGCATGTTATCTATAACTCTTTGGAACGTTGCAGAAGCGTTCTTAAGGCCGAAACACATACGAGTATACTCATAGTGCCCGTTATCGACGGAAAATGCGGTCTTGGTAACATCTTTGGGATCCATTTCTATTTAATGGAATCCTGAAGCTAAATCCAAGGTCGAGAAATATTGACGTTTACCTTACTTATCAAGAATGTCAAATATATTTGGCAACGGGTAGCGATCGTCAACAGTCTTTTCGTTCAGTTTTCTATAATCGGTTACTAAACGAAATTTCTTTAAGCCAGAAGGTCCAGAATTCGATGGTCGTTTGATGTTTTTTTCAACATTTCATTGATTTGTTTTGTTAATTCTTCTTTTTGGCAATCTTAATCCTTTAGTATATATCGGGATTTCGTCGGTGGTATGGATGGAATGTTTTACATCGGACGTGAACGTCATGCTTGCTGTTAAGTAAAAAATGTCTCTATATTTAGAACATAACTGTATTAAAGCATTTTTTTCTTCGTTATTTAGATGACTATCACGTAAATCATGTTTAGCAAATTCGTAATCTTATACGTCATCATGCCGTTTGTTTAGGTTTGTTAAAGTTTGGTTGCGATTTAAAATTTCCGCTGTTAGTGGTTGACTAATTATAACGCTCTGTTGTGAGTCAGAATTGTTAACTAATAGAACAACTGCTTTATTGTTTATTACGGCATACAAATCGTCTATTATTTCTAAAAATTCATTAAGTTTAATGCATGGTAAAAAGACGTCGGCTTCTTTTACGTTAAGGAGCCTCTATATATTTTTGTTGATAAGGTTCCAAATGATATATTTGATACTGATGTAATGTTTTTTATACAATTTGTTTTGAATTCTACCAAAAGTTATCGTATCGGTTTTATAATTTATGTTAGCATTTAGTTTTTTTTTAAGTATAACTGCCTATAATTCCATCAAAATAGTGATGAAATTTAAAAATTCTAATGGTTCTGGGTTATTCAGTTGCGGGATATAGTTAACAATAATTTTTTCGGTAATTTCATGATTTTTAAGAGCTGTTGCAATATTTACTTTAGTTTTAAATTTTTGAGAATTATTAGTATGTTTCGGATCTATGAAATTTGCATCTGCTCCTGTATCAATTAGAAAGCGTAAATTTTCTATTCTGATAAACGGTAAACATCTATGATGCATATTATTTAATTATATCTATCATGAAGATTCAAGGCTTTTTGAGTTAAATTTTGATCATCAGGTATTTTTAAAATTTCTGACTGTTCTTCTTCAGGCATTTTATTAGTTTGATCATATGAAACTTGAGTTATTGGGATTGATATCATATGAATAATATTGGTCACTTGGATAACTATCATATGGGTTGTTTTGAGAATATTCAAAGTTATCAAAGTTATCAAATATTGAAAAGTTGGGTATTTTATAATTATTTACATAATTCTGTAATGGTACACGATTGTTATGACGATAATTATTTTGTATTTGTCTCGGTTGGGAATTTACATTTGATCGAGAGATTCTTTTTCTATCTAGATTAGATTGTTGGGTTGAAATTTCGTTGACACAAATATCATACGCATCTTTGATTGTTCTTGGTTGATTGATCAAGCGATATTTTATTTAATAAATTTTCTATTTGTTTTATTTTAGAATTGTTTTTTTAGTTGTTGATAAATCTTCGTCCGTATCTGAGTCGGAGTTATGATTTTTGAATAAAATAAAGTTTAGTTTATTTTTTACTTTAGATTTAATTGGATGTTTAGGCATTAAGGTGTAGGTATTCGAATATTCAATAAAGAAAAATTTACTTACATTTGAAATTTGAACACCAACCACCTTGTTACTTTTATATTCCAGATAATTCCAAAAAAGGATAACATAAATTTTCGATATGCTGTCGAAATGAATTTAACCAGTTCCAATGTTCCTTCCCATTCAGCAAATTTTATCGTAGAATTTTCAGCCACTCGTAGAATTTTCACAAATTTACGATGGACGCGTTAATTCTCGAAATATGTTTTTCTTGAATTATCCTATCGGCAACGCTATTAATTTATTTATAAAAATTTATTTATTTATTTTAATTCACAATTTGCTTTAAAATCGTACAAATTTTAAGTAACAACAAATTAAAATATTAACAATAATAAATATTTTATTGAAACAAATTATCAAACTATCCGAACTTGTGTCAAAGAACGAGATAACAAGTCTGGCTTGTCCTTTCAGAAGTTCGGTTTATATATGGTATCAAACTACTGAATAATAGTTAAGAAATATGTTATTTAAACCACCCTTCTGTATTACAATCTTTTGAACTATGAACTACGTCACCTTTGACCGTCTAAGAGAGATAGTATAAAATTAACGTTATGAGAAATAATTTTAATATACAAATATTTAAAATAAACTTGAGTATTCTAATCTATATGAATTTTGAACTTGATTTTAAAATATTAAATATATAATAAACATATAACATTAAATATATTAAAAATAGATAATTAATACAGAAAGTGAAACTCTCGCGCAACACAATCCAGGGGCTGCAGGGTTTCAATTTTAAACTTAAATGGTTTTCAATATTAACACACAACGTTCATTGGTCCAATAGCAACGATTTGCTGTGAACTGTAATCGATTTCCACATAATAATTAAATGAAGCTCGATAGAGGCAACATTTTTATGTTGTTGATTTCGATTCCATCGATTCCGTTCAACTTGATTCCGCGTTTCGCGTTGCTCGTCAATTTGGTTGCTCTTGTATATCTTTCACTTCTAGCTTTTCGAGTTCTGCGACTCAAGTTTGTACGTCTAACTGCTGGCATTTTTAAAAACAAAAGGATCTGCTTCAACTTCAGGAGCTGCGAATTTCCTAAGAATACATAAATCACTATCTAGCGATCATAATTTTAGTGTGATCAAATTGAAATTTAATATCTAATATGATTTCAGTATTTTCAAAAATTAAATTTATTAATAGCAAAATAGAACGATTATAATTTAATAATCGTTATCTCCAGTTATCCATAATAACTGGAAACGACAATCAAAATTGACATTTCAAAATTAAAACAAAATTTTAATAAAATAATTTTATAGTTATCTTATTGAAGTAGTTACCTTGGAAATTTTTATTTTGGACTGAATTGTGAATCTAAACTATTCTCGAATCCACTGGAACACACAAAAAATTTCATAAAAATCGATCCAGCCGTTTAGGAGGAGTTTAGTAACATACACACGGACATACACAAGCATTATATATATTGAAATGAATATTCATATTCCTTCCTTTAAACAGGGAGGGTAATATTTCATCCATCTAAAATAAATAATAAAAATCGTTACTTACCAAATGAATAAATTTAAAATCACCATTTGGCAATTCATTTCGTTTCAATCGAGGTTTTCTTTATTATTAGATATTACACCCCTAGAATGGAATTAATAATAATTAATAAATTGTAAAAAAATAAAAATTTATAAATACAATTCCTACCTTTAACCTGAAAAAAAAAAAAACTTGTGTTTGGTTCGATCAAAATTAAATTTTGAAAATATTGAAACAAAAACCCTACATCTTTGACGGAAATTGGACCCAGGCTACACCAAATTGAGAATGCTGCCACCTTTAAATCATGAAATGCGAGGCTTCATCGAAGATCAAATCCAGTGGAACGTTCTCTTGCATTTAATCGCGCTAATTGGAAACAACTCTAGCAATAAACTTGAATCCTCACACGTCAATTGTGTTTATAACCCTAAAAATTTGAATAATAAACATTGACCATAGAGATAGTACACACTCTTGACATTATATGATTACTACACAAGGGCTGTGTAATTACATCGCGTGTGTCCAAAATATTTTTATTATTCAAATTTTAGCGGTAAGATGTGGATTACCAATAATGGATTCAGGAAATATATTGGTGATATTTAACAAGGAAATTGTAAATAAATAAAACAGTCAATTTTACAAATTTAATGAATAAATGTTGAAATTAAATGGAGAATACAGTATTAGTATTGTAAAATTAACGATTTGAAAGTACAGAGGGAAATTGTATATTTAAGAATAAAACTGCATCGAATTTTTTTTTAGGTAAAACCAAAATTAGTCGATATACGAGACCTAAGTTGGGATTAAGACCATCCATAAGCAAACGAAAACCACATTTTATTTGAGCTAAGGTTGGGTTGGTTCAACCCAAGTAAAATATAACTTCGTTTCATTGGGGGGCTCAACCGGGATTAGTTCCAAAACCCACACAAGCAGTTTCTGCAAATAAGTACACATCAAAGTATTTGTATCATTTTAAATATACCACCGAAATTAAGACCACGTGATTCGGAACAACAGGATGATTTACAAGAAGACGAGCTAGGGGAAATTTTTAAGTCTCCGACGAATTCGGAACCGGGTACAACACGGGTACGCAGTCCACACCGTTTGATTCGTCGCTACTCGCACGTTCTTTAGCGACTGGTTTAGACCTTACAACTAAACTGCATGAACGAGCCGATGCCATCGTCAATGCGTTGACGCCTGGGTCTATTTCCGCAAATTCGGTTGGGATAAGGACCATCCATAAGCAAACGAAAACCACCTTTGATTTGAGCTTAGGTTCCAAAGTAGTATTAAAATATAACTTCGTTTCAATATTATATATATATATATATATATATATATATATATATATATATTGGAGTCAAATCAACCCGTTGTAGCTTTAGAACTAAAAGAAATACAGCGATGAGTAGATTAAAGTACGACATTTTAAAATTACCTTTTTTAACTCGTCGTTAATGGAAAAACAGTTAAAAATTTATTCTCATTAAAAATCGAAACACGTCGACCACGCCCCAAAAATTATAAGCTAAGGGTACAAATTCCAGTGGCTACACCGGGGATCCTGGAAAGTTGATATTTAGCATATGTTTAGGACTAGTACCCAAACCGACAGGAAAACTATGAAAACCCGAAATTTATATCCCCAAATCGAAAATTTTTGCATGTTTTGTTTCATTATAACCATTATAATAATTATAACAATAATACTTAGTTTAATGGATAAAAAGGATAATATTAACTAATATTTTCCCTATGTGCATTGAAATGTAGATTAGTCTTAATACTCAATGTATGTATTTTAATAACATTGTTTTGTCTATTTCATATAATCCTCTTGTTTTTATAGTTTTTGAAGTTCAAAAGATTTTTTGTGTAATATAAAGCGATACAAATATTATATTATCCTTTAGCAGCATAGAAACAGCAACAATTATGTTATTCTGTTACGTAACAATGATAGACGTTAATAACATTTGTGGTATCTTTGCCAATATTATTAAATATAACGATTTGTATAAAACAAAATAATGTCCTTTATTCTAACAAATATTAAAATTCACAAAACTAATTAATACTTTAACAATCATAATTAAATACAAGATGGTCGCTTATCGAGCTTTGTCGAAGGTTGAACGACAAGTGAACTCATTTAGATGATGACGGGTGTAACCATAGCCGAGACATGCTACGAGACAAGAGTATAATTACTACGTGAATTTACATCTAATACACGCAGCCACACTACTATAATATACCTACTATACTTAAATCAGTCATTTATGTCAAACTAAGTTCATCAGTGAAACACTCGAAACAGCTTTTATTAATGACATATATCTGTTATTGATATTATAACTTAAGTATCGCTATTATCATCATACTACTACATTGAACTTTCAATTAATAGATATCGCAATATACTACACCCAAAGGCTGTCCTCGTTCAACCAGCGGAAGGGCGAACTTATTTGGATCTCCTCAAGGAAATCAAAAGCAAAGTGAATCCCACAGATACTGGCGTAGACATCAAGTCTATCAGACAGACAAAGAACGGGAGTGTGCTACTCGAAATAGGTCGCAAGACCGAAGAACAGCACCGTCTTCACCGAGGCGGTCAGGTCAGTATCGCGAATATCGGTACGGTTAAAACATTGACGGCGGCGACAACGATTGAAATTCTCCAGGTGAACGGGCGGGGTTTCCACCGAGGATGGCGTAAGGGAAGCGCTCAAACGCGACTTTACTACTTTTCTGGAGATCCAGCGTGTCAACTTAAACAAGCCGACTCCGCGAGGTCAACGGGCAGTTTTTTGCGAGATCGACGAAGCCAGCGCAATCAGGGCCCTTGGCCCTTGACAAGGCAAGCATCAAGATCGGATGGGTCAATTGTCGCAACCGGCTGGTCGCGAGAGTAACTCGTTGCTACAGATGCCTTGGCTATGGACACTTAGCGCCCTCCACAAAATACTACATAGGAGCAAGTGTTGCTATAAGTGTGGCGGAGACAGTCACAAACCCACAAATTGTCCTGAGCAGTCAAAATGCTTCTTGTATGCCCCAGACGCAGACGCTAAAGATGGCCTGTGCCACATCTCTGGCTATGGAGCATGAAAACGCCATCAGCGAATTTACACCTCCGTTGTGCAAGTACTGTCCAGACAAAACCGACGACGCCGAGCACACATTTTTTGAGTGCGAGCGCTGGAGAAACCACAGAACCAACACTGAGGCAATTATAGGCAAAACGCTCAACCTTACCTACCTAACCTATTCAATCTTATGATTCAACAAAAAGAAACCTGAAATGAAATCGCAGCCTATGCGCAGCGCATTCTCAAGGAAAAGATCTCTGAGAGAGACCAGTGAAACAGGAGTGGACGTCGTAAAACGCAGCATAGACTGGATTGAAGTTATGCTAACGCGGTTCCGATTCAGTCTTCCTCACACCTCCATGCGGGGAAACAGCAGAGGGGGTTTTTTAGTGGGTGAAAATCCCACACTACCGACTATCTTTCGAAAGCGGTGTCTTTGAAAGATTTTTCCTCCTCATAATAAAATAAATAAATATATACTACACCATTAAAAGTGCGAACGTACTTTTAAAGGAAAAATTAATTTTAAGAATATTTTATATTACATTATAATATTTTATATTATTACACTCTGTAAGCATTTATAATACTGACTGCGAGATTTTACTATTTCAGATAAAAAATAACTGTATCTAATAAATCCATAGCTAATGCATTCTCAGATGTTCTAGACTTCTTCTAGTTAAACAACTCAACTGAAATAAATTAATATTTTTGTAAATGATAATTTTTAGAAAGATGTGTATTTAAATATTATTTTAAGTTCAAAAAACTATAACCCGGCTACGACTAATAACCTGACTAAGGACTAATAAAATAAACTAAAAAGTAAGAAACAAGTTAAATAGGTGCTGATTGCTACCATCGTCTTATTGAGTAAGACAAGTCTTTTGATATGTTGGATATTCCTGTTTATTTAATTCTATTGCAATTCTCTGGCAGTTTTAATTGATCTATGCCGTGCTTATTTTTTATCCTTGATTAACGGCATCTCTATTGTGAAGTTCCTGAAAGGAAATAGAGCTATTGGTCTCGTACTGACCTCAAAATTTTGCAGAAATTTCATCAAATGTCCATCGATCCTACCTAGTAGATGTCGAAAAACACCATCTGTAAAATTTATATATATATATATATATATATATATATATCTATGAACATATATATATATATATCTATGAACATATATATATATATATATATATATCTATGAACATATATATATATATATATATATATATATATATAAATATATATATATATGTCTGTAATCGCTCTAGCGGTCACAATTTTAATCTGATTGGAATGAAATTTGGTATTTGAGGCGCTTTTGGTATTCAAAAGGTCAAGTTCGTTAATGGGTAAAATCAGAAAAGGAGAAAGGGGGGTTTAGAGGGAGGGGGAAACACAAAATTGGACATATCGCCCTTAATATTCGAAAAATCGAAAAATTTTAAGATATAAAGTTGTAGGTATTAAGTTGTATTGTAATTTTGTTTATCATTTTTTTTGTAACACTATTTGTAACACAGAAATATTCACGGGTTAAGATTGAAAATTAAATTCTTTAATATCTCTTTACACATTAGAGTTTGAGCAAAAATGATAAGGTGATGAATTATAGCAAACGTGATTTTCTACAACTTTATTCCTTTCGCATTTTTCGATTGTTCTAATATTAAGAGAGATATTTTATATTTTGTGTTTTCTTCTCTCTTTATACCCCCTTTCCCTTTGACGTATGTCATTTATTAATAAAATTGGCCTTGCAAATACTAAAATCATATAAATTTCATTTTGATCAGACTAAAATTGTGACTGCTAGAAAGTGATTTATGTATTCTAAGGAGATTCGCTAAGTTGAAGCAGCTCTTGCGTAACGAATTTTTTGTAGTTAATTACGCTCGAACACGACATTTGGACAGAATTATCACGTTTTTAGAATGAAACTGACAGAAAACTTCAATAAAACTAAGTAAAGAGGAATATCGAACATATCAAGTCAACTTAATTAATTAATTAATGAGTGCTTATAAATTTAGCCCTCTATAATAGTTTCTCCTTTAAAAGTGATGATATGGAATAGAGGACCGAGTTATTTACCAAGTGTGAGAAAATGACAGCCAAGATATTTTAGACTTTATTTGCTAATCAAAATTGTACTAAAAAAATTCGTTACGCAGGAGCTGCTTCAACTTCATAGAATAGAAGTTGCAAATTTCCTTAGAATAGAAAAATCACTCTCTAGTGGTCACAATTTTAGTCTGATCAAAATAAAATGTCGTATATGATTTTAGTACTTGCATGTCCAATTTTATAAATAAATGACATACGTCGAGGGGAATGGGGGGGGGGGGTGTGGTATAAAGAAAGAAGAAAACACAAAATATAAAATATCTCTCTTAATATTAGAACAATCGAAAAACGCGTAAGGAATAAAGTTGTAGAAAATCAAATTTGCTACAATTCATCACCTTATCATTTTTGCTCAAACTCTAAGTGTACAGTGATATTAAAGAATTTAGTTTTCAATCTTATACTATCAATATTTCTGTAAATATTAGTGTAACAGAAAAATGATAAGAAACAAAACTACAGTAAAATTTAATACCTAAAACTTTATAGCTTATAAATTTTTCGATTTTTCAAATATTAAGGGAGATATGTCAAATTTTGTGTTTCCCCCTCCCTTTTCCCTTGTCCAATTTTACCCATTAACGAAGTTGACCTTTTGAATATCAAAAGCGTCTCAAATACCAAATTTCATTCCGATAAAATGAAAACTGTAACCGCTAGAGTGATTACAAACAAATATACATATACATATATATTTATATATATATATATATATATATATATATATATATATATATATATATAAATATATATATATTTATATATATGTCCATAGATATATATATATATATAAATTTTACAGATGGTGATTTTTGACATCTACTAGGTAGGATCGATGGACATTTGAAGAAATTTTTGCGAAATTTCGACTTCGGTACGGGACCAATCTATTTCCTTTCAGTAAATTCGCTAAAATTTAAAGATTAAACTTAGTCACATATGCTTTTACATTTATGAAGTATAATTTTCATTGGGTAACTGATGAACAAAATAAATAATAAATCATGTACTCAGCTATCACAGATTAGTAAAATTAAATAAAAAAATTCAGTCGAAAGTTAAGTTATCAATAAAATTTGCCATGTAGAAATATGTCAATCAGAACGTTGCATTTGAAGACGTAAAAATATTGTAAATTATTTAATGGCGTACTTCTAATTATTGCTGATTTATTTTATTGTAACGCCATATTATTTTACTTTATGTAAGAATTGCATACTTTGAACGAAATATAGATTACAAAAGTCCTTCTAGACAACATCAGAGAAAATTAACTTAAACAGCGTGTTTAAAAGCTATTATTTAAGTTTCAGAAGCCAACAGCAGCACCACGCGATGTGTTGACTAATTTTGATGAATACAGATTACCTGAATAAAAGTTGCACTTTTTTACGATCATACATGTCATTGGCACCGTAATATTTACTAAATATAAATGTAAACGTGGGTAGGGTGGGGGTGGTAAAATAGATTTCTTTACTAAATAGGAGCATATAACTATATAATATATATTATAATTGTCCTGCACATAGTTCATACACCCCTATACATAAACGAAATACTTCTATGTTCGTTTTGTCACATGGTTGTTTTTCTTTATTTTCTCTAATGTTTAAACTAAATATTTACTGTTACGTCTAATAATATACATAAAGGAAATAGAATAGAAAAATAGTTGGTCATTTACTTAATAAAAAAAAGAAGATTAATAAATGTATATAAGTATATACCTTCAATAATATTCGTTTAAGAACGGTATATTGCATTTGATAACAATAATAAAACCACATTCCGCTATCAGAACAAAATTTATATATAATGTCCCATACTTATATACACATTTTAAGAACGCCAATATTACATTTGATAATATTAACAAAACCACATTCCACTATCAGAGAAAAAGTATATACAGTGTTCCATAATATATCACCCCTGTTATCTTTTTTGGGATCTGTCTACTCAAATAATATGTCAAACAGATATGTTCGGTTTGGAAGGAGCATTCGAAGGGGTGTTGGAATGGGTGTCTTGGAATGACCTTGAGCTTTGTTTTGAAGGACGTTGAAGGTCAATTACAAAAATTAATATTGAAATAAGTAAGTATTTTCGAGTATCCATTATCATTTTTGGATGAAGAAATCTGGCGACATCACAACATGTGTTTCTATTTGGAAAATAAAAGTGGACATTGAAATGGGCTTCAGAAGCAAGTTCAAGGTCATTCCCAGATCATCCTTTGGAAAGAGTCTTCCAAACCAAACCAAAAGCTGTTTGGTATATAAGCTGTCGACATATTTTTTGCCTAGACCGATCCCAAAAAAGATAACATAGGTGATAGATAAAATGGGCATCCTGTATTATATTGTAAAGTTTATTTCAAAAATATTGTTACTTTAAAGTAACTATAATTTTATAAATTCATATTTAGATAATGTTTCAACAGAAACGAGAAACCTGACGAACTACACGCAATTAAAATAACTATTCTGCCATATCGTAAAATAACTATTCATCCACCTGTGAATGGAAAAGTTTTTGTGTGAGATGTATAGTAGTAGTAAAATATTCTAAAATCAATTCAAACTAATTAATATCCCGTAAAAACACGTGACTTTTCATTAAAAGTAAAAGAGACACCAACCTTATGTGTTGGATGATGAATAATAACAGTTGACTTATCTGAACTTAATCCGATTAAAAATATTAAAATTTATCCTGTCGTTTTATAAAATGTGGGTACATATCCGAATGCGTAGAGAATGAGGTCACTGAAGAATTTCGATTGAAGATTAATGAACATACGGAGAGAGACTGAAATATGGAGAGAAGCCAAAAAAGACTTAGATAGATATCTTTGCATCGTTCACTTTTAAATACAGAAAAATGAAGTATAGGTATTAAAAATTAGCTAAAGCTGTAGTAGGACAATAATACTGACATGCTTATTCCGTGTGGTAAAGAAACGTCATAAGTTTTACCGCTCGCCATAAGGATGGATTGTAAACATGTGCAAGTTGAAACTCTTCAGAACTCTGAAGAAAATTTGCTGGACATTATTGAAAGCGAATGACTAGCGGTTGTCGAAACAATCTCTTCAAACTCTATTCATCGATATTCGAAAAATGATGTGGATTTATTGAATGTTAAGTAGCCACAAAGCGCCGTATCTATTTTCTGCGAGCTCAATAGCAGTATTTTATTCCACTCAGTTACGCTTTTGCTGGCTAATTAAGAGCTCTGTGTTATGCACATAAAAATAATGACAGAACCAAAATAACGATATCTGCATCAAGATCTACCAAACCAGCGAGCAGTAACGTATGAAACCATGAGAGACCATTTGTTGTGCAATGTTTTTGAAATAGTAAGTCTCTTTCTAAGCCTAAATACTACCAAATATACATATAATATAACAAATATTTACAGTTTTAATGTTTCAACCGGTTCAACGTTTGAACTGGTTTTGCAAGGGAATGTGCGTGGGAAACCCAAAAGTTGTTCACTGACCAAGAAAATGAAAATTGTTGTGATTCATGTTTTCAGTTAATAATAATAATTAGAGAGAGGGGTACCGCAAATGGTTTCCTAGCACCTAGACCAAGGGGTCGTCTGTGAGACGTCTTCGGGTAAGAGGTGCTATTTTAAGCAGATGGAGCTATAGGATTCTGTTAAGGCCAGACGCTACACAGAAGGCCCACAACTCCTCCGCCGGGGTTGCTCCCAGGATTTATCGATCCAAAGTTTCATGTTAACATAAAATACATTTATCTTTTCAGTTACTATTTTTCGTCTTAAAATTTCCTCGATTCTTCTGGAGATCTTATTTCTCCAATAGTATGCGTTTTAACATACGCGGAACAAATCTAAAAATATAAATTAACTAATTTTATGTAAAGAAAGTTCAGTTTTCTGTAAAAAAATTAATTGCATTTATTTCTGCCAGTAGTGAAGTGGAGGCCGAACCCTGAAAAGTAGGCCTTTCTAAGCATTTATACCGGCCGTTAATGAATCCAACCCATTAACCTCTTCCCCACCTGGTTTGTTTTCTCTAGCCCTGTGTTCGTTGTTGAACCTACCTGCCTGTTTTTTCTTCAGCTCCACTTTAATTGTTACCTCAGACTCCCTCATTTTGCTTGAGTTGAAGGCTAGCTAACTAGCCTTACCCTCACCAGTTTTATCGTATCTATAACAAAATTTTTTTTAATTTTTACAATTTTAGTAGTAATGATAGCGGTTATAAATGATTTTCGTACTCGAATCTAGAAAATAATGAAATTAAAACTTCAAATGAAGGTTGGAGCCTACATAGAAAACTTGAAAAAAAGGAAAAACAGGAAATTAAAAATTTCGGGCTTAGTCTGAAAATTTGAATCTTATTCAAGTAATTTGACGTTTTCGAATGAAAATTAAAAAATTAACTTTCAATTTCAATTAAGCCAATAAGTCATGGAATTTTAACGGTAAGTTAGGGAATAAGAAAATTTATTTTTCGTCGCCGCACTGAAATATGAGTTCTATTAAAACTTCAAATTAGTGACCATTCTGATTATGTTAGGAAATTCAGCTTCTAGGTGAAAGAACGTATCACTCGTTACAGTCTGGACAGATCGCACTGACCTCCAACCTCATGAGGGGTAGATAGGTTTATCTCTAGGCGGTTTCTGCAAATAAACCAGAGTTACCTTGTGGCATTGATCCAGCTATCATTTTCGGCTTGTCTGCAGCCTGCTGTAGCATTCACTTTTATGTTCATAGACTTCTCCACCCAGTCATTAAGGGTAGACGTAATCTGTCTTATAGTTATTCTCAGATATGGTTTCGGTCCCTGACAAGGGAGTGCGACTCCTTCACGGGTGAGTGCAACGACCGTTCGTTACCCTCAACTCCAGGCTTTGCTTGCAAGTCTTTCAATCTTACAGAGGAATTTCTCTTTCAGTGTTTTGAGACTTTTGCATATGGCCATCTACTTTTATTCTACATCACAATCCTTCGTCTCGATACTCAGGTGGGCAACCAATGCTTCCTTTTCGCTCCATATATCAAGAAAAGATACGCCTAGAAGAATTTCCAGAGTGGACGTGGGTGCAGTTGTCACCGACCTGTCATGTCTATGCATACCAGCATCTGAATTTTATTTGTACGTATTGTTGTATTGGAAATTATTAAGAATATTTTTTTGGACCCAACACATATTTCTAAGTATATAAACGTAAAGTAAAAGTAAAAGTAAAGTAAAGGAAAATATTTAAGAGAGAGTATTTTTCTCCTTGGAGAAAGGAATTTTTTTTTATAATTACAAAAAGAAAATAAGATCGATCTGGTTTTATTTATTTATTTTTTTAAACAAAGTTTTTTGTTTAAATAAAATAATTGCAAAGACATTACATATTGATTCAAAATCTTTTTTCTTTCAAAGAAAATTTTTTTTAATAAAAAAATATAGTAAATACAATTTATAAAAATACAAATGAAATTTTGTTAAATTTTTATAAAAACAAGCATGATTTTGTTCAAAAACAAATACATAGACAAGTATAATTTGGTAAATAACTTCTATTCTTGCAAATATACTGTTATGAATGAGTTAGTGCATATGAGTTGTTTTTGTTTCAATAACAAAAATAAAATAACTAGATATAAAAATAAAATTACCAATTTTATATCTACTCGAAGCAAAAGCTCTCCTTTTGAAAGCATTCACATTTTCTTACAGGATCGATTACGCAAAGCTGAATGGTATTTGCTCGTTTCTTCTTCGTGCAAAGGAATTTAATTTAAAATAAAGAATGCTGGATTTTTTTGCTTACTAGAATCGGCGACAGCTCACACATTGCTTTTATATTCGTAACAACGATTTCTAAATTAAAACCTTTTTGGAACTCTACACAACTTACATGTTGTATGGGGATAAACGGATGCGTATGGAACATATTCGAGAAACCATCAACTTAACATGTAGTTGTTCAGGTGAATCATTTTATTTGTTTAACTTATTTAATTTAATGGCCTTCAGCCTGGTTGGGATTCAATTACAATTCTAAACCTTGTGTATTGATATTTGTAATAAAAAAATATCATTTAAAATAATGTATTTCGTCATTAACTAAAACAAAGGATAATAATTGCGGGTGTTCAGAATGGTGTTTCCATAAATTTAAATGAATTGGTAGTGAATCGGAAAACTTACCGACTCAATTTGATTATCTTCTCTTTTGTGATAGTAATTTATCCAAAGTTGAATTTCAAGAAAGTTGGGTGAAATAATTATTTCGTGGAAACTAAAATTTCTATTTTTTTTCTTTTGTTCACTTTAACGTTTACACAAATCCATTATTAATATTCTTGACACATAGCTTCTTCAATCGAATTATTTATTCATCGATACTTGTAATGGTTTAATCATTTTGAATACTTGTAACGCAAAGATTTTATCCAAAAAAAAAACACAGTGTCGCGGGATTATATGGAATTTCCCCTTTGGCTACACTTTACAGAATTAGACACCAAGTTATATTATAAATTATATTTCCTCATTTAACAATTGTTTTTTTTTTTTTAGTATTTGAATCAATCCATTATATTTTCCCATTTGATAATTGTATTTTTTTTTTGTATTTGAATCAATCCACACGTACGAATATTTTTGGTTTCATTTGGGGTTAGAATCATTTTTTCTATTTGACAATTTATTTCATTAATATTACTGCAGTTGGGTTCCGTTCAGAATTGATCTATAGTAACCATATTTAGAACCCAGAATGAGACTCCTATTGAGTACGCATGTTGGGAATGATTTCATTTCTATCAATGTGTATATATTATTGTAAAATTTTATATTAATTTATTTTGAATATACTCATTTCAAAGATACTCTGGGATATACATCACCATCTACGGCCACAGCAGGAGCTACGGGCCCAGGGCTGCTACACGAGCCCCAGGCTGCTTTCTTAGGCTACAACAGCAACTAGAAGCCATCATATATCTTTTTTCACTTATATTATATGTAAATTGTACATAAATTTTAAATTGGCAACGGCCGTGTGTGACAAATGAGTATTAAAACATCAAACAGGGAGGGTGTAATAGTGATAATACTATAATTTTTAATAAGTTTTATTCATTATCAATTCCTCGGAATGTGCCCATGGTTGTTGAGAAACTAAATTGTTCTAGAGAAATCTATAGAAAAATATGTTTTCAAAAACAAAATTTTCTATAGCGTCAACAATTATGATTCTAGAAAGGTCTATGATGAGTATAAAAGCCACGCCAATTGCTAATTTCAAGTCAGTATAACAAGTATTGTTTGATTATCATCAGTTCTAAATGAACAGTTGTTCGAGTCTCAAAGTTGTAAATTAAACATTGTTGAATTAATAGTCAGTTTAAAAGTAATTTGTTCACGTAAAGTCAGTATAAATTGTTGTATTAAACAGAGATCAAAGACTCAATTATTAATTATAAAAATAAAATAAAAATTATAAAAATTCAAATTCTTTTCTTTTGTTCAAATCAACTCATTGGGGTTTGGATATCATAGAGTTTTTGTTTTATTTAATTTTTCTTTAAAGTACGTGATGTCCATTTTACATATATTCAGTAAACTTTTACTAATATTTCGTGTTTTTTTTCGTGTCGAGTATCGAAATCAGTTGTAGGTTCTACAACGCTCCTTTTGAAGACTAAAGAGAGCCAATATACCGCGACAGTATATTTGTATATAGATTTGTATTGTATTGAGTGAAATCAATTTTTTAACAACTACAAAGTTCATAGAGTAATTAATATCTACCAAGTTAATAGATTGAAGGACCAAATTAATATAATGGTACAAATATGTTATGCAGATCTATAGAATAAGTTATTTTCTATAATTTACACACTTAAATCTCCGTTTTGAAAGAGAAAAACCTTTCTGACTATTTCGAGTAATATAAACTCATTACTTAATCATGAAGTACTTATTCTTTTCAGTTTCTTTTTATGTCCATTTCACATAAATCAAATTTATGTCTACAACACATTAAAATCTGCCTTCGATAACTCACTTAAAAGAGAAAAATTAAACTTTAGAACAAAAAAAAACTTAATTTGGAAAACAAAAAACATGAAGAGTTCTTACTTGACATTGTAACGATGGATAAGCCCTGACAACCTAACCTTATCTAATTAAGAACCAAGCCATTACAATACTTTCTTACATAGAAAGTTTAAATATAGAATACAATTAAAATAAATGGGAATTTGCCGAATAAAATATAAAATACTATATAAAATATTGCTATGGCTTGGTTCTTAGTTAGGTTAGGTTGTGGCAACTGTTCATTGTGATACTATTGTTACACCAGGAGCCTTGTAAAAAAAATGGAGGTGTGCTGGACGCAATTGGGATTGTTTGGGGATGGTACAGGGTGTGATTGTTGAGTTTTAGAACATGAGAACCTTGTGTTCTACTTTTGTTTTTTTTGCCTCTATCGTCTAAGCTACGTGAAAGAGTATTAAATTTCCTTTAAAATTTATTGGCCAAATGCATTTTTTACCCAATAAGAACCAAGATACAGGCATCAAAAAAAGGTCAAATTTCTCAAAATGTGAAAAAATGCAGAAAAATTCAGGTTTTGGGCTATTAAAATTATATTTTCACACATATCTATGTATTATTACACATATTATGTATACCCCTTCCCTCTCTCCTCTCGAGACTCCTTAGGAACTTGATCAAGCAATTGACCAAGATAAAACTGGCACTCATCCCTGTTCTCTTCGAGGAACGTCAAAATAATATCCATAGTTTGATAATGTTTGGGAGAACCAACACGTCCAGGCCTTTTTTGGACGCGTGATGGCCTGTTATAAAATCTTTAAATACATTTCTCATGGTCCTCAACGTTGACAGCTACTAAATCTGTTTCAAGACTAGCCAACAATGCCATGCGTTCTACGATTTTCTGCCCCCATTCATCATCACGCTCTTTTGCCTTTATCATAATCGTATTTTCTAAACCAGGTAGCGTCACTTTTACAGGACGATTGTGTCTCTCAGTTTTGACCTTAATCTGAGCTTGTGCGTTTATTCTTCAGTAATTATTTCATCGCATAGGAAGCACGTATTGTTGAAGTCAAATGGTGGCTTGCCTGAACGGGCTTTGGGTAATCATTTTTTCATGGAAGTAATTTTTCCGACATAGTGAGTGAACAGTTACTTCTTCTAAGGGCTTGAGAAACCATCGGTGCTCAGGCCTTTTGCGTTTATCACTTGCAACAAGTAGCGATCCCTCTCTTCTTAACATTAACTACAGTTTCACATTCTTCTAAACTCTCCTCGCAAATGAAACACCGTTGAGGCTCTGACGAAGACTCCATCTCAACAATATCACCACAAAAATAATGTTAAAACACTTGAATATTATCCAAAACTCGTTATATTCACTAGCACGTCACCAACGAACATTCACGTTCAAGGAATATAAAGACGCTGAGGAGCTGTTCAGGAATTCACTCGTTCTTGTACTAAATAAAAGCTTCTAAAAACACATCTCATTATTATAAAGATTATTAAAATAATCAAAAAAAACTAACTATAGGTTTTTTGAAATTAAATTTAAAATTTTGCCCCAATTCCTAGAACATTTATATGTAATTTATAAATACTTATTTCGACTATAAAGTAGTCATCATCATCATTAGCTAATCGTAACTCTCTGGAACATGGAATCAAAGATATGTTGCTCGTTGCTTATTTGGTAAGACACGCATACTGATGAGCTAATTCATACTGATGATGACTACTTTGTAGTCGAAATACGTATTTATAAAATAGAAATAAATATTCTAGAAATTGTGGAAAATTTGAAATTTAACATCTCATTATGCACATCTTGAGGGTACTTCAAGCCAGTGGAAGGGGCGGGGTTCTAGTGGAAGGGGATGAGTG